>CM072894.1:35048028-35648028 GCA_037013685.1 Acridotheres tristis
AAGGGAAGGCGGGAATTAGGGCAACTGAATTATAACGGGGGGGGTACAAACAATAGAACAAAACATCTAATAACAATAAAATAACGCAATACAACAGTGATGGTTCCTGTGGGTAAAAGAGCTCAACAGCCCTTCTCTAAAGATCCAATCTAATGGAAAAGCACCTCAGTTTGTGGAGATTTAGACCTAGATTTTTATCCAAATTGTGAAGAGAAATGAGTGCAAGAGCCTGCCTAGAAATCAGCAATCTTTTCAGCTCTGTTGCTCACCAAATACTTCAGAAGTTTCATGAAACCCATAAATCTACCTGCAGGAACAAGCTCAGGCTGGACTTGAGCAAGCCAGTTCCTGCAAAAAAAACATGCATTTTTTTGCTGCCTCTAGTCCTTTCTAGTGCCATTTCATGTTCATATGATCACAGGTTTCCCATAACAGATTTGGCTTCCTCCAAACCCAGCACAGAACGATTGCAGAAGAATTTGGATCTGTCGTGAGGCACTCAAAAACACACACCTGAACATGAGGAGCTGCTGAAAACACCACTTCTCTGCCCAATAAATTGAACCCTGCAGAGGACAAAATACCCATTGCACAAAACCTTGAAAGAGGTTAGGCAAGATCAAAAGTTGCCCATTAAAGATTTTTAACAAAGACTGGTCTGGAAAAATGGGTTGGGTTGGCTAAAACACTTGAATTTGGGTGTATTTGGAATGCCTTGGTGGTGGGAAAAAAAAAAAAAAAAACCACAACTTTTTTTTTTTTTGTGGAAAATCATTTAAAACCAAAAAATGTAGAAGATTGCTTTAAAATTTGTGACTCCTTCCACTGATTTTCTTCACAAGAGGGTGGTACTAAAGACATGATTTTGTGAAAGGAAACCTCTACTTTGCTAGGAATATATTTTCTGGCAGAAAAAGCTTGTTTGCATTTCTTTTTCTGGTTCTGCTGATGGCATCCCAAGCACTAACACGGGGAACCCTGCAGAGATGGGAACTCCCCCAAGGTTTTGGGGAGCCCCAAGGACCCCCAGCACAGGAAAGGTTCTCTGCCAGCAGCCCTGTGCTGGAGGAAGAAAATGATTAAGCAAAGCTTGACGACTATCAGTTAAGAAAACATAAAACTGACAATCCAACGATCCTTCAGGAAGGAAACAGCAAAAAAAAAAAAAAAAAAAAAAAAAATAGATACCATTATAACTGCAAGGAAGAGCCTGAAGGCAACATTTCAACCATAACAGGACGGCTCGTAGAAATTAATAACAATTTCCCATTTACAAGCTTTGCTTTGTGTCTGCAATAGAACCATTCCCAAGGTACAACTGGTTACAGACGATAATTACCTTGACAGGTGCTGTATAAATTCCTCATTTCTTCCTATTTCTCCCATGTTTGTAACAGGAAGCATGAGATTAATGTAACAAAACTGGTGCTGACTGCACCTTTTTTTTTTTCCCTGCTGAGTGTGTTTGTTCTCTCACCTTAAATCCTGGCTGTCCCCAAGCTGCCTGGTTTCTTATTGCATACCTCTCTGCGAGAGTTTACAGGCTTCATATATAAATTACAATTCCCCTTTATTAATCTAATTGATCGTTTGGTTCCAAATGCATATGCAAGATCTTTTGAAACCTTTTAGACCCCTGTGGTTCAATATCAATCTCAAAATATTAAAAGCATCTTGTGGAAAATTAGAAAGCAGATGAGACACTTTGGGACTGGAGATGCTGTAGAAGCTGAAACTTTTAAAGCAGCATTGACACAATTATTGAATGCTGTCATTGCTCAAAAGGGCTTTTTATTTTATTGGTTCTTCTGTAATTGTTTTGTACTTTTACTCTATCTGTGCTGTGCAGCTGCCAGGAATTCAGCTTTAACGAGCAGCAACGTTTAGCTGCAATCAAACAAAGCCCTACACCTTGAGGTTTTGTTCCATTCTTCTTTTTCATGTTCATTTACCAGGCCCAGATATTTTGTTGCTTGGAATTTACAGAACGTTTTGGTTTGGAAGGGAACTTCAAGCCCATTTAGTTCCAGCCCCTTGCCATGAGCAGGGACACCTTCCCCTGAATCAGGTTGCTCCAAGCCCTATAAAACCTGACCCTGAACATTTTCCAGGGATGGGAACCTTCTAGGATCATTTTTCTCATGTAAGAACAAAAAATTTTGGAAATACATGTTCTCATTTCCAACTGATGAAAAAAAAACCAAAAAAAACAACCCTTGAAAAATTGAACTTTCAAAAATGGAAAACAGCTCTTTCCACATGGATCGTTTTACTGACTTCTATTTGCTTGCACAACCTTTCCCCTGGATTTGGTGTATTTCAAGGAAGGGGTGTCTCCCATGGTGACTTTGGAGTTTTTGGGAAGCCAAAAAGAGACAGCTTCATCCTGGAATGTACAGCATGCAGAGCCGTGACTGCAGGTGGCATGATTGTTCCAACTGAATTACTGCAACAAATACTGCAAGGACTGATCCCTCAAAAAACATAAAGGAAAGATATTCCTCTCCTGTTCTTAATTCTCATCAAAGCACACACTGGAAAGGAGTTGAAAGGAATCAAAAGAACCAAGCAGCCCTTTCTCATGGAGGAAAGAATAAACCTTGATTGGTATCACCAGAATAAGAGATGGTTGTTGAAATCAAAACATCTTTGTAGGGTCATCCTGAAATAGTCACTGTTATGAAGTTTAAATTCTTGTGGAGCACCTCAAAAAACATGGGGCCTTTGAGAAAAAGGGGGTAACAATCTAATTGGTCTTATTTAAAACTTCCAGTCAAATTTAGAGGCAGATTTTAAATATTTAATTTTTTTTCAGTGGAGTGAGGTAGCTTAAAATACATAAAAGTGGTAAACATAATTTTGCAAGTGAGTTATTAGGAAATTCAAGCAATATAAGTCCAGAAGCAACATTTTTTTCCTTAACTCTTTGCTTAAAGATTTCCATGGTAACCATGGTAAAAAAAAAAAAAAAAACAAAAAAACCACCACAAATAATCAAGGAAATCTCAACAAAAGAACTCAAATAACAATTATAAACTATGCATACTATTTATTACATTTCAACCAGACTGAAGTAATTTCTTTTATATATGACAGTATCCCAAACAAGCTGGGTTTAATAGTGGGGAACATTGAGCAGGAGACCCCAGTGAGTCCAGTGGAAAATAATAATGAAAGAACTCTTGCCCAGGAGCAGGAAAAGTCACTCAGGTGATTATTATGTATACTGACAATGAGTAGAAGGAGAATAAGTAAATCAAAATAAAAAAATTAGGAAAACTAAAGAAAAAATATTCAGAAGCTCAAACAATTCAGAGATTAAAGTAAATTGTGAGACTTTGCACCGTTTATTTCTGCATTTTCTTTACTACTTTTCCCAAAACTATTTCTTGTTTTAGGGAACTTAGTCATGCAACTAAATCTGTCTCTTTCTTTGTAACTCCCTCACTGTGGAAATGGCTTGCACGAATCTAATCCTCCATCACCAGGCTCTCCAAAAAAGCTGCCATGAAACCTGTCATTCTTCATTCCTCAGATATGGAGCTTCTCCAGTAAAAAGTAAGACTCATAGAAATAGAGAAAACTGGGAATATTCACCAGCAGATGAGCTGGAAGTTGGAAAATGCAAGGATCAGCAGGAAAATATTTCTGTGAAGGCCAGAGCTATCTGTCTTTACCTAATTTAGAGTTAGTTTGAGAAAAGGAAAAGGCTACCTGACCACACAGTCCTAATTCAGCCAGGGGAAAAGCAGTCAAAGGAAAATCATCAGCATGGCACAACTGTAAAGGAAAAGAAATAAGAGTGTTTTTATACATGTAAAATACAACTTACAAGTCTACTCATCTCAATGTAAAACTGTAAAAGAGAGAAATTGTAATCTTGTGAGAAATCCAGCTTTCAGAACTCTGATTTTACCAGTTCCCTGCTTCAGCTCACTAAAGAATTAATGGAGGAAAGATATTTATAATGAACGTTTTTCACCAATAATAATGCTTTTCAACCTACACTCAAAATCTCTTCCTTCCTCACACGTGAGATCTCCCCATTCTCTAATGTAATATTGTCCTACAGAACCATTAAGGTTGGAAAAGGCCTCCAAGATCATCAAGTCTGACTGCTAAACACCCAAATCATGCCTGAACTTTCCTCCTTCCACATTCACTGGCCACACTAGCTATGGTTTCATTAACTCCACCCTGTTAATTGCCAACTGCCCTGCTCAGTTGACTCTGAGTTGGCTCAGTCATCTCTCAGCCCATCACCATAATACACCTAATACACTCCAGTTTTTTTCCATTTGAGACCTCCAGCCCAGAAAAGTCCACAGGTGAGCAGCAGCAGAGGCTGTTACTTCAGCAGGGATTAATGAACTATTGATGACAGCTCCCCCTCAAAGCTCCTTGCAAGGAGTTTGGATAAAACCACAATTGGAAAACTGGAGAAACATTCCCAATAAATCCTGACTCAGTGTCACTCTGCAGCAAGCCCCAGCATCACTCACCTGTAAATCAATAATGAAGGTGTAAGATGGATGTAAATTGACCACTAAAGAGTGCAAAGAAGCCAGGAGCTGCTCCTAAATTTGTTTTTCCTCCCGCACCATCTCAGAAGGGGAGGTCTGGACAAGGCTCACTTCCTGTTCTCCAGCCATCTTTTGGGATCACAGTGTCTGCAAATCTGGATCTCCACCTTGCTCTCAGTATCTCCAGTCAATTACAATCAGAAAAGACTCATATTCTTCCATTTGCTCCTACTTGTCAACATTATGGTCTAAGCAAAGGTCATAACGCTCCAATATCCAAAATCCAGTTAATTGATTCCCTCTGGGTATCAAATCCCTACAGCACTGCAGTTATTGCTGCATCAATCATATTGCTATTCATACCAAAGAATTAGAGGCATGTCCAAAACACTGAAATCCCTTACTCCTCCTGTCCTCAGCTTCTCCTCCGGCCATTTCTAAGCACACCAATTGTCTTGATAACACATATGAAATTCAATTTCCCTCATAGGATTTGATTGTGCCTATAAATCTGAGCCTGGCCTCTGATCAGATCCCCCAAATGTTCCAGCTTCCAAATTCTTCCCAAAATTCCCTCCAAACTCTCAGTTACTGCATCTATATTCTAACAAAATAGCATCTTGCCACCTTGTTTAGGGATTAGTGTACCCAAGAACAACTGATAACTCACATCAAATATTTCTACATTGCTCCCATTTTCTGTGGCCATGTATAACATTTTTACAAGTTTAATTTCACATCCAAATACATCAACTCTAATCTTTTTTTTTTTCTAAAGGGACTAACAAAGGTATGAGATTCCTAACCATAGAGGTTTTAGGTTTTTTCAATAAATAATAAATCCATTCAAATAATGAGGTACTTTCAAAACAGAGCCTCAGAGCCAGTTACCTGCCCAAGCAACTGCTGCAAGTTTGTTACTCACAAAACATTCATTAAAGCACAAACAAAATGAAGTCCTTTAGCATTATCTTAGACCTGAAAAAAATAGCTTTGAATGAGATTATACATTCAAATATAAACCAGGATCAATACAGTAATTTTGCTGATGAATTTCTGTGGTCAAATATAACAGCAATAAACTCTCACTGAGTCTGAGAGATGGAGGAGCTCTCCTGTGATTGGAGAACTGCATCTTCAGCAATGGTGAGTTGAAGGACCCAGCCTCTCCATCAGTAGCCCCTGACATTGATTTGCTTCTACTTAGAGATATTTGTTCTCACTCTTAAGGTGATTTTATTTCTAATGGCACATTATTGCCAAGAACTGTCCCACTAGAAGGAAATTTCTGAAAACCTGGGCTCTACAAAGGAACCAGATACAGCCAGGGAGACATGAGTTACCTTGGGAACACCTGTGGCAATCCTGACCTCCCACAAGACAGGAAAATTAAAGATATCAGCATCCTTCCTGGGAGATTTTCAGCAGCTCAGTTTGAAAGGGGAGGATCAGTTTACCCACAAGCCTTTTGTGGAGCCCAGTGGAAGCATTAAATAAATGGTAAAAATGGTTAAAATGGCAACTAATTCAACACAAAATCTTTTGGCCTGAGAGACAACCACTTTAGGCTGAGGTCAGAAGCGCCCAATCCACAGACAGAGAAGGGGCTAATGCCTGTTGTTCTGTCATGTCTTTTACACCCACACTTATCTTTCAACTGTTTGCAAAGCTGACGAAAAATTTTGCTGCAGAAAATCTGTTTTCTGAAAAAAAACTGAGCCAAATGATCACGGAATTTTGAAATTTGAATGTTTTCAAATGACCTGGTATCAAGTATGTCAAGGAACTTTCTTTGACTAATTAGAGGTGCTCTTCAAGATGGGATTGTGCTTCCTTACCCCGAGCACAGCAATAGCATCAATAAATAATATTAATTTCAGGGTGGATCCAACTCTAGCTCTTTTATCGCTGAGGAACTCTAACAACAAATAATGCCAGAACATCTATCAGAGAGAAAGCCACACGAGTTCATCGAACCATCCTGTGTGCATTTATCTAAAATAAAAATTGTATGTAAATGTGTATGCAAATTAGTGTGGCCCTCAAGCTCCTGGAAAGTTGCCAAAAAAGCCTTCGGTGTTGCAAAGTTGAGCATCCTATCTACCATATGGTGGTACCTATCAATCTCAGGAGGGATAAGATACCAGCTCCTCATACAGATGGCACCCATCGCAGTACCTGTAAAAAGTTTGGGGATTTAGAGATGAAAATGAAGCATTTTCAGTGTTATGGAAAACATTTGGAGTTCTAAGCAGAGCTTAATAACTAATATTACAGCAATATGATATAACAAGTATTAGTAAGCTATAGCCAACCTGAAATTCTTCGAGGAGGATATATTAACCAATGATAGAAAATTAAAATATTTCAATTGACATTTCTTTATGAGTGAGTGCATTTAACTGGGACAGAATAGGTTCAATGACCTCATAGAAACACAAAATGGTTTGAGTTGAAAGGAACCTTAAAGTTCATGGGCAGGGACACCTTCCACCATCCCAAGGTGCTCCAAGCCCTTTCCAGCCTAGCCTGGGACATCTCCAGGGACAGGGCAGCTTCTCTGTGCTAGGGCCTCCCCACATATCACTACCCTAACAGGGAAGAATTTTTTCCTAAACTGAATCTTGAATTTGAACCCATTGCCTCTGGTCCTGACACTAGAGCTCCTGGTGAAGAGTCTCTCTTGACTTCCTTGTAGGCTTGCTTCTATACAACTACAGGACTGAGTCAGAGCACATCTCCAGTGTCCCCTGCTGATTGCTCTTTGATTTTCATTAATAGTGCCAAGTCTCCAAACAAATGAACTGGATTTTTTTTCTGAGCAAATACCCCCAATTTCTGAAGCATTTATTGGCTTCAGCATCATGGTTTGTATGATTGGGGTCCCACTGACCCATGCTATGATTGATGAATGTGCCCCCAGCAGCACCAGAGGACCTAGAAAATCATTGAGAGCTGGTTTTGCACATGGCTGCTGCAAAGTATCTCAACTTTTCTCAGTAGTTTGGGGGCTTTCACTTTTCTGAAACAGAGTTTGGAGAGACAATTTTCGCTTTTGCTATTGAACACCCATGCCAAAGAACATTCCCGTTCTCCCATGCATACCATTAGCACAGTGTACATCTGAAAAAATGTATTTATATATCTCAGAATGTGAAGTGATGTGTAATTAGGAGTTCAGATGAGAAATTATCGTGGGGAAACAGGGCCTGGGAGTTGTATCATCTGTCGGGTGCAGCGCTCGCGCGGCTCCGCGAGGAAGTTGCACGAACGCCGCACGGCACTTTCCCTATTTATAAAGCACCCAGAACTTCTCTGCTCAGCTGCAAGGCCCACTCAGCCAAGCTGTGGGAATATTTCATAATGAAAACTCATTTGCAGGATTTTGACTCGTTGTCTGTTTACATGTTGCTGGTTAATGGCAGCGTGTTTATTCCCGTGGTTTTCTGCTCAAGCGAACCGCGCGCTGGAGCAGGTGGGAGTTTCCCTTGCTCTGGGCAGAGCATGGATCTTATGATTTGGCCCAGTGGGAGATGAGGGTGCCCAGAAAGACTGGAGTCCCAGGAAAGGAGAACAGTTAACGTTGCGTTGACAATGTGCCTGAGTTTGATACATTGCCAAACAAGATGTATAGATTTTGTGTACTGTTGCCTGTAATCAACCTACTGTGGTATAATTAAGGGACTGGTTTAGTTCAGATATAAGAAATGAACTCTCCTTCTCAAATGCAAAATTGGTCAAAGGGTTGGTTGGCTTTTTGATTTTACTCTAGTTTATTTTCTTGCGAATGAAGAGAGCATTTGTAATTTCTGTTCTTTCTGTTGTAAATTGTGCGGCAGCGAAAGTTAAAAAATATCTAGCAAGAACACATTGCATATTGCACTCCCCATGATTAGTACAGGTCCGTTGGTAGAATGAAATCAGCTCAAACAATGGGAAAAAATAAATCATTACTGGGTACATGAGATCTGAGATGGAAAAGGCACTAATGGTTGTTAAATGAGGTATATTGCAGAGAAGGATTATATTTTGAATGGTGTTAAAATTGCTTTGGGAGTGAATATTCCAATATTATTATTTGTGTACTTGAACTCTGACGTGATGGGGTTGTACTTCTGTAAAGAGTTCATGAGAACTAGAAATAGATTATCAATGTCTTTTCTTTTTCCTTTTACATTCTGAATAACAAGACGATAAACCACAGTTACAATGTATGAGCTGCAGCTTTATCTACTTCTCTCTATGAGCCAATCAAGTCAGAAATGTTCTTAGGGTTTTTTTCATAAAAACACGTTTTTGTGTCAATGACAAAAGATTTCATAAAAATGTATTGATCCTCAAATATAAGAGAAATGCATCTCAGATCAAGCTGGGATTTGGGGAGAGAGGAAGGAACTCAAAGAGAAATATCTTCCAAGGCACAATGTAAATATTTACTAAATACTCACAAAAACAAGCTGGTGTGGTAGTGGCCTAAAATCTTCATGGCAGCTACATGAAGCTACAGAAGTCAGATTTTGATGATCCTTGTGGATCCCTCCCAGCTCAGGATATTCTATGAATCTATCATTCTACAGGTCTACAGTTTTAATGATGCTTTCTAGTAAATCCTTATGGCCACTGTGTGGAGGAAACAATCCCAACCTCTGGCTCTTGCCATCAGTGCCACATTCTTCCCTGTCCAGGAGCTCCTGACACACAGCTCCATCCAGAAGATGTTGCAGGAGATATCACTCACTTCTTCTCCTGTCTCTCCTTCCTGCTGTTATTTGGGGGGGGGGGATTTTTTTTCCACTCTTACCTTTCCAGTTAAGAAATTATTTCTAAAATGTGATGCTTTTCTCAGATGTAAATCCCAGTTTTGGTACTGTGCCATTGTTGAAGGCAAGCTGGCAGACAGTCAGATTGTTTTCAGTAAGTTATACCACATTCAAAGTTAAAATGGGACCATTTATCCATGTTTGTATTTCTGCGATCATGGTTTGTAGAAACAATTCGTTCCAAGAATGGAACTTTTGTTATCATTTTCAGAGGAGCATTTGGCAGGATAGGCCCATGAATTAAGAAAGAGACAAAAAAAAAAAAAAAAACCTTGAAAAAAAGCTGAAGAAATCCTACTGTGCATTTTAAATTCTCCCATCTCTGAGTTATCAATAATTACAGGGAATGCTGCCCTCAAAATTTGAGGAAATAGGTCTTTTCCTTTGAAATCTATCTCTTCTTTTAGCACAGCTTCTCTCACACACAGGTATCAGTGAAGATTGCCTGAAATATTCATGTGGTTTAAACCTTTTTTGAATAGCAGTATTGGGAAGAGGATATAGAACCAGGCTGAGGCTGAGTTAATGTTTGATGGATCCACCCTGAATGAGGGCAGCCAGCAGCTCTGAAAGGCTTCAATTGGTGTATTAAGACCAGGGAAAGGATGTAATTTATCTCAGATCACAGGCTGTAAAATCACTCAGAATTCAAACTTGCTTGCAAACAGGGTCCTTTTCATTTGCCTATCAGCTAAAAGATGTTGTTTTGTTGTCCCCCCCCTCCCCGAGTAGAATGGATGAAAATTTTCTCTAATTACTAATACATTTCACGCAAAAGAAATAAAAATTCTGGGAAGTAATCTAATCACAAATTCAGATCTCATCTGATAAAAAGGACCACAAGAAGGAGATTTTTTCCAATATTTGTTTGAAATGAAATGTGCTTCAGAAATGACGCAGTTTGTTTTGACGCTTTCAAAGTGGAGCTGCTGGGGGGTTATTTTTGAAGTGGAATTTGAAAAGAAACTTATTCAGAGCAGATTAAAATGTTAAAAAATTCAAAACTAATCTAAACATTTCACCTTGGTCAGCTATATCAGTTCACTTCAGATTTTAATAGCAAAAGAATTCTCAGCAATTTTTACAGATTTTTTTTTCCCCCTTTTATTCCCGATTGATTCCTATTTAAATTGAACGCTCTCAGGTTTCTGCTATTTTTTGTAGTCTCATCTGAAACAGAACAAATTCATTATTTTTCCCGCTCTATCATGGATTAATGAGCTCATAAATGAATAAACTGCAGTAAATCCACAGACTGTCTCTTTCTTCTTTTAGCCAGATTACACAACTTCACCTGTTAATCGTCTATGTTAAAGGTGTTACATATTTGATTTCTTTTGGACTAGAAAGTTTTATTCCCAATTAAATTTTTCTGGAATTTCAAAGGTAAAGTCACCTGATATCCTGAAAATATTCAGTACAAACTTCGAGGTCTGTTAACTTCCTTTTGATGTATTATTTACCCCACAAAAATGGCTGATTTTCCCTTACACTGAAGGCTCTGTCACGTAATTTTGAACATTGATAGAAAAAGGAGATGATTTTACAGAGAAGTTTTGTGTTATTGTTTTCTCATCAGTTATATTTCTCTGCAATTTAATGCAATCAACAGAATTTGAAAAGTTGCTTTCAATATTATGTAGCACCCTGTAATTTTTACCATAAACCTCTGTGGACCCAGGATAATTTCTAATATATCCCACCACTAACCCTTCCAGCTGCTACAGGATCCATTGATTGCTGGTGTGCTACACTTTGTTTTGTGTTTTTTAGCCAATTTTAAATCCATTAAACTCAACTTTCCACTTATTCTGTGGCTCCACATCTTAACATTAACCTCTTCTAGGAAACCCTGTCAAAGGATGTCTGAAAATGTAAGTATAGGATGTCTGTTGCATTGCCTTGTCTCTCCTGGCAGAAATAATAACGATAAGGGATTCCAGTAGATCTGTCAGACCTGAGGACTTTCCCTCCCCCCAAAATTAAATTTGCCTTCTCTAATCAGGCAGAGCTTGTCCCAGTGTACCTTTCATTTGATTCCTTAAAATATTAACTAGGACATCCTCCACAGTTTATGCCAGCGATATGTTCTTTCCCCATATGTCCCTGGACCAATTTTAAATAATTCCTTTATTAAATTTCACCAGCCTTCAAGGATCTGAAATTTCTAATATCACCTCCAATTTTCCTTCTAACTTCCTTTGGCTCTCTTGAATATATTTTGTCTGATTCTGATGTTTATCAATATTTTTTAAAGCCTCTAATCTTTTGATAGCTGATCTGAGTGATATCTGGTTGCTTTCTATTTCCTCATTTTCAAGGTCTGAAATCTGGTGTCAGATTTATTCAAATGAAGGGGGCAGAAATTGTCTCAGGTAATTTCACTTCTCTTGTTTCTCCTCTTAACTATTTCTGAGAATGCTCTGGGTCTTTACCAGTGCAACAATTACTGTCAACCTTGAATACATTTAAGAGGTTTTGAAGAATATTTTTAGTCTAAATTTGATTTTGTGTGCCTACACTGGATTTATGGGTTTAGAGTGATACCCACTAACCTTGCAGGAGTTCAGGTTCTGCCAGTTCTTCCACCTTCAACCAGTGCTGCTGCTGTAACTTAGCTGTGAAAACCAGCCACAGGCTAAAATAAGGCACTGAAAGTTCCCTCCAAACACTTTTGTTTGGGGTTTTTAAGAGTTTACATTAAAAACAAGGAGACTTTTTTCAGCACATGCTTAATTTAAAAAGAATAATAACCTAAAAAAAGACTCCATAAATGTCTTTTGCAGAGTATTAGTCCATAATGTGGACCAGACTCTGTGTGTATGTATCTTTTTAAATGATTAACTGCAATGGGAAATTATTAGAAACAAGAAATTGGCTGAAGTATTTTTTCAAAGAATGGTTTAACAAGGATGGATTTTCTTTCAGAGTCCAAACAGCTTTAAAACACCAGAGCCAGGACCCAAGAATCATCAGACTCATCTCATGCATGGGTTGAACAATGGTGTGAGGACAATGGCATCTTCAGCTGCATCCTTGGTCCTACAATGTCCCAAATCCCTACAGGCTGAGTCACATAGAAGGGACACACAACCCAGGCTTGGACAGAAGTTGTGCATCTGAATTTTACATCATGGTCCAAAGGAAATTTCATCCATTGTGGGTGCTTTCCATGACTTTCCTAAGATATGGGACAACTTTTCCACCTCAGACCTCTACTTTTAGATTTTTGATGACATATTTACAAAAAGTGAGACAGGAACAAAACCATTTTTGATTAACAAGTGGAAGAATCTGAGGCCAGGTTGGATGGGACTTAGATGAACCTCTAGTGGAAGATGTCCCTGCCCATGGCAGGGGGTGGGATTAGATGAGCCTGAAGGTATTTTCCAATGGAAACCACTCTGTGATTCTAAGATTTTTTTTTTTTTCATCACTTTTTTAAAGCACTCCAGAAAATTAAATCCATTCTTTTACCTCCATGTGCTTGTCATGTCTTCTCTGGTGCCACAAGCTGTGAATAGCAAACTTCATGTAACAAAACACCCAGATCTTAGTGAGAGTTTCACAGCAGGCAACAACATGCTCTGACCCAAAATGCAGTTGGGTAGCAGATTTAGGGGATCAGACCTCAAGAAAAACATCATCTCCTGACCCCTTATCTACAGCACACCAAAGTTTAGGGCAGCTCCTGAGAAAGGGAGCTCAAACCTCCAGCCCTGATGTCTCCATGAAAGAATTTGAGTGCTGGGACTAGCCCCCTCAAACCTCCTTCCTGAGCTTTCTACATCAAATAAAACACATTTATTAGGTGAGGGAGCTTGTTTAACAATCAGGTTACATTCACTCACGGTCACCTGGGAGGCATAGGTTGCAGCCCTTGATATAATAAATCATTATCAGGATTTTGCACACATTGGAACACATGGGATGCTTTGCCCCATGCTGTGTTTATACTGAAAGACCTGAGCAGTTTGCATCTGGATCTAAATTGCCTGTAGGGTGTTTTTTAAAAAATTTGTAACTGCAGTTTCAAAGCATCTCTGACACTCAGCTCTCTCGTGAGCTGCTTGGGCAGCATCGAGATTTGCTTCCAAGCTGTTTAAAGGGTATGGTTTTATGAATGAGGACAAATAATATTAATATAGAAAGAAGACACAGATATAAGGATTTAGGCACTGAAAACTGGAGGTGGTGCCATGGTGCTTCAATCATTCAAACCTGAACATCACAGATTAGGTAAAACCAGATTTATATTAAAATCAAACTATTATTAATCTATTAATCATACTTCAATGTAAAATTCTCAAAACCATCTTAAAAAACCTTCAAGTCTCAATAAATGTTGGTAATTTGAAAATGTTAGGAAAATTCTAAATGTGTTCTTTAAAACACAGAGTAGAAGGTGAATTCACAGAGGTGAATTTGGCCAAATAGCCCTCCATGTCACAGGTTGTTTAATTCAAAATAAAGATTGCAATGAAAAGTGATAAAGAATAAAGGCTTTAACAAAGAATGATAAAGTCTGACAGACAAGTTAGTATGCATTGCATATTTAAAGTTAGTTTATAGCATTGGGAGGATTTGGTTTATTCTTTCACCTAGGCAACCAGGAATTATACCCATAAGGACATTCAAACTGCGTATTTTGTAAAATGTGCTGAATTCTACCATTTTTCTGACTCCCACTCCAAGTTTAGCCACAACATGTTTCTGTTCTAAGAAGAAGCACATCACACAACAGTGTTTTCAGAGAAATTTCAAGTCATAAAAGCTGTGTTCTTTAAAAAATGGCCCAACAAGGTCCATGGAGGTCACAGGCATCTGCCAACTTACCCACCTAAATGATATAAATTTACACATTGGAAAGTCCAAACAGTTGAAAGCAAATCTGTTGTTGCTGCAACACTGGGATCTGTTGTTAATAGGTATGACAAAGCAGTAATAGCATCCCAGCATTTTTTGTATTTCCACTTCAAACAGCAAATCCGACTGAATTTACCTAATACTTCAATAATCCAATTACAACACTTTACCAGCAGAAATCATCGTTGCATAAGCCTCGGAGTCACTTAAATGAGGGCTGTGTTGAGCTGCTCACCCAAGATGCATCTCAAACTCTGGCGAACGAGTTCCTCCGGCATCGTCAGGCTCGACTTATGTGAGGAGTGAAAGTCCTCACTTCAAACACAGGGCTGCCAAGCTGGTGGCAAATCCATGCTAACCAGGGCAGTGAAGATGGGGGCAAGGCACCAACCAACATGGGAAAGCTCCCAGCCTTGAAATCAAACCAGAACACAACCAAATTCTCAGCCCATGTAACGGCAGAAATGGCACATCTTGGTGCAACTGCCAGAAACCATTGATTTATCGAAGAAAACCCATTTATTCAAAAATACTGTGTGCTCTAAACACAAATTGCTGATATTTTTCAATTCTGGAGGATTTAGTGCCCATAAGTGTCGTTTCATTTCTCTTTTCACAACCATATCACTTCCTTTTACTCCCTTACCCCATAAATCTGCGCCCAGTGATGGCGGCTCTTGCATATCAGTCTAACACCCTTTTCCCCCCTGAATGTAGTATTTATTTAATGGATCAAGGGAACTATCCTTCAAACAGAATGAGATATTCTATTCACAGCTAGAACGTTAATATGTCAGTAAAGTTACTCGCCTTCAAAGTAGGAGAAAATAAATCTCAAAGGCTTGGATTCGTACGGAGTTGTTAATGAGCGATGATGGTGTGATTTTTCAAGGATTACGTGATCGAGTCAATTCCTTAAATTTAGACAAGAGTTTCAGTCCATATTTTAGTAATTTCAGCAGAGACACCATATGCTGCCCAGGGAACTTGTTGGTGCCTCATCTCTGGAAGTGTTCAAGGCTTGGAGCAACCTGGTCTAGTGGAAGGTGTCCCTGCTCATGGCAAGGGTGGAATGAACTGAGCTTTAAGGTCACTTCCAACCCAAAAAATTCTGATTCTATAAGATTATGATAAAAAAAATAATTTTCTGTGTATCAAAATACACCCCACTACTCAAGAAAGGCTTGCAAATGTGTGATGACTAGAAAAGCCTTGTGTCAGAGTTAGCCCTAAAAAGTAACATTAAAACATAGATTAAATATTACCCATAGAATAAATACTCCTCTGCTTCCACAAACTGGCACCTCTACTCAGATCTGAATTTTCTCAGAGGTCCAAGCCAATAATTGAGCTGGGTCCACCTCTTTCTTTTTACTTTTGAGAAATGTACGGTTAAATATCAACTGCAATTAATAGGGTTTTGAAAGATAGATTATTACTGTAATTCCTGCTGACATTTTGTGTGCAGTATGTTTTTCTTTACTAATTAAATACCGTGAACTATTTTCTGAGGGTTAATAGATTTCACAAAATTTCCAATGTATAAATAAGTCAAATTCAGGATATTTATTTGTAGTTACATGGCAATGTAAACCAGAGATCGGATAAAAGAGGTAGACTGGACAAAAAGAAACATAGATTTTATCTACTCCGTGTTTGGCAGTTGGCTGTGGAAAATATAATCCAGCCATAAATCTATGAACCAGCCCTGAATTTCTATTGCATTACTTTTAAAATAATTGCAGCATTTTCACATCCCCTAAAATGTGCCATAAATCCATAAAAATTATCCATATGTTATAGATCTAGGAATGAATTAATTACTTTTCACTGTACTGTAAAATACAGATAAAGAAACTCTACCCAGAAAGTTAAAAACGCCTTTAATAGATGCTTTTCCATATGCATAATAAGGAATTATTGCACTGATTATCTAAAAACTAAATTTATATGACAAACAGTTAAAAAGGGAATTTAAACTGATGCTTCTCTCTCTCTCTAGGAGCCTTTTTGGGTGCTAATATTTAGGAGCAGGTGGAGTACAAGTTGCCTGTGCTGACAAACCTGGCTCAGGTTACACATGTTGAAAAGCCCAAATCTAGTGGTACTCATCTTCCAGTAACAGAATTTTGAATAAGGGCTTAAATGCAGCTAAAATGTAATGTAAATTTCTTTTTCTCATTTTTTAGGACAACAGCATGAGGAGTCTCACCTGTGAGGTTCATAAACCCTTTTGCAGTGTCAGTAAAGAAGACAACACCTCTGACAGAGAAAAAGAAAGGAAAAGGAAAAATTACAAGGGAACACATTTAGTTTCTTGTAGAAGCATGGAATTACTGAGGTTGGAGATGACCTCCAAAATCATCCAGCCCAACCTTTGACCATATAACACAACAACCACTAAACTGTGCCTCAAAGTACCACATCTACTTGGTGTTTTAAACACTTCCAGGTGTGGTGACTCCACCACTTCCCTGAGGATCCTGCAGCATAGACTTTCTCAGACTCATTCATTCTTTAAATGTTAAGATATTGGATATCCCTGTCCAGTAGAATTCCAAATTGCAAAGAAACAAATAATTTTTTTTAAAAAATAAACACAAAACTGAAGTGTGTCTTACAAGACATTTAGAACAAAATCAGACCTGCATATTCTGCGTGTCCTGTCCTTTTAACCACATATTTCTCTAGTTCCCACTGACCCTTCCCTTGCCATTGAACACTTTTGCTGCACAAATTTTCTTAAAAACAGAAAGAAGTTGTGCAAGAAACCACAACTCTGAATGATCCTGGATTTTATCAGCTCATCGTGCCACAGTCAATGGCCAGAGCCTCCCAAGAACAGGCAAGCTCAGGGATGCAGATCTAGGTGATCATTTACCCTCAAAGGGCACAGAAATGCTGAGGAAAGGAGAGCAGAGCAGCTAAAAGTCCTAAAGTTTAGACACTGAATATCTGGAGGACAGCTGGAAAGGATTTAAGGAGTGTTTCACTCTCTCTCCAAGCAAGGGGTGCCAGCAGAAAACAAACGTAACCCTTTCTCTATATATATATTTTTCGTGACAAAAGCTGATTCTCAACTTGTGGATGTTTTTAATATTTAGACAGAAAATCCTAACTCTGAAAGGATGTTCGAGAAGTGTTATGGAAAAGGAAGAGTGATACTTCAAAAAACAGAAGGGACAAAGTGAAATCACAAAGGAGTGTGACTGATCCAAGACTAAGAGCCAACCCCTTTCCCATTCTGAGGTTCCCACTGAATCTTGGATGTTGATGAAATTATGGTTGTGTCCCAAGGAAAACATTCCTTTTTAATCCTTGCAAAGGGGTTAAATTTTGCAAAGGAAGCACCAAGGACAGGGTGAAAGGTGGAGGGTGAATATCCCTATGGTGTTGTCGAGATTTTGAGGAACACTGAGTGCAAAAAGAAAGGTCTGAGGTGAAAATGCTGCCTTACAAAAAGGGCAAGATCTAAAGAAAACAGGAACATATATACTGTGACAAACAACTCATGTAAAATGAGGAAAATCCCAACATCCAGAAGGAGGTACAAGCTTTTAATGCATAACTGCTTGGGAAGAGATTTTAACCAGGCATGAAGAGCTCACAGTGTGAAGATAGGGGACAAGCAGCCTCAATACCTTTGAGGAATTATTTCAAAGAGCCAATGAACAGCTTGAGAGCAAAGAAACAAACCCCTGATGTGTGATATTTATTAATTCTGTGCCAAGTACCTACATCCACAAGGTGCTGGGCATAGACAGGGCCAAAACAGAGAGCTGGTATTGTCTGGATTGCCAAAAGCTGCCAGCACTTCTTGTGTATTTAGGATTGCACAAAGAAAGGTTTAAGCAGAGCCAGTGTTAAAACACTGAGACCTTCAGCTACAACTGAGGTGACTATCTGGCCTCATGTAAGCTGTACCACAGCTTTACCCCAGATTTATATCTTAAACTGGGATTTTAGAAGCTGCTGATGGCACATGCACATCATGCAGAGGTGACATCTCAAATTCCTTGTACACAAAGCCAGAATTTAAAGCAGAAATATTTGTGGGGTCAAAAAACCAGCACCTGGGTGAGAACATCCAACAGCTCCACGAACACCTTTACCCTGATGTAATTTCATCTCTACTAATGCTTTCACTGTGACAGGAACTCATGCAAGGTGCTCTGTGAGCAGATCCTGACATCACCATGTAAATCCTTGATTTCTCTCTATCTTGAGACCATTTTCTTTAATGGCTTATTTGAACAGTGCCAAGCACAGCTGAGGTCTCCTTGGCTGGGACCTTTAGGAATTTTTTCAGCACAAAGAAACACAAACAAGTAGCTAATAGCAATCTGTCACACCTAAAATCCATCCAGCCATCGCTCTGTGGTGCAGCCTTGCCTTTTATGTGGTTTGTTAAATGTCTCGCACAGCATGTGGGTGTTGCATAAGTAATAAATAATAATAACTAATATTTTTTAATGCTTATAACAGTGACTAAACCACAAACATGCTGACTAATACTGTCTCACTGGCTACCTCCACTGTCTGCAATCTAAATGCATTTGTCTTGGCTCTTGTTGAACCTGCTCTTTCTCATCTGAAAGATGAGAATTAGATATCAGGAAAAAATCTTCCCTGTAAGGGTGCTGAGGCCCTGGCAAAGGTTGTCCAGAGAAGCTCTGGCTGCCCCTGAATCCCTGGAAGTGTCCAAGGCCCGGCTGGACACTGGGGCTTGGAGCAACCTGGGATAGTGGAAGATGTCCCATGGCAGGGGGTAGGACTGCATGAGCTTTGAGATCCCTTCCAAATCAAATAATTCTGGAATTTTATGACTCTGTGATGATTCTCACATGAGAAGTTACCAACCCAAGTGTAATACAGGAGAGACACTCCTTCAGTGAATGAAAATGAAATTATGTTAATAACATCTTCATATGGACATGCATAATATAAAACAGGACATTGTTTCCCAGCCAGCCAAGCCTTTACACATGTGCTACCTCCATCTTCTCCTTCCAAAGATGTTTTATTTACACAAGGAGTCAAAGGCATGTTTCACCTTAGGAAGGGAAGAGCCAGTCCAGGGATGGGCATGTAGGATGATGCTTGTATTGAACGTGCTTGTGCTTTTATCCAACCCTATTTCATGTACCTACAATTTCTCAAGGATCTGGGGGAACTGCTCCTCTCTTCTTGTGCCTCCTGGGGCTGCCCTGGCTGAGGGTGAAGCAGTTGGAGAGCACTGAAAGCAAAGCACATCGAGGGGAAAACCAGAGGGAATTGAGGTGCAACAGTGAATTATTTACATCAGTACAAGTATGAGGAAAAGCCCAGAGATTTCTTCATTGACGAACAGCTCTGGCAATCAGAAAAGAGCAGGTGGGATGGAGGGACTCACCTTTGACTCCTGAACCATTGGCAGGTCCTAAAGGATCTGTCAAACAGCTCTAAATCCATGCTGTACAGCACGGATCCTCGCGAGGCTGGAAGGAAAAACCATGATGAGATTTGACACCTCTCTTTATCACGGGTGGAACCAGGCCCTGGATTTTTAATACTAATGCTTTGGGACATTTAAAATCCACATGTGAGGCTTGGCTCTCTCCCTGCTGTTTACGTGATGAAGTGACATTCTGATTCAGTCTATCTCATCAAATTCATGATTTCAGAAGTTCCTCTAAACATGTCTGCAACATCACGCTAACTTTTCAATAGCTCCGTGTCAATACATGCCAGTTGCTTAGGGTTATTTTTTTTCCTCTTGGAAAGAAGGTCAAAACGGCAATGCAAATATATTAAGGGGAAAAAATGCATTCAAGTAACATTACTTGTTTCTGGAGTCAAGATGCCAGTCCATCTTTAAATCACGCAGTTGAGTATTCAATTCACAAATACAATGAGGGTACTTTTAAATTTTAACTGTCATATTCTGTTATGTGGCCTGATGTTAAGTTGCATTATGCTAGCATTGAATGGGATAGGACAGAACATAATTCACTGCATTATAAACAGCATAACATAACTTGACAACTGGAATTTAAAAGGAGGAAATTCTTTAACCGTAGGATCATACTGTATATTCCTATACATTTATAAACCCAGCAGCAAAAGAGCCAAGCAGCAAAGATGAGCGTGTACCTATTGCCAAGAAGCAAATGTTGTCTTATTTGTGGGGCAAGTAAATAATTTTGGGGGAGTTTTCTTTACATTTTAATTTCCAGACTGCACAGCTGCCACTTCCCTTTCCGTGCTACTTAGGGAGGCTGGTGGTGGCATCGTCTGAAAACTTTCATACCTAACACACAGAGCAGCATTCACTTTTACTGAAGCTGTTTTGTTTGCTCTCCTGGGCTAAAATAAAGAATGAAGTAACACATTTCTTCAACATGAATATGCTAACAGCCATAAATCTGCTCCCTGGCATTACTGTAGAACAAACCATAGTAAATGTTTAAAAATGTGCTCCTAAAATAAGCCCTGACTGAGCTTTGATGTCATTTTATTTAATTCACATTGGCATTGCATACACAGCTCAGTTTACCAGAGAGGATTCATTCTTTACTGAAGCATAATTACATTATCAGATATTCAGTAGAGGCCATAAACCACAAAATGGAAATTAGACTGTCAATGGCCATTTTATACTACAAGGATTATTGTATTTTAACGTTTGTGTTGTCAACCACTGTGCTGGCAATCTAGCATGTGGACCCCAATTTTCAACATCACTCTAACCTGAATAAAATTTAAATATATGAACACCAAATTGAACAATCAATAACAATCTTTTAAGCTATATGAGCTTCTGACTGGCAGCAAACTAAGCAATAGCACAGAGGCAAATCAATCAGGAAGCTCTGTTTTCCTACCCAGTCCTGTGCATTTCAAGCTGAGGGAAACTTCTTTTGGGGCACTGTTTCCCAATCTCCAATATATATTAAAAAAATAAATAAATTTAAAAAGTAAGCTCCAGCTTTTTCTCTCTTGCCCACTCAGATTTGTAAATGGAATTTATTGCACGCAGTGTCCTCTTATAGATTAAATTAATGTTATTGTAAAGAGGTTTAATGCTCAAAGATATTTATGACTCATGCTGAGAAAGAAGCTGTACTCAGTTATGATGATTAATATAATTTTCCCAAGTTCTCACAGAAGAAATTGCTCCATGTGCATATTTTGAGTACAAAACAGATAACCATAACTCTAAGAAAAAGCAGCCATGATTGTGTTATTGATGCATCATTTGGAATTAGCGAATTGCTTGTGGAGCACATGAAGTGTTTTTGCTGGATTTAGTTTCTGCTTGATGGGCAATGGGAGAAGTAACATTCACATCACCCCAACCTGGATTTGTGGTTTTGATCTTGGCATAACAAAAGTTAGTGCTTATAAAGAGTTTGTTTTTATGGTCAACCACTAATAAGACAGGCTATGATTTAAAACTTATATCTTCTGTCCAGGATGAAAACTAAATTAGATAGGATTTGACAATTTCTATCAAGGAACTGAAGATTTACCAACTCCTCAGGCACACGGGTCAGGAAATGGTACAATCTCAGCATTGTTGCAGTTAAATCCTGGAAATGGATCACACATGTCTGACCAGGAGAGCTCTCCAACAGCTCTGCAAGGTCAGGGGGATTAAATGAAATATTTCCCAACAAAAGAAAGATGTTGGGCTGTTGGAGCAAGACCAGAAGAAGCCATGGAGGTGCCCTGAGGGCTGGAGCCAGGCTGGGAGAGCTGGGAATGCTCACCTGGAGAAGGGAAGGATCCAGGGGGAGCTCAGAGCCCCTTGCAGTTCCTAAAGGGGCTCCAGGAGAGCTGGAGAGGGGCTGGGGACAAGGGATGGAGGGACAGGACACAGGGAATGGCTCCCAGTGCCAGAGGGCAGGGATGGATGGGATATTGGGAATTCCAGGCTGGGAGGGTGGGCAGGCTCTGGCACAGGGTGCCCAGAGAAGCTGTGGCTGCCCCTGGATCCCTGGAAGTGTCCCAGGCCAGGCTGGACACTGGGGTTTGGAGCAGCCTGGGACAGTGGGAGGTGTCCCTGCACATGGCAAGGGTGGGACTGGATGAGCTTTAAGGTCCTTCCCATCCCAAACCATTCTGGGATTCCATGGATTCTCTCATCTCCATTCCTTACTTTCTGGAGGGTCAGCCCTCACTAACAGCAAACATTACAAATGTTCATTTAACAACCTCCCTGCTATGGACTAAGCTTTACCATAATTAGATGGAAGTGCTGTGACTGTTACACACTCCAGTTCCAAACTGTGAAATTTCTTTTCAGATTTTAGCTAATCTGTTGTCCTGTGAGAACAGCCAACTAGAGTCTGTGTAAAAAATGGGGAAATTCTTCATGTTTAATTGCCCACAATAAATGAAGGCAATAATTCCTTGAAATAGAAATATGTTGATTCCTAGTATTTCCCCTAGCATTTTTTACACTATGCCTAAAGAGCTGCTCAGGTTGCTAAGCTTGATAAGTCAATGTTAAAGGTGATCTGAGTTGAAACAATTTTATAATTTAAGTTTGATTATACCATAAATGTTATAGATATTAGGGACTCAATACCCTTTCTGCACAAATCACACTTCCCAACCTGGGCCAAAGAGGACAGAATTTGGTCTGAACATGCAGTGGACAATACATGACCACAAAGGGACTAATAAAATCAATGCCAGACAATGATGGGACAAATGTATATTTTAAAAAGTCATTAAAAAGTGCTAGAAAAATTTTCTCCAAAATTTTCACACACTCCAGTTACACCTCCTGCTTAAAAGATTTTCTTTTTTGCCCTTGAAGTAATACTAAATATTATAACCATCTTTGAAATTAACGTTTCTTCAAGGAAATACAAATATATTTCTCTCTCACTTCATCACATCATTGGACCCAATGCTTCAATTTCCAGAGCCCTTTTGAAAACCACACACTCCGAGTTAATTGGTTTAATCTGGTTGTAGGGATTAGCTATTTTTACCTACAGTAACATATGAAACAATTATATATGAAATATTGATTGTTCATTAATGTGGGGGATATCTCCCTTAATGTATTTTGTAAAGAGTTCAGGCTCCTGGAGTATGGAAACTCTGGAGAGGTCTAGGGAATTTTAATTAGCTTTTAAAGTTCTAAATGTTATTTTAAATTGCTTAACGTCTGAAGTCAATATGAAGGTGTTATATATATATATATATATAAAAGGCATAAAAATGCATTTAAATGAAACAGCAGCATCACTGTACTCATAAATATACGTTATAATTCTTACAGATATTCCTTTCAATTTCTAGTCAGTTAAAATGAGAATATTTTGGCTTGTCTGGGAGCTGGTTTGTATTTAGGGTGCTCGTGATTGTTCATCGTTCTAAATGAAAGAGTCAAATCATTTGAGGTACAAATTCAAATAACAATAAAAACAATTTTTTTTCAATGATATCAAGTAATACTAATATCAGTTTTAAAATTTGCAGCAACTACAGCTTCAGAAACCAAAAAAATGCTCAAATCCCAAATGAATTCGGCCCAAAGACTGAATATTAAAATGTAGAATTGCAAACTAGATGGATTTTAGCTGTCAGAAAACAAGAGATGATTTGTTATAAAGTGCATTATTTGCAGCCAGTTTAAGCACTCAGATTCGTTGGTGAAGGTTGAGAGCCATGTGAGGTGTCCATAGAACCATTGTTGGTTCTGGGGAGGTTTTGGTCACAACAGAATTTCTGATATTTCATTAACATACAGAAATTCCAATTTCAGTAAGAAAAACTCACAAAATTTGCAAAGCCAGTGTACTATAATCACGATTTTTAAAGGAGAACATTATGAAATGGTCAAAGTTTTCTGTGGACAGTAGATCCATGTGAATCCATTCAGCCTCAAGAAAAAAGCAGTTCTGCTTTCTCAACTCCTGCCATCTTAGGTCCTAAATCTCCTTTAATCATAAACCCCCAGACTCTCATGCTGAGAACAATGCACACTTATAAAAAGGTTTAAAAGGTTAATTTTTTTTTAAGAGTCCTTTTAAAACAGGTTGAATTTCTCCAAAAGGAGATTGAAAAATTTGAACAATGCACATTCTTCTAAACTCTTGCATAACCTGATTGCTACAGAAATCCATGCAAAATACCAAATTATCGGGGGTCTATACATTGCATCCACCATTTTTCTCAAGATTTACTATAGAAAATGCTAATCCGAACAAAAATTCCCAGAAATCTTTCTTCACTCGATAATTTATTCCAGTTTCCATCCTCCTCCCTCTTTATGATAACTCTTGTCAGCTATCATTATAAGTGAACAACATAGAGGCTTAAAGACATACCCTCTGGTTAAAAATGAAAACATTAAAAAAACCCCACAGCTTTCAAGTGTGAACAGGATTAATCACACATAATAATTATACAAAGTGATAACACTTATTATAAGATCACATAAACACCGTTAAACCAACAGTGGCAGTAACCTTTAGGAAGGAAAAATAAAGCCACCAAAAATAATACAAATCAAAGTTTCTGTTGGGAAGACTTGCTGGCTGAGGCTTCTCTGAAAGCCTTAATGAAACAAATGTGCAGCGTTTCAAAGCAAATGACAGTCACAGCTGATTTACATGGTCCATGCATCTTCAAAATGCAGCATAAAAAAGCAGAGACAAAAATAGGGGTGGGGAAAATTCGTGGTCCCCAATCTCTCATCCCTCAGCACTCCTCAACAAGGCACAAACCTCGTTTTCTAAGCTTGTTTTCTAGATCGTCAATGTAATTATCCAGCAGTTCCTACTCTCCATATTAGCAATTCTTTGTTGAGCTTCATGAAGTTCTAAACCAATGCTTTCAAAGACTTTTTTTTAATTATTTTTTTTCTTATTGCATTAGCTGTGGCTTCAAACACACCAGCCTTTTTCTTCCAACTCCTTTGTTTTTCCTTAAGAAACTCCACTCTGTTGAAAGTTTCGTTTTGATCTCAAATTATCACTCGTTTTTATAATTCCCACTAAGTATCTGAGGAATAGTTTCCAACTAATTCTTCATGGACAACCACACTTTTTTTTAAGCGCGAGCAAATCCTTTTGAATTTTGGTACCAAGGAGAGGATTTGCTCCTTCAAGTCACTGGGTGAGCAGAAGATTCTGAGGCACTTCCAGAGGGGCATTGGAGGATAATTCAGGCCACAAACCTTTTACAGCTTTCCCGTTCCAAGTCAACCCACAATAGAAATTTTCTAATGGGGGGAATCACAGTCTGGTTGACAGGGTGTGATCAGTCAAAGGTTGGACTTGATGAGCTTAGAGGTCTTTTCCAAACGAAATGATCCTGTGATTCTGGTCAGGAAAAGGGGGAAAGTAGGAGAGCAATATTAATGAGATATAGAGGTTAAGGAAGATGAAATGTAAAAAATTTTGCTCTACAAGCAGGTGAAAGATGAAATACTTGGCAATTTTTCAATCTCTAAATATATTCAAAGTGCAAACACATAAGATTATCAAGTGTTGTTGAGAAGACAGATTTTGGGTATGGAAATGGTGTATGAAATTACTGAGAGCACAGAAAATATGTATTTATTTAAATAAAAGCAAAATAATTAGGGATGGCAGGAAATTCTGTAGGTCATGATCAGAATTGGTTTTAGGCAGTGTTTTCAGTATCAAAGCAGAGAGAGGGCTTGAACCTGGACTGCCCAACATCACAAGAGGTGGAATTGATGTTGGTGAAACGAGAGATCTGAGCTGCTGACAGAACCTCTGATGAGAAAGATAGCAAAAGTCAGAGAAATTCTCAGAGAAACCTTCATCATAAATAAAAAAAAAAAAAAAGCACACCTGGCCTTGATAAATGTCTGTACAAATGTAGCACTAAAATGAGTGGGTTTAGCCTCAATATTAATTAACGACATGTAACCATTACTACAAGAAAAATAACTGCAAATATAAGAAAGGAACAGCTTGTTCATGGATTTTTCTTCCTCTCCTCTTCCAAACAAGTGACATTTTGCTATTTGCCTATTGTCCAAGAAATTGTTTGGGATCATTAAATATATAAGGGGCTCAGATATCTATATTTTACCTTTCTGTCAAATATTTACACGTCACACACAGGACCTCACCAAGGAGTTGTTGTGATTAGTTGCCAAGAAGCATCAAGAATCAAACAGGACTGTTAGTGTTTAAGGGTTTTCCTGTTTATTTCTACAAACATACAGGATAAACACTGTCAGGCCAAAGTAAACTATAGAGTACACATTTTTTTCCAAAACTAATACCCTATAAAAGCCCAGGATGGTTGAAAATCACATTTCTACCAATTCATTCTGATGACTTGTACCATGCATGAAGTCTCAAGGATATTTCATAACCTGTTAATTAATTAAAATTATAATTAAAAAGCCACCCTTGGTTTAGACCTAATAGTCGATGAAGTTCTTCCTAATCACACCAAAAATATGGTCAACATTTGGAACTGATCAAAGTAAGTTAAATTGATATTGGATATAGTTTTATGAAACAAGACCTCAAATTCAGCTTAGATTGAAAGGAAAAAACAACCCAGCACCACATATGTACAGTATTATAAAATGTGAGCCACCACGCCAGGGACTGAATTTTGAGTGACATTCAAAAGATTTTCGTTAAAGTATCCATTTGTTTCAGTCATTGGAGAACTATTTAGTCACTTAACTCTCGCTGCCGAATTTCTTTCAGATGCCAATTGACAGAGAAAATTCATTCCAAGTCAAGATAAATCCCTGCTACCACTGCCAAGGGTTTTCCTGCCATAGACAATTATCAGTCTAGAGGGGACTTTTTCTTTCTTCTTGAAATTTAGCTCCTTCTAAGGAACCTATGTTTAATTAAGTACTTCATTAAACTGACAAACTGGTAGGTCTACCTTTGTGCTTTGTTCCTTCTGAAGCAAAATTAAAGAACATGAAATGGAAGAAACATTCATATCTAGAGATCAATAAAAAATTTGTTCTCCAATTCAGTAGCTCGAATAGCAAAATGGGGTGAAAAAATACAATTTAGGCCAAACAAGATTTAATTTTATTAATTGTTTTGTTTTTGGTTTTTTTTAATATTCACAATTAAAGCATTAATTTTTAAATGGAAAAGCTCAATTATATCTCTTGTCTTTCTGTTTGTTTTCTAATATTATTTACAGCACACTGTTACCCATGAAGGTATTGAATTCATCCATGTTTGTCCCCTGTGCTCTGTCCTGAGGTTTTAAGTGGCTAATTCATTCTGAAGCATCTTAAAATTTCCTGTGAAATAAACGACAATAAAAAAGGCAGAAGAGAACGAGAAATTTCATAGTTTAAAATACTTAAAATCAAGTGGCAGAATAAGGATAACTGATCAAAATTTCTCAGAATTAGGTTCAGAATTTGCTTTGCTGGGAATTTTTCAGAAAATCACCATATTCTTGAAAAACAGGAGAGTTGAAGTGATAAAAATATGGTATTGAAAAGGAGAAATATTATAGTAGTCTACAAAATACAGGTAGAAACATTGATTAAATACATAATATGTCTTCCAGTAAGGACTAATTGATGTGCAATTTAAAATATAAAATTATGACTTAAAAACTTTGTGTCATCAAACATTTGTAAGAAGAATTTTTAAAACAATGTTTTGCCACTTAGAAAGTTATTTGGAACAAGAGCCACTCTCAGCATGGCAGGACAACATATATTGAAATGAACCTTAGGAGGTTCATAAAATGCATTTATTTTCAGTATGGTTATGGCACAAATGGAGACTTCAGCATTTGTGAACTGTGTTTTGCATTTGAATTATAACATATCAGAAAAAAATTACAGTAATGCATTTTGTGTTGATCTTTACATCTAGAAAACTATTCAACACATCATAAGAAAGGATCTAGAAGAAAAATTAGGGATTTTTGCCTCATGGCATCACACCATTATTGCATCTCACAAAGGACAGTGTGGGTTTTACTCATTAATTTGCCAATTTGTTAATAGCGTGGAAAAAACCCTCAGATTCTGGAGGTTCATCCATTTATTGGTTTGGGTGGCCAAAGCAAGAGCAATGAATTGATTTAGATGTTGCCAAAAGATGTCTTTGCAGGCCAAAGTGATAGCCTGTGTCAGTCATGGAAAATCCCATTTTAATGTTGGTGATCTGCAGGTCCAGCTCGAGGGACCCAAAGTGAATCAGCATCACCACAGGATCCACACATCCTGAGCTCAAACCCCATCCAGGAGGGGCCCACTCTGTGTCCTGCACTATTCCACAATTGTCATTAACAGAGAAATTAATCTTCCTACATTTTTCTCATCGTAGAGGAAAATAGATTAGAAATGCGAGGAAAAAAACCCTGTGGACAAGTAAGGCTTAAAGCAAAAATAGGGTTCAGTCCTAAATCCCTCATGTGCCTGGAAATCCCACTGCACTTTTCCCATCTTGGTGCTTAATAATTAGTCATTAACTCCTGTCCTGCAATGAACAGAGCACACTCATCTCCCCCTCACTTGACAAGATTGGGCTCGTGTTGATTATTTTAACAGACTGATTTAATTCAGGTTTCTGTAGTTTCTCTAGGAATTTGCCAAGCAGAAATTTATCAGATTCCATATAAATCTATGTCAGGGGGAACTTTAATGGAAATTACTACATTAAGAATTCAGGATTGGGCCCTTAATAGCTGCTATAATTTATCATCTTTTTAATACGGAGAAATCAGTAAAATGAAATATTCTAAAGACGTAAAAGTAATAACCCAATCATTTAATATGAAAGAATAACTAGACAATACTGTCCTGAAGAACTATAGATAGCCTGACAGAAAGGCACTGAATATGAAAGACAGAAAAGCATTGGTAATAACTCCAAAGAAATACTGTATTCCTGAAAAAAATACCAGTGAAAAGAAAACAAAACCAATCCATTCTTTTACATTTTGGTCCTTGTTTTGGAGGCCTTCAGACACAGCTTTGGGGGCATTTTGAGGACAGAAATCATTATCCTGACTCAGTATGCAGGAGAGAAAAGGAAGATCCTGGCCAAATGCAAAAGGAGATTAATTCCTTGGGAAAGTTTGCAATTTTGATAGGTTATGAGCAAGAAAAAGGCATAAATTTGCAGTAGGTAATGATTAGCTGCGTTTTCATCTCTAGTCATTATAACTCCATAAAAACATGTTTTGAAGGTAATAAAACCTTAATAATAACTGGGAATGAAAGCAGAAATGTATGAAAATGAGAGGCTGTCATTTCAGTCATAATATTAAAACTAAATACAAATTCTAATAAAAAGGAAAACAGTCTGGTTTACATTTGGTACCCAACCACTGGGCTGCTTCTAACGAGAGATGCCAAATCCCCTTGAAAAGGAGATTAATAATTACAGCCTGCTTCCATTTCCAGGGAAACTGAGGCATGGAATTTTGCCTCCAGTAGAGGCCAGAAGGGGAGCAGCCCAGGAAGATGGATCTTGGAATGGGTGCTGGTGGGAACTGCTGGTCTCTCCATCTTTGTGATTTAAGCTCAGATTTATTTCCCTTCATTGAAGATTCCCAAGAAAGAATGGAGAGCCGAGCTTCAAAGGTTGCTTGTCCCTGTGGGTTTGGACCAATCATGATTTTCCTGAAGCTTCTCTGTAACATAAAGACAAAAATCCCTGCCCAGCTGCTGTCAGACTGAGAAACTTCCAGGGACCTCCAGATTTTCATTTATAAGGTGGGATCTGGCCTTAAATGTCTTCAAATATGAAAAAAGTTGGCTTTTTCCTAGTGGTTATTTGCAAAACAGAAAGTTGTTTCCACTGTGCAGTGATAAAGACTTCAAGTTAAATACATTTAAATGCAACAAAAATATCTTAAAACATAGCACAGAACAGAAAGGCCTTTTTTTTTTGTTTCTTTTCTGCAATGAGAAATTACCATTTGCCTTTTGCAGTATTACATGAACTGTGATAAATCCATCTTTATTTGCCCAAGAAAAAAAGAAAATCCCTCACCCAATCAAAAGTGTGTGTGCTGCATGCCCGCTGCTACAGGGGCAGGATGCAAACTTCCATCTGTGACTGCTAAAAAAAAATGGTTGTGTGTCTCTGGAGATGCTTTGCTGAACTCCAGCAACATCACTTGACAATTTAGCTAACTGATAAAACTAAAAATGCTGCTAATTCCCATTTGTGATATGCTAAATTGCCTGCAACAAATTTAAACAATAAGCAAGCCAGGCTGTGAGCTGTTATCTGTGGCCAGTTGAGCAAAATATTTTATTTTCCATCTCTTCATAGGCATAGATTAGCTCCTAAAACCTATTCTGCAAGTGGACAGCCCATGTGGCCTCAGAAGAGTTAAATTCTGCTGAGATTTCACCAGCTGAGCTTGCCAAACTTGCCACTTTCTGATAAATTATACATATGCAAAACTTTTCATTTCAAGCTGCACGTTTTTTTCTTTTTTCTTTTTTTTTCTTTTTTGATTTTCTTCTAAAGCTTAAAAGTTTCCTTTGGGTTGAGGTATTTCTAAAGGTATAATGAAAGCACAACCTTGAAACAACAAAAAAAGCCAGAGAGTAGGATGTGCTCTGGTTGCTTCCTGCACTGCTAAAAAAATTAGCTCAAATCCCAAGATCCATCCTCAGGAGCTTAATTGCTTCAAAGAATAGGAATCTTGTCAAATTCAGTCCAAACAAACATAATCAGTAGCTTTCAAAGCTTGTTTGACATTGAGGAGGCATAGAAAACAACCCAGGAACCAAAGAAACACACATCGACGGTCTGTCAAAATTTTTTGTCAGACATGATGCTATTATCAAGGCACATCAGGATGAAATAAAGTGACCTGGCTGACCACGGGCTTACAAATGTCTTGGGAAGGGAAGGGAAAACGGTGAATCAAAAGGTAGCTTTGTTGAACGTCCCCCCAGGCCTTCTTATTGACAGGGATGACAATGGTCCCAGGATGCACCATTATCTATGACCAGCAAGCAGACATCAAATGCTACCGAGCTGTCTCTGTCAGAATAGAAAATGCTGCTCAAAATATACAGGGCTTGTTACATTTTGTTCAGCAAAGGTTTGTCAAAAGCCAGGGTCACTCTGTGTGTGCACTGCCCTGAAGGGTAATTTTAAAAGGCAAGGAGAGATGCACTTGATTCTTCAGTGTTTCTCCTGGAAGGAGACTTGGAGTCTGTGGACGACCAAAATGTTTTGAAAATCAAAGAGTGACTCAGAAAATAAACGAAGGAAAACAAAGTAAAGCAAAGCTAATAGATGTCCGCCACGGCCGTGCTGTTAGAAGGCAAAGCACTTTTCAAAATAAACAGGTTAGGGAATTATTCCCATATTTAGATGTTTTTTTCAATAAAAATTGAGTTGATTTCTAATACATCAGGGATGGGTGCTACTGTAAAGAGATGACTCAAATTGTAGTGGATAAGTACACCCTCTTCAAGTATCTGTGTTGCACCATTATGCAGTTAATTGCAGGAAAAATATTTATACTGGCGAGAAAAGAATTGTTAATATGGTACCCTTTGGAAAGAAAAGAGAGAGGCTGTATATACAAACTCCAACCTCAAAAATGTTTGGGTAAACTTTGCTTTTCTGTGAACATCTGCTAAGCACACACTGAGGGACCAAAGTCCAAATGCACCCCACTAATTGACACAGAAATCTTTGTTTAAGGGCTATGTGGTTAAAAAAACCTAAACCTAAAAACAAAACAACTGGAGGGTGAAAAGAATATTTTGCTGGGGTGAATACAGCAGATAGATATTATGGAAGTTGTCCACTTCTTGCTTATGGGCCAGCTCTTCCTTTCTCATTTTGTTACCATTTCTAGGGTACAAATTTACCAAGAGAGCAAAAAAAGGAGCCATAAAATCTCCCTTGTGCTGCCCTAGAGACCTAGAAACATAAATTGACCCTCCACTATTAATTTACAGTCATATCCAGCCTGAAAATGTTAATTCAATGCCATCTGAACTTTTGTGCCATGCCCCCCACACTTGGTGCCACGTTGAGGTCTGGGGCTCCCCAGCTCAGCTGCTCATCCCCAAAATCTGAGTGTCCTGAAAGCATCGTGTTCATTCCCCTCAGGCCTCAGCTATCCAGACCCATTTCCCTGCTGGCCTCTGCTATTGATTATTGTGACTCCTCAGAGCATGTAATTGTTTTGTTTTCTTTCTTTCTTAAGGAGAAATAACAGAATACTAAAAAAAAATAAATAAAAGAAGAACCCAGTTACATCCTTTTACTTCAGGTTTGCGACTCTGAGGTAACAGCTGATGCTCCACTGTCCATAGCCCATGATTTTCAGGACAGAAATTAGGATAATAGTCTATCAAATGTACTTTCTCTCCTCCTAGGCCAATCTCAAGATGATAGATACGATCCTCTTGCGTCTCATGGGATGTGCTCTTTTGTCCCCAAACACAAAGCTATTAATTCAATGCAATGGTTTCTTTTTCTTTGCCCTGGAAGTCACAATATGCTGAGAGTAAGGCTGGCTTGGCTCTCCTCTGTTTGGAGCACTTGTGAGTGCCATGAGAGGCTCTGCACACCAAGGATTTCTCCATAAGTAGTTCAGCAATTTCTTCAAAGCCTTTACTCCTCCCTCCTTGCCCTTCTTCCCCCATTTCTTACTATTTTTGTGGACTCATCAACAAGATCCAGTTTTCAGTAGTGGTGTCCTTGGGTTAAAAACAACGTCAATTTTTTTTCAGCTGTCAATCATTGATATAGACATAAATAAAGGAGAAAAAAAAATTAAAAGTAATATCTCCCTCATCAGTAAATTCAATACTTGGTTTAAACACCTGCATTAATATTCTTGCACATCCTAGCCCTTAAAACCAGGATATCTTCCTGGTGACTTCCGTGCTGTAATACTCCATGGGAAATTTAGAGCTTTAAGGTATCTTTAGCATTTTGACATCAAAGCCTTCACAGAAAAAGAGTTGCCTGATGCCATCTGGAAGGAAAAGAAGGCACAAATATATCTGCAATCCTTTTTGCCCCCCATTCAGTCCTGCATGAAACAGCTCCCTGAGACCAGAGACACTAGACCAAATCTATTTGAACAAAGTGTGGGTTTGTTGTCTTCTGAGACAGGTTTCAGATGTACCATGGAGGCTAAAGAGTTGGCAACGATAAAATTCTATAAAATCCTACTTATTAGATAAACCCTGTTCTACTCACCACACGACTCATTTCCATGATTTCTGACCACGGCAACATCCTCAGCCTCCCGTCCTGCTTTCACAGTATTTCACCTTTGTTTAGAATCAAATTAAATTGGAAAAAATAAATAAAATAAATAAAGGCAGCATACACTCAACCCCAGGGTGACCAAAACAAACAATCTGAGGCTGAGGGATTCACCTCACACATGAGTTTACTCTGTGTGGAATGAGGTAACACACACGTGGGTGTGAGATTCCCACCCCAAAAATCAGGAGCACGACATCACCTCAGGTTGGTTGCCCTCAGCAAGGAATTTGATGAGCACCTGTGATTCTCCAGTGCTTCTCTGGCCTTGCAATAACCCTCTTAATTTCTGAGCTACAGAGGGTTTACCATTAATGACAGCTACGTTCTTGCTCTAAGGATAGACACCAAGCAAACGAGGATGATTGCAGATGTTTAAGAGTAAATGTGAAAGGAAAGGAATGAGCATTAAAAAAAAAAAAAAGGGAGCGAGGGAGTATTGATTCAGTGTGACTGATGTGAATGAGTTAAATGATTGACTATGAAGTGTGAATTCAAATTTACTGTGAATGGAATTTACTGTGAGTGGAACAGAGTATGCATGACCATGACTGAGTGTGACTAGGTATCATTAGGAAGAACTAAGCGAATATGAGTGGAAAGCACTGATTATCTCCCCTGTAATCTATAAATAAACAGTAGTGCAGGAAGTTTTGAAAAATGTATTTAATAAGGGATTTCCACTGCCTGAATAAACTTGCTGAGGCCAGACAGCCTGATCTGGAGGAAAATGTATCATTTTACTCAAAGGTCTGTCATGTAATAATACGTGAGCTCATATCTGACAGGAACAAAATAGGCCTGAATTTACAGCAAAATGGAACCTCTAGACTGATAATAAACGTCTTTCCAATTACAAATTTACTAACTCATATGATGCCAATTATCCTCTCTTCTGCTCATGGGTATTTTCCTAACATACATGTTTAAATTCAGAAATATGGACATTCAGGCCCTGTAAATTTGGGGAGCAATGCTGTCTCCTGCAGATCAATATAATAAAGTTTTATGAGCACAAAATAAGTGCCCAGTGACCAAATACCTCATTTGCACCCTTGTGCAGAGTTACAGAGCTGAGCCTGCGGTTGCTCCAGTTTAATTCAGTGAGAGCAAAGTTTACATCCCAGGATCTCAGACCCCACGGTAAAAAAATGTCTCAGCCTGTTCTCAGCTGCTGCCCTTTGTCCACAAATATCTCTGCTTCTTTTCCCAAATTTTAGTACAAATCAGGCCAACAGAGTCTTTGTCCCCAAAGGTCTGTGCAAATAAATGTTGATTTTAAGGGTGGTTTAAAGCAATGACTAAATCCTTGAGGCTGGTGTAACAAACATGAGTTTTGCCACTTAATTCAGCGGTTTTGCCTTAATTAGGTAATTTCTTCTCCCTAAATCTTCTGCATTCCTTTCCAGTCAAACATTCATCAGAATTCATGGTGGTTTTTTTGTTTTGGTTTGGTTTTTTTTTTTTTTTTTGTGTCAGCCTCTCCTTCCACTAAAGAAGACAAGAGGAAAACACTGAGCTGTGTTCAGAGTAGAAAATCAATAATCAAAACCCAAAAATTGGGAAAGAGCAGAGAGGTCATTTCAGCACTTTCATGGGAAACCTGTTCCTTTCCTCTGTTAATTCACTGGTGATGAATTTACTGGGGTGCAGAAATTCCCCAGCACTGCTGGAACCAGCTGAGGTTTAATCTCAGCCATGCACATGAGCATCCTTGAACCATGGGGTTCTCTGAGTTAGAGGCATTTAAAACTGATGTTCAGTGGATTTACACCCTTAGAACTTTACAGGCTTGAATTTACCCCTTACCTGTGGCTGAGAATGTGGCCCAAAATTCTGTGTGAGCTCTTATTTGCATTAAATTCGGTGTGAGGTGTATTTCCCTTTTACAAAGATTAGGTCGCAAGCTGTTACTATTTTACTGCCTGACCAGCTGCAAAATGAATAAATTATTCCTGTTTAGATCTTCTTGAGCATCAAGGAACACCTGAAAAACGTTGGCATAGTCACCTTACAATGAGTTTGTAGAATATGTAACAAAACTTAAAAAAAAAAAAATCCAATAAGGAAAAATTTAAAAGGTTATGGAATGTACCCTAATCCATTAAAACAAAGAAAATATATTTCTTGAGATCATAAAACCTCCTTCTCCCTTCTTGCTAACTCTCCTCAGGAGTCAGGTCAGAGTCAGGGTGTCTGCACAGTCTGAGCAATCCTCTCTGGATGTGCCTCTCCTCAGCGAGACAGAAAGCATTGACAGGACACAGTGGGGGATTTACACCCCTCGTGCCAAAGCTGCACATGTTCTGTCGATAAATGGAAGACTTAATTCTCCAGGATAGCAATCCAAGCATTTTCAAGGATTTCCTAATGAGGTAAAATTCGTTAATAAGATACAGGAGGGGGAAAAAAACCACAAAAAGAAAAAAACCCCACCTTTTTCACTTGGAATTGCTGACATGCAGAGTAAATAAATTCCAAAATTTTTCACAGAATTATATGATAGAGGTGGGTAAGAACGAGATCATTAGGATTTTGCGTTCTTCTGCCCATTCAGTATGAAAACCTGTTTAGAACAGCTGTACTGATTTCCCTTTCTTGTTACAAAGGGCCTGCTGTTCGAGAAAAACACAACCAACATCCTTCATTCTGCTTCCCTGCCCTGCAAAATTACTAAGGAAAAGATGTCCCAGCTTTTCACTTTTCTGCTGAGGCACCATTTCCAGAATCTCTTAGACTTGACACAACCAGAAAAGCACTGGCCACTCAAACAGATGCTCAGGCTCATAATTCCTGTTTATTCTCCATGCACTTTCTGCTCCTTCCAACAGTGTTCCAAGAGCTCAGAAGACTTTCGTGGGGCAAAATCCAGGACCCACATTCCCCCTGGTTTACCAGGGATTAATAGAATAATTCCATGGTGTGGGTTAAAAGAGAGCTTAAAGATCACCTAATTCCAACTCCCAAAATACATTCCCACTCCTAGTTTTAGCTTAGGAAAACAAAGGATCTCTCTGGGATTTTTAAAAATTTTTTTTAGATTTTTTTCTACCTTGAACAAAATGCCTTATTTCTGTTTTTCAAAGCAAATATTTGTTGATGGTGCAGCTCACAGAAAGGTATTGAGTGGACAATTAGCCCGCAATATGCTCAAAGATCTCATTCTTTTTTTTTCTGATTTTTAGCTGATCCCCTAAAGACTGAGCTAAAGGGAATATTTTTCACTGCTTTCTTCCCTCCTACCTCCCCCTGAGTTACAAAACCAGCTGGGACCACATCTGAACTGCACGTCACGTTGATGAAGGCAGAGGTTTCTGGTTTGCAGCAGGACAGGAGGGGAGGATGTTCTGGTAAAAGCACAGTTAGGGGCCATTTTTAGCAGTCAAACCAAATCTGACACACTCAGGGCCTCATATTGCCTCAGCAAAGCCAGGTTGTCTGTTCACCTCACATTATGTTCCCAATTTTTAACATAGCTTCAGGTTATCCTGCTTTATTTAGCTGCCAACAGAAGGACTTTTACCATTGTGGATCAAGGCGACTGTCTCTGGAATTGATCTCATTAGCAAAGTTTCCAAAGGAAAGGAGATTAGAGAAAGCAACTGATTTTCTTGACTTGTACTGGTATTTCTGTGGCAGCCAAGCAATTTCATCTCCCTTAAAGGCATTGGTTTCAGGTCACATTTTAACTATAGTTAAGTCCTCAAATAATTCAGAAGACAATCAAGGATTAGTGACCACTCTTCCCTACAACAAAGCAAATGTTCAGCATGGCCAAGCCGTAGCTTTTGATGAATGTCAGGTTTTTTTCATGGGCTTTGTAAATAACATTCAAAATAAAGACAGTCTTCTGGATTTCAGTGCATACTGTATCCCTCCAGGTTAGCATGACAACAACCCAGGATGCACATCCAAAGATAAAATTTGCCCCTAAACTTGGCAGATGGACTCCAAAAAGTTTTCAACGTCAGAAAAGAACTGCCTTCCTTTTAACAAATCTGGGATGCTAAGGAATAGGCAATCCTGTATAAATATATATATATGGGGATATATTTTAACGTGCATTATGTTTTTAACATAATTTAAATATCTGTAAAAAACTCTAAAGCTTTCGCAGAAAAATCCTTCAAGAAAATTTAAAGGAATTATTTAATTTTTGAATTGGTCAGCTCTGGTTCATTTTATTTTTCCAAAGATAATACCCTGTTCAGTGTCAGAGTAGGAAAACCCTGGACTGATGAAGAGGAGGAAAGGCAGTGATCTCTACGTTTCCCAAGCAGAAGTTTGAGCACAGGGCATGGACAGAAGAAAATTAATGTGTCAATTCCAAGGATTCCCTGCTCCAAATCCCCTCTTTCGGAGAGAACTAAGGGGCTTAGCAATATCTACACAGCAGCTCTGATGTGCTTCTGCCTCCTGCAAACAGCATCCCTGCAAATCCCCGGCCAGGCAGCCTCGATGCAAGGGTCCAGATTTGGCCAGCAGTCATTATTTTTGTCTCCAAATCGCAGCAAATTTTACTGAAGTCACATTCCGAGTTGAAGCTGTCATCCCCAAGGAGAAAATCGCTGTAGAATTTTTTTTTTTTTTTTTTTTTTTTTGTCCTGTATATGTACATTATATAATTCTGGCTGTTGTCTCTGGGGCCTCTCTGGCAAACTTTCCACCGTTCTTTCTCTGTTAGGACTCGAAGTTATCAGAGTCAGAGTTCATTTATACTTCTGATCACTGGCTCCACAATGTCCCCAGGGTTGGGAACTCTGCTGTGGCAGAGCAGAAACATAATTTTATAGCCCTTATATTCTAATTCATTTAATTAGGGCTTTTCTTGGATCTCTGGATGGGGGCAGGGGGGGTGTCCTTTCATGTTTAGAGGTTTCTGTAGAAAATCTATCTCCACTCCAGAAAGTCATGGGCAAAGTTCTCCTGCAAGTGCAGATCTTGTTTGCTCTGCACCAAATTAATATTCATCACATCAGGAGCAGAATGCACCTTTCCATCTTCCCTTTGCCATTATTAGTTAGAAGGAAGAATTATTGCACATCAACACACAAAGAAATGCATATAATTTAGATACACTAATAAAGGGAGGAGAAATTAAAAGAATATGGCAGATGGGAGACCCTGACCAAATTTAAATCTAAATGGTTAAAAGTAGACTGATAAGAAGAGCTCTAATTAAGAAGCATCTTGCTGCTAAAAACATGAACTTTTACACTTATTTCATACCTCAGGCAGAGCTCAAGCAGAGGTAGATTATATCTTCTTTAAAGAAATGAAAGAGGGGGAAAAAATATATTAATCTGCATTGTAGTAATGCTGATGTGCCCGGAGCCGAACTTCCAATTCATTGTGAGAAATTCTCTGCACAGACACAGCCCGGGCAGCTCTGCCTTGAGAAATTCTCAGTCAAACCAAGAAAAAGAGAGAGAAATAATGTGTTATCTTCATCTCACAGAGACGTGGGCAGGTTACATGATTTCTCCAGGCTGATGAGAGAATTGTCTGACAAATCCAGTTCTGAGTTTTGGGGGTTTAATTGTTCTCTGAGGTGGTGGGTACAGGTGGACACACACAGAGTGAAACTGAATCCAGGTTTTCCATATTTTCTTCCATGTGATATACACGGAAAAGAGGAAAAAGAGGGAGGATATCCTACCCAAATATTGCTTGTTTCAAGTGTAGCTACAACAGCACAACTGAGAGCAGAAAGGAATCTCACTGTACACTTCCTATGTCTGAACTAGAGAGCATATTCTGGAGCAAACAAAATTATATTAAATGGGAACTACAATTTAGGAAGCAAATCGCTAAAATAATCGCTGATACCTTATTAAAAATATAGTTTCAAAGTGAAAATTTTTAATAGAGAAAACTGAAGAAAAACAATTAAAGTTAAATACTTCATTTAACCTTAAAGTGATTTTTTTTTACCTTCCATTTCTGTGAGAAAACAAATAACAAGAATTGAAAAGCCATAATTCAAAGTACTTCATTTGCAATTTTTTTTTTCTTTTTTAAGAACCTACTTGAGAAACTCTGATTTGAGAGCTATGGGAATGAAAGAATTTTTAACAGTCCAGACATGCATGGCAATGTCTGCCACCCAAAACCTCAAGTGTGTACTCTAATGACTTCCTGCAAAAATCATCCACTAATTTACTATTAATGAGTGATAGGGTTTATACACTTAGCTAAGTGGAAAGTGATTTTTTAAGGATATTATATCCTCTTCCCTCAGTCACCATGGTATAATTACAGCCAGGAGAAGGCTTTTTAAAGCAGTTACAAATCACAGCTGGTCGTGTTCCTTGTGGTCTTCCAAGCCACAAAGTCTGCAGGAAAGATAATTAGAACAGTCCAATCAGAGAATCATAGAATTATTTGGGTTGAAGGAACCTTAAAACTCATCTCCTTCCATTCTCCTGCCATGGGAAGGGAATCTTCCACTAGACCAGGTTGCTCAGACTCCCACCCAACCTTGCTTTGAGCTCTTCCAAAATTTCTGCTAACTTATTTATCTGAAAAATGCCACAATGATATCCTGGAACATGAGCAAGCAGCAGCTGTGATTTACTTTATTCCTGATATTTTCACGGCAGAAAAATAATAAAACACAGGACAGCCTCATCACCTTTTGCTGGCCAAACCTCTCTTGGTTCACAGAGCAGATGAAACCCCAATTGCCTCTGGTAGCCAGTGGAAGTGGTGGCAACAATCCTACAAAGGTTTTGGTTGTTCAATGGGGGGGAAAGGAGGAAATAAGGAAAACTGGGAAGTTCTGAATAAGGATACCATGCTAAAATTCATGTAGAAATAAAACTTATGACCCTTAATCTGCTGGAATCAGGGAAACTCCTCCAGGGTGCTCTCATTAAACACTCAGAACTAGAGAAATATTATGTGGGCAGGGAGAGTATCTACAGCTTCTCTACACTTCTCACACAACCAGAATCATAATTTGCCCAAATATCAGGACACAGAAATACCACTCATCATTTTGCCTTTGTCTGGCAAAATAGTAAGAGGAAACTGCAGAAAATGTTAACTGGAGAAATGATAAATAGGCAGATTTGTCCTTTTTTTTCACATTTATCAGAGCAATGAATCTGAACAGAGAGTTTTCAAATGCCTTAAAAAAATGCTTTTGATGATTTTTGAGTTCATTCAATAAAAAAAGGGAAAATATTTCATTTTTAATTAACTTTCCTTTTAATTTGGAGTGCACAAATCTTATTTGTCCATTTATGTAGACATACATATATAATCCTTTATGCCCTCTACCTTCATAGTTAATATTTACCTTTCATTTTGCTTTATACCAGATTTCTACCATTACTGTGATGACAGCCAGAGACAAGGGGAATGCACAGGCATGAAATTAATTTGTTTTTTACCTATTCCTATGTTACAGCCAGGGTTCAGGACACTCTGGAGCTTCAGGGCAGGGACTCCTTCCACTGTGCACTAGCCAGGCTGTGGCTCCAGCCCTGGCACACAGCCAGCCAGGTGAGCCAAACATTGACTATTTCCACAAAATGAGCTCATCAAGTTGTCCAGGGAGCTCTTTCTCAACTCCTGTCAAGAAGAACGCCTCACTTTGCTACTATAAACTTGAAATATTCACAGGACGGCGCTTACAAACAAATCTGACAATTTAGCAGAAAGTTTTTAGATGCTTAATCATATATCTTAATAAAAAAATCATGCATTCCCTGACAAAGTGAGACAGATTCTGATTACTTGTCTTTGAGGGAAGGGTCTGCTTTAGAAAATTATGTGGAGTACTCTACTATTGTACCTGTCATACACTTTTAATTAAAAATGTATTGATGCATGACTAAATTGTGCTCAGTGAAAAACAGACCTATTTTAGCTCAATTGCAATAATGTCCACATAACCCAATGAAGAAGCCCATACAATTATAACAGGAAGACAGCCCTGGCACTGTTATACTTTTTCAGGTCAGATGTATATTCCATGGAACCAATCATCACAAATCAATGTGGCCTCAATCAGCACAAATGAATTTACTGATCTACTCTAAATACCTGCAATGAAGTCATTGCACTAATCTATTGTAAATTAAATATGTGGCTAAACGAAGGCAGAATAATGATTAACATTATTTTCAGGAGTATTTCTTGACAAAGTCTGCTAACTAAGGCAATCTACACCCAATATTTGAATACAAGAATTACGTGCAAGCAGAAATAAATTGGTTAAAGCCAGGAGGTTAAAATCAATGCATTGTGGACAAAAAAATGCCTCGTGAGGCTTCTGCTAAAGGGATGTTTAGTTTAGACTGACAAGAGGTAAATGTATTGAGAAAGAACTGGAATTCAGAATAAAAATGTTATCACACGGCAAAGACAACATCCCTATTGCAGTGTCCCAGAGTTTATCCCTAAATACTTAATTTGAATTCCTTTTTTAGATTTTTTAAGAGATAAAAGACATCAAGGTAGACATCAGGATTTTTGTTTGCACATAGGGATGTGGAGCTGCTTGAGAAAGTGTTGATAAAAGTGTTTAATGAGGAAAGATTTGCTATAACTCTGAGGACTGACATCATGATTAAGATTTTGAATATTTGGTGGGCTTAGTTGCTTTCTCCACCAGAGGATTTTTGTTTGAAAGTAAAAGTGCATGTTTGGGTTAATGGTTGGATTTGACAAAGGATCTTTCCCAAATTTAATGATTCTATCCTAAATTCATGGAAATTTGTGCTCAGGACTGAGCAAAGAAAATCCAAAGACGAAAGTAAATCTGAATTGCTCAGATATCACAGAAACAGGAAGTCTAAAAGTAGTTTATTTTTCTAAAGTATTGTCAAGATAGATAATTCCTCTTTTGCAACTAAATATTTCATTTCTGCAATTGAGATTTTATTTATATTTCTCCCTCTTTTCTCTCCTTTTCCATGGCAGAATCTGCACTGACTTTGCACTTGCATCACCCACCACGACTCTTCCAGCGACAGACAAAAATAGTTAAAAAATGCAGACAGTTTCTTGAACACTGTGGGCTGAATTTCATCAAATAAGGCTCCTTGCATGTGAAAAAAGGAAGAAAAAAAAAGGTATTAAATGAATCAGTCTCTGCATCACTGTTTTCATTCTTGGTGCGTTAAGTGCATAAAGATTTTTCCAGCAAAACGGCTGAAAATGCCAAACCATCGAAATCAAAACTTTATCACGGGAATAAACCAGGAAAGTTTTCATACTCAGAATCAAATTTTCACCAAACTCACAGACGGACATATGGAGAGCAGGGAGAAAACAGTGTAAAAAGACACTCCAAAAAAAAAACCTGAAAAATTTAAGTCAAATTCATCCTAAAGAGCAATTTTTAATGCACTCCTCAGTTTTCTTATTAAAATATCGTTTTCTTTCTCCAGTGTAGTTCATGACGTTTTTGGGCTGCGTAGAAGAAATAAAATTTAATTTTAGGTCTTTTAACTGAGGAGCAAAATACAGAAACAGTGTTTTAAAATAATGAAATTTATATTGCACAAATTGCTGATTAAAAAATGGCCATTTTAGAAGCTTGTATGAATGCAGCCTGAATTTCTGTCTCAGGCTGAAGAGTTACAAGAGTTGGATAAAATGGTTCTCCAAAGGAATTCCAGGTGAGTTTATCCTCCAGGAGTTATAACAGTTGGATAAAATGGTTCTCCAAAGGAATTCCAGGTTTATCCTCCAGAGCAACTGGAGCTGCAGCCCTGGGAGTAACATCTCTCCTTGTTACAAGATCTCTGCTACAGCGAGGAACAACACAATGAATTTTAGATGTAAATCTGAATTTCATGACCTTTCAAGTCACATCCTTAAACCTCATTTGAGCAGCATTTTCTCTTTATGAATATGCAGTTGAACTGAATACCCAGTACTGACATAATTTTGTTTTTTCCTCATTTTTAGGCCCTCTTCAGGTGTAAATTAGGCTTTTCCAGTGTCATCCTTATTTACTTTATTCTCTGCAAAGTTAGCAATCATCCCATTATATTTTTGGTGCATTACATGAAGATGTTTTTGCCTGATAGGTAACGCTTGCACTTGAATGGAAGAGACAGAACAATTGTCAAGCCACTGAAGTAAAAATGAACAGTAAAAGAGATCCTTGAAACCACTGGACTCACTCAATTTTAGATATGTGCCTTATTTGTAAATTTAAATTAAAAAAAAAAAAGACTGCTTTTCTATAATAAGGAAATAGAAACATAAAATTGAAAGCACAGCTTAAATAAAGAAGAACAAATAATCTTGCAAAGCAATGCTGGATTTGTGTATTATAAACTAAATGTATAAGCCAAGAAATTAAAATATATTATATCATAATTTCAAAATTTAAGGTCACAGAATCTTTTTTTTAAGGAGTGTCACTTCTAATAACTTATTACTTTCAGGGGATTTTCCTAAAATCACTACATGCTGTTATGTACAAACAAATCTCTCAAATATATGAGGGTTGTCCTAAAACTATAACACAAAAATGATCTAAAAATTGAGAAACTGATCTCAGGCTATTTTCTTAAGTACACCATGTTGTAAAAATAATAGTAATTTAAAAAATTATAATCTTCAGAGCACACCAAGCAGGATTCCAGATTTCGAAGCCTGAATATATCTGGCTTTGCAAAGAAGACAGTGACAGAATGGGAATAACACCGTTTGTCACATCTCAAAAGGCTCAAACTGGGGGAAGATTCCCACTTCTGCTCCTAATTCACTCGGGCACTTGGAAAATCTTACCTTTCCAAGAGGTTAAAAAAAAAAGCAGCGTTTTTAAAGTGCCTTTCCAGCTTGCCTCTTCGATTGCAAATCTCTCCTTAGTTAGGAAAATTCAGAACCAACTCCTTTTTTTTTTTTTTTTTTGGATGATTATCATATACATTACACAGAGCATCTTCCTTCTGAAAATAAATGTATGATCTGGAAAAGTAAGAGTGAAGCAGGGCTTGAAGATTATAGGGTTGGGTTTTTTTCTCTATTTCTGAAAGTAACTTACTTTAAAGTCTCTGAAACGGGGTAACATCCATCACACTCTATTTCATTAGTCTTTAAGGCAGCCTTAAATAACTGGGCCTAAAAACAGATCTTGGTTGATATGGCAAATATCTAAAAAGGATAACTCTGAAAATATCCTCTGCTGGGTTCAACTTGGATTTTGCCCAAATAAATGCAATCACCTCTCATTATGATTGAGGAGAGGAGGGAAGAAGAGGGGGGAAAAAGAGAAAAAGGGGGGGAAAAACCCTCAGGAAAGCAAAGTGCAGCTCTGTTTAATCCATATAGACATGTCTACCCAAATCCCTTTGCTAATGTATATCTAATTCGGATAGGCTAACTCATCCTGGAATAATGAGAATCTGAAAATGTGGTGCATTTTTAGTATTCTTCAAGTGTATTAATGTACTTCTATAGGGGCTTTAGCAAGGGAAAAAAATTAAAATATCTATGTGTATATATTTGTGTGTGTGTGTATATATATATATAAGATATACATGCAGCTTTCTGAGCTAGGCAAGCTGATTTCCTCTCTAGAAATTGCACAGTTGTGAGGTTATTTAGGAGAAATAAGCAGCTGCTGGACAAAGCCACACAATAAACAATATTTACAAGTCAGGTAGAGCTCCACAAAGGGCATTTCATCTCTCCCCTGCCCCTCGAGCATCCCGAGTACCTTGCTAATGCTGACAGCTACCACCAAGTGTTAAATTCTGCCTTTTTACAGCTGCAAACAGACCTACCATATCTGTAAGGCAAAGAAACGTGAAAGAAAAGTGCTTGAAAATAAATATTTTTCTTTCAACATTCAACACAATCCTGCCTCATCCTGCCAGCTATGCGTGACAATTGCAAATTCAACCTCAGCAGCAGAAATGTGGAGAGGGAAATGGGGAGGAATGGAGATTTTGTGCATTTTACAGCTGTAATGCTCCTTCCACATGTGCTCCACACACATCCCCACTCCCCAGCCCTCCTGCTCTCTCCCAAACAACATTAACTTCCCATGGCAAAGCCCCACAGCCCCAAACCAAGCTCTACTAAACCCACACTTCATCTGCTGGAATCAGGCTGTGAAATAAGCACTGAGGTCCAGCTTTCAAAAGCATAACATTGAAATCCTCCCATTTCTGGGCTTTCCCCTTTATTTACACCAAGCTGGGAAGGTTTTAAAATTTTCCAAGGAGACTTTGAAGGAGGGACCTTGTTCTTTTTTTGGCCCCACAACAAACTGTCCAGCAGTAAGAGTTTTGTGGGTTCTTCACACACAACTGCATTTATCTCAGTTTATAGCAAAGCAAGGTTGAGCTTCCAGCACATTCTCCCATCCCCTCCTGTGCCTCCTGCTTGTTCCACCCTCTCACCTTCTCAGACATGCACCAGTCCCACTCAGCACAGGCTGTTCACTTTAAATATCCCCTGCTTTTTCTTGCCACCTATCCTCCTCTTTTTTCCTAATCTTTTCCTTACAGCAGCACAGTACAATAAAGAATGCATATGGTTTGTGTTTATATATGGTTCATCGGACATTTTAAGTGACTTAAATTAGCAAATTAGTGATGGAGTGACACTTTTCCTCTCCAATCACACGGCCACACAGTTTTACTTTCATTTTAAAACTCAGGTGCATATTATTACCTGAGAATAATTAGACTTTGAAGGTCACAGAGCAGCTGATGCAATTTGCATCCCTGATTAAGAAATGAATATCCCATAATCAGATACCCAGTTCAGAAGGCCTTTTTCATACCACCACCCTTATTTTTATTCATTTTAATGTGTCATTGTTTAGGTGATTTAATTCTGCAAAATGCACGGAAACTAATAATACCACTGAAAGGCAGAATAAAAGTTTATTTCTAGAGAAAATAGGGCAGATGACTGAAATGGAAAATTAGAATTATGCAGGTTTTAAACAGATGTGGAAAATGCTGTGTTCAATGATCTTGTTTAATAATTTTACATCACTGTGACACAATAAAATTCTCAAGATGATTGCTCCTCCCACAGTAAATATATCTCACCTACTTCACAAGAAAATATTTGCTTGCACTGCAATCCAAACTTCATTTGCAGATCTCCTAATTATGTAGGTTATAGAAAATTTCATGAGATCCTATAAAATGATGTAGAAAAAAGTTCAACATTCAGACAGATGTTTGGAAAACAGCATTAAAGAACTGAAGGACCTTCTCTGCAGACTCTTGAGCAAACCAAACAATGGATTTGAAATAAAATTATGGTTATTCATTATTATCACCATTTTAAGTGCAGTTGCAATGGCAGATATTAGTGGGGTACCATGGAATGAAAGGTGCTGGGTACAAAAAGGTTCTGGGTAGGAAAAATTTCCTTTTCCAGCCTCACAAAAGCAGCAGGGATGGATGGAGCTTTCCTCCATCCCTGGTAAAATTCCAAGTATATAAAATTGGGCATAAGCTCGTGTCTGTGTGCAATCAGAACATAATAAATCTTACTATTAAGTTAATGCCTTCCCACAAAACTAGATTTTGGGAACAAAAAAGACAAATGGACAATTTTAAAAACTCCTCGTATATGGAGGTTTGAACACTAAGATGCAACGGCCTTAAAACTGAGCAGTGTAAATAAATGTTAGCTGCCTGACCTTTTTAACCAACAAATATCTTTCCTAATTTAAAAAAATGCCAGCACATTCCCCTTCCCAAGCTGAGCCCTCCACAAAACACCACTTTAAAAGGTAGTTTCGTTTTTAATGGCTCAGTAACCATCTACAAGCCCATGAAAACAGGGGTTTACGATGGCCCTTAGCTACAGAAACCTGAATGGCGCCGCTACGATTTTATTTGGTTGGAAAATAAAAAAAATAAAAAAAAAAAAAAAAAACAACACTTGCTCAAGTGATGTAAGAGACCTTCCCATCACATTTCCCTCCCTGCTTCACAGAACTGCACATGTATTGGGTTTTTTATATGCCAATGAGTTTGGTGGTGATAAAATGCTGCCAAAAGCCAGTTTTGATGAATGGTAATAAATTCAAATGCCTCATATTACAATGAGCTTTTTTTTTTTTTTTAAGGAGAAACCTAAAAATTCATCATAATTTATCCTATTTGACCCTCTGTGACCAAAAAGTTATAACATTAAAAAAAAAGCCCCCCCAAAAAACAACAATTCCAGCAAATTATCCTTTTTATCTTTATCTCACAGAGCTCTTACCACAAAATAAAGAACAACACATGGATGCTTGTTAAGCCATGAAACATGAATGGGAAATAAAAATTAAATTTCTTCGCTTCCAATCACCCCCTCCTCTTCCAAATGAAAGCACTCTGGTGAAAAAACTCATTTGCATCATGAAAGTTTTCTAAGGGCTTGGGTAAAAGAGAGTAACCCCCAACAGAGAAGCCTGAATTCAGAGTTGCTGTTGTTTGGGAATGGGAATAAAGAGGATTTCCTGCATGTTCAGCCTGTCAGATTTGCACTGGAGGTTTGGAAAAAAGAGTCAATTCCAAGGTAATGACACATCCTGACTCCATCTCTTCCTGTGTGATGCTCTGGCCCTCATTTTAAACCATCATTTTAGAGCTCAAATTTCTATTTTTAACAAAAACTCTAGAAAGTCTCTCCTCACTCAGAGAAATTTCACTGCTCCATTTTTCCTACAAATGACTCAACCTCAGCTCTTCTAAGTGATTTTCAGACCAAGGTATTGCATTATTTCTGTGCAATATCTTCCTTACCTTGCCTCTGAAATTGTGTCTTCATGAGCTGCTCTGAAGATACTTGGCTCACACACACCTGGGTCTCAAGTTATTTATCTCACCAAAAAAAACAATAATAAAATTGTCCATTAATTGACTCAACACTCTTTCCATACTCCCCATGGCTAGAGCAGCAACACAGGTGACCAATTGAATTTCTCAGTCCAGCAGAAATGTTTCACCATTAAGATATTTAAGGAACATTAATCAGCACTGTGGTATCACTTTTAATACCTTATTGACTGGCTGTATACTAAATATGGATGAGTGTAAATCCAAGCAGAGATCCTGTTTCCAAATGCCCATGATGACCTGTGCAAGCATAGCCCAGGAATGATTTAGAGAGGGGGATAAATGTCTGACAAATAAGAGATGCTCAGCGTGGGGTGGTGAAAAGGCTAAAACCACATCCAAAGCATGGATTATTTTAACATAAGGTGTTTTCCTTCCACCTCTTGGGGTTCCCTGCTTATTCACTGATACAGCCACGAACAGGGCACCTTTTTACCTGTCTTTCTGATATCTGTCTGTATCAATTTTCACTGCAGTTGGCTGCATCCCTTTGACTTGGGCTGCTTTCTCTCTCTTATGGCAGCAGAACCTGTGCAGAGGTCATTAAGCAGCAAATATGTTAAATAGCCTTTAGCACACTTTCAGCATAATCTAATTGCTCTTCTCTCCATAGGTAGATACAAACCACTTGCCTTAAAAGACAGAAAGAAATCTCCTGTTTCTTTAATGATTTTTATTGATGGTTTTGTTTTGCTCCTACTTTGGGCCCAGACTTCCCTATCTGTGCTGGCATTTTAAAGCAGTAATTTATGTCATAGGTTGAATCACATAATAATGGCATTTTATGGTTTATCATCCTCAGCTTTCTGGGTGTGTACCTCGGAGGCAAAAGAAGCAAATTTTTATTAACACATGTTTATACATAATTGACCATTTGGGAAGTAGGAAGGAGAAATGGCTGTGATTTACATAGTTTAAGAAATGTCTTAGAGCACCTCACCCAGTCTGGAGCTCCCACTGTGACAGATGAGCAAATGCCCATGGGAGATGACAGCATGGTATTTATGGTATTTCCTTCTGAGACAATTAAGTAACATATGCCAAGACCATAGGGATTATCTCTGAGCTACACAGTATGCAACTCTAGCTGAAGAGAAATATAATATTTTAGAAATTTGACAAACCATATGAAAGGGAAAAAAAAATGATTCACCCACTTTAATAATGCAGTAACTTTTCCCTGACTTAATCAGACGTTTCTTGATTATATTTTTTTGGGTAATAAAACAAGCTGCATCCCACACATTACCTTGGAGCTGCTGTGCAGGCCAGGGAAAATCTCAGACACACACAAAGTACACTCTGCTATCCCAGGATTAAAGGATTGGACAGCCCACTTGGTCTAGAACAGCCCTGATTTTACACCTACAGCAAAGAATAAAGCAAACTTTAAATTCCACACACTTTTCCTCATTAATGTTATTAATACCACTCCTAAAATTATTATTCTTTGCTTGGAAAAGCTTATGGTCCTGGATCTTCACTGAACTGCACTGCATGCATCCATTTATTCTTCTGTAAAGTAGATGCAAAATTATATGTAATATTTAAAACTATAATAACATTAATGATTCGCTATTATTTTATATCAGCAACCTGCAAAATATAGCAGCTTCTTATTGAATGCACTTATATCCTCAGTTATTCCTCAATTCCATGTACTGTGCCAACATTGTGCATCCATTGGACCAGTAAGGTATAGATGATAATATCATACTTTCTGTAGGTATTAGCAACAGTGCAATCGTTCCAAGAATGCATTTTTGGGGTTCTTATTGTAATTATCAACTTCTTAGAAGAATGGCTCTTTCTTGCACTGCAATTAAAAGAATTTATTCACAGGACTAATTAGTGAACGTCACTCTACACAAATTTGCTTTCCAAGCAGTAGAAAACAACATTTGCTCCACATGTTCAACGTGCAATCAGATATTGGGTGAATGACTGCAAGTACAATGAGATCCATGTCACAGCGTTTCAGAGGTCACCTGAACCACTTCAGGCATTCTCACAACTGAATTCAAAATTTCTCATGCTCAGATAAGAGAATGGAATGGGAATCAAAAGCTTTCTGATCTACCAAAAGATCAGGTTGCATAAAATCTCTTCACAAATACCAAAAATGATGAAGAGTATTCCTTTATAGGTGCAAATTCTGTCAGTGTTACGCAATTTCTAATGAGATTAAATTTTAAAAATCCAGATGGCTCTAAAAGCTGCAGCAGTCACCATTTATTCAACTGTGGGCTGTTCTTCTGCAGCCCCTCATGTAACAGGATACTGGCTCATGGGTCTGAAACAATAATATCACTTTTCCCAAATTTGTAATCAAGTTTTCTGCATTGTGTGTTCAAGAGGTGATAACCTTCCAACCATTCCTGCTGAAAGAAAACTCCCCAACAGAGGGGTTTTATGATTCTATGCCAATTTTTTGTTTCAGTTCATAAACCTGTGCCAAATTTGTTATCTATTTTATATTTAGCTCAGCAGATTTCCATTAACATGGGAATACATATCATGGTTTTTACTTCAGAAATTACCTAATGGACAACAAGGAAAAAAAGAAAACCAAAATAATACATAAATCTCAGCAGATATATTGCTTTATTCCTCCAATAATTGTAAAACTCAGGTCAAAAGTATAATAAACATATTAATTATAAAATAGCCAAGATGTCAAGGCTACTTTTTCTTTCAACAGTTCTGAGTTGAAAGCTTAAGTTCCTTTACTACAGATATCATGTGATAAGAAAATAATGCTCCAGAGAGGACATTACTGAAAGTTATGGATGGACCAGTTGGGCAACTAATAGGTCCTTAATGGCTTTCCAAAGTAGCCCATAATCTCTGGTAAAACCATCTCAGGAGGGTCTGCATGATGGATTATGTAATAATTGTGGTGCTTCTAAATATAGTTTGTGCTGCACTGATTGCAGCACCGTCCCATCTATTTTGTGGGATTACAATGGAATTCCTGGGGTTTGTTCCATCACCACTGGGCACTTTTACAGTTGTCAACGTTTCTGATTATGAAATTCACTTTATTTCAAAGCATGTGGGGCAGCCATGATTTGGGGAGAAGGGAAATACTGACTTGGGAAAGGAAGCCTGGGCCTTTTCCTCCTGCTGCTCTTCACAAGCTGATTTGGACATTTAAAATAGTGACAAGAAACCAGAGGGCATTGGAAGGAGCTGCAGGTCCAAACGGGAGTTTGTCTTTCACTGCTGTTCAGCTGTCCCTGTGCATCACTGGAACTGAAGTTACACGTGCTCACCAGCATTCATGACTCTGATTTCTAAGAAAGTCAAATATTCTCAGCACGTAGGAAAAATTGAACCCTATAGAGAATTTTTCCTCAATTCACACAGCAACTCAATTAATGTAATTTCACCCTTTGCTCCAAGTTTCTCTTACCCAGGAAAGCCTTTTCCAGGGGCACAGGAAAGGGTTTAGCACAGACCAACACGTGGTAGCAGCATCCATCCTCTGTCAGAACAGTCCAGGGGCAGGAATAATCCTCCCAGCCACACCTTCTGTTCCCTCCTCTTTCCCCACACCAACAGACACTGGATCCTCCCAGACACACACTTCTCACTCAGGCATCAAATTTACGAAATTCCAGAAATTTGGATCATCCTCAGTCCGGTCATTCCACCCCACAGGACTGATGCACAATGGCCAGAGTGAAGAAAATCTTGGAGAATCCCTTGTTTTTGTGGTGAACACCACTGTAAATTAATATATTCAGCTGTAAATATGACAGTCTGTACATCTATTTTTCATACAACGATGTTGTTATAGTTTGGCTACATCACTTCCTAGATACAAAATAAAATATGAGCAATATGTATTTAATATAGAAAATTCCTGTTGTTGAGTAGGTTCAGTGGGTTTTTCTGTTCCCCCTGCCCCAGGAACTCCTCTTTTAACATTTTGGGAACTGCCAGCATCAACACAGCACAAAGTGACAGAGCACTACAGCTGGATCTGAAATTGCAAATCCACCACGAAGAGGCAAATACATGAGCTGCAGTGGCTGCCAAAGGCAGAAATACCTGTTGGAGGTATTTGAATATCTAAAAAAGGAGGTTCAGGCAGCAGAACATCTTGTCCTGCCTCTTCCTGCATGACTTTAGAAGGTGTGGTCTCTGAGATCAGTCCCAAGAACCACAGCACAATAACTCACATGAAAGGTCCAGCTCTCCCCTCCATCCCAAGATATTTTCATCCCAAGCAGTGATGATGTCAAAATACAGCACAGGATTTTCTGCTTAAGTGTTTGAGTTTTTTTCCCTTTTTTCAAGAACAGAAAACACGGGTTGAGTACTACTGTAAAAAAAAAATAATAAAAATCACACGTTGCTATTACAGGAGGGAGCTTGGGATGAGTGCAATTACATCAATATTATTGTAATTAATGATTACATCATGCTTTAGAAAAGGAGCACAGAAAAGGTTGGTATTAACATGCAAGACACGGCAGAGTGATATCAATACTCATTTTACTGTTCAGGTTTTTTTTTTTAAAAGCTAATAGCTGTCAAAAATACCCATTATAGGCTAGTCTATAATTTGTAGAAGTCAAGTAATACATTTTTTCTGAAGGTATAATGGATGCTCCATGGAGCAATTATTTTAGAAAGACAACTTCATCTCAGCTGTCTCATGCCAGCAGAACTATTTAAGAGCCAGAAATGCATAATTCAACATGGAAGAGCTGTCAGATTTGAGAATACCTTTAAATTATAAAAACTTAGCACCACTAGTCAGTTATAATTATAATGGAAATGTAGTTTTCTGTCGTTTTATCATAGCAAACATCTCTTAAGAAGCAATTTCATGTGTTAAAATATTTTGGCAAAGTGACTTTTGATTCTAAAGGGATACAGATTATCTAGTTTTATACCTGAATATTTTCCTCACAAATTGAATGTAACAGCTTACATCGTACAAGATGGCAAAGCAAGAGTATTATTAAAATCCCATTGGAAATTGTTACTATGAAACAATGAGCAGCATAACTCACTAGGACAGGTCAAGTTATGCACAAAAAATATTATTTTATTACAAAATATGACAAGACAGTTTTTCAGCAGACAGTCAATTATTTTATACAGCACACAGCCAAAACACAGAAGGCAGTTCTTCTTTTGACTTTGGCTTCTTTTAGCAACTAGAAAACCAAATTATGAATCATTAAATAGCCACTCAGATGGGTTTAGGACCAACAAAGCATATTAAAAGTGCTCTCAGAAAATTAGGGTAATATTTAAATCCTTTTCAATTTCCTTTTTTTTTTTTTTTTTTTTTTTGTCCAGGATATTGCCATGCCAATTCTTTTCCCTTCAGGCAGGACCAGAAAAATTCTCTCGGTTTCACACAGGAAAAAAAAGCCTTTTCAGTTATTACCAGGTTATATCAGATACCCAATAAATGGTTTTTTGCATTTCCCTCCAAGAGCTGAACCCAACAACCAAAGGGTTATTCTGGGTCATTAGCAGGGCTCAAGTTCATTTTCCTTTCTCACTTTGTTTGCTGAGATCCACAGCAGGTCCAAGTCCTCTCCACTACAGAGGAAAATTACTAATTTTTTTTTTTTTTTTGCTTCAAGTGAATTCTTGCGAATTTTATAAACTATATTCAATTTACTTCAAAATTCAGAAAATCACTAAGGATTTATTAAAATGTTTACAAACAGCTCATTCTTCAACCTGTCCTTTAATTTCATGGAACTATCTTTTCAAAAATGTTTGCCCAAACCTTCACATGGTCATTTTTCTGGCTAATTAGCATTTTTGATGATGTTGGTGCTGATGACCATCACACCCCCCAGATTTCTCCTGGCCTTTCTGCTCAGCCCACACATGCAGTGAGCAGAGAAGCATCTCCCCCTCATGTGGTCAGTTGGTTTTATTTCTAGATATTTGCTGAATTACACCGTGTGCATTCAAGTCCATGTTTCATTTTAAACAACTCAATCACCCAAAGTGCTCACAGCAAATTTGAAGCAGGCTTGTGATGTGAAAACGTTGAATTTTAGCATTAAATATAACAATTTAGTGGTAGTGCTTGGAAATGAATGCAAGTTCTTGGAATTATTCTGGCAGTAAAGTTGTTTCATGATAATAAAGGAGGGTAGGAATTATGTCCCTCCTTTTTTATTTACACCTCCTTTCCTCCCACAGCACAAGCTGAGATTACACCCAAAAGATGGAAAGTTTTCTTATCATTCTGTCCCTAAAGGGAGAACCAGCACATTAACAAAGTGCTGAGAAACAGGAGATCGACTTCAGAAAATATCAATTTCTTGTTTCTATGGCCGCAACATGATGTAGTATTGCATAACATAATACAAATTAAGGAATTAAATTGGTTTCATTTCATCTGATTTCCTGGCAGGCTTTAATGTGTTAAGTATTTACTAAAGAGGCAATTGGGATGCATGCAGCATTCAGAATTATAATTTATTAACACATCTTCAGTAGTGGCACACATTATCTTCCACAGTCTCACCTGTAAATTTCTGGGTTAAATCAGGTTCTGTCCCAACAGCACATTCAGTCTCAAGACACACAGTGATGTTTTCAACCAGCAGATTTCCAGCACTCTGCAACATTTACCTTTATTCTGCATTTTTTTTTCATTAATACACAGATGTAATTGCTTAAACAGAGCTTTAAAATTAATGCTATAAATACAAATTTGGGGTTTGCAGGACACCACACCGTAGACTTTCAATGAGTCAACAAAACTGTAAGTTTGCTAAACAACACGCAGGCAATTTCCTAATAATGAATAATAAATATATTTTAATAGCTCCTTGGTTTGCTGTGCCACAGATTTGATTTAAGTGTGGCTGGGGGCTGCCCCATCCTCTGCAGACGTGGCCAGGAAAGGTTGTGAACGGGGCTGGGGTTGGATCCTTTGTTTCAGAGAAACTCCACAGATTTGCTTGTGAGGGAGGTTTTCATCTCGTTCCTGGGTGCACGCTGAAAGAGCACTAATAATGCAAAGCTGCTGTAACTACTAAATTTCCCATCTCATAATTAAAATTAGCAGTGTTGGGACTTCACGCCTGTGTGCTCTGCAACACGGGAAACGTCAATATTGCATGGTTTGGAGGGAAGGAAAGGGAAACTTCCTAGTTTTTAACAGCAGCAGACACATTCCAAGAGCAAGCAGGGAGTTAGCTGGTTTCCAGTGATGCTTTTCAAAATCCAGACACATCATTCCTGATTATTCTCATGGTTTGAACAGCCCTACAAAAAACACTGTATTGGGGTTGGGACCTAGATTTCCCTCATTGCACCACGAACCAGGTAATCCATGTGGATCTCTCCCTATAGCACTGCAATCTAATGAGGAATGGGGATTTAAAAAAAAAAATTTAATATATTTTTACTGCAAAAACTACTCCAAACACAGCATCGAAAGGTGTTAGATTTTTTTTTTCCTTCATTTAACATAAATCTCAACTCAAGGACATATTACCTTCTGCCTTCCCCTGACACAAAGTGTATTTACAGTAGGGCCTAAAAGTTTTTACTCCAGTTTCTCAGTCCAACACTCTTGAATTCGATTAATGGAGACATTCCAGCACTTATGTCAAGTTATGCTGCATATAAATGGGGATAAAAGGATTACCAGGTTATAAATCAATTGAGAGATTCAGGGATATAAATCTCAGGGACACTGGGCTTCAGCCTTAATGGAAATGCAGAATTCCATTGGCTAATCACAATTTAGATTGCTACCAGATACATCACTGAGTTTCACTGGGTGTCCTAAAAAAATCCCCCTGGTATTGAGGAGAGGTGAGAAAATTAGAAAAAAAACCTTTGTAGGTATCCCAAAAAATCTGTTTCCATGTTTACAGCAAACCTGGAAGCAAATTGTGCTGACGAACTTGATTTTTTTAGACAAGGAATTACTCTACATCACTGTGGTTGTTGAAGTCATTGTTCTTTTTCAAGTGGTTAATGCTAAATAGAAGGATATTTTACCTAAATTAATCTCTTAGAAAAGTAGATTTACTTATCTCAGAGAAAAATAGGAGCAAAGATAAGTATAGAAAACTATACATGTACAGGAGTGCAGAACTCGTGTGACAAAGTCGTGTCATGGCCAAGTTAAAAAATGTTTTACAATGTTTTGAGTCCCCAAAGGAACTTCAGTTTTGCAGAAATATAGTTTTTATTAAAAAAAAAAAAAAAAAAAATTCCTTGCCTTTGCCAAAGCAAAGATAGAGAAGGCTCCAACGTGCAGAAAAGTGAATATTCCAGGTACACTGCTTGTTTTTTCTGAAGAGAAGATTAATCAGGTCAAAAGGCAGAAACCTCAAACCTGGTGCTGAGGAATAGAGAAGGAGGGAGTAACAGCTGGGGAGAAATCAGAAATCTTCACTTCAGCACCACTGGGAAGGGGGGAAGGACTTTGTGGGAACACGAAGGCTCAGCTTTCCTCAGGGGCACGATAACTTCTGGCTGTGTTTGACAGAGAACATTTCTGCTGAGCACTGGAGGAACTTTGAGCCAAGGAGACACGATGGGAAAGGGAATGCTGGGCTGGAGAAGTGAAAATGCAAAGGACAGTTCATACCCAAAGGGTCCCCTGGGAGTTTATAAACACGATATGTAATTCTTAGAACCAATCAAAGACAAACAAATCGAAAACAACTCAACTCATGCACTGATTATTTCAGGGTTTTTGCAGGCTGTGATGTATTTTAAGCTTATCTAGCACCTAATATTATCATTAAAATGACCTAATGTTCAACTGAGCATTGTCATATCTTCTAGATATGAGCAGGGTAAATCTATTTTAGAGGCTTTCTTTTGTAACAAAAATGTCACATTAGAAATCTTGTATTGAGCACAAAGGAGAGGCTCTTGTAGGTTTCCATAAATACTTGCTGAACATCAGGATGTTCAATTGGAAATAACGAGAATGCACTGGGCAGACGTGACCCTGAGCAGCCAGGGTGGGGAGGGAGGCATGGAAGATATTAAATCGTGTTTCCTCTTGTCACTGCCAGTTCTGTATCCAGCTCCCGTGCCAGTGTTTCATCCATCATCCCTGCAGGGCATCACTGGGCCAGCGTGTGCTGGGACATCACTCTGGTGTCACATCAGCCACTGGCAAAGGGCCACGTTCTGAGCAAAAACTGGGGCTTACCACGAAATGTCTAAGACTTTTTTTTCTTTAAATATTTTAAAATTAATGTGATTAATTTTAAGCCAAGGCAAAGAAACGATAGAGTGCAAGGAGTGGGGGCCATTTCCAGCTGTTCCTTCACAGTGTGCTTTGGCTTAAGGCCAAAGAGATGGAAGGGGAGACCCTGTAATAAAATACCTTTCACTAATTTTTTTTTTTTAATAGTAAAGATTTAGAAGCCCTTTGATTTATCTGACAAGGTTGGATGCTGTTTGAAATCACCACCATTTCCTTTCTGCTAGGCAGCCAAATGTATACTCCACATACAACATATTCTAATTTAAATAGTCAATTATTACCTAAAATATCTCCAGTGGCATGCATAGACTTCAAAATTCATGGTTTGGTACATTTTTATTAAATGCTTCAGTTGTTATTTGGAAAGATCTTGGAAATCCAGGAATTTTGAAGAAGAAAGGAAAGAGTTGCACCCTATTGGATTTGTTCTGCCACTACAAGATCAAGTCAATATCAAAAATACAATAACAACCTAGTTACCACTATTTTTAAAATATCCTCCATAATTTCTAACCTCCCCCGTTCAGTACCTTGTTTACAAACAGAACAATTGTTATTATCTATTTCAGACCTTTTGGATCCTCAGAATTTATTCAACATCTCAAATTTTCATTCATTCAGCACAGAAATTTTAGTGAGTATAGTGATAAGTGATTATGAAAGCAAGTTTGCCTCAGATATTTAATTCTAGGAGGAAACCCTCACCCTAAAAATAGAAATTTACTTTTTAGCATGTCTCAATATTAATATTATTCCTCATATAAACATTAATTATGGGCAAGACCAAAGACCACTGAAGTCATTCCGTGGCTTTGCCCATTTATATCAAACTGCCTGAACATTCCAACAGCCTCTCACAGAACAAAAAAGTACCTTGTAAGAAAGAAAAGAGGGGAAAAAAAAATTCCTCAAGTTTAATTTTATCATCATTATTATTCCAAAGCTTTTGCAAAGGATAGCAGTTGTTTGTCACAAATAATACTAAAAGGAAAGGATTTGTAACTGTAATTTTTGCACTCTTCACTTACTTGGGGCCATTTACTAAAGTAAATTTACTAAATTTACTATTTACATTTACTAAATTACAGCAAGGAGTGGTTATTGTGCTAATGCAGGAAGAATCTGCCCTTTATAACTGCAAAATTTCATAATAATGTGCTTTACAGTGTGGTCCAAACCTGATTACTCATAGGAAGGACAATAAAGAATGAAAGCAGATGCTCATAAAAAACCTACAATATCCATGAAAAAAAAAAAAACAAACAAAAAAACACAAAAAAACAACCCTACATTAAACATCACATTGAATGAAGAAATAGAAGATTGAGTTCTTCAGATTTTATTTTTATCATAAAAATATTTATACTTTCCCTGCTTTGCTCTTTTGGAGTGTTGCTTTTTCATGCTTCCAAAAATTTAGGGATTTTTTTTTATTTTATTTTAAAATTTTGTAGTTATTTTTCTATTTTGTTATTTAATAAGCTTGGTAAGATTTATGAGACAACGGCAAAAACCACCAACCCTCAAAATTAAATTAACACTTGTAATATTAAAATAAAGGTTATTATTCATATACTGTAATAAAAAATGTACTAATTAAATCCAAAGAATGACCACCTTAAAAAAAAAAAAGGCAAAACCAAAAAACAATTAGAACTGAACCCCAGCAGATGAGAAACTGGATTAGGATTTAAACCTGACTCTCAACTCTGAGCATCCCCACCAAGACTCAGCATTAAATCCTATTTCTTGGTATCATATGGAAAGAATCTTCTTGATTTTTCAGACTGAAAGGAAAAATTTCAACACTGGAGGCAAGAAAAAAAAAAACGAGCAGTAAAAAAAAAAAAGTGTGACCACGAGCTGGATTCAAAAATCCAACCCTTCTGCACTGGAAAATTGTGTGTTTGATGTGGGATCACAAACACCAAGTGAACCTGAAACCATCAAGGCTCGGTACTTCAGAGCACAGCTGGAACTTACAGCCAAAACAGATTCCTAAACATGTACCTGTGAAATTAATACTTCACTCCTTTTAATCATTTTCATACATCTTTAATTTTATCGCAACCTGATCCTCAGTAGAACATTTTCAGTAAGTTTCCTTCATTTCTGCCCATTCTGCAGCATGACCCACACACCAGAATTCAGTGCAGCCACGTGCATTGGAAGAAATGGTTTCCATTCATTTCCTTTTCTCCTGTTGCAGGAACCTCTTTTTAATAAGAAAAATCCCCATCCATATGTTTAGGTACACATGTCAATTCATCTGCGTGAAGTATTAGAAAAGTAAAGAACAAATGGAATTTTGCTACAAGTTTTATATAAGTGCATGCACATTTATTCATAAAATCAATGTCTATTTACATATCTATATCCATTTTTATATAGATGTGTATTTCTACCTCCATGTGTTCACATATGAACACCAAAATATAAATATATATGCATATGTATGTATCCCTCTGATATTCTTTCCTCACCAACCACAGTCCTTTATTCAGTGAAAGTTTCCAAGTGTCTGCACATTTATTTCTGGATAAAAGAAGCAGTTTGAGCTCCTGACCACCATTCTCTAACAAAATAATTCTTTGTGGCTGTAATTAAGATGGCTCTGAAAGACTGCTGGGATGTCTTAGTGGTCTGGAGAGCACTCCCCCCTCCCCTGAAACAAAATCCTTTATCACATTTTTGAATTAATTATAAAAGTTAAAAATTAAATCTTTCTTGTGTCCCCCATAATAATCCTCCCAGATCAGTTTTTGTCCATATTAATGGAGAACACATCCCTAGTAAGATTTAATTTCAAACTTTTATAATTATGGTTAAAATTAAATCTTACTGTGGCTGTATTACACATTAACATGAATGAAAGCCAGCCTAGGAGGATTATCAATGGTACTCCAGCACGATTTATTTTTAACTTTTGCAATTAATTAAAATCTTTGGATAAAGATCTTGTTTTGGAGTGGGGGAGTCCCTATTAAGATGAAGCCCATGAAGTGTTTCCATTTTTGTGCAGGGTATTGAAGATGGGAAGGCAAAGGCTGGGAGCTCAGGGAGATCATCCAATAAATCATCCCTCCCTGGCAGAGCAAGACTTAGTTCTGAGCTGCCTCAGCTCTGGAGAAAATGGTAAAAACACACCAAAACAGCAGTTTGCTCCTTAAAAACACTCAGCAACACCCAACAAGCATGGACACAACCTCACACCCCTCAGAATGCCATGACAGGTATCATCCCATTACAGTTCTCCTTTTTTCTCTCCCTAAAAAAAAATATATTTTCAAGAGTAAAATTATTTTGCCTTGACTATTTTTGTGGTTTTCCCCATCAGAAATGAATTTAGGCAAGGACAGCGAATAGCACCAGGTCTCCCTCACACTCAGCTTTGCTGCACCAGCTGTGCTTTACCAGACAAAAAAACTGATGAAATTCCCAGAAATGCTCAGGTTTTTCTCTCTCACTGTACACAAAGGTCTTCAAACACTCTGTGCTGCTCCAGGTAAACCCCAGCCCCAGTGGGAGAGGCCATGGATTCACTGGGAATGGTGGAGTTTGGAAAAGACCCTTCAGACCAACATCAAGTCTGATCATAAACCCAACACTGCCAAGTCCACCCCTGAACCACATCCCCCAGAGACACCTGCTCTCCTGCCACCAGCTGGGGATGAGGAGAACTTAAAATAAGTAGAATAACATGTTTTTTGAGGGTTTTTTTTCCCCTCAGAAAAGTTTCTTCAGTCAATGGCTTCATTCTTCTACAATCAAACATCTTACACTGCTGAAAAGTCATATTAAGCCAGAAATTATTTAAATTCCCTCTGACGAGCCAACACGGAGTTTGCATTAAGTGCTTTGCAGCACCTGGCTTTTATAAAACACTTTTTGTTTAGAATCAGTTCTGCCCATCCCTGGCAGTGTCCATGGCCAGGGTGGATGGGGTTTGGAGCAGCCTGGGACAGTGGGACGTGTCCCTGCCATGGCAGGGGTGGAACAAGAGGAGCTTTAAGGTCCCTCCCAACCCAAACCATTCTGGGATTGCCTAAAATGTGCCTTGGGGGAATATAAGCAGAAAGAGAAGCTGAGAAAAGAGAGAGAAATAGTCGTAGCCAGAGTCTGAATTAAATCTATGAACGGGATCACACTTGGCTGGAAACAAAAGCCTTGTCTCCTACTTGATTCTCTCAGCAATCAGGAAATGGGAACTTGCCCGTTCTTTGCAAATATGAAAGTATTCATACTGCATCAAAAGTATCTGATTCCACTATCGTGTTTTTCTTCTAAGACAAACCACAGAGCTCAAAAACTTTGGCTAACCTCTTTCTTCCCAGTGATATGCTTTAAGTTACATAGAAAGAATATCTCAGTTTGTGCTGCCCAGAAAATATCACCTGAAAAACAAAATAGTTATGAGAAACACTGTAAGGGAAGAGTCTGATTTTAACATGGAGTAGAGGCCAGGAAGAGCAGAGAAAACACGACCTTGCACATCCACCTTGGAAAACCCAACAGCAATGAAATGAAAACATGAATGGCTTTTATAAAACCAGAGACTGAGACATCCACACTTGTTCCTCTGTCCTTAAAGAAATAATTTTACTTCCTTTTGGTGTTGTAGTTAATTTTCTGTAGGCAGTCATCCATCAACTAAAGTTATTTCCCAAAGAAAAGTTGGGAATACCTCATTTTTGGTAATTATTAAGCACAGTATTATTGAATATACAAGGGAAAGGAAGATTATCCATAATACCAATAAATCCATATATATGTATATATATAATACATATATTCATAAGGAGGGGTTTTTTTCCCCCCTCTCTTTTCCTTCTTAGAGTGAAAGAGTATCCATATATGGTATTTCCATGTAGGAATATCATACCTAGTACTCAAATGGCAATTCTGGTCAGTTCTGACACAATGAAGAATAAGCTGTTCTACAAAGAAGGACTAAAAATCACTCCAGGAAAGTTTCAACTATTCAATGGAATTTTCTTGAACAATCTCCTCCTGATTTGCTGGTACCTCTTTGAATTATTCAGAGATGGGCATTGTTTTGTCCCTCTGTTATCCTGTGAGCAGTGGTCTCCCATGCCAAGACTTCCTTATGAAATATATTCCTTATGAAACATATTCCACTGGAAGCTGTTACCTACATCTAAGCAAAATATAATCTCAAAAATAAAAATAAAGCAGCAAACAAGTGACTCATAGATTTTCTTCCCTTTCCTTGATTGTTGCCCTGTGCATTCCTGACTGAAAGCCATGATTATTTATTTGGGGAAGTCCTGGAAGCCATCTCATCACGAGTGCCGATGAATTTTCTGGGAATGATTTGAAATGTTTCCAGTTAAGCTCTAGACTTAACATCTCAAGAAGAAAAACTAATGTTTCTACCACATATTTTATTAAGCCCTTTAGGTCCTTTTACAAGAGAGGAAATACCAATTAACGTATAATTTAGCAGAACAAAATATTATCCCATTTCAACCAGCACCCACTTCCTTGAAGTTTATTCAAGCATTAATAACCATTTAATGCAATTTAACTACACTGAGGTATCCGTTACATTAATATCATATATCCATCAGGAAATTAGAGTTTTGTCTCTATGAATTTTGTATTACAAGAAAGTCTTTATAATTTTATTCTGCACTTTATGGTGGCTAATTTAAGTTTTAAAATGGTTCAGATAACTTCCCAGTCTCTCTCTTCTGCACTGTAATATGACTAACAAATTGTTACTGATGTTAAAAGATCATGAACACATCATTTATTAAACAGGGCTGGAGAGAGAAGTTTGAAAGAAGAGTGCATTTCCCAGATAATCCCTGTGTTTCCAGGAGCTGACATCAAACCATGGCAACAAACTCCATGGGCTGGGATGCTCAGGACCCTGGGCTCCACAGGAGTGGAAACAAACTGAAAAAATATTCTTGAGTTGACTCTCTCAGCCTAAAAAAACCTCCCTTCCCACTCTCCAGTAATCTTTAACATGAGCATTGGGTTGAAAGTCTAATGAGAAAGAGATTTTCCTCATCCTACCTGATCTGGGGATCATGGATCAGTGATGCCCATGAGAAAAGGGAGTTGAGTTAAATGATAACTCAAAGCAAAACAGAAAAAATTCTTAAAGTCCTCAAATGTGAAACAAGCACGTGTAGGTACAGCTCCTCTGAAGTTTCCTCAGAGAGACAGAATAATGTTGGTTATTGCAGCATCTCTTTGTTCCTTTATTTAAATTCAAAGGTATTTTTACCTTTTTATTTTGTCAAAATATCCACTTAGCACTGATGAAAACAACCAGAAATGAAGTCTGAGACAATGTAAACTGGTAATTGATTAAAAAATCTATTTTGCTGGTAAAGGTTTTAATGGTATTTAGCATTTAATTCTGCATCATGGATTTTATCTGAATATTTACCCATTTTTAAAAAATTTTCCTCTCCCAGTTAAAGAGGAATGAGAACACAGAATTCTCTTTCAGATTGGAGAATTTAAAGCTTTTTGTTGATGACTCCTCTTCTTAATAACTCTCCTAAATTGCAATTCTTTATATATTTTTATTATTTTTATATATCTTTATATGCATTTGTGCATAGCAAGATGAGCAACAAATCTTAATTCTGACATATTATTTTACACTGACTCTAGAATACCTTCTCTCTTGCAAACTGCTCTGCCCTAAAGCATAACTTTTCAGACATGCTTTTTTTTTTTTTGCTCATTCTATGAGTGCTTTTGAGGGAAAAGCAGTTGAAAGGAGATGATTTAGGTGCATCTCAAGGAATTTGCCAGCTCTGCCTACACCTCTCTCCCCTATTCCCACATTTCTCCATAGATCCTTCAAATCACTCCTTTGGTAATTTCAGTCGCCAGTTCCTTAAGCCACTGGGAAAAAAAAAAAAAAAAAAGAAAAAGAAAATAAAGGAAAAACAAAAGAAAAAAAAGAGACATTTTTCAAGTACTGAGGATTAATTTAAAAAGAAAACTGTTGTGTTCCACCCTAATTGTATCCAAAAAGTTCTTTATGTGTTGGTTTGAGGGTCAGTGCACAAGAGACAAGATCTGTAGAAATTGTCCCATTAAAAGGGACAATTGTCCCATAAAAAGAGTTTGTTGAGAGCCTGGGATGAAGGGAAGTGACCAGCCCAGTGAGAAGAACCAGAAAATGGGTTGGACTCTCTTCCCACTGATTTCCACATAAAAACAAATTCTCAGAGCACAGATTTTAACCTTGGCTCTAGGAGGGAAAAAGTCTTTGCTATAAAGCCTTTGAATGAATAGATGCTACAAAATATGCTGCTTTTTAAGTGTCAACCAACAAGATGAGTATAAATAAGCTCTCAAAAGTCACCAAACACACAAAATATTGTAATGCTGCTACTCCCTGTGATTTCCATACCCTGGAAAAAACCCTACCCTGAGCAAGCACTGCTTCTCCTCAGCTCTTTTCCAGCACAGTGCATTTTTCTGTGTCAGAAAATTACAGATTCTGTAAATATCTGAAGAAAAATTTTCCTGGGGTGCATTACTGAGTCACCTGGATGCCTAAATGAGATGGCAGAGAGTGTAGGAGAGTCCATATTAAATTGCTTTTACTGACAGCATCTCTGCAGAATAAAAGATATCTGTCACAGTGTTGATATGAATCTCCTCCTCATTGTGCCTTTTGGCATCTGTGGATTGTTAAAGAAGCCTGAAACTGCCTTTTCTGCAAATTCTTTCAACTCTTTAGTTCTTTTTATTTGTCCAGCAGGCTTTGGGCTTGTTAAGCTTTGCCTATGGAGGGGAAGGAAAAATAAGCCCAATGCATTTTATAATTCCAGAAATGCTCTCTGGCCAGAGGGAAGTGGCCAGACTCTTTGGTGGGAGAGTCAGAAACAACAGACAGAGCCCAAATTTAAGGCTTAGAGAAATAACATAATTTATATATCATAATTATCTTGGTTTTAGTTGTTTAATTGGTGCACATGAAATTTCTTTCTGTAGAAGCACTGACAGGTAGAAAACTTCAACATTTGTGTGAAAAGAGTCCAATAATACCATTTCTTAGAGGAAAACAGCACAGGACATGCTCAGACCTTGAAGTTGATATTTCTTTTATCTGTGTAACAAAGTGTTGCACAAACAAAAAAAAAAAAAATACACCACTGCAATATGCAGAGAGGAAAAACGTGCCAAACACAAAAAATAAAGCAAGAACTACCAGTATCTGCCATGTTGCAATGATTTGTGCTGGTATAAATTAATAATCTTTCTGTATTTAAATACACCCCAGGATTAAATTGTGGTTGCAGCAGAAGTTCCCACTCAGATCCTGGTTAATGAAATTATCAATACAATTAGCTTGAATAATCTGTACTTTAGTTTAGCCACCCCTAAAACAGAAAAGATATTTGCCAAGCCTCAGCCTGAGGGAAAAAGAGACACCAGAAGCAGCATTGATGTGAAAGGAAGTAAGTGACTGCCAGCATGCCTAAAATTCTTCTTTTAATGAACTTCAGCAGAATTTTAACCAATTTCTTAGTCTTGCAAAGCACACATATATAAGGTTTGTGGTTTTCTTTGTACACATATTTTTCCATTGATTCCCAATGGAGAAAAAAAGAAAATAGCCTGAATTCCTCATAGAAAGCTTAATAATGTTTCAATACATCAGTAATCCTACATCATACAGGAACACTAAATCACTGTAGAAATAAGAAACTCTTTTAAAAGTAATAATTAATTAATGATTCAGGCTGCAGCTCTCATTTGTTGTACCTACTGCCATTTAATTCAACTCTGAAAGTAAAATATAATTCAGTAAACCTTTGAGGGGAAAACAGATTTTCAATATCTTATGGATATGGCAGAATAGATAATTAAACTAAGACAGATCTACAGGAATGTAAAGAAAAAGTCTTGCCTAATAAAAAGCACTACTCAAAATAGTTTGGGATATACAGTATATTGCAGTGAAGTGCAATATCATTAGTTAATTAAACATGCTTAAAAGTAAAATTAAGCTGTGCTTTTATGTTCTAAATATTCTGCTGAGAAAAATACAGTTAAGAGAGACATCAGTGTTTTATGACAAAGATGCATCTTGAGCACAGTTTAATATGTCACCAACTTTACAGATTTCTACTCTAATAAAATCCACTTGTGAACCTCTTCTAATAAAAACCCTACATGCAAGAAAAAGTCAGCTTATACAGTTTTTATTTTTAAACTGGTACACCAATAAAATGAGACGAAAGAAACCAAAGAAGGAGAGAAAAAAAAATTGAAAAATATAAGTGTTTTATAGAAAGGGGCATTTATGCAGGAAAATATTTAAAATGTTTTAATATAACAACCCAATATGTTATTTTTCCTTATCAGATCTGTTGAATGACAAGTGACATGAAGTGACACTTCAGCCTAAACTAATTTTTACTAATAACACGAACTAGAATTAATACACGCCTTTTGTCAAGGACATTTTTTTAATATTCTGATTGTATCCCACTAATGAGACCTGGGCTGGGAAGAGCTTTGAGGTCCCCACATCCCAGGTTGGACTGAAAATGTGACACCACTTTTAACAATTTGACACAAGCAAAATGCAGCCTGAATTTCTCCATAGAAGCACCCATATAATCTTCAGTGCCACTAATAGGTTTTACAGCATTCAGTTGAGGGGATAAAGAAGAAGTGAAAATTCCCATTTATTACAACAGATGAAAAGCCAGAGAGGTTAAAATTTAGCTTTCCTTAAATGTTAGTTTATCCGGGATATTTGTTATTAAAATCAAAATATAGAAAATTTACTTAATGTACACAAGAAAACATAATTTTTTAAATAGTCCCAAAAATTATCTGCTCTACTGCTGCAGAGCTTTGTGTGTAAAATGAACAAAAAGGAATGGAAACTTAAATTTTTGTCATTAATTTCATTAATCCACCATTTATTTTAAAAATCTCATTGGATCTTAGAAGAATAATGGAAACTAATCATATTCTGCAAATGAAACAAGATCACAAGTGACACAGAGTTGTTGATCTGCCTGAAGGCTGAGGCTGCTCTTGTGTGATGTTCTGTTCCCTGACCATATTTCAAGGTAAGAATCACCTCAGAATTATCCATTTTAACCCCTGCATAAGCCAGGCCCACAGTAATAATTTTCTATTATATATGAAAAAAAAATCCCTAAACTAACAAATAGCAGAAAACTGCATGAAAAAGCAACAAAACCTCTCAATTTTTGTAGGTTACAGCAGTGAGCTTTGATTAAGAACAGGAAATAACCCAAAGCAGAGTTGCAGAATTCCCATATTCAGCTGCTCCAGGCAGCTCAGTCCCAATGGCCTGGCCTATTCCAAGGAACCAGATGAAACAGTGAATCCCAAAGCATCTTCCTTAACTGCTTTACACTTCTAGACATGCAAGACTCAACAAATATTAATTGAAATTCGAGCTAAACTGGTCAGAGAATGAGTTCCTAAAATGCTTTATTCACAGAGCCCGAGAGACTGAATTTCTTTCTTCCACCATCATTATTGGAAATAAATTTGTACTTATGGATCAGCAAAGCTGATAAGAAATCAAAGATTCAGTGTTATTTTTCCTACTTTGGAGCACTGTGGGAGCACAAAATGACATGTTCTGATATGCAGCCCTGCTGAAGCTATGGCAAAAGTTACAAGTTATGAGTTCCCAAACTTTTCTACAATTGCTTTTATAATCTCTTTCTTTTAATATTCCCTTTTTAGGCTATAACTTTAAAATTCTCTCTAAGCCAATTGAGAAGCAGAAAAATAAAAAGGCAAGAAATCCAGGGATTTTACAGTAAAAGCTATAACTGTGCAAGTTTTTTGAGTAGTTCTTCAGCTAAAAAGCAGAAGGGAGAGAAAGCCAAAATTTGAAAGTGTTGAAGGGAAATAGGCCCTTTGTTGAATATATTTAAGAAAAAGCATTGATATGGAACTTCTCAGTGTGCTCTCTAAATTCTTTAATACCACATGGCATGATTCACAGCTTCTGTTTTCTTACCAGAGCTTTTCCAAAACTTTCCTTTCGAGACATTGCCCCAAGTTTTCTCAGGCATGTGAATGGGATTTCTCTTGACCTGATAGTTCTGCTACACATTTTCCCCTTCCAATAACTATGAACATTCTCAGGTACCAAGCAGTTCATATAAAGCAGTTCATATAATTGAGAGTTTGGGTGCTTCATTCTGGGTTTATGCAGGGGAAGAATTAATCCTTTAGTCACTCACACTTCACATGCATTTGTTCTGAAAGTCGGGGGTGTTTATGTTTTCTTTCCAAAGAAAAAGTGTTTCTTGGAAATCTGAGAAGTTTGTTTCCTGGGTGTTTGATGCAAAATCTTTGCCATGTTCTTCCTCACTTCCTGCAAGTTCACTTAACAGATTTTTGGCTCATTTGCAAATATATTTTTTTTTATATAATGGTGATGCATATAATCATCTGCTGGCCAGTAGCTGAAGGAATTCGACACTATCCATGCATGACAAGTTTTTTCAGTCCCCTCGTTGAGGTTTTTGCTCTTTGTGCCATCTCCACAGCACTGCCTCTCATTTTTCATTTCATCCATCTGGCTTCTGGTCTCCATCTCTGCATGAGGGTGGAGTTCACCTCTGTGGACACTCTTACTGACAGATCAAACAAACCTTGCACCCAGAGATGTTTCACTGGGTGCCCAGAGAAGCTGTGGCTGCCCCTGGATCCCTGGGAGTGTCCAAGGCCAGGTTGGAGGGAGCTTGGAGAGTGGGAGGTGTCCCTGCCCACAGCAGAGGTGGAATTGGATGAGTTTAAGGTCCCTCCTAACCCAAAAAAAATTATTCTGCAGCTCTATGAAGTTACAAAGTCTCCTAAGCACACAGCTGCATTTCAGAGCTCAATTTTATCCACAGCCCCACACTCTGGGCTATAAGAACAGTTTTGAAGCTACATCCCAGATTGGATAATACTCAAAAATTTAAACAGGCAAAAATTTCATAGAACAACCAAATCAGGCCAAATTTGGAGTTTACTGAGCAGAGTAACCTGAGTTAACTGAGTTTAAATCCCCTCTCCCTATCTGGGGATACTCATTCCCATCCATTTCTCAACCCCACAGTGGGAATACAATGCAAAAAAACGAAACAGTTTTTCTTTCTTTTTTTCTAGAACATGCAGAGTGGAATAACTAACAATTACCACCCAGTTCCTCCATATTTTCCTAAGAGGACTCTGTGTGCACACACTGTGTAGGATATGGTCGATAAAAGTCATGATTCCTGACCATGCAGCTTGGACCCTTCCTGGCATCACAAGCCCCACACCACATGTTCTCTGTAGACGAAATTTCCTAAATTTCCAGAAGTCCAGGGGATCATTTGGATCTACTGCTTTCCCCACATACTCAAATATCCAGAAATCCTGAGCAAATGTGTTTAAGTCGCTGAATTTCATGCTTAAAAAATTCTAAGTGAGGAGAAAAAAAGAAAAATATAGATTTATCTGGGGAATGTTAAACATATGCTAACCCTATACTCTTATTTCTGCAAAAAGAGAGAGAGAGATGGTTAATGTTTTTATGAGACAGTGATAAGCAACCCTGAAAGAACCTTGAAAATCTCTTGTAAACACAGCACTCATCACAGAGAAACTGAGGTGGAAGGAAGAAAAATTAGGCAGAAAGCAACAAAAAAAGAGTGAAAAAATAAACAATATGAAGTACCAACTTCAATATGTCATGCTCTTGAGTCGGAGGAGAGATACTAGAGAAGTTCCTTGAATAAGACTTTTAAAATAAGCCTTTAAATTTCATTTATGATTTTGCCTTAAGGAGGAGCGTGAAGTTTGCTGGTGATATAAAAATTAGTAGTTATCACCCTTATCCAGAAAGGTGGAAATATGTCCTACAAACGTGTCACGTGTCCTTGATCAGATTGATATAAATGGAATTAAATATAGTTACACAAAGTACAAGACCAAGGTGGCACATTAATCCTAGAAAAGCAGTAGTGGGTGAGGAACATGTCTGCTCAGAATAGAAAGGTAAACGAAGAAGAGATTTTAGTTTTGGCATAGATATAAACAGGTATAAAATCACTGACAGAAAAAAGCACGAGAGGAACATCATTCCTGAATAGCTGCTCAGTGCTCCACACCACAGGCAAAGCTGAGGAAGGAAAACACTCAACTATTTTCGATACAGAGGCTGAGGAATTTCTGAACAGGATTTTTGGATGCGAGCTGGTTTTTTGCAGTAGGCAAAAATAAAGCCTCAGCTAAGCCTGCGTCATTAGCCTACCTCAAAAATCTGTTAAAATCCAAGGGAAACACTGAAATTAATTATATTATAGCAACTGGAAGTTGTTACACTTTCCTTAAGAGCAAACAGAAGTTAGGAAGGTCAGGAAACCTCATGGAGGATATAGAAGGAGACTTTTCTGTGCCTGGAGATGCTGGGGAAGAATTTTGTGAACAACTTGAACACTGCTGACTGGACATCTTTGCATGATAAGGACCAGATGGAAAACCCAGAAGAGACTCCACAAATTCACTTGCAAATTATCACTTAGCATTAATTATGCCCAGAAATCTGCCTCGCATTGACGTCCGCATTACCAAATACTCCAGCGCGGAGATATCTACGTAAAAGTTTATAATCAAAGCCATGCAAGCAATTTAAATATTGCAAGGCTATAAACAGATTAAAGATATGATTTTATTGAAGTATTTGGGTTTGCAGTGAAACATTTCACCATTGTGCCATGTGTGGCTTTCCTGCTTAGCTGCAAACTCCAAACAGGCTGGAATAACACAGCTTTGTGATTAACCAAACAACCAATAACCCACAAGACAGAGCGACTGGCCATCATCCTTGTGTAAATAAGGAAAGCTTGTTTTTGCTCACTAATAGCCGGCACACAACAATGAAATGCTTTTAGTAAGTTTTCAAGAGGATAAGATCAAGGAATCAATTTGGTGAGTGCCCTTTCCGATGGCCGCACACCACGTCCGCGGCTGTGGCGTGACACGTTTGCATTGTTATTTGGCTGTAAACAAAATGAAAAGATCTGTCATTGAAATTTAAACAGAGAGACTGGTTACATAAACTCCAACATTCTCAGCCCCAGTACAGTACAATCAACAGCCTGAAGAGACTGTACAGCTAAACAAAGTTTGGGGATGTTTTTGGGTAGGGGAGAAAGATTAATAACCAGAAAATAACTCTTGGCTCCCGCTACAAACTCTTAGGAATATAATTTTAAATTTGTGTAAATCCAAAGATTGATGCTCAAGCTTATGAAATAACCATTTTTCCACAGCGTTGAAATACACAGTCACATGAAAACAAATCTTTTCACTGACCAATTTTAACAGAATATACTGCTTTTACCAAAAAAAGCAACTTAAATAAATCTGACCTATCTGTTCTCGTAGATAATTGTAACTGCGGTCAGCAAACAACAAATCTTCTATAAATGGTCATCTTTCCAAATTATTCTGGCTTCAGAACAGGCTTGATTAATTGCACAAACACTGCGTGCCTCTGAATGCAGTTTGTCTGTGTGGACCAGCAGAGGATGCCTGAGACATTCCCAGCGGTCACGTGGGAGAGGATTTCTCTGTTTGTTGCAGGTAAACAACATTTTGTGCTTCATCACAAGACCCTGCAGATCACTCCAGTCCCAAACAGAGCCGTTGCCTTGCCCTAAATGGAAATATTAGGACAACTGGAATGAGAAGGAAGCTTGGAGAGGTCTCCTTCCAGGAGAAACTTCCCTTCCCTAACAGCATCTCCTGCTGCTGGCGGGCAGTGGGAGGTGAGCGCTCCCAGGACTCCAGCTGGATTTCGGCAGCTGACTTAAATCCTGTGCCTGGCGTTGAGGGAGGGCTGGCCCTGGGTCATCAGGCTTTTTTCAGCAGCAGCTGACACCAGGTTTGCTCAGGCTCACATCTGAGGCTGGTTTCTAGAGATCAGCTGGATACAGACTCCTCTGTGCACTGAGACCCATGGTGCCATCATCCAGTAACATAAACACATGATGCTCATGAGCAGAAAGCCTCTTGTAGTCAACTTAGCTCTAGAAAGATGATGAATCACAGCCTAATCTCTGCAGCATCCATCTCCACTGAAATGTTGTAGGACACCATCAATTTAGGTTGAATTTTACACGTGGCATATTGTTTATACATGCTATTTGTTGTGCATGATTAAAACAATCTCCTTAACTCATCAAAACTATGTCAGACACCAGTGAGAGCTGCAACTCAGAAATCAGGATTTCTGACTCAAGGGTTAATTGGATCTTCCCTCTATGGAGTTAGAGAGCAGCAGGAAGAGTAACAGGAGAGGTGGATCTAACTGCACTCCTCCCTCACCTTCAGGAGGAGTAATGACCCTACCAGAAAAACCAGGAGAAGGAGATCTGGGAGACAGAGCTGATAAATCAGGAGCTGTGCACAGATAAACTGCTTCTCACAAAGCACCCAACACCTCCTCTCCATAAATCCCATCATCTGGAACAGGGATATGACACACACAACACAGAGCTTCAGTCTGGGGAAAATCAGAGTGTTTCTGCTCAGGGGTGTAAGAGAGGATATTTGAATTTCACAGATGAGAATTGCACACTTCTGCTGTCCCACATGCTCCTAAGCTGTCACAGGAGCACATCCATGGCTGCCACCCTCCCCAGTTCCACCTGGATTATTCACGCAAAGAGAAAATGGGATCCACATTCCCTTCTCTTGGCAAAGAGTTTAGCAGTGCTTGCTCTGTTTTTAAATTTGAAAAAAAAAAAAAGATTCCATTGCAAGTTTGGAACCAGGTCCCAGCTCATGCCCATTCTAAATGCTCCAAACCATTATTTTTGACAAATTATGCAGCTCATGGCACACCTCTCATTTCTTCTCTTTTCTCTACAATGCATGAAGTTGCTGGTTTGCAGAATTTAAAACATTATACACACACACTGCCCAGATTGACAACATGAGCTGGGATGGTGCCAGAAGAGCAGTGATGATTTATTAGGTCTGTAGCATTTAATCCAAGAAATAAAAAGGACTTATGTGACAGATGAGCATAAATGAACTATTGGGTCAGACATCCATTTCTTAAAAAGCAAAATAAAAAAGGTCTGAAGCAAGATACTGTGTAGGGTTTAGTATACATTAATGTATTAGATCTTTGCTGGTATACTTTGAAATTTCTGGGTTCTAACCAGCTCCAAATGATTATTTTTTTAAAAACCAGACTAGCTGAAATAAATATTTACCAAATCCCATCACGTCATACTGCCCTTCCCTGGTAATATCATCATGGCTCAGAAAACATTTACAAAGAATTAGGACAGAGGCTGAAACCCTGACCCAAAGTCAATGACCAAATTCACATTGTCAGCAGAGATGTGGAGCTCCATGCTAAAGCCTCTCCTCTTCTGCAATGTAAGCAGTGAAGGCAGAGGGACCATTTACATCATCCTAGGCAGGATCAGCATCTGCACACAGGGCCAAAGAGCCTTTAGAGCTGAGTGTGGTCTGAGTCAACAGCAGGAATAAACCAGTGCTTGAGTGCCAACATCACATTCTACCCGAGCTTCCTTCTCACAAACATGGTAGCAGACTCACTGTGTGATTATTCTGTAATTCTGGGAGATTTTAATTGGAAAGTGATTCCATTCTTTCTGAGTCTCTCTGGCAAAGTCTTAAGCTGCTGTGCATTGAGCTTTACTCACCTGAAGAAAAAAAAAAAACAAAAAACAATTTTTTTCTCTTCCATCTGTAATATTGATAAATCATTTCCAGCACATCAATTTCCCTCCTAGCATAAAAACTTGATCAGAAAGCAATAAAAAGTACAATAAATAGCCAGCTCCACTCTAACCTGTGTGGTTTGACACAGCTGAACAAGCTGTGAAAAGGAATATTATTCCTTTAATAGAACGCCTGAAATGGTGCTCAAAACAGATTGGGCTGACAATTTTTGCAACCTTGGTGTCTCCTCCAAGATTTACAATGGCACAGCTCCCCTTTTTAGCAAATTAAACCTTGTGTCAAGGCTTAAAATTAAATCCAAACTTCTTTTCTTCTCTGTACAGAAGGAACAAATTGGCACCACATGCCAGTAGTCAAGGAGTGCTGATGGGAAACAGAGTGAAGGCAGCGCCCTCCAACCTGGAAGGCGTCACTAGTCAAAATCAACTGGGATAAACAGTCAATTCCACTTAAAGTTTGACATCTAAAGGCTTGTAAGATAGAAACATTCAAATATAAGAATTCTTCTGTACCACACGAACCTGTCTCAGTGCCAGCACTTAAACTTTCTGTGCTGTGCAAGCACTTTGTGGGAATCTGCCTTTGGTACAGTTTGATGTTGTAAGATCCCGCCTTGCCAAAGCCTTTTTAGTTTGTTCCAGAGGAAAAAAAAAAAGGAAATACAACAGAGATTCAGAGTGTATGAACCTCACTGACTTAACATCATATTGCCTGCTGTTACCAATAGAATTTTTTGTCATTATGCAGGATTCTGGTTTATAACATTTAAAATCTTATTTGATGACGTACGTCAGATAAAACTAAATGGTATTTCCAAGGACAGGCATATGAGCTGTTTTCATGGACAGAAAGGTAAGGAGAGCTTTTACAAAACTTACCCAAAGGCCACACTATTGTCCAGTTAAGGAAGGCACATCATGTCATTATGTGATGATTCCTGAAGCAGATCAGTGTCTAATCCATCCCCAAACCCCACTGTTTGCACATAACCCTATATTTCCCAGGTTAAGAACCAAACCCAGGCCAGGACTCTCAAATTTTTAGTTGTGCTCTACTTTCCCAGCACAGAAATTGTTGGGGGGGGAAAAGTATTTTAAAAATATAGCAAAGAGGTTAAATATATCTAGTTTTAAAAGTTGCTTTATCTCTTTATAACTGTGTAGATGAGGGAGTGTTTGAAAGGCGACATGATCCCCTGCTTCAAGCTTTCCATTGGTCTTCCTCTAATGGTTCTAATAAAAATCCTGATAGGAAAAAGATCAGCAGCAAAACATCACACCTGGTTACAGATGAAAAGTGAAAATAGGAGTTATTTTGTCCTGGTATAGTACATCAAAAGAAGGCATTCACTCTAATTTAACCTTCGTTTTAGGCACATGCAGTTTTAAGCACATGCACAAGATTTTACAGGATGAGGAACTAATTTCACAAATGAAACACTCTACAGAGATGTGTGCAGAAAACACAGCAAAATTATCAGCTCCGAATGCACAAGCAAGGCAGAGATATTTAACAGCAGGAAGATCTTGCAGTAAATCATGGAATCACAGGATGGTTTGGATTGGAAGGGACGTTAAAGGTCATCTCATCCCATCCCTGCCATGGCAGGGACACCTCCCACTATCCCAGGTTGCTCCAAGCTCCATCCAGCCTGGCCTTGGACACTTCCAGGGATCCAGGGGCAGCCACAGCTTCTCTGGGCACCCTGTGCCAGGGCCTGCCCACCCTCCTAGCCAGGAATTCCTTCCCAAAATCCCATCTCTCCCTGCCCTCTGCAAGTGTGAGCTCAGATTATTCAATTGAACACCAAGACAGAATTCCTCCTTCCTGCAGCCTCACAAGTCCATCAGCATGGAATTAGCCCCACACATATCTGGAATATCATCCATGTTATGCAAATAGGGGCTACTAGAAATAGCCCCGGACTTGCAGAGTAGGAACGACAAAACTGGATTGAAACCTGTAATAGTTTGAACAACTCTCACCAACATTCCCAAAATCTGAGAGGAGCAAGCAGTGCAGACCATCAGCAGTCCCAACACCAAACTTGGCTGTGTCAGAAAACCAATGTGAAGCCAGTTGCAAAGTTTTATTATCTTAAATTACCTATTTTAGAGAAAAAGGTTTAATGTACATAGATGACTTTTTAATATGCTGTTATAGGTGGATTATTCTGTTGCATTAAAAAAAAAAAAAAAAAAAAAAAAGAAAAACCAAAAATGCAAACACACTCTACTACAATTTAGTTAAAATGTGAAGTTGTCCAGACCAGAGAAACACAAAACCCTGCTCCACTTTGCCTGGAAGAAGTGATGCCAACTGGAAAGAAATATCCCTGGCACTGGCCACACTCTCAGGTGAGCACCAGTGTCTCTGCCATGACAGTAATTCTCTGCTCATCATTCAGTCTCTGAAAGTGCCCAAATTCCCCAAAAACCAACACATAAACTTATTTTTCACTGGTAAATAAGCATTTCATTGGGGTAATTACAAATGACAGATGCAGAATTTTAAACAAGGATAAATTAAAACATGGAGCTGTGCTGGAGTTTTGCACAACTTAGCAGGAACTTTTCTTCCATGCAGCATTTCTCAGCTAAAGTTTCATTTCTGTTTCGCAGTTCACCTCTATGTTTAAATAATAATTATGGTTGTGACATACAGTGACAAAAGCCAGAAAATTCAAAATTAGCAGAGACGTACTCTGTCCATTGTTTGAATGTGCTCAGCTGGTTTTGCTTTACTAATACCACCAAGACAGAAATTTTCATTTCCCAAAAACACAAACTTCTGGCAAGGGGTTACGGAGTGAAATAAATCTTATTCTTGGAAGAAACTTTTGTTTGACACCTGAATAATTTCTGCTGGTCTCTCTCCTTTTTCCCCCCTTCCTCAAATGGAGTCTTAGAACTCGAAGCCAAAATACAGAATCTTAGAGCTATCACAACAAAAGCTCAGCATCGAGTTCCTCCTTCCAAACACAAGCTCCTCCTAAAATATATCAACAAATCCACCTCCTTACCAGCCTGCAAGGAACTGGGAAGCCTTGCCACAGCAAGGGCATCTCAAACATTCCAATATGCAATTGCTTGCAGAGTGGTGGGGAAGCAAAGGTATCAAAGCACAAACTTTCAGAGCTTGCTGTTTCTGTTTGGAAGTTTTAAGACAGATGCTCTTCATTTTCCCTTCTAATAGACTGGCAAATGCTAAATGCCTCTGACATCAGCAGTAATAGCACACATTCCAATGGCAAATAATGAGTTTATTCTACTGTGTACCATTTTTGCCCACCTGCTTCCTCTCACAGATTACTCCTTTTTTTCCCCCTCCTGTATGTGAGAAATCCCATTTTTATATGTTTATACACACACATTACACATCTCCTGCTTTCTTTTACATTGAGCAAATCCAAGACTGCCTTATTATTCTCAACGCTGTGAGCTGTTAAGCAAACATTTTCTTCTCTTTCTGATATAAGAGAGATCCAGATCTTTTCCTTTGCAATCTGAGAATAACCACAAGATTTTGTTGGGTTTTTTTTGTTTTCTTTTTTTTTTTTTTTGTTCCAATCTCTTCATTAAGTCACAATCCTATATTTACTGGAATTGACTGGAAATTTGCCATGGAGCTCTGCCTGTGCAGGTTTACTCTTTTGGTTTAGGGGACTAATTCCAGTATAATGCTATTGTGTCTGTTGGGTTCTATCCCACAGGAATTGGGCCCACAGCTTCACTAATTAGTATCTGCTCTGATTGGACACTGAATCCGCCAAAGCTTTGAAGTGGATCTGCTGAAGCCATCACCTACAGTGAGATCCCCAAAGACCAAAAGTCTTTTAAACACAAGAAAGCCAGGCTTTATTTGAATAAAATTAGAAATTTCACTTTCAAATGGAGAAAGCTCAAAGTGACTGGGGCAGGCAGGGCTGAAGTAGAAAGGTTTCTGCTCCACTCTCTCTCTCCATCTTTGCTTGTGGGTTTTATTTTATTTGATTCAAGTCATTTGCAGAAAATTTTGCCCAATTCTCTCTCATCCTTACAACGATTCTGGCAGCTTTGGGACCTGGCTGGTGCTTGCCCCTCCTGGCATGAGTGGAGACATTTGTACCCATGTCCCACCCTGTGCCAGTCCTGCCCAGCTCCCTCTGCAGCCAGGGAGCCCTCAGGGCAAGGATCTGTCCCTGGGGCATCCAGGACATGGTCACCTCTACCACCTCCACAATTCCACCACTTCCACCTCTACTCTACAATTCCATGGGCTCCTCATGCCAACAAACTCATCCCCATCTCTAAAAACCCCTCTCCAGTCTCTGGGCTTTTCCTGCCTTCACAGGTCTTGGGACATGGGTTTTCATATGGAAAATAAGATTTCCTGTTTCCTTCCTTGTTCATTTTCCTCCTCGTCCCATTGGGAGGTAAGAGGGAGCTCTGCAGACCTCCAGCCTTGTGAGCTGGTGGCAGATTCATGATTGTCCTCTTATCCATGGAAATCACCTAATCCCTGCAGTTTGCAAAACCATTCCACCCCAAAATCTCAAATTATTTCTTCCTACTCATTTTCACTTCTCCTGTCCATTTGCAAGAGTTTTAACCACCCATCATTTATAATTTATTATCAACCCCCAAAATTTCACATCTAATCTACTATTAAATCCAACTTCCACCACCTATTTGCTACAATTTCAAATCCTTGGGATTTTTCTCCTCCCTTACTTCCTGCACTCCTCAGATGTTCTTGCAAATGGGCTATTAATTGCCAGACCATCTAGTGGGAAAACAAGAAAGCTGGTTACTCTTTGATTGCAGGGTTGTTGGGATTCGTCTGTTTGTGTTAATACCTCTCCAAGCCTACAGGGATATCTTTTTACCTTTGTTCCTTTATTAGTCTTAACAACTGTTATTTATTCTTGCTGCTTTTCAACCTGCCATTGTTAAAAATCCATTCAGTTACAGGAGCTGAACATTTTTTTTGTGATTCCCCTTCTTTATCCCCAAAAATTAACAAACAGTTTAATTAAGACAGATAAACAGAGAGATGTTGGCTCCCCTGAGAGGATTACATCCACATCTGATATTTTCAGAAGAAGAAGGGTGTGGGGGGGAAATATTTATGAGATTTTAATTATATGCAAAGTCATAGTTGCAAATTTTTCCAAAATCCAGAATGGATTTTTCTTTCCACCTGGAGCACAGGCCCAGCCTCCAACCAGAGAGGGCAGAGAAGTTCCACAGTGGAACCAGGATCAAGTTTTTCCAGACACAGCTCTAGGTTTGTGTGTGTTGGCTTTAGAAAGAGGGAATGTAGTGATAGGACAAGAGGGAATGATTTTAGGCTGTAAAAAGGAAGTTTAGATGGGATATAGGGAAGAAATTCTTCCCTGTCTGGGGGGTGATGCCCTGGCACAGGTTGCCCAGTGAAGCTTTGACTTTTGCCTTAGTCCCTGTCGTGCTAAAATCTGAGGAAAACATTAATTTGTTTTAGCTGATACTGTGAAAACCTCTACTACACCAAAGTTCTACACCAAAGGTGTAAAGCTATGTGCTTAAAAACCTCTAATATATATTAATTTCCTTTCTTTAATTTAAAAAAATAAATAAACCTGGACATAATCAAATGCACATTTGGAAATAAGAACAAAATTTCCTTGAGCCCGTTTTTAAGACCATGTATAATAATTTTGGTCATTCTCCAATTTTAATGCTACATTGAGGTAAGGCAGAAAAAGCTGAAAACAATCTTGAAAGCAACTCCTTAGTTAAAATCCCTCAAAATTTTCAACTGCAGATGAAATAATATAAAAATAACCTCAGAAGTCTCCATCCATTCTAAGAAATTTATTAAATTAAACTGGATTATAGGAGATACACATTTTTCTTTGCTGCAAATTGCAAAATCGTGATTCAGAATGCAGCTGAGAAATTGAGGAATTAAGATGTTCAAAGCAGAATTGCAAGTGTGAAATGGCAAGTAGAATTTTCACATAAAATTTAAAGTGGCGAAAACCACATTTTTATGTTTTCTTTTGATATGATTATTGTATAAAAAGCTACAGGGTCATAATTAAAGCCCTTGATCTTAAAAAGTTATCCTTAATTTTTCACTCTGATGGAAAAAATATTCCATTATTTTAATAAGAAGAGCATGACATTATGTATATGTGAATTTTCTGAGGACTTCAGGACATATTTGAAGGAAAGCCTGTGCACTCATTGACCCAAAAAAAAAAAAAACCTTCAAAATACACCCTCTCCAAAAAAGCCAAATTAAAAAAAACACCAGCCAAACAAAAAGAACCATCACAAAATAAAATTCTACCAAAAAACATTAAGACTAAAATTTTCAGACTAGCTCATATTTCTGCACCTAAAATAACTCTCACCTCTACCAATCAGTAATTTGGTTTCTTATTTAAAAAAATCAGCAATCCACAGCGTGAAGCGGCAGAGATCCAAAAATAAAGATGCATAAACTGAAGTCAATTCAAGAAATCCCATTTTTTAAAGTTCCAGTGCAAGGCACAGTAACAGGGAGTTTTTGTTATCAGTTGAGTAACCAGGCAAGAGAAAGTTGAACTTCAATGTTGAGTTCTAAAGACCTAAATCCAAATACTCAACGCAAATATTGTCAGGCTGCCTGTCCATTAAAAAATAAAATTAATTGGAATCAAATTTTGATACAATTCTGTGCAGGATGAGAACTTCTGCATATTTTGGCAGGCAGCCCACTTGTGTATGCAATGCATAAAAACTGTAAGAATGGATTCTATACTGACTACGGGGTGCTTACTTTCCTTCAACGATAATTGTCTTAATGCCTGTTTTAATCAGTATTAACTACTAGCAATAACACGCTTTTAATTATGTTTTAAACGAGTCCTTTATTGGGCTGTTTTGGGAAGCAAATTAGTCAAAAGGAGCTGTTAATCAAAAACGTGTTACTGGCACAAAATAAATGTTCATTTAAGGAGCCATTTGAAATAAACCTGGCTCATTGACTCTGACAACCTACAAGGACACTGGGGCCTCCCGAGGATAACTCCTTCAGCTCTCTCCCAGCTACGCCTTGCTGCTCACAAGTTATAAGTAGAAGCATTAAGCAGTTCAGGTCATTCATCAGCTAACTTTTACTACTGTACTCAAGAAAATGAGCCTCCTAGGAACTTCGCAGCAGATCTGCTCCTTCATTAGCTGAGTAATATTGAGAGAGATGTTCCTGTCATGATGAAGGGAGAAATCTATTGCAGGGAATTTTGCTGGTGTCCCCTTTGTCTAGGAGCTGTCTCTTTGTAGATTCCAAGGTATTTAGGCTGAAGAAGTGGCATAATTATCAGTGAACATCATTGGGATGTGTTCGCTCACTTCTGCTGAGCGATGCCCAAAAATTCAGCCACACAAGATGAAGTTTTCACCTAACACAGAGGTTTCACTCGATGCCAGGTCACTGTATCACCCTCACAGCACAACTTCAAACAGAAATTTCATTGAATCTATTCCATTTCCAGGTGTGAAAGCTTAATTTTGCTGCAGCCATTTAATTTGAAGCATTTCAGCTTTAAACAAACTGAGGAGAGCTAGAGTCAGAGCAGCGGCCAAGATTTAAAGTCCTCATATCATGGTTCTTTGGCTGAAGCTTTGACTTGTAAATGTTAAGGCAATCTTGCTTCATGACAAAGAAAATAATATAATAATTTAAAAACTGATCTGATTTTACTCACTTGGCCTGTCTTAGTTAATGCCTTCAAGGCCAACTTTCACCTCCAACACCTGTAGCTTAAGCTAAAAACTCAGTGAGATACCATTGCCCCACCCTGCCTGTGATACAGTGTTGAAAAAACATAAAATGAGTTATTATAATGTTGAAAATGGGTTTTCCTCAATAAGGAGCCCCTTCAGGACTGCACTGGAGTGAGCTCTTATTGGGGAGGCAGGTGGTTAATTAAGCACCAGCTCACAGTGTGTCCTTACGAGACTGAGCCTGGGGCTAGGAATGAACTTGCAGGAGAAGTGATTGCTGGATTCACACCACCACCAAACAACCCCAAAACCTGGGCAAAGCTGTCAAAAATCATACACACCAAAAGCTCAGGGAATGCTGCAAGCCTGTGCTTTGCTTCCCAAAGCCTACTGTCCCCCACAAAATCCACTGGCAATGCTCGTGTCCAACCTTATCACAGGAATAATGGTAATATCAGCGTCCAAAATCCCAACCCCAAAGGTAACTGGGGCCAGCAGCAAGGCAGGTCCCAGGGGTGTTGTGACACACATTGTAAATGGTCTTTGAACGAGGGTTTACAGCATAAACCACCACCCTTCCTGCCAGCCCAGCCCAACCAAACCTACAACACCTTCAACCTGGATCAATCCTTGCTTATCCAAACAGGGATGACTCCACACCAGCACCTCAGCTTGGGAAGCATCAGGAGGGGGCAGAGAGAGAAGAAGTGCAAAAACCATGTGGGCAGCAAATAACTGGGATGGAGCTGCCTTCTCCTCCTGTTTATTTTCTTATTTTGCCAGAGAAAACCCCGCCTGGCAAGTACAAGTGTGCAGAAATCACGAACAACATGACAAACCCAAGCTGCAGACAGACCTGAGGGCCTTCCAAAGCAGTAAGGGGAAAAAAAATTGGCAAATCTTGACCCATAATTGCAGTTTGCAGTTATGAAAGGTGAATTTTTATATCTGACTGATTGGGATTCCTTCTTCATTAGCAGCATTCCACGATGTGTTTAAGATCCTCTTATGGTCTGATAAACACATCTTGATTTCATTGACTTATCTTTAATGCTTTCAGTATGTATCTAAGGGAACAAAATGTCCTTTAAACACTTAAATTAAGGGCTTTAATGCACTTGAAAAGAATGAAATAAAAATTTTACTAAGGACAGCACAGTAAAACACCTTGAGACAATTATTCTTAATGAAATACAAAGATTACCAATAGCTACTGACATCTTCCATTACAAAAGCCATTATAAATCCTCTGTCTCACAGAGAAACTTTCCCCACTTCTTGAAGATTTTCACCAGACCATAATTGCAAACCTGATTTTTATTTTATTGCATTCAAAGCTGATTGCACTTTTTGATGGACTTAATCATGCTCCAAAAATAGCATAAATGCTTTCCAAGATGTGGGTTTAAGAAAGTTATTGGGACTGGCAACTTCTTTTTCAAATTATCATTCGTGGATCTATTTTCAACACCCTCTTTCTCAGCCCATTAAGTGTATTTCTGCAGCCTTCATCCACAAGCCACAGTAAAAGGTTCTGTCTGACCCTGCTCCAGAGAAGTGATACTCTCCTGCTTCCAGTTAGCAACAAAACCACAAACGTGGTTTTGATTTCTTCTTTAAGTTTCTGGAAATGCAGAAATGTGGTCTTTTCAATATACTGTAACTGCTGCTCTTTTATTTTTTTAAATTCTTTTTTCCATCTTCTTCCTCACACACAATTATTCCAGTCAATCCTCTCTGCATTTTGGTGTGTTTGGGCTTTCATGTTCCACGATGCAAAGTGTTCTTTGGGGAACCAGTTCCTGCATTTCTATTTTTTGTATTAAAAACGAACAGGGAGTAAGAAGATAACTCTCTTGGACCTGGTGAGAACCTGCAGAGATTAATTCTCTAAGCATAAATCATCTGTCTGTAACTACAAGATGACACCTTAAAGTTACAAAACCTAAGGCAAGTCATTAATTCATTTTCTCAGCCCCACAACAGAAACTGACAGAAAGCTGAGACCCAGAGAGAGATCTTGATGGATTTAACAACCAAAAGAAAATAAACTGGAAGTCAAAGGAAGATTGGAGTGTTTTACTGGTCACTCCAACACTTGAAAACCCCCAGTACAAACAAAAAAAAAATCAAGGATATGAAGTGACAAGAGCCAGCCCTGTCCTTCCATCACCTTCTTGCAGCAGCACTAAGTTCACCAAGTAAAGTCTGAATTGCAAAAGAAAGATAATTCTCAAATCCAAGCAACCAGGACAGGTGGTACAGAAAAAGGATGCAAAAAAAACCCATTACAATATATAAGATTTTAATCTCTTATTTATGATTCTTCCATAAAGTTTATTATAAGTCATTATATACATCTCCAAGTATCTCATCACAAAATGACATTTACAATGTAACCATAGCAAAATAATTCTGCACAGAACAATTTGCAAAATATCACATCAAAGGTAATGTGGGAGTACAACATAATTGTAGCAATTTCACCATATTAATACTATACTGCTCATACTTTGGGCCCCCAAGCAAAATAACTTTACAGACAGAATAGGTAGGCAAAAATACTTATCTCTGTTTATATCTTTTTATCTCAGATCTGCGTGGAGCAGAGTGTGAAATATATAAAGTATATTCAAAATGACTAATAGGTCACACTACTCCTTCCTGTGAAATCCAAGGATTTTTTGGCACAGAATTACATAAGTGGTCCAAATCTTGCTATACATCTAAAAATCAACTGGTCTAATAATAATAATTAAAAAAAAAAAACCTAAATGCAAATACCTCTAAAAAAAATTATTGCAGAAATGTCTCCTATTCCATCCTAACAAATCCTTCAGCACCATAAGAGAGACTGAAAGCAGCCCTGAAAAGAATTTATTTAATGACGGGATGAAAAAAAACGAGAGTGAGGGGAAGATAAAAATAGCTCTGGACCAAATTTGCACGAAGCCTGACATGAAAGTTTTCTCGGAGACTGGCGGAGCTTTCGGAGTTGGGCTGTTGCAGGGACATTCATCTAACCAAATATGAGGCCCTATGGGAGCTCTGAGGAGATTAAAAAGAAATAATGAAGGCATAATTGTGGGTTAGCTGGGAATAGTTCTTTCTCCTCCTCAGCATATGGAGAAGTGTGTCAGTCAGATGGTGCACACTGGAAGGTAGAATACCTAAGGGGTTTGAGCGGCTGATGCTTCTTTATCTCTTTGTTTTGCTTTCAAATTTCTTTTTTCATCTGTTATTTTAAGAGATACCAGGGCTCGAGGTATTCTCTGTGGGTTTGTCTCGCTGCCTTTTTTTTTTTTTTTTTGTGTGTGTGTGTCTTCCTCAGGGTGGGAAAATGGAGAGCTGCATTAATTTATGCATTGAAAATTGTTTCCTATTCTTGCAGGTGGAGCATACCTGTTCAAACTGATCAGAATTATAAAGCTGAATGTCTACAACAATTTTTTTAAGGAATTTAAAGGACTTGTTAAAAAAAAAAAAAAAAACAAACACTGTAGACCAGCACTCTTGATAGTATTCTTTCACTTGCTTTAAGATCTGCTAGTTCTGCAGGATTTGCTGGACATAAATTGTTCCTACTTTATTTAAACTCTTTCAAATCTATTCTTTTCCACCTGACAAAACAGGTCCATCAGAGAACAGGGATGGAGGGATTAAACTGGTTTTAATGCCATCAAAACCAAACTTCAGTATTCACACAGACAGCAGTTTGTCTTCAAATGATCTCAGATGCCAATCCTGAACATATGCACCCTGTTATAGGTGTGTGCCAGGTGAATATTACAGAAACCAGACTGATATTAAAGTGCAGATTAAATTTCAGCCTGCGTGTGACACGTTAAGCTCAGCCCAGATAAAACAGCCAGCTGAAAACCAAACACCAGTGCCCACCTATCACCTTTTCCACTCTCAGCATTGAAACACCCCTGTGTGCAAAACCCTCAGCTAATGTAAAAGACGGGTTTAAGTCCCAGTGAAAATGCAGAAACATAAAGCAGAGTGACACATCTTAAGGCAAATTGGTTTGGAGCTACTTTGCGTCCCCTTCTGTTCCTCTCCTCTCTCCACAGGGATGGAAGCTGGCTGCTCCTGCTCTGGGGAGACAGAGAGCCACAACACCTCCTCACGTCAGCCAGCATCTCATCCTGCCCGTGCTGGTTTACCCCAGGGACAAGAACCTGCATTTCGGAACCACTTTTTAGCCCTCTCACCACGCAAACGATCAGAAATTATTCTCTCAGTTTCCCCGTGCGGTGCCTCGAGAACGTGGCTGTTATTAAGGAACACAAACGCTAGAAGTGGAGCCAGCTCACCAGATTTTCTAGATTTGAAAAGACCAAGTAAATAACCCCCCCTCCTTGAAGCCAGAGTATGTCAGGGGTAAGTGATCTCCTGATATTTCAGAAGGAGATGGTGGGATCTGCCTCAAATCAGGCCAAATGCAGTGCAAAAACAGGTTATCATCACCATCTCCAGGCTGGCTTCTCCAAACCCCAGGCACAGAGAAATAACTCATCAGCTCATCATCACCTTGTTGCCATTTAGATAATGGTTGAGAGAAAGGAAGATCACATGAAAAAAAAGAATAAATTAAAAATCAGACAATGTAAAGTAAAGCTTTAGGTTGAGAATATTTGTGTGACTTTTGAAGCAAGTCCCATGTATGAGTACACAGGAAATTTTGCAGAGCTTGGAGGAAGAAGCTGAGGGAGTTGTGGATATTGAGGAGATGGATGGGACATGGATTTAGAGGGATTTGGGGATAAATTCATTGGCAGACACATAACTGACTCCTTTTGTGGACACAGCCATGGGGTGAGGCTACAGAGCACATGGAATTCACCCAGTTTGGAAGGAATGGGGTTTAAACTTGCCCAGGGCTTGGAGGCTGATATTTGACTCCCCTTTCATGTTGAACAGGCATTTAGCCCAATTCATAACACGGGCCGTCGTTAGCAGAGCTTCCAAAAATATATTTGAGCCCACTTATGAAAATTAAGCAGAGCAACAAAATTATTAATAATTGCTAGGAAAAAAAAAGGCAGGAAGTAGTAGAGATTAAAAGAAGATGATGTATTAGACTGGAAAGAGCAAGTCTCCAGAAATTATCCTCATTTTTTTTTAAGTTGAAATGGGTGAAAGTATTTTACAAAAGTTGTTTTTAATGAGACATTTTCTCTACATCATATCAGGACAGAGCTGTGAACTTTTTTTAATGGAATTACTTGACAAACTGATCAGTGCCATATCACTGCCTCCAGACACAGTTCTTTTAATGATGTCCAAACTACTTAACTATTAAAATGAAATTGTGAGCCAGCACAGTAGGAAGTAGATTGAGCAAGCTGAAGATCAAAGAAGATACCATCACAGTGGCCTTTGTGTGCTCACTGTAGGTTTGCTCTAACTGAAGGGTAAAGTAGTGGTGAATTGAATTAGATTGGGTTGGTTCTGTACCAGAGCACTGAAGGCAACATAAAAGAAGGGTCAAAGAAAATAGCACGAGCCTACCTTACCCTAGGCAAGATTAAAACTGAGTCTGGGATTCCATCAGCCATCTTCTCACTTCATCTAAACAGTGCTGGGAACACAAGCCTCAGCAATCCATTTATTTATTTATTGTGTTGCTCTGTGCTTTCTATACACACACTTTACTCGCAGGTAAACGAGACCACGGAATCACAGATTAATTTGGGTGGGAAGGGACCTTAAAGCTCATCCAGCCACACCCCCTGCCATGGGCAGGGACACTTTCCACTATTCCAGATTGCTCTAAGCCCTGTCCAGCCTGGCCTTGGACACTCCCAGGGATGGGGTTGAATGTCTACCACGAGATTTTTCTTAAAGAAAAATTAATTAAAGAAAAGGATGCTACAAGATTCACTCATTTCCAAAAGAAATATGGAAATAAATTCATGAAGTAGATGCAGAGCTACAAAGTTTTCCCAGGCACTTGGATACTGAAAAGGAACTGGAAAGGATAATGTTCTTCCCTCTGCTCCCATTCCCTCCTGACCTTCCCAGCACAGAGTTTTGGTACAGAATAAAGGTAAATCAATGAATTAAGAAATTAACTCTTTTAATGCTGTGAGCACTGCCCTTCCTTGACGAGCTTGACTCACCTGGTACTGGCAGTGAGATTAAATCACATGAACTGCACAGCATCTCTACACAGCCCTAATTTTGGGGAAGGCAAGCACAAAGTGGAATCCAAAGGTAACAACACAAGAAACCCACAACTGTTCATTAAAGAGATCTTGGTTTAAGGATTTTGTATTTGCACCTCTTAAAACAGCTTATTTCTTGTTCCAGGTTTTCACTCTTTGACTTAGTGTCAACTTGCACTCTTTAGGGCGATTTTCAGCTTTAAACTCTTGTTTTTAACCATCCCAGGCTGAAACAGTGAGCAGACTGCAGGAGAGGCCATCAACATTTCAAGACAAAAGTGATTTATTATTTACCTTTGCACTTTATGCCACAGCCACTCCTTCTCCAGGAGCAGTGCAGACACACAAGCACACTGAGCTCGTGCTGCAACTTTAAAATTTATTTAAATGAAATGTAAATAAATTTTAAATATTAGCAAGAAGCTACAGGTGCTCAGGGAGAAGTTATTCGTATTTTATGGGATTCATTTTCTGCACAGTATGTGGAGAGAATTAGCTACAAAACTTTGTTATTACCCAGAGAAGTTGCCTGTTTAATTCTCCTTTGTTGTTTAAGAGATTTACCTCTCTGTGCTGTTTTAATATTTAAAATATCAGAGTTTGAGTTTGGGCAGGGGAACAGGGAAGGGAGGAGGGTTTGGGGCTGGTTTGGGTGGTTTAGATGTATCCAGGGGATGCTCCAGGGGTTTTGAGGGTTCATCCATCCCTGCCAGGATCTCACCTTGCAGATGGTGAGCCTGGGCAGGTCCTTTCAGCCTAAATCCATTCCTACTCTGAGTATGTGGGCTAAATTCCATGGAAAATCCTCCTCCTGAATTAAATAAGACTGCAACAATCTTCTGCTTGCCACCATCCCTCCATCAAAACTCAAACCACTGCCACAAGAGGAGAGAAATTTGTGTAAGACATGATAGGTAAAGAGAAACTACTGATACAGGAACTATTAATTTCCTTATAAGAAGAAAACAGCAAATGAGTTCCTGAAACAGAACAAAGAACAAAACTTGCCCATGAGCTCTCTCCTTGTGTGACTTTCTCAGGTTTTTTGGTCTGGGGTATTTAATTTTGGTGTTTTGCTTCTCTAAAGCTGAGGGGAACAGCTCATTTTGGAGCCCTGATGAATCATTTGGTTAGATGTCCAATAACAAACTGTGATCTGAGCTAATCCAACTTGTGCATCAAGGAATCCTTGGATCTTCAGTGAAGGAACACAGCCCCAAGGCAGGCACAATTGCACTAAAGTTTCTGTGTTCTCATCCACTTCGTAATTACACATGGAGAATTTTAATTTGCATTTTCGCAGAAGTAAAAAAAAAAAAAAAAAAAAGGCACCACTTTTTTTTCTCCCCCACAAATGTCACAAGCTTTATGTCACATCATGACTTTAAACTGTTTCAGTAACAAGGATTAATTAAACACCAGGTTGATTTGACGAGTGGGCTACGTCCTAAATTTCAGAATTATAAGAAGAAATCAAGGAGCAGATTTGGGTGTCATCCTCTAAAGTAGAAAACCTTGCAACTTTGAACTCAGAGAGCTGAAGCTGACTAGCATTGGATTTCACCTGCTAAAACTCCAGCAATTCCAGTGGCAAGGATATTTCCATGCTCCTCTGAAGTTTATTATCTTTTTTTCCCCTAAATCTAGAATGTCCTAGACACTCTATATATCTTCTTTTAAAGTTAAGTCTTACTTTTCCACGTAATCCTTGATCCAGAATTCTTTGGGTTTGTGGCAATATGAGAAGAAAAAAAAAATATACTGGATTTAGACTAACTTTTCATTTGCCTTTTGGTATTGGTAGATATAAATGAACAGTGGCATTTCTCTGATTTAAATTAATTTGGGTAGCCTTGTCACAAAATCCAGATCTTTTCTGCAGCACAAGATGGAGAAACATGGAGGAAACAAAATCCAAGATTAAACTGGTGAAAAAAAGGGCAGTTTTCCACACCCTAAACTGCTCCCTGTGATTTCTCCATCATGAAGGTAATGGGCATTTTGAAGAGATTGGCATTTCTGTAACTTGCAGAGTACTAAAAATATTATCACAGCTCAAGACGTCACAACAACGTAAATAAACACAACACAGAAATAAACAACAACATAAATAAAGTATTAATTATGCTGACAATAAGATTTTAATTACTATTAGAAGCCTGATAATTTGCCAATGGTAAAAAATGCTCAGGAGCTATTTCAGTCCATGTGGGGCAAACAAACTGAAAAAAAACCCAAAACCTTGTTCAATTTTAATTTATGTTCACTGGACTTACGGCATAAGGTGTATTTTCATTTTAAAGTCTTTCAGCATAAGCAGCTCAGCAAAGTGTCTCAAATACAAAATATTTCTCCTTCTTAACTCTTTCATTATATTTATTAACACCTCAAATCAAAACCCAAAGATAAAACATTTGCCAAAATCCTTAAATTCATAAAAACATAACCATGTTTTCACTCCAGACTACACTAGGTTAAAGATCTTCTATTCCCATTTTCTCATCCCAGAAATAAATTATTTTCAGGGCAATACACCTTGAATTTCCTTCACTACAACAGTTTCTTAGTTCACAGACATCCTCCAAGAGTGAAACATTTCAGTCTGGAATTACTCAGATAACCTTAAAAACCCTTTTGTATGAAGATGAGGTGAAGAGCAGTGTGCAAAATCAAGTGAGAAGTGTTTTCTTTGGAGGCATTTTCAAAAAATCCTCATTTGTATATATAGAAGAATAACCAAAAACAAACCAACAAACCAAAATACAACTTTTGAAATAAAAGAGCTCTCAAGAAATAAACCAGATAATAAAAATCATGAGAGCACCTCATTCTTCCTCTCCTTTTCCCGAGTGAACCCAAATTCCCCATGTTTATCCAAAGCCATCTCTTAGCACAAGACTTACCAAGGCCACCAGGACACGTCCCTGCAGAGGAGCCACCTCCCTGCGATGGTGACAGCTCTGGAGAGCAGCAGGGACACCACAGAGCCAGGGAGGAGAGTTTAAAAACTCCTGAGCCTGGATTTGCAATTACCAAAACCACCTGAAGGAACAACGTTAATGATTATCTTAAATAAAGCAAAGAGTGGCTAAAGGCTCCTCAGCCTTGGGAAACTTCCCCATCTCTCTTTTAAGGAGAAAAACCTGGAAAAAAATTTTCCCACCTACATATCAGCTGTGATTTAAGCTCCCTGCATGGCTGAAATACCTTGATCAGCCTCACCTGGCATTTTCCTCCATCCTCAGCAGCTGAGGGAAAGCACAACAACCTGGGAAAATCACCTGCCCTCCCTAAACTTCAGGGCAGGAATTTAGTGCTCTTGCTTCCTGGAAAGTGCTGTGTGGGATGTTGCTCAACATCTTCTGGAGTTTTAGAGTGCAGCTCCCCAAGTCAGGGTTTTTAATCCTCCACCCTCTCTGTCTGGCACACAGACTGCACATGGTCACATCTTATTGCTTCAAGGATAAAGATTGTTCCAGGCATCTGACACTACATTTCAATTATTCATCCACAGGTATTATTTATTCATCGGCTCTTGAGTTATCTTGCTTTGCTGAAGTACCTGGTTTTTGTTACTCACAGAGAAAAAAAAAAACCACACACAAAAGATGCCATTTTCTCTGTTTTAATTGAGATTTTGTGACTTTTTCAAGCAGAGGCTTGGGTGGCACTGGTAACACTCAGCCAAGTTTTGAATAAGTGTCATTTCTGACTGCAGGTATTGCAAAGTGCTGCCAAGTCCTGCACTTGATTTTCAGTGACCTGGCCAAGCTCTGAATTTCTGGGGGACAATAAGAGAATGTGGGAAACTCTTCTGAGGGCCACAGATTTTATTTGGTGTTCTATATGAGGGGTTTGATATTTGGGAATGTGAGGGATATGTCTCACCCAAACTGCCACCAGAGTAGCAAGAATTAAAAGTCTTTAGTGAGGGAATGCAGCCTGGAGCAGCCTCAGCCCCTTGGCTGTTACTGTCTAAAGCAAACACTGAATGTCTTTTATATCTCCAGACCATAATTTTCTCCTCTGGGCAAATCCAGCCAGCAAAACCTGGGCTGAAAGAGCAATAAAATTGTGTGCACAAAGATGAGTGCACAAAGCTGGGAAAGACAAAACTTCAAGGTTTTGGGTCTCATGCTCTGGAATAAAAGTGCATTTTTGGAACTACAGTTCTTTTATTATGGTTTCTCTACTCTGTGATTGCACACACTTCTGATTTTTAAAATGGTGACTCCCTATAAATGGAAATATTTCTGAAGGTGAAAATGGCAATCACACGTTTGTTTGTGTTTGAATTGGAAGCACAAAAGGACAATCCCAAAATTTCTTCAAAGCACAAAAACATTGACATTTTCATGGTGATCATAGAATCACTTGGGTTGGAAAAGTCCTCTTAGACCTTCAGATCCAGCCCCCAGCACTGCCAAGGCCACCACTAATCCATGTCCCCAGGTGCCACATCTGCATGGCTTTTAAATCCCTCCTGGGATGGGGACTCCACTTCTTCCCTGCTCATCTCTTTTTTGTTTGACAACCCTTCCAGTGAAGAATTTTTTCTTATATCTGATCTAAACCTCCCTAAAACACTTCTAGGAGTGCAAAGTTAAAACTGAGTCTTTCCTATTTATGAAGGTAATACTTGAGGTGTGATACCTTCCTACAGTGAAACCCCCAATAGTCCAAAATATATTTAAGAGAAAAGTTAGATACAACAGAAATGATCCCACTTCCCAATTTTGCAGACAACACACTAAGAAAGCCCCTGCTCACCACGGTGGTTTTTGCACCATATGATTTCACAGTAATGTTTTCAACATCAAAATAAAAAGGTCTGCAATGCTTAACTCACCAGTTCAGACATTTCTCTTGCAGTTAAAAGTTGGCTTGTGATGAAGGCTTCAGTCTGGGAACAATCTTTACCCACTTGAAGGGGAAAAATCCCAACATCTTACTCCTAGGCACTGTTGTTATGGTGGTATAAATTGCATTTTATCAGTTTCAGCTGGTTTTTTCCCTGGCCTGTACATAAAAATCTGTTTTTAAGCTGAAGTCCTTCAAGGTTTACTAACCAAATTTTGCTATCAGTTCCACATGCAGCCCTATTAATGCTAATGAGCTGCTTGAATTTAAGCAAGGCTAGAATTTGATCTTTCCCCTATTATGTCGTAGGCTGTCTAGGTATTTGTCTGCTTTAACTTAAAATCTATTTAGCAATTTCTCCTCTATAATGAGGAAGCCTTGTAAAAGCAGATCACAAAATGCCAAAGGTACAACACCACCAGGTCAGAGCTGCTTCTCCTCTCTGACCATGCCCACTGCTGGGTGCTTCCCAGAGAGAACCCAAAGCCTTGAAATGAGCTGTTATACAATAGTTTGCCTAGAGAAAAATATTCTTGACCTGCCTCTCTCCTGGCTTGTTCTCTGAACCATGAGTTTCCTACTCTTTACAGACTTTTTAAAACCAGGTTCCTGTAATCAGATCTGTGAATGACAGTCCAATTTTGCAGCTGCAGAGGGGCCCGGGCAGTGTGTGCACAACAGCTTCCATTAATACCCAATTACTCGAGGTATTTACAAGCCATTTACTTTGTTCAGATTGCAATTCATTCTGCAGTGGTTCCAAAGCAAAGCCTCCTCTTCAGATCAGCTCACATTACAACTCTGGCCACAGGTTTTTAATAATTTCTAATTTAAGAAAAATTAATGCTTAATTACAATGAGTTTGAACTCGAGGAGGGCTGCAGCAATTAGACCCTTTCTCTTTTCCCCTTCTGCCTGTCTCTGCCCTTCTTTCACCCACAGGCTGCCCAAAGAACATCAAAACTAAAAAATACAGTGATTTTGACTTGAAGAACAGTTTTAACTTTGTGCCCTGATACTTGTGATGATGCAGCATGTTTGTCACTTCTTTCCAAACCTTTCCTTATTCAGTTCACAGCAAACACTTGCTCTGTGTATTAAGATGAGAGGGAAAAAGATGAAATACAAAGAATTACCTGTGAAATGTTATAATCTGTGTAATTGCAAGTGATTTTACGTATTGTATATAACTGTATGTGTTATCTTTGATATCTATCAGCCTCAGTGCACAAGCTGGACAGTATAGAAGAAAAGAAAAGAAAGATAAAATTCATAAACTCTATCACAGACTCTGGTGGGATGTAAAGCTCCCTAACCCAAACTATTCCCAGGAGGCTGTTATTTGTGAGTCCCTGATTTTCTGGATAGCAAGCAGGAGCTCGTTCCCAGCTGCAGCTCCACTCCAGGGATGTGTGCCCCAAGCAGGGTGTCAGGATCCGTGGGTGATACCTGGAGCCCCGGGGGAGCTGCTCCTTGCTGATATTCCCATGCTATGGCTCCTGATCTATTAGCACAGAAATTATTCTCCCCACCAGGGGGTCCTGCCAATTAACCACCGTTCCTAAAGCACTCAGATAACTCACAGACAGCAAATGAAGCAAATTAGGGATGGCAACTTCAGAGCATCGTGTTTGAGAGGCTGGTTCTCAGCTCTGGGGTGACGGATCAGAGAACCATGGAATGTCTTGAGTTGGAAAAGACCCACAGGGCTCACAGGGGCCCAGCTCCTGGCCCTGCACAGGACAACCTCAAGAATCCCACCTTGTGCCTGAGATCCTTTTCCAAAAACTTCTTGAACTTGGCTGAAGAGCTCCCAGTCTTTGCACAAACCCGAGGGAAGACAGGACAAGGTTCTGTGACTTCAGCCTGGGGCACAAAGCAGAAGCAGAAAATGCAAAATCTCCTTGAAATGCATCAGTGGTGCAGTGTTTGACTTTGCAGCCTTCATGTTTTCAATGTAAGGTTTGGTTCAATAAACGGGATCAGTGGTACACGAGTGGCTCCAGGAGAAGCAGGAATTGTGGAGGGAGGTTTCTCCTCTCTCCAGAATGGAATCCTCACCCTGTCGCAGCCGAACTGAGGTTGCAGCTTTTTCCTCACTAATTTGAGTCTGTCCCATGTACCCAGCTGCCCACTTTCACTACATTTGGAGGGATTTAATAGCATTATGGTCCTTTTTCTCGGTGGCTAAAATTTCCCAACAACTGTGTGCAAACACAGACACATTCTACAGTTATACACTTCTGGTTTCCTTAGGAATGGATTTATAAATTGTGTGGAGATCTTGGAAGTTTCCTGCAAAAGGGTGCATTGGTGAAAAATAAAGGAAAGTTGTGATGCAGGCCTTAAGTGATGGATGAACACATTACTATGCTGGAAACAATCAAAATGAATTAAAGAGATGGGTTAGAAGAACACTGAAGCTGGATGGACTGGTGGGAATTGAAACATTCTGGAAATAGGGTGAAAACAACCAGATAAATGTTTAAATGGCCTTTGAATCCACATGTAGTGCAGGCCAGGATAAAAGTAAAAAAAAAAAAAAAAAGTACTAAAGTCACTTTATTCAAAAAGTGATGTGAGGAACTTGATTTGTGTAAGAGATTTCAGTTAGGAAAGATAAGGAGCACAAATATGAAACTTCTGCATAAAACCAGCACTTGGGTGATTTGGGCACTTCACAGAAACATGGAAACTGAGAGCTTAAAATTTTAAAAGAATAAGTAGGGAGAATTTGAATAAAACACCCCAGAGTGGGTAGGAATTCTGCCTCAATGGAGAAGCACAGATTTGATTAATCCTCTACAAAACAATTTCAAATTATCACCTGAATGAAGCTGCTGTTTGAAGGGTGATTAAGAAGGGATGGTCCAGCCCTGAAATCAGGGACTTGCTGAGCATCAAAAGTGCTGAAGAGGAAGAAATCTGAGAATATGAGGTTTAAGAAGCTCAAATTCTGCCAGAAAAACAGCAAAATAGACCTGCCATGGGTGCTATTCCATGGATGTTAAAAATGGGCTGCATTGCCTAATGCTACAAAAATTGGGAAAGCATTTTGGATAAAGAAGACAAACCAGCATTTTTCTTTTAAAGTAATTTTTCACAGGCCACATCCATGTGGGAAAATGGTGCAAAGAAAAGCTCAGCTGGGTCAGAGAGCTGACACTTCATCCAGCTGCCTGCTCCTGCCATCCAAGCACGGTTCTGTCTTCCTGGAGGAACAGAAAGCAAATTTTACAACCTTGAGAGTTTAAAAGCTGTGCTAGAGATTGAACTTTGGGAAGATATGACAGTAAAATGAAACCATCTATAAATGGTAGGTATGGGTGCCAATTCTTTAGAGCTCTCTGGTCAAACCTGCATAATTTATGTATCTTGAGGATACTGAACCTGAGCTTCTATATGCCAAGAAAAATAAGGAAATTTGGCTCCAGTCTATGGGCATAAACACTGCCATGTCTTCATTTCTTGGAAATAAACTTTATAAGCCATGATACTAACAAAAGGAGTTTGTCAAACAGGCTCCACAGTAACTTCATTTTCCAGTTTACAAATATGCGAGAGGTGAACTCAACCCAAATCTGAGAAAATCCTGATGATGGCAAGTGAACTCTCCAGAGCCTTTGGGAAAAGCAAAAGAAGGAAAATTCAGAGTTAGATTCTGTACATAGCTCTGTGTATATATACATGTCACAGATATAAACACAGACTAAAAGAATTTATTCAATGCCTGGTAAGAGAAGCTTGAGCTTTACTGCATTTTGCTATAAAAGTTAAAAAAACTTCCTGGTTGCCATTTCTCCAGGGCAAACAGGGAAATGCCTCCTGTACATCATTCAGGTATTAGTGATTTCCTGGTAGGGGTCACAGCCCAAGAGCCTGGATTAGGATTTATGATCAATTCCAGCCATTCCCAGCACTGCCCCGAGTGCCACATCCACAGGGCTTTGAAATCCCTCCAGGGATGGAGACTCCACCCCTGCCCTGGGCAGCTGTGCCAGGGCTGGACATCAGAAAATGATGGCAAAAGAGTAAAACTCCTTCAGAGGTGAATGTGGGCACCCTGGGCAGGACTGATCCCAGGATCCAGTGTCTCTGTGCTGCTGGGAATTGTCTGTCCATGGAAATGCCCAACTTTAACAGCAGAAGTTATCACACCATCAGATGCCCCTCACATTTATATTCATTTCAGCAAATCCAGGATTGGCCACAGACTCCTTACATATTTTATGATTTACCAGAATCTGCTTTAGTCTAAGAGACCTAATTCTTCCATTACATACATCACCCATCCTTCTGGCAGCATAATTTACATCTCAAACCGGAATGATTTTGCATACTTTTCATTTTAGCATTCTGACAACTTAAAAAAAAAGCTTTAATTCTGTGGAGTAAATTATCACCAACCTTGGAAAAAAGTCCAGGAAATTATTAATGCTCCTTTTATGCATAGTTGTCTGTACAGTTTTGGTGTCTCTCTGCTCTCAGCTTTATGTGGTGATACATTAACAAAAGTGTCACAGAGCATATGAAATTCAAACCAACATTGGGAGGTTTGCAGGAACATTTAACACATGGCACGGAACTTTAGTGTTTTCCCAAGGGAATCGTGCAACCTTTGTTTACTCTTGGGCTTTCTTCCCCAGAGCAGCTCCTAATCTTTCTGTACAAAAGGAATGTGGCTTTTACTGTTTGGTTCATTCCCTGGACTGACACTCAGTGCTGGAATAACCTAAAAAAGCTTCAGGAGTTTAAAAAAAAAATCACTGTTAGACAGGGAAAACCTGTGGTCCTGATTTTCTGTCCTTCTGACATCCCCAAAAGAGGGTCTTTATTTAAAATGAGCTCTGAACACATAAATACTGCTGGCTCCTTAAACCTCCAGTGAGGTCTTGTTTATTCCTTGTTAATACTGTCTGAGATGAACACACTGGAAGCACTTAACCAACAACAGCAACAAACTTCTGCTATATTCAAGCAGAAACAAACCACTCAGCTTGTCAATATACACAAGACAGCAAATTTTCAACATTCTTGAGGGTGTTGGGATTTGAATCATTTTAAAATAAATCCTGCTTCTTCTCTCAGAAAAAAAAAATATATAGTCTTCATTATTAAACTTACTGTATGTTTCTTTATCATTTTAGTAGCAATTATTTATATCTAAAACATGTAGAAATTAAGCAGATATAAAATAAATAAATCCAGCTCGTTCTTTTTTTTTCCAGTAAGATACAGTCTGTGAATATACACAGAGTGGACAAATAAATCAAAGTAAAACTGCATTTAATTGTAGAATTCAAATTCATGCTGGTGTGTTACTTGGTCATATCCAGCACCAGAAAATTTCTGGAAAGATTCCATATTATTTAAGCACAGGAATGAGGAGAGACTCAGCTCTTGGTGGGGTCTAGACCCAGCTGAGTGCCCCTCAATCCTGCCAGAGCCATGCTCTCAAAAAAATAGGGGCTGTTCAGACTGGAGAAGGGAAGAGAAGGGTCTGGGGAGAGCTCAGAGCCCCTTCCAGGGCCTAAGGGGACTCCAGGAGAGCTGGAGAGGGACTGGGGACAAGGGATGGAGGGACAGGATGCAGGGAAAGGCGTCAATCTGAAACAGGATTTGGGTTGGATTTTGGGAAGAAATTTCCCCTGTGAGGGTGGGGAGGCCCTGGCACAGGGTGCCCAGAGAAGCTGTGGCTGGCCCTGGATTCCTGGAATTGTCCAAGGCCAGCTCGGAGCACCCTGGGATAGTGGGAGATGTCCCTGTCCCTGCCAGGGGTGGAATGGGATGGATTTTAAGGCCCCTTCCAACCCAAACCAGTCCAGGATTGTTTGTTCTCTCTACCCTTGTGTTTGTATGGAGGGAAGAGCAGGAAGAGAACATCCTGACAGGGTGATTCCTGCATCTCCCACGTCCCTGCAGTGCCATTTGCATCCAGCTCAAAGCCAAGGATGCCGTGCATGACATAAGTTCTGCACCTGGGCTGCCCCCCGTGCTGGGCAGGAGAAGGCAGGAGAAATCCCTTTCCCACAGGCTCCTCCACCCTCTGGAAGCACAGGCTCCCACAGAGCCTGCATGTGTGAAGGAAAGGGGAAAAAAAAGCCTTTCTCAATGCTAGGATTTCCTCCCGATGTAAATTTTCCCCGCTGTGCTTGCGAGAGAAAGTATTTGCTGCACATCCTTTGGGTGTGAGGTCATGTGCATTGAAATCCCCCCAAAAAATCCCCCAGAGAGGCTTCAGGAAAAAAACTCTGGCACCTTCGGAAGGTGCAGCATAACCTCTTTATCAGTGCTGTGCTGCTCTGGGGGGGTGCAGGGGACGAGGAGTAAAGTTTTCCCACTCCCTGATGTACAGCCTGCAGGAAGATCCCTCTGACTGTGCACACACAATGCACCCTTGCCTTTTCTAATCCTTTTATTCCCGCCACGGCCAGCTCTGAAATTTCCTCAACGGCTGCAAACTTTTTTAGGGTTTTATAATGGTAATCAGCGATTTTTAGAGGGAATAAATCTCTCCCGGAGCCCATAGCCCTGGATAAAGCATCCCCAGGAATAAGTCAGGGAGAGCGTCGGCAGTGGAGAGCGCCACATTTCATGTGCTGCCACAGAAATGCTTTCTGGCTGAGGTCTAATATTAATCTATTTTGTCCCTGACATCCAGTAAAACTACAGTGTAGCAAATGCTTTTAAAACATACATATTCAATAGCAGATGCAATAAAGTATTCGGGACTGTTGGTATGAAGAAGGTTCACACACACACAAATATCTTTGAAACTCCAGTTAATCAAGGTGTCAAAGTAACTAAAGCAGTTTTACAGATTTTATTGAAAATAAATCACTTTATTATATACTGAAATATATATTATTGTTTCCCCGTGGAGTTTTACTGTCTGCTCGCCTGCATTTCTCTTTTAAATAGAGTATCTCCTGCCCTCTTTAGTCCAGTTTTTATAACTACATTTAGCAGGGAATTCAGCATTGAAGCCCATCTCCTTCTCTGCCTTCTCCTCCTGCCCTATGCAGATAGCCCATTATTATTAGCCATTTGCTGGCAGAAGTGGCCGAGAGGAAACCCAGGAGGAAATGATATAATGGCCCCAGAGCCCTGAGTTTCCTCCCTGCCCAGCTGGTTGTGGGATGACCTTACAGCAAACTGGGGAGCTGGAGGTGCCACTGAACCTCAAAAGATTCACACCTTTGTCTGCTCATCCCTCAGAGCTGAGCTTCCACCCAGGGATGCACAAAAACCTCATGGAGCTCAGCCCGGGGATGGCTCAGATGAAGGAAAGGAAATATTTGATGCGACCTAATGGACACCCTAATTGATATTTATAGACTTTCCAGGGAAACTTTTCGCTGGAGGTTTTTTAAGTCCCGTCATTGAGGAGCTGCTTTCTTTCTAAAGAGGAGATCTGGCTCAGGTCTGTTGTTGTTAGACAATGCATTCCTTTAAAATCCAGTGTTACACGAAGCTCCTATTAAGTCATCCTTTGGCTAATTATTTCTCCCAGCCACACTACACATTTTCCAACAGCTTATTGCTATAAAATAATCTCATTTCTACAAAGTTATCGCATCTACACGAAAAACTCCTCCATCATCTTTTTTTTCCAGCATTTCTCCCTAAAGTTAAAAGATGCCTAATACAGTCCATGTATACAAAATGAATATTTTCAGCATTTTGGACTGCTTTCTGAGCTGCTAAATTTCACCCAGATAAATGCAAATTCAGCAGCACTTCTTTTAAGATTGCTTTTTTTTTTCCCCCACCCCAAAACCGGTTTGAAGTGGAAGCGTGGTATCTAAAATGGATTTAGAATATTAAAAAACTGCATCTGTGCTCAGGAATTTTATATATTTATGTGTATTTATGTATTTCTTATTCTGCATCAACAAAATTCAATTGCATTTGCTGGTCAAGGGAGTGATGAGGACTCGTCCAGGTCTCTCTCTCCCTCTCTCCTGGTTCCTCACCAGGACAAAAGGGGGATCCGGGTGATTGAAGAGGGCCAACCTGCAGCATCCCCACTCAGGTGCTGAATTCAGAATTTTTGTTCACCCCTGGGCACTTCTAGGTTGTATTTTATGCTTTAACACTGATCTTTACAGTTCTTTTATTCTTTTTTTTAAACCCCAGTAACTTTTAATAGAAATCTCAAACTCTTTGCTTTCTATAGCGAAAGATTTTACCCCACCTCTTCACCTTTAAGCCATGAATGTGCCAAAAATATCAAGAATTATCAATTTTCCAAATAAGTGTTTCATTGGGGTTGTTATTCATCACCAGGAAGTTCTCAAGCAATTTTGATCACAGGAAAAAAGAAAATACGTGTTTTTAAGTAACTTGTGCATGGTTTCTTTCCAGCTGATCAGCCCTGATAGCACATCAAATTCAAAGGCTTGTGTCCAGCTATTAAAGGAGAATTTAACAGCAAAAATGTGAGTGTGCATTCCACACTTTAAAAACTGCCTGTAATCAAGATCTAATTAGTATTCTATTTTCCTAGTGGGAAAACGGAGAGAAATGCACACAGACAGACATGGTGTTAGATATTAAGCCAAAAGATGTCTCCAGAAACCAGCCATTCATCTTTTGCCTTTTTTTTTTTTTAATTTCTCCCTTCCTTTATCACCAACATCTTGTCTCTTGAAATATAGACATCACTAAATCAAAAACACTTACCTTTTCACATCATTATAGAATTGCTCAGATTAAATAAGAGCTCTGTGCAGCTCCTCAAATCTCAGCTATGTTTTCAAACCACCAGGGAGGGCTAGTTCTTCCTGCTCGCACAATTATCAAATTGTTGCCAATCTGAGCATTCCCTGTATCAATCTCATTATTATTAAGCAGTTGAAATCACCTATGGATCTCATTACCATCACTTGGAAGAAGTCACAAGGTGACAGCTGCAATTTACTTTTAAATTATCATTGAAATAACCTTTTTTTTAGAGACTCTTTAAGTTGTTTTAGTGTACTTGTCATGGTAAAAAGCAGAATTTAATGACCTCAAAACTCTGCTCGTTTTTTTTTGCTAGTTGTGGGCAGGTTTGTTTTTTTTTTTTTTTTGTTTGTTTACTTTGGAAGTAACAGGGACATGATCCTTTGTTTTGCTGGTGGAACTCCTGAGGTTACTGTGTGGCTCACACTGTAAAAGAAAGCGAGGTCAAATCACTGAAGATGAAGTCCTTTTGAAAAGTTAATTAGCCACTGAAAATGCATGAGCATTAAGGGAAAAAAAAAAGAAAAGGAAAGAAAAGGCAGTTTTAGCAGGACTTTCTCTTAGCAACTGCTCAGTTTTCATAATTTCATCTTTTAAAGGTGTCTGTCAGTTTTCCAGCTATAAAAATAGTCTTAAACAGAAAAAAGAATCGATTTTTTAATAAGAATAACAAGCATAAAAATTGCCTTCCTCGTGTTTTCAGGAAAAAAAAAAATAGACTGCCAGAACTTGTTTATAAATTACAAGTAAACACAAAAGAGAACAATCCTTGCTGGCCATCTCCCACTCACTTTTAAGTAGATCACTCTGCAAAATATTCTGCTGTTGGGTTGATATTTTTAGAGGGAAACATTTTTGCTCAGTAATGTGGAAATAAAATAACTGCAATCACTTCCTTCCTCTGAGAAAATGACACATAACATTTTATATTTAAAATCCAATTGAGGAAGAAACCGTATTTTTTACCCAAGGCCTTGGAGCTGTGCATTCTATTTTTATTTTTTTTCTTTCCCTTAGTCTGTGCAGGCTCCTGCTGCATTTTGGATTTGAACTTAATAGAAGATGCTGCAGAAAGCAGCAGCTACAAGTAGTGACAGAGACTTATCAAACAAAAATGCAAGGGGAGGACAGAGGAGATGAACAAAACAACACTCACAAGTTCAGACTGTGATTGCTCTGGATTACTGTAAACTGCCAGAGATTTCATTCCTGTCTCTCATTAATTCCTCTTACTCCTGAAGTGGTATCAAGTGGGAATTCTTTTTAAAACTGCTTGTAGGATCACCCGGTTTTTAGGCACAAATCTGCTGTGCAAATCAGTCATAAAAATACCAAAATGATCCCCACCTACGTTTGCAATTGTTGCCATTTTTAACAGCGTTTAAGGAGTGTCTTACACCTCTCCCCTTTTTTATTAAGAAAGGGAAGGTGCAGATTTTTAAGCAGATATTGCAATCTCTGCTCTCTTACCTGAAATATTATCTCAGTATCTACACCCTCTAATGACTCAACACCTTCTTGCCACAACCTGCCTGAAACAGCTCAGACCAAAATACAAACCCCACAAATCAATACACAAAACAATGGATTTTTGCCTGTTTCAGAAATAAATTCACCTAAAATGTGAAATGTCTCCGTCCAGACACACACATTTCATTAACAAACCCTTTGGATCTCCCTCTATTTATAACTACTCACACAATTCCACGTAACAGCTCAAAAATGTGAGTCCTGTAATACAAACAGCCATAAATACACAACACACACGGGCTGAAAATGTATGGATATTAATACTTGTAATAGAAATCAGCTTTATCTTCCAAAGGCTTCCTTTGTAGCTTCCCTGCCTTTTAAATTCAGCTATTATTGAGCACAGTTTGTCTTTGAAATATGTCAGGATTATGCATTATTGAAGTACTGTACTGAGACTGTACATAAAATCAGTCACGTTCAACAAATTTCCATTTTACTTAGGTTTTCTTTTTCATAATTATTCCTCACTTCTATCACGGCCTCATCCTCAAGAGCTCTCTGGTTATGCCACTAAAATTAACCACATGCTACAGGTTATGTCTCCCAGGGATTTGCCATCAAGAGAAACGGAAGGTAAAGGAGGAAAGCAAAATAAAATACATTTTCTATCATTCCTGTGAATAATAAATGAGCCAGGTTGCAAAATCAAGCACTGGACAGATGAGCTAGATTTGAAAAAAAAAAAAAAAAAACTTTGTTAATTGACCAGATGCATCAGAAAGGTTAATTTCTCAATGTACAGATTTTGAAAACTGTGGAGAACAGCAAAACAAGGATTTAAAACCTGTCTTAAAACTTCTGGCATCGATTGGCAACGCTTGGTGCAAGAAAGAGTTAAGTCTAATAAGCAGAAAAAAAAAAGAAATTAACTAAAGTAAGGCCCTTGTGATACAATGACACTTGCTCTATGCTCTTACAGAGAAAAACACGATGATAAAACACCACAAAGAGGAGTGTTATGAATTTTATTAATGACTAGAAGACAGTGTGCAAAACATCAAAGGTCTGTGGAAAAGATTAATGACCCCGTGTGAGACTGTTTAATTACCTCCAGCTAATTAGATTCTTGACCAAATTTTTAATATCTGCATTCCTTCTAAAGCCTAATTGAGATTCCACATTATTTATCAATCTTTCAAAAAGCCCTTAGTGTGCTGCTTTTTTTTTTTTAGGGTTTTTTTTTTTTCTTTTTCCCTTTGCACTTTGACTCCATTTATGGTCAATTATTAAATAAATAGCAAAGTAACCATTCTCTCCAAACTGTGTATGTGGAACACTTTCTGCCTGTTTATTTTGACTGCGAGCCTATCGCTGCCATCTCTCATACAGAATGAAGCACTGGGAGAAATAAACTGACCGGCCTCACTGTAAACAGCAGAGATAATATTTTTGTTATCTGGGCTGTGCTCAGGAACTCCTCATGTGGTTTCTGTAAATCAGCCCTTGCTGCTGGCAGTTAATCCCGACTCCCGCGCTCCTTAGGCCGGGCTTAGGCGCGAGCGTTATCGCGCAGAGAGGAGCGGCCCGTCCTCGCTCTTGGATTCTTTTCCCCCCTGTCCATGCAGGAATACTCCAGTGCTACAAAGCACCACTGTTAAATGGCTTGTCTTTTATGTCAGAAGGCAAGGGGCACCTGCAATAATTATTTATTTCTTAAACCCCTTCAGGTCTCCCCTTAGCCCCGGTTAGTGACCTCTGTCTGTGCCACACATAAAGTCTGACCTTGGTTTGGGCTTTGCCTTGACTTTGCTTTAAGGTTTTCCACAAAACTTTCACGAGTTCATTTTGGAGTGTTGGAAAAGGGAAAAAGTCAGGCAACTCAATGTCTGTCATGACAAACATCATTTTGTGTGACTTTGGATAATAAAACTCTTCCCAGTTCTGTGGAAGCAGAGAATCTCTGCTCTCTTCCTTTGCTTTACCTATAAACCCAAGTGTCTGATTTGAAACCATTTGATTCAAAAACATTCTTGTAGATTTTATTATAAATTAGAAAAACAAAGTATGCACACGCAAAGTGATATCTTCATATTGCATGTATAAAACAAAACACTCTGGGAAAATTTCTTTGCCATTTCATATAGATTCTTTATCCAAATTATCCACTAGAGTTTAGCTCATAAAATCATACTACATATACAGAAATATAGGGGATAGATTAAAATAAATATATATATTCTCTATTAAATTTGACATGTTTTATGTTATTTGTATAAAACATTGCTGGATGGCACAACTATATAAAATACAGAAGATTTTTTCTCCTGATGTAGACATGAGTGTCTGTATGTACAGACAGACACTGAAAAATTCTACAGCATTCTAATGTATGCAACTCTAATAAATGTAGAGGGAACAGGACTTGGAGGGAGGGATCACATTTTTCATTATCACGTTTGCAACCAAGCCTTATCCAATGGGATACGAACATCCAGGCGTTATCACTAAAACATCGTTTAATAATATTAAAAAGTGCATGTCAAAATGGCAAAGAATGCAAATCAATACAAAAGGATAACGAAGGAGGCATGAAAGAGACACGTAATACATTATCTTTAATTTCTTGGGAGTGACGAAATATCTGGTCACACACTAAATCACTCACAGGAATTCTGCAGGAATAAACTTGTTTGGGATGCAGTAGTCAAGTCACTTGATCTCTCTGATGCAATAAAAAGCTTAAAGTGCCTAAGATCTGTGTATCCAGGTATTTATTGTGTGCACCAGTTGGTAGAGAACTGCCTCAAACCCATTAAACACTTTACCCCTACAGGTGTGGATATTAATAATAAAATTTGTTTTGTATCAATGCACCATAAAGCAGGGTCATGCTTTTAGGTTTGTTACTTGGTAAAGAAAGGATTAGGAAAAAAATATGGCCCTGTGAAAAAGAGAACCCACTTTTTGCAAACCTGAGGGCACTTCTGATGTTTCCCCATGGAAAAAGAGCTGAGGTTTCCTGTCTCGCCCTCCAGACCACCCTTATTTCTTTCACCAGGCTGAGCAGGGTCAGCGTTTCTCTCTCCCAGCCTGCACCCACTGCCTGAGGAATTGTCTTTGTCCCTTTTACATCTGATCCACAGCTCCAGCCCCAAAAGTGTGACAGGTGATGGATGCTCCTGTGTTTTGGCAGGACTATGATGGGTATTGGTACTGAAGCAGCTGATCTGGACGGACAAGGTGGTGATGGGATTAATTCAAACGGCAATTCAGGCCCAGTTTAACCAAATTCTGTGTGGATGTGCTTTAAACCAAGCATTTGACCTGGTTTTAGAACCTTCATCACGCCAGGGGGACCCTCTTTAAGTCCATGGGGGCATCCCCTGCCCTGCTCCCCACCAGGCTTCCTCCAGCTCCAGAGATTTCCCTTCTCACCCCTGCTGCTCCAGGCAAGTTTAAACAAATCACAGCACACTCAGGCAAACTGAGCAGTTCTGTATGGAATCACAGAATCATTAAGTTTGGAAGGACCCTCTAAGATCATCAAATCCAACTGTTAACACAGCTCTGCCAAATCCACCACTAACCCATGGCCCTTAAGCTCTGCCTCTCCACATTTTTAGCACTCAAATCTCCACTTACTCCATTTATTTCCAACTGTATGGATGCTGCTGATGGTGCCAGAATAATTTCAGAAAAAACAAACAAACAAACAAAACCTCACACCCACAAAGTAAACAGCAGACCAAAAGCTCAGCCCAACTTGACCCAGTAGAGAAAACATCTGTGCTGAGGGAGAAAATTCAGGGATTGGTGCAGCATCCAGAAAAGGTAGTGCAAGGCTAAGGGGAGGGCATGAGGCAGCAGAAGCATTCACTTATTTTAAAAGATAATTTATTAGCCCAGTCTTGCCCCTGTGGCCTTTGAGAGAGCCAATAATGAGCTTGTCTCCTCTGCTCTTCCACCTAGGAAAGACAGACAGATACCTGCGCTGCTGTTCCAAAATCTGCATCTCCCTGGGAGGGACACTCAGCCCAGAATTCTGCTCAGAGCAGAATTTTTTCATTTTACAGTAATATTAACTCTCAATATTATTATCTGAGATGCTTCATTCCATCTCACACTGGATATTTAAAGCAACAGAACAATGGAAGGTGAGTAATTGCACTGAAAGAACAGAGTAAGACAAATTTTGTTGTTTGGATTTTTGTTCTGCTGAATTTTAAATAATCTGTTTTGTCCTAATCTGCTGAATTAGTGTTTGCCTTCATGCCAATATGTTCTCTTATATCTGGAACTCTTGCATAATTTTATATCTTTCGACACTGAGCCTGCCCAAAACCAAGATCACTTCTAACTTAAAGTGCTCCTAAAAATTTGAAGTGCTCTATTAATTTTAAATTGCTCTACATCATGTCTGCTTAGAATCCCAACTGCTTTTTCACACAAAAAATATTAAACTATAAAACGCACATCTGCAACATAACAGCTACCCAGCTTTATTTTAAATTTTATTTTAAACATCAGTTTTCTCTCTTTTTCCTTTACCTTTGAACGAAAAAAACGCTCTCAGAGAAAAATAATCGAACGACTCATCACACATTTTATTGTTAGCCTCCCCCTATTGAAAACCTTTTAGGTTTGTCACAGAACTAAATATATTTTATGTCTGCCAATTGGTAGCACATAGTCCAGCCCATTAACCTGCCTGACCTCAATAAATTATGATTTCCTGGCAGGAGCAGTATCCCTGGAAGACTGACACATCCCCAAACGCGCTCTGAGGGTTAACAATACTCCCCAGGATTTTTACAAGGCAGCTCCTGATCCGAGACTTCTGTCTCAGGCAGCTCTTTTCGAAAACGCTCTCAAAGCCTTTGGTGTTTTTTTAGAGCCCTGACTTTATCCTCAGCAAGGGGAAGAAATGGCATCAGTTTCCAGCTGAGCCCATCACGTTATCAGTGGCACAACAAAGCCCTGGTGCTCCACCAGCACAGCTTCCCTGCAGGGCACCTTCACCTTGTCCCCTGCTGCGGGGTCACCGAGATGTCCCCCTGCTTCCCTCTGCTCACATCAGCTTTCCATCCTCTCACCTGACCCTCAGGGGTCCGTGCAAGCCAGCCCTGGCTGTCTCCCACCACCTCTGTCTTCTCTTTGATGTTTACAAATGGATGTTGTTGAAAGGAACGTGTTGAGCGAGAGACAAAGGAACTCGATTTACTGGGAAGTTAGGGCTGACTCAATATAAAACTGCACTTTACTCAGGGTGGTGGTGGACATGGGTGGCTGATTTTTAGGGCAGATTTTTAAGCTGAAGGCCTCTCATTTCCTACACTTGCATAGCAACTCCAGCGCTAAAAAGTGGATTCCTTATCAAAGTCATTTTCCTAGTGCCACTGAATCTGAAGTACTTTATATTAATCTATCAAAAGGTCACTGCTCCTTTAGCGAGTGACCATAAATATACACAAATACAAAAACCCTGCTCTGAGCATGCCATGGATCAAGCTCCTCCACATCCATATATATTTGTTACTTTGCCATGGAGATATAAAACCAGCTGAGTGATGGGATGAAGCAGCAACCCTTCCCAGCCATGGTGCTTTATCTTGGGAGGTGCTGGTTATTTACACACAGCCCATCACAATAAGCTGCTCCTGGGATATTTTCCAAGCAACAGCTTCACACAAAGTTCCTTGACTTTGAATTAGAGCTGGGTCTCCATGTGCACTCTGCTCTCCAGAGCACCTCTGCTACCAGAGCAGCTGGGCCCCTGCTGGGGACATGGATTTTGTTGGGAGGGGCAGGTCCTCTCTCATCCAGGATTAGAAGGGACATTCCTAACCAAGGAATCACCTGCCTGATTTGACCAAATTCCAGTTTCTTTTCTGAAATAATCCCAGAGACATCCTCATGAATCTCTGTAGGATCAGTTACTGACACAACAAGGCTCCCACCTGGAAAAAAGATGTGATTTTTTTTCTTTGGTAATATCTTCCAACCATTTAAATAACTTCCTTTTTGCATTGTCACAATGTAACTTGTATTATTGAATGCTGATTCTTATACTACTTGTGAATCCATATAAATTCCCAGTGGGGTTGTGGCTCCTGAAGATTTCTTTGATGCTCTTTTTCCTTGTGGACAACACCATCAGGTGAAACTTTTTCAGTCCTTGACAGACACAGAAATCTAAGTGTGTTTAAATGTTTGTTTGCTCTGCTTAAAAGACAATTTCTGTGGCAAATGTCTTTGTCCCAAATGAGATTAACAATTTATTATTCACTGGATCAGAACTTCCCATCAAGCCAGAGGCAGCAGCTTTCCCCTTTACCTGACTGCAAGATATTTAAAACAAAGTGGCTACAGCTGCCATAACAAACCACCCATCTCTATTCCATCCCCTGGGACAGGTTTCTGCCACTTGAATGTTCTCAGAGTCGAAGTTTCCTGGACAAGCCTTTGTTTCAAGAAAATATTTGCTGGATGCAAAACCTGTGGTTATATTGGGTTTTGTTAAGCAGTTTCCTAATAAAGGGCAATGCATGTTGAGCCTTCATAGTAACTCAGATGTGACACAAATAATACAGCAGATAATTACAGTGCCCTTTCGCTCACCTCAAATTTAAACAAAGGTTAAGCTGCCCTTTAGAAAAGTAAATATTTTCTGTAGTCAAATAAGTGTAGACACCTTTAGAAACAAGGATATATTGCCAAACTGAATGGAAAATGGCTACAATAGAATCATTTCAAAATATAAAGGATGCAGAGCTGCTCAGCAGAAGCAGCAGCCAGACATCCTGGCATCATGGACAGTCCCTTACCTTACAAAATCCCCAGGCTGGTCTCCACATGTGTTCCAAGAACTGTTGCTTGAAATTTCTGTCTGTTCACAGGAGATAGGAAAGAGAAATATTAAAAATAAGAAAGTGCATAATCTCCTCACCTCCTTAAGTCTGGTAAACAATTTATATCAAATTTCATACAACAGAACAATTCCATGGACCTTTAAGTAATTAAGAAACAGACACTGAGGCTTAAAAAATAAACTTCAGGGGAAATCTCCCATAGTGGCCAGGAAATGGCTCGTAGGTTTTATTTAGTTCTCATAGTCCAAGGTTCAGCTGTGAGGGAGATAAGAGCCAGGTGTGTTTTACACATCTAATTTGTTTAGTCTGAAGCTCATTCAAACAGCACTTTTCATCTCCAAGTTTGCACCCGACTTCTCAAATCTCAGTCTGGGATGAATGGGTGTCAGATATAGTCAGGGACCCGAAATGAGAGGGATCAAGTTTGGGGGAGGAAATTGTCAATTATTTCTGGTGTGCCTGGTTTTGGGGGCTGGAGAGTTGTCAGACATCCTTCTGATGGCTGTGTTGAGAGGGAATCATAGACTCACTGAGGCTGGAAAAGACCTCCAGGACCATCAAGTCCAACCTTTGGCTCATCATCACCACTTGCACTAAACGAAAAATCCCCCATCTACTCGTTGTTTGGACATTTTCAGGGGTGGTGGCTCCAGCAGATGGTTCAGATGACCAGCAAAAAGTCAGTGTTGTCCAGTGAATCCTCTCCTACTAAAGGCAAAACCACCCTGAAAGTCAGTTCCAGAGATTTAAGCACAAATTACCTCTCTCTGCTGAACAGCCCAATGAAAAGCTGAAAAATGCCCAAATATATCTGATTTTCTACTTTGAGATGAGCCAGCCATGAGTTCCCTTTCTGGTGGGTGAGGCAGCTGAGTGTGTGTGAGTGAGTGTGGCTGGGGACTGCAGAAAGCTCTGCTGGGAGGAGATTAATCCTCCAGGGGTGCATGGCATGATGCTCCATGGCTACAGATCTGCAGCCAAGACTTCACATTGGCAGGGGAAGGAAGAGGCTTTGTAAAGTGGACAAAAATGTTAAAAACTTTCATTCTTAATATTTTGACCTTCAACCACCTCTGACAGTAATGGAATTGCAAGATATTTGGTAAAGAATCACTTTTTACATAAAAAACAAGGGGTTAATTTGTGGCAGCAACATTCAAAATGCTCCAGGACATGGAAAACTTGTAGAAAACAGGTAAAATATCCATTATTACCATTGCAGTGTTCACTAACCTGACTTGCAGGCTCTGCTTGAGTCTCCCAATCCTATTGGTGTAAGTCACATCCAACTTCAACTGTACTTGCATTTTGACAAGTATTAATCATGCCCTTCTCTGTTTGATCCACTAAAAAAAAAGTAGTCAACGAATTTACACCCTGTTACTTATTCATGAACAAGTTGTGCCCCTGAATTTTAACATGCTATGCCTTAAACCATCAGCTGTATATCTGCTTTATGTGATGCTCCTACATAAGCTGGCAGTCCATCAATTTAGTGTCCATACATTTCTTTGAAAGCTATATTATAATTAGAGCTTAGGTTAATACTATTCCGTAACCATAAAGCAGACGTAAAATAATTATAACTCATTTAGTGAAATTAGAAAAAGAGCAATTATTAGGCTCCCATTGTGAGGCGTTGCTGTGAGGGACAGATAATCTATCTGCAAGATGTACTTTAGGAACACCATTTTGAAAGAAATAAAGTAGATAAATTACTGTTTTGTTTGGGTTTAAGAAAACTTAGGCCCATAAATACAAGTTCAACAAACATAAAGGATGTGTGCAAGGGAAGTGAAAGTTCTACTGCAAGAAGAGAGATTAAAGTTTATTATTTAGATGAAGCTTTCCTGACAAGGCCTCTCAGGATGTTGGGAAGCTCGATCTGTTAAGATTTGCAAGGCCTTAAATACCACGGGGATGTGGACAAAGGGCTGTAAACTTCCAACTAAACATGAGGATGTGCACGGCTGGGGAGGAGGGAGTGGGACCAAGGGTGCTGACGTGAGCCTCAGCACACTGGGAGAGTTTCACATCTCACAGAATCCCAGAATGGTTTGCTTTGGGAAGGAACTTAAAGCCCATCTCATTCCTGCCGTGGACTGGGGCATCTTCCACTAGACCAGGCTTCTCCAAGCCCGGTCCAACCTGGCCTTGGGCAATTCCAGGGATTTCTGACACCTTTAAGTAGGATTTATATATCAAGATTTCTCATTCTCCAAGCTCCTGGTATGCTGAGATATCCATTTTTATGGGAAGAAATCACTTTTTGCTGGGAACACACCTTCCAGGCTGAAATAGAGCTTGGGACTGTATTGAGCCAGCAATTTGCCCACTATTACCTTCTCTGATAGGAGGTTAAGATAACAAAATTTCTGATGAATCAGCAACTAAAACGATGCCTTTTCCTGACAGACTCCTGTTCAGCTGCTGTTCACACTGAGGAAAAATCCCCAGTATTGTTATTTTCGAGGCTTAAAGTACAGAACCTGTAGATAAGAGGGATTTTTTTCTCCTCTTCTCCCAATGCAGGATCTTTGCATGTCTGTACTATGACTTAGATCCTGGGTCCTATGGGTTTTTCTTTTTTGTACACTTTTAATAACAGAAGGGTGCATATTAAACTGGAAGAGAATAAGTTTAGATTGGATATTGGGAAGAAATTCCTCCCTGTGAGGGTGGTGAGACCCTGGCAGAAGTTTCTCAGAGAAGCTGTGGCTACCCCTGTGTTTTGGTTTTAGTTTGAAAATGAGTAGAAACACTAATTAATGTAGTGGGTTTGTGTGATTAATTTGAAATTTTGGTTTTATTAATTTGAAATTTTAGTTTATTAATTTGAAAACTTTTCTGAAGTTTTTTTGTTTTTGTATACATGTTCACAAACACGCATAAACTTTCTCATTAGTGTAACAATGTGTCAATCTTAAAAATCCAACACTAATTATTCCTTATCACTTGCAAAAAAAACCCTACCCAAGTCTCAACAAATAAAAATTTTAAAACACTTTTACAAACCATCACATGCTGGATCCCTGGAAGTGTCCAAGTCCAGGCTGGACAAAGTTTGGATTAACCAAGGCAGGGGATGGAGCTGGATGAGTTTCAAGGTCCCTCCCAACCAAATCACTCAAATACAATTCTTCTATTGATCAATCTATTTCATTTATAAGGAAGTTTGATTTTGTCCACCTCAAAAGTGCTCTATAAAAGCCAAATGATTCCTCAAGGATTCCCCTTGAGAAGAAGAAAAGGATCTGAAAAAAAATCCTCCTTGTGGTACTCAGAGCCCAACCCAAAAACCAGAGCAAGACCCAATCACAGGGAAATCAAAATGTGTAAAACACATTGTGGTGTCAGAGCTAAACACAACAGAGCACAGAAAGGCTCCTGCTAACTGCTAACATTAAAAACCACAATGAATTAAACACCAAATGGCTTTAAAGTGCCTGTAATTTATTCAAGGCAACTCTACACTGATCTTTCTCATTTCTTTTAGGGTCAGCACATTTATGATTCTTATTTTCAGTCTTATCTCTCTGCAATTGAGAGAGACAGAAGGAAGCCTCTACTATCAAGCTGATTTCAAAAGCTGGAGGTAAAAACATCAAATGTCACACAATATGGCAAAAATATATCAAACTCTATGAAATTCTTTGTTTCTTCAGCATAATTTCTCTGGAATGCTTTTGAACTTTCAACGAATCCTATCAATTCCTCCCTGCTTAATTTATAGCAACGTGAGGAGTCAATCAGATATCAAGCTACTTTGTATAATGGAAAAAAGAAATGGGAAAGCACATACAAAACACTTTTTTTTTTTTAAGTGTGTGTTTTATTCCATGATTTCTAAGTAAAACCCTGTTTATTGGTTTGTGTTGTGACACAGTTTGTCTTTAAATGAACCCTTGGAAACAGAAGTGTGGTGAGGGGAAATTCAACACTCCCAATATTTGTAAAAGTTATGCTGGGTTCCTGTTAAAATAGAGGGAATGTGCTGCTGGAACTGTAGGAATGGGGGAACGACCCCACTTCATCACTAATTTTACTTTCCAAGTGACTGGAAAATTCTCCAATGCTTCCTGTTAAACAACACAAAAGACAAGTTCAGAGACCTGGTACCTCTGACAGTTGTGAAAGACAGGAAAAAAATGAATGACATTCTCCAGAGGATATTTTTCTGTCACTTAAGCAGTTTACATATTTCTCTATTTTTACTGTATTTTTCTTCTTCTGATCACCAGGGATCGTATGTGAGTTTAAGGTCATTAGGGCTCTGTCTAGTGCCAGACAGATTCTACTACAGTCAGATTTTTATGATGACAGCATGAAATTTTTGGAATGCACTAGTGAGTTGTGGGACTATTGTTAGACTGTCATTAAAAAGAAGAAAAAGAAAAAAAATCTTTGCTTTTTTGTACCACAAGTAAGCCCTTGGCTTTAAATTTTGCAAAATACAGATGATTTCTTAGAAGAGATGAAAAAAGTAAAAAAATAAGTTTAATAATTAGTATTCAAAAAAATATTGAACTGATTATTTCCATCGAGAGTGAGAGATTTTTTTTTTTTTTCAGGGTTCAGAGACAGAGAACAAGAGTTGGGGAAAACACAAAATATAAAAAAAGCCAATGAAGAATTTGACATTCTTATTTAATTATTTCTTTCCTTCTGTCTCCTTCCCCTTTCTTTTCAGTGTTTCAATCTGTTCTCCTCATCCTTGGGGAGCACTGTTTGAACCTGCATTTGTGAATTATAAGCTCTCTGTACTGTACACAGCAGTTGTTAAGGATCAACTGATTAACCATTTTATCAAAGATTTAGAGGACTCATTCCAATTTTTACAACTCCATGTGGTTTGTAAATATTATAATGTTTTCAACCAATATGTTTTCTGTCTCCCAGCTGTAAAACAATACCTATTGGCTGGGGGGGGAGGGAATTTATTTTTGTACAATTTTGTTATAATACAATTTTTTTGAACTCTGCTAGCAGCATCTTCGGGGAAAGAGCAAAAAAAGCCTCAGGATGAAATATTGTTATGCTCATCCCTTGCTCAGTCACTTGGGCCACTGGAATATTAAGGTCCAAACATTTATTATCACACTGAACTACCTAGGAAGGGACAGATAACGGGATTCACAAATTCACCTGCTTTGTTGGTTTAGCAAACCCTTTAAATTCTTTCATGTATTTAATATCCTGAGTATTTTAAAGCTGAGAAATAGAGGGCTCACACAAAACATCTCAAACTCAAAAGATTTGTCTGTGTGGTCACTTAAAACTGTTTTATTGAGCTGTGGGTTTGTATCAAGACTCCAAGGACAAGGCAGGGCTGGAATCTGTGCCCCTCTGCACCTTTCAGTAGCAGTATTTTCTCTTGGGGTTTTCTCTTTATTCAAAAAGTTTCAAAACAAAAGGTACAAATTGACCTGAAGAACTGATGAGTAAAGTTAACACCAATGTATTGCCTCGGGGTGATGCTCTGGGCACCTCAGCCTTTGTTTTCTAATGGCCCTAAAAGAAAAGTCCTTCCTCCAGGAAGTTAAAATATGTTTTCCTGAGCATCTGCATTTCTAAGGGTTGGCTTTGAGTGACAAATTTTAGATCTTTACTCTTTCAGCTGATGTTAGTGTAAACATTAAAAGGCTTTATCCCATCATGCTCCTGCCCTGGCTTCAGCTGTACAAAGAATTTACAGAATTGCCTGTTTATCACCACCTCCATCACTGATAATGCCGAAATATTGTGATCATATTATCACAACATAGCAGCTAATACAATAAGGACATAATGATTGTAATTATAATTTTAGCTAATGTTATTTAGTGTAATATAGCAACGCTCTAACAAGTAGAATAACGAAAATAATAATTAAGGTCCCAAGCAGGAACAAACATGCTGCTTGGGCTAATGTACAATGTACACTTAACTGTTGACTTCACAATAAAATCTAAATGCTACCAAAGAGCACCAATTTGCCTCACAGGAACTAACCAGGCAGGACAAATTTAAATTGGTTTATCCTGCACTCTTTGTGAGTTGAGCTAAATTCATATTTAGCACAGAGCAGGGAGGTGCCCAGTTAACCCACACTGGGGCTCTAAATTAGGAGGGAATTTCTACATGGCCTGACAGACCCTTCTCAATTAACACTGGAGCATCTTCATTTCACTATAAACACCAACAAAATTAAGACATGATCAAAGGCAGAGTCACTAATTAAGAAATGGTCAAACGAATGCTCAGATCTGGGATTCTGTGGTCCCACCCCTCTGGATATTGCTTGGAGTTATGAGCCACCTGCTGAATTCACCTCCTCCTTTTCTCCTCAAAGGAATGTTCCCTAATGTTCCCTAAGGAACATTCCAGAACTGGGGACATCCAGGCAGGATGCAGGAGAGCCACATTCAGACCCAAACCTGAACCACGGCAGGGCTCCTGCCATTTTTGGTGTAATTCACTTTGCCTCACATGCTCCATCTGGTACCTGGAAACTCTTCCAGATGAAACTTTAAAACTGGTATTGAGTGGTAATTTAATTCCTGACTAAAAGCCTTTGCACAAATAATACCCAATAAACACTACAAAGCATTTCCTAGGAAGACAATGGGAATTTTACAATTATTTTATTTGTAAGGGAAGAGCTTGGATTTGAAATGTGCTGGCACTTGGATTTCAAAGCCCCTCACTTTGAGATTTTCCTTTTTCCTCTGTATGAAATAATGACATTTGCTTCCTAATATCTTATTTCTCCAAGGGGAGCTGGGAGGTTTCCTGCAGGTACTAATCCAGAGGGCAGCACAGAGGAAAAAAGGATAATAAATTATTTGCAGATTTATTTGCAGAGCTGCAAATAAAAAGGGCAAGAGTATCTAAATATAATAGTTTATTAATAACTGAATCTTATAGGATCTGTGTCAAACCTTTCATGCAAAGATCTCTTCATTCTTCCTGTGATACTCTGCAACTTCTTATTTTCAGAGTACTTCTGTCCCTCACTATCTTAAATTTCCCATTATTGAAACAGAAATTGCACAATCAATGCATTTTTAATTTTTTAGTTGAAATTGTAATGATACCTTTCAGACAAAAACACCAAAATCTGCTTTGCTGTGAAAAAACTTTTCGTATGAATTTTTTTTTTTTTTGCAACAAATTTCTTTTGCCTGTAATATCCCAAAGAGTTTATGGCACACCAGTTTTGACTGATGTGCTTTTCCTAACATTGTTATACTGATAGGAATTCCACAATATTTTAATTATTTGACTGTTACAGGTCTAAAAAAAATTTAACACAAGTCTCTTAACTGAAAGAAGAACATGAAAGCTTCAACTCCAATTTTATTCCCAGTTTTCCTTGACTTTTCCTGGAAGTCTTGGACCATTCCATATCCTGCCTTACCTTTTAGCTGTTTCACATGGATCCCATCTCTTTTTATTGGACTCTTGATGCCCACTGATGTTTTATGCATAATGATGCTCAAGTTTAATTGAGCTGTAAGCTTCAGTTTAATTATGAGCCTTCATGATACCTTCAGCACTTTTTCTTCTCTGATTACTGTAACTGGTTCTCTCCAACCCCTTTAAAATCCTTAATCTATTAAACCACTTGTAGACAAGTCATTTTTAGGAGAAAGTCTAATTACTCTGCTGCAATTATCTTAATGCATCCTCAGTATTTAGAGAAAAAAAAAATAATAACCTGAGTGAAATGCACTTTGTGGACTATTTCAAACATTCCCATTTAATGATCTGAGTCACACTGCATGTCTCCTGTGCTTAAAATGAATTTATGTGGAGAAAGCAATGCTCCAAGTCTTCACCTCTTTGGTTAAATTTCTGATCATTAAAATTGCCCACAGATTTGAAGATGTGACCATCAGACTTGGTGAGCAATTCTGCTTCTTTCAGTGCATGAAATTCTCATTCTTTCCGTTTCAGAGCAAAAACAGAAAAAAACCCAAAAACCAAAAAACAAAGGTAAAAATGAAAAAAAAATTCATTTACATATGTCTTAAATGTATTTTCACAAACACCAACCATGAACCTTTCAATAGATCAGCTTCGTCAAAAATCTGATGGGTTTTCATGGAGTTAAAATGAAGAAAATTAAAATTATTCATATTTGATAATGTTTGTACTCATATTTACAGCTTTTATAAAACCAGATTATCTTGAAACAATGACATTTGATCCAATCAGTTCTTTCAAGTATAAATTCTTTCTATACTTTCTATATATACAATTTCATATATTACATGAAGAGCTCCTTTGTACTCACTATAATAATTAGTATTCATATAAAATATATTTCCTCACAGTTTTGAGCAGGATCCTGGGTGATCATCTATCAAACACTGTGAAGTGCTAATTTGTAAGATATGTTTATACTTTTAAAGGCAATATTTAGTCAGTTTTTATTTATCTATTATTTAGATAAATTTTTTAAAAATAGCATTTTACAATAATTTTCTTACCAAGAAAAAAGGAAAATAAAAGTAAAACAAATAGAAAGTACTGTGACCTAAATGCTTTTAGATCCAAATCTGGTGGACTGTTCCTGACTCTGAGATTCCTGCTTAGCTGAAATATCTTCAAATGCTTCCTGGGAGTTTGAAAATTAGTCTCAAAAATTAGCCAACACATATTATTCAATAACCCAAATAATAGATGTGTGACCTTGAAATTTTTTATAATTATTTTATATCGCCTCTTTAAAATTTAGGACATTTTATAGCTATGAATTAAACCATATATTGACTACAAATATAAATGTATTAACTATATAACTAGTAATTAAAGCATAAAATAAAAAGGAATTCACACTAAAAAACACACCAGACTGTGTGTGAGAGAGGAGGGAGCTGTACATTGCTTTTGTTCAGTCAGAGCTGAAAACCAAATAAAATCTAATGCCTTAATATTGTTTGTGTTTATAATGCTCTGTCATTGACATTGGCATATGCATTGTGAGTGTAGAAAAATAAAAATAAATTCATTTTAGAAATTAGGTGGGCAAGGTTCAGCATTAATGCTGACTTGTCTCTCTCCACTTCCAATTTCCTCTCTTCATGTGCAAGCACAGCCTTAATGTTACACGAGTTGCATGCCTGGAATTGGACTTTATTTAGGATATTCCTTCCCTCTCCAGGATTTGTCACTTGTTCCCTAATTTATAGACTTGTTTTCTGCAACACGGATCTTGATGGGGTTTTTCTCCTCATTTCTTCACTCGCTGACCACGTAATTATCTGCCTGTTTGGTTAAATCCCTGAATTTGGGATCAAATAAATTTCTTGCCTATAAATGAGCATATCAAGTACAAGGAACATATCAATTCCAAATCAGTGATTTGTCTTTTTGCATTAACAGGCTGCTTTCTCCAAAGGCATCGCTTTGCATTTTGCACTTCACCAAGTGCAAGACTGAGCTTGCAGTTCTGGGGATGCTCTCCCTCAAAACCTGCAGGATTTGCTGAAACAATCCGTATGGAGGACAACTGTGGTTGCCTAAGGAAATGCAGAATACAGGAGTTTACAGCTTATCAGCAAGTCCTGATTACAGTTTGTTCTTTATTGTGAGAAAGGGCTGAGAGCTTTCCTCGTCTCTTTCTGCTTCTATTTTCTTTTTAAATTTTCCCCTTTTTTCTTTCTTTTTAATTTTTTTCCACTTTCTTTGTCATTTAAGCTTTCTGCAACTTCAACACTGTCATTCAAGCTACTGGCCAAATGTCTCCAGAGAGTGTTCACGTGTTCATAAGAAACATATTTTAAATCTATAAAACTCTTCTTGACCAGCAATCTCATTTTATATCGGGGGGCGGCGGGAGAGAGAGAGAGATAATTTCCCATTTGCAAAACAAATGCTCCACATTTTTCTCTATTCCTTCAAAGCAGGCTTTCCATAACACATTTATAGTGTTGGTGTTGTAACATGATTTTTTAGGCAGGAATTTCCTTCCAGGCCCATAACACAGGCCACTAAATCTTGTGGTGGGGAGATGCCGAGCGAGCCCAGACCACGAGGAGAGCGAACAATTGACAATCCTCAAAAGCAGGAGCACTCTTCTGCCAAAAAACCACTCGCAGCTGCCTCCTCATTTCCTGGGGAAGTCAAGGTGTTCCCCTGGACCTACTTTCCAGCTCTGTGATTATGTGAGCCTTGTGGTGCTGCTCTGTAATATATGCAGATCAATTCAGCCTCGTTAGCATCGCCCCGGCCTCGTTCCTGCAGTCTGGTGCCAGCCTCATCTGCGAGGGTGGGCAGCTCTGGGCGGCTGGATGTGCCAGCAGCCACAGCTGCTCTCCCTCTGCTCCTTCCCCTCCAGCAGGGCACTCCTTCTCCAGGCCTTCCCAAAATTCCAGCCCCATGGGGACGTGGGGACACGGGCTGCCGGCTCTCCCGCTACGCGCTCCTCGCTCCTTCCCGAAGCGTTTGCCTGGCTGCCATCACGCCACTCCTGCTTAAAAAGCTTCCCCCCACCTGAATTTCCAGCTTTAGCTCTTTGCCCGTACTCCACAATGCACCCCGGAGTAGCCAATGGAATGTGCACTCCGCAGCCATCCTGGGTTTTGGTACTTTGAGCATCAGCTCCGACACACAAAGAGCTGCAGTCCGAATATTGCAACTTCCAGCACGCACAAAAAAAACAAACAAAAAAAAAAAGCGGTATTCAGGCACTGAGATGATATCAGAGCTCAAATTAATTTATGCTGCCAAAACCTTCTCTTGGCTTTTTGTCTGGCCTAGGTCTTACCTTGCTGTACAGGGAGTTCACATGCATCATTATTTCACCTTCAGAAGAACCAGGCAGGAAAATGTGCCCTCTTCTATCCCTCTATTTACTGCCTGGAGGTCACAAACCTGGGAAAGGTTTAGAAAGGTGTTTGTGAATTTTTTTTTTTCTTTTTCTCTCAGGAATTGACTTACTAAACTAAATCCTTCTCCGTTATCTCCTGCAAAGGTTAAACTTTGGCAAAATTGAAAGTTCCGTCAGTATCAGAGGAATTCTATGAATTGCTACAAACATTGGTAAATAGAAATGCACTCAAATCCAGAGCTGAAACACAACACAGTTTTCTAATAATTAATCACAGGAACAATTCGTACATATCACCTTCACTTCAGGACTTTAAATCAAATTTAACACTATTTTTCTAAGAGGTTATGCTTTGGTTCAGCAGGAGGTGATGCATGATGTAGAAGTGGGTGAGCCCTAGAACTTGATGCTACAGAAAATCATCCTGGAGTTTTGCAAAAGTTCATTGTGCTATTACAAATACATTCTCTGCATATGAAAATATCTTGCTCTTCAAAGCTATATTGAGCTTCACACCACCAGTGTGAGGCATGGTTGATACACCTGGAATGTGATATTCTTATATCTCCAGTAATATTTTGCCAAAAATATGGTCTTTGACTCAGAACATTAATCTGAATGAGTGATTTCAACCATCAGTAGATCATAATTTTGATGGAATATGAGTCATTTATCTAAAACCCTTAGGAAAAAAAAAGAAAAAAAAAAAAAGGTGAATAACTGATTCATTGCATGTTTAGCTGGATGAAAATAGAGCCAACATTTACCAGAAATTGTTTTCCTACTGGACAGTGACTGAATCTGGTGACAATGGGTCAAACCATCACAGAGTAGAAGTGAATTCAACCTGTGAATATTTCAGCTGAACTTGACCATTGTATTTTCTTCCCAGCTGCATGTGTTTTGCACACCCACAATTTGGGGATGATTACAACCACTTTTCTCTACCTCCAGCTATAGAAAACCCTCCGTGTAATTCATCCCCACTCTGTCCCAGAGGAGCTTCTCTGTTTCTTATGCCTTGTGTGAAGCACAGACTATTCAATTTGAAAGGTGTAAATTTTGTATCAGAGCAAAGTACAATTTAAAAAATATTTCTCTGTTTCAGTATCAAAACTGTGAAAACTGGTAATTAGGCAAAATCCAAACCATTTGTATATTTGGGGTCAGTAGGGTCTATATCCACAATCTTTTCAACACAAAAAAAAAAAAAAATGTGTAGGCAAAAGCATTTTATTCAAGACTAGATTCTCCTGAGCAATATACACTTCATAATTTCCCAGGAAAATATTTACTTAAAAACTCACAGGGAAAATATATTTCATGGGGAAAAGGCTGCTGAATTTAAGTAGCATGGCAAAATACGATGTTTTGACTGGCATTCTACAGTTATTTTTTCATAACTTTTAATAATGTGTTTCACTTCTGGTTTATTCAATAAACAGCTCAATCACTTGATACTGAAATCACTCTCCAAATTTATTTCCTTCTATCAGGCATACGAACTGGTTTGTTATTTATAGGATGAATGATATTATTGTAGGGTTTTCCATGGATGTTGACTGCCCACTACTGACTGATTGCCTGACCTTGGGAACAACGAGATTACCGTGACTTATTTTAAGAGAGTTTTACCAAGAAATTAATAGATTTTATAGAGAAAATGTGAGAAAACAAATCAAAATTCGTGGATTTCACTTGAGAATTCGTTTCAGCCTTCTTGATGGGGCTGGGGGGAGGGGTTGGGTTGCTTTGGTGCTTTTTAGAAGGAGTCAGAAGTATTTTAAAAAATACAAAATTTGATTATTTCTCTCTGCCCATGTCTATGAATGCCCTGTGACCAAGGATCTCTGGAGATCAGTGTCTGACCTGCAGCCCAGGACCTTTCAGCACTGCCAAATTCTCTCAGTCCAAGCTGATGACAGACATTTCTCCTGCTGCCTCTCTTGATCCTGACGCTGGTCAGGATCCCCTCGGTGTAAATCTTCTGCCTCATCAGGAAAAATTCCCTTTTAGAGATCCTTCACTGAAGGATGCACCCAGCTGTTACCAGGAGCTTTCCCTGGAAGAGTTCACAGCATATAACAGCTCCAAACCCTAATTTCAGCTCCAGCCGCCAAAGGCAAAAAAAAAAATAAAAATAAATAAATAAAAGCAGAAGTTTGGTTTGTTTTTATCCAGGGAAAATCAGGACATGTCCCTGACATTGAGATATTTGCCTGACATTCCAGAGAAAACCAGAAACTGTCATGTTTCCACTTGGAGTAAAAGCTTTGTCTTTGCATAACTGCTCTTGGATTGGAGGGGTTATTTCAGATCCCTAATTTTATTTTTAGGACCTGTAAAGTTACACATGTCATAAGCTATAATCACTCTGAGTGTACTTACAGTAAATTCATGCCAAAGAATGGATGCAATAAGGGAAACCGATCCCACAGAACCTAGGGAAAGAAGAAAGAAATTACAAGAAAATTAAACAACAACGCTGTTAGAAAGAGAAAAATAAATTACAAAAGCCTTGTAGAATTATATTATCTTTCCTTCTGGAAATATCTCTGCTTGTGTCTAATCTTTTTCATAATAGTTTTGTATTGGTAGATCTCAATCATTTGTTAACACCCTGGTGCAATCAAACCCTTTTTTCCCCTCTGTTGTTCTGTGTTGAGAAATTCCAATTCCTAGGAAATTTCTTTCACTAGCAGCTAAATTTCAGTAGTGTTAAATTTAATTTCATGTAAACTGGTTCAGTAGGGTCTACTTATTCCTGTAGATCTCAAATTTGAACTGTGATGTTTTCAAATTTTGTGTGTAAAAAGATAAAAAAAGAAAGAAGAAATATTTTTTTGGTTTTGGAAAGGTCAGTAATGAAAATATTACATAAAAGAAGGTTTAAGTCTGATCTTCGATAATCTTGAATTTTCTTCCAGCCTGTCTGTCCTCTTTTTATTGCACTCCAGGTTATATTTATTACAGCTGGTCCTACACATATACCATAGTTCTCCCAATTTTTCTATCAGTTTCTAAATGGTACCATCTGAAATTATTCATTTAAATTGGTCAAGTTGTAAATATTAGATTTGACTTAGAGGTTTCAGTTCCTGAAAAACACAACTGTTAGACCACAAAGTCCAGACTATAGGTTGTATACACTGCAAATAAACTAAAGAGATACAAGAAAATGTACAAATTTGTACCAAATTAACATCTGAATTAATGTAATCAGAGTTTTTTGAGAGGTTATAAAATTGCCAGAGGAAAAAACTGAAATTTCTTTGGGCCAAGCTCCAAAAGGTACAGAACCACAGTGAACTTTGTGCTAGAAACGCTTCATGTGTCCATTTTTAAAACTCTTTTGCAGTCTGAGTGATGCAGTTTATATTAAAGAAATCTAAAAACGCTCCTGATCTCCAAAGCTGAGCCCCATTTTAACCCCATCCATGGATAGACACTGCTGGAATGTGTCATTAAAAAATCTTAAAATCACTGCAGTTCATCACTGGCCTCTGTGTCCCCAGTTTACTCTGGAATTCTAAAAATGCACATAAATCTACCATATACAAGGATTTTTTTTATTTATTATAATTTTAATTCTGTTCTATAGATCATTATTATAGAAGCAGACTGCACCTAATGACGTTAAAACTGCAGAGGGAGAATTCCAGATAAAGATCTGGAATATTTCCCTTTTCACTGAGAAAAGAATGATGCCTCTTTCCATCAGTGCCATTGCAGTTGCAGGTGTTTACAACACATTGACTCATAAAATAAACTTTTGGTGTTAGAGAACAGGTAATTTTTTTACAAAATTTTTAAAAATTGACCTTTTCTGCTTTGGAAAATGACAGTCTCTGATACTGATGGAAATTTTCCAATCTTCTCTCATGCAAACATGAAAAGCATCCTGGAAAAAAAAAATTATTCCCATTTGGGCAAGTTTGTCTTGTTAGTTCCAATTGCAGAGAGAAGCACGATGCCTAATCTTTGGCTGTGCATGAGCATCATAAACTGCCTGAGGGACTGGCAGGAAGGGGCAGAAAAAACAACAGCTACAGCCATTTTCACATCAGAACACAGCTGTAAAGAGAGATAATAATGATACCCTCCTTATGCATAACATCCCCGTGTTTGGAGCACTTGGGAAAGATTTTATTCTTCTCTGGAGAGTGACTGCCCACAAATCAAGCTGCAGATTATGTAAAGAAGGAGTTGTCTGCTCTTCCGAATTGGACATCTCCCTCTTGCAGGTGAGCAATGTGGAAAAAGGAGACACAGAACAAGAGGAAATCGAGATTTGGGTGCTAAAGCTGAGGGCACTGCATGTGGGGGATGTAAAGGGAGCTTTTCTCTGCTGTTCTGGTCTTTCTCTCTATTCTGATTTCTCTCTAATGACTGAGCAGTGAATTGGCTGAATCCCACTCTGGAAGCACATCCTCATTGCTCTGACACAGGACACATCCAGTATCCCAAACCCAACAGGTCAATGTTTGTCTGTTTGCAGGAAGTCAAAACTCTTTATCAGTAACATAGAGCTGTTCTATTCCTCATTAAAATTAAATTTTTGTTAAAAAGCATGCCCAGGTTGTCAATGCTAGCAGTTTTTTAAATTTAAGCCAAGAAATTTCAAGCTAAAACTATAAAATTATTGTATATATCACCCAGGCAGCTCCTGTGGACCTCAGCAGAAAGTGCTGAATCCATACCCAGAACACTTTGGGATTTTGGAGCCAGGAAAGCCAGAAATTATATTTATACCAGGTGAATCCACTCCAGTGGCCCCCCAAGTCCAGCAGCTCCAATCCCACCACACTGCATCACTATTCCATAGCCCAGGGCAGGACAAAGGGAATCCACATCCACTCATGGTGGTGGCACATTTCTGGAAATATCAGGTTATCAAAAGTTTTTGCAGGTGAAGTGCCCTTGTTGAACAGCACTTTCAGGAAATACTGAGGCCCTCACAAAATTGCACTTTACAGGCAGGATGGGAACTCCCTCAGTCACTGATTACACACCTTGGATAACCAGTCCCATTTTAAGTCTCCCAGAAGATATTCTTGTGATACTTTTATTTTTTCCCGACAACTACAACATTCTTCATTAATCATTTGGATGCATTTGGCATCCACACCAAGACTACTCTGTCAAACAAAATAAAACAAAAACAAAACGAAACCATTTGTGCCCATGCACAGAACTCCCTGGATTTCCTCAGTTCATTATTTAACTGTTGGTTGTGTTTCCTCTCATGCAACTCTTTTTGGTTTTCAGAGCAGAGCTGGTCGCTGCACTTTGCATTGAGTAAACACAAGCCTATCTGCTGGTTCAAAATGCTGGAGATTTATTAGAAAAAAAAAATTAAATAAATTAAAAACCCCACCAAGTTTAACTTCATTTTTTTTAATAAAACCCAGTTTCTTCTGATCTTCATATGATAATAAACTTTCCTAATATTTTCCATTGAAGATTAATACACTTCTCTAGAAAGTTATATCTAATTTATGTGACTTTAAGGGTCATGCTTTAATAACAATGATGAAACACGATTATTACTTCCTAATGCTGAAATTACAGTTTTTACATTGTAAATTTTTCCTGCTATGCGCCCTGTGGCACTAACATTTTTATCACTCCATGTGTTTCTAGTTTTAAAACCTTTACCCCTGCTGTTTGAAAAATATTTCTCATTTTCGTCCCCTATGGAGTACAGAAATCCCTAAAGGCAAACCATTAGTGATCTTTCTGCCTTTTCCCAAACACTTATTATGATCACCAGTGTTGCTTCCACTGCCTCATTGGCTTTTGGTAAAGTATGCAAATGAGATGTTCAAAATACACACTTTTTGCAACTGTGCAAGTTCATACTGATTTATAAAATGGGAAGGCTATTAAAGTGACTGAAAATGTCAGCAAGATTTATGCATGGGTGACAAATTGTATTGGAAATGCTCATTTTTAACGTGCTGGCCTGGGTTCCTTCTCTTTTTTAAAAAGTATTGGATGTGATACACTTGCTTTAAGGTCATTTGCCCCTCCCATCTCCCCATTTGTTTTAAATAGACTCTGACAGAGGCTTTTTGACCAGGAAAATAAACAAAACTCTTCACATTGATTGTTTTGATCATGGAAAGCAGAAATCATTTCTCTTTTTACTTGTGTTTATCCATGAAAAAAAAAATTTAGAAAAATGCTTTCACCTTTCCTTTGGATTGAAATATTCATGGCCCAGACAGCTCCTTCCAAGAAAAAAATACCATATCCAAATACCATAAAGACCATTTAAAAAATCAACATGTGCCATCTACAAATAGAACAGCTACTAAATTTGCCAAACATGGATAAGGCAGACACTGAATTATAAGAAAACCAGCAAAGAACCCTTGTACTATAACTGCATGATAAAAAAAATAGGTTATAAATCAATGAAAACACTGCAGTGCATTTCACAATAGCAGGGAAATGATGGAGGAATTTATGAGGGTTCATTTCAATTTCGGCACCAAAGGCAAAAGGAACCTTGCCACTGATGTTAAAGAGAAAAGGTTTAGGCCCATAATCACACACCATATTATCAAATCTGTACAGTCAGAAATGGTATAAAGAAAGAAAATCAACAAACTATTGAATGTCTTGAAACACTCATACATAATCTCAGAGGTATAATGAGAAATACTGCTCTGATACCAACATATTTATAACTTCTGTCAACATGAACCATATTATGTGAGGGTTTAAACACTTTAAAGCATAGCATGTGCTAACAACACCAATATTAAGGGAGAGAAGCTGTGCTTTTGTGATTATTTTCTTCTGTTCCTGTGCACTCGGTTTGGTGCAAATCCCACTCCTGTGAAAGCTTAAACCAGGGCCTGGGTTTATTCAGAAATCCCAGTGCACAGGGTTTGAGCCACCCAGCCCTGTGCTCGAGGTATTTAAGAGCCTCCTGACAACAGACACCAGAGTTTCAACAGCATTTAGGGGCACATAAATGCAAGCAGAGTTTTTAATGACCTGTTCCTCACTCATTTTTGTTTTTAAAGCTGTACAGGAGTGAACAGACCCCCAGAGTTCAGTGCAGTGATCATTTGGGTACCCACAGCAACTACAGATGCAGTTTCCCTCTTCCCAAACTCAAAATGCTTTAAAAGTTATTCTACAATCCTTTGCATTGAAAAATTCAATACTGAGAACTTAATTCTACTTTTTATATTCAGATCAGTCAGTACCAGTACCATTATTGCTCTGATTTTCCTAATTAGTTCATTAAGTTGCATAATAATTGGTTTACTGCCACCCACTTTTTATGATGCTAGAACTGTGAAAATAAAATTGATTTAGGGCCTTATTCTGATCTATTATGCTTATTCACTCCCATATCCTGGTGCTTGCTGCAGGTTTTTTTCCCCTTCATCTCTCAAAGTCTGCATATTTTTCCCTGGTTTCACTTAAAATGCAGCCCATATTCCAGTTTTATATAGGTGGGTTTCAGATGTGCATTTGACAAGTATAAACAAATAACCAAAGCATTGCCAATGGAAAACATCTGTCTCTCACCTTAGGAGGTCAAGATAAAACTCAGTGTGTGACATGCAACGTATGAATTTGAATTTATTTCCATTGTGCTAATGACATATATCAATGCCTTGACAGAAGTAGCTGGCACATTATATTAATGGGGCTCTGTCCTAAAAGTGACACTGGAATATCCAGACAAAAGCATGAAATGGATGAGAAGAGAGCAACTCTTTGTTGCTACCTTGAGTAGTGGTTCAGTGTGTGAAGCCCCATCCTCCTCCTACATAACTATGTAGTTGTAAAAATGTCCATTCAAAGCAGATGCTTGGTGCAATAGGGAAGAGAGAGAGAGAGATAATTCAGGCTTGGATTTGGAAAAAAATTCACATGATCCAAGATTTCCCCAGCACTGGATTTATATGGATGGCTGGAACACTCATTTCTTTCTGGTCCTTGATAAAGCCACAGGGTCCTTGTCCTGGATAGTCACAGCCAGACCAGAGCAGCCACACGACACCAAAGGATACAGGAGATGTGCTCAGATAAAATTACTTGTGGACATCAGGATTGGAATGGAATGGGACAGAAGAGGAAAAGCACAGGAGTCAACAGGTGAAGTAAATTGCTCTTCCATCATTTCTGTTGCTATCCCAATAATGGAAATGCAACAAGTAATGCTTCATCTCTTCATCCATAGAACCCCAGAATGGTTTGGCTTGGAAAGGACCTTAAAGCTCATTTCATGCCACCCCCTGCCGTGACAGGGACACTTTCCACTATCCCAGGTCACTCCAAGCCCCATCCAACCTGGCTTGGAACTCTTCCAGGGATTTAGGGGCAGCCACAGCTGCTGTGGGCTCCCTGTGCCAGGGTCTCCCCACCCTCACAGTAAAAAATACACTGAATGGAAAATGCACAGCAAAGGCAGAAAAAAAAATCTATATATTTGCTTACGACTTGAGGTACGTGCAGGTTGGAGACACTCCCTGCACACTCCCAAAACCAAAGTTTCCAAAAAAACTCCTCCCATCTCCTCCTGAGGAGAAAACTATCGAGTTCCACACCTTGCAGTTCCCAGTGTCCCAATCCATCAGCCCAGCCCCAAGCCGGAGTGGTAGGATGAATAAAAGAGAATTGGAAAACAGCTACCAGAGGTTTTCATGAGTTTTGTTGCTCTTGGCTTGCTTTTTTATTTTGGGCTATTGACTTTGCAGCTTTTGGAAACGGAATTTTTCAGCCACTACATGAACCTGATTTTCCCTCCAACAGCAGCGAGGAGCTGACCCCTGTGCATGTGCTTTGAAAGTTAAAAGTTTATTGAGATTGCAAACAGTTTAAATGTTATTGGGGGTGCAATATGGTGCATTATACTCCCGTGCTGACCAGATGGCTGCCTTAAACAAACTCCATCCGTTGTGCCACCAGAGCTTCCAAGTGAAGCAACACCGCTTTGGAGGTGGCTGAGCCCTCCCTGCCAGAAATGCCATTTTCCTCCCAGGTTCCAATCCACAGTGACTGCATTAATTGCTCTGGAGCATCAAGTTCCAAAACATTCCTGCCAATCGACTGCTGTCCACCCACCCTCACAATTTCTCGCAGGCAACAGAACACTCGTTTCATCAGGAATTTTGTTAAAAGCACATTTTGTGTCTTTTTGTTAAAAGACACAGTTGCCTCATTTTGACAGGAACCAGTTCTTAAAGCATGTCGATGAGGATGACTTCAGCCTATGCTTTGGGAACACTGAATGGCTTAAAATCAGAGGTTTAGATTATTAGGTGACAATTCTTCCCTGTGAGGGTGGTGAGGCCCTGGCACAGGGTGCCCAGAGAAGCTGTGGCTGCCCCTGGATCCCTGGAATGTCCAAGGCCAGGTTGGATGAGGCTTGGAGCAACCTGGGACAGTGGGAGGTGTCCTTGCACATGGAACTGATGAACTTTTAGGTCCCTTCAACCCCAAACTTTTCTGGTATTGTAAGAACCACCATCAAATCCATTTTTATACTCATGACAAACCTGAAACACAATTTTTAAGGGAAAGAGATTCATCTACCGGCACTGTGCTGCAGACCAAGTTCTGGAATTTCCCTCTATGCTGAAGGATATTTATCTTATTATATAGATCCTGCTGTTTTCCAGAAAAGGGCTGTGGAAACAAAGACCACTTCTCTCCATGCAATATTCCCTTTTCATTAATCCATTTTCCCTGTTCTCCCAAAATAGGCCCTCATCTGATGAACGTTTTGTCTCGATGTAAATATTTTCTAACACTGCAATAAAAAAATTCATTACAAAAGTGATTGAGATGTTTTGGGTAGTTTTGCTAAAAAGAGATGATTTGCACATTTTTTTTTTCAACTGTACACTTGAAGGGAACGGATTTGAAGTTAGTACTATAATAAAAATGTAAATAAAATTCATTATAGTTCATAGATTTCCTGATATCATCTTTATTGACTCAATATTACTGAAATACATAAAAGTAAATATAAAAAATATTTTGAGAGTACATCAGAACACCTTATTTTATCATCATAAAATAATAATGGAAAACCCCTTCAGGAAAAAAAAAAAGAGAAAAAAGACATTTACAATACATGAATTTTCTTATGTTTTCCACAAGTTACATAAAATTAAATGTATATAATTAATGTTCCACTGTTTATGAGCATCACTGCTTTGCTCTTGCTGCATACAATGTCTCAAAGCCAAGATATAAAATAGACCCGTTGGAGCCAATTTCCCTGCAGGATCACAACATTTTTTATGGTTTCTTGTAACCATCTAAATCTCACCACTTGAACGGTGTTTGTCGATGAATCTTTTAGCTTAATTACAAGATGTCGTACGTGCTCTGTGACCTGTGCTTGAGGTCAAGGAACATTTATATCTCACTGGAGCAAATGGAGCTGTTAGCACTGAAATGCAGCATTCCCTGGGTCCTGGCTGGAGCTGACAGACATCAGAGATCGTTTGGAATTCTCGTTGCATATTGTAATTTACTCCTGGGGTGTAAGTCAGAACTGATAAGTGTGTCTCAGATTTAGGGATTAGGATTTTTTTTTTTTTTTTTTTTTTTAGTATGTCCTCACATCCATGGGATCACAGCAAAATTTGGGAGGACTCTGCCATGACCCCCTGGCCCAGCAGGGTCAGCTCTGTGGTCCAACCCTGTTGCTGAGAACTCGATCCATTCATGCCCTGCAAACCTCCAGGGGTGGAAATGGCTACTCTGGAAAAACTCCTGCCCTGCTGGATATCCTCATGGGGAAAAAAAGTTCCTCCTGCTGTGCAGTGTGAAACTCCACCTTTCTGAGTAGTGCTGGCTGTGCCTCATCCTCCTGCCCCACACAAAGTTCTGAGCCAAGGGAGGTGGTCACAGCCCTCACCCTCCTGGCCACATCCCTGCTCCAACTGCCCAGGATCACAGAGGAGAGGAATTGAAGGGTTTAGGTTGGAAGGGACCTTAAAACTCATCTCTTCCCATGGGCAGGGACACCTTCCACTATCCCAGGGTGCTCCAAGCCCATCCAACCTGCCCTTGGACACTTCCAGGGATCCAGGGGCAGCCACAGCTTCTCTGGGCACCCTGTGCCAGGGCCTGCCCACCCTCATTATAAAAAATGAAGACACAGCAAATTCTGCAAACATGTTGAGAGTTCCCACTGTGGCCACCTCAGGTCCCTGATAAAGATGTTATCACAAAAAAAACAGCCTCAGAGAACCCTGCAGGTTTGATCACTTCTCACAGACATCCTGGGGTTACAACTCCATCCACCCATTAACTGCTGCCCTCCCTGAGCCTGCTCATCCAGCCAGGCTCGGGTTGGTTTGGTTTGGTTCCATCTCCAGTTGAAAACACACCAACTCCTTCCTAGTCCATATTTGTTGAATACTGACCCATGTACTAGACCCTGATAGGTTTACAAATTTTTGGAAATTTCAGTGAGAAATTAAAACTTCAACTTTTGTGTCTTCATAAATAGAATAAGAAGCTTCTACTGCCTGAATAAATGTAAGGGTCTGGCTACAAACATTATAAACTCCAGTAGTCATTCTATGGGTTACATCACATGGGAAAGGTGTGGTCTTGTGAGCACCAACTAAGCACAGGTTTGGAAAATGGGGGATTGAATCCCAGTTCTATTTTTAACATGGATTAGTCATTGTGTGGTCAGTTGAGGAACTAATCTCTGACCAGGCTCTGAGGACATAATGATGGAATTATTTAAGTTGAAAAAGCCCTCCAAGACCATGGAATCCAAGCTGTGCCCAATCCCCACCTTGTCCCCAGCCCAGAGCACTGAGCCATGTCCAAGCATTCCTTGGACACCTCCAGGAATGGGGATTCCAAACCTCCTTGGGCAGCCCCTTCCAAGGCTTAACCTCTCACTCATTAACACAGACTCTGATTGAGAACAAAGTGACATTTCTAGGTAGCCTGGGCTTGGCCACCACCACTATCCATGGTCACATCCCTGCTCCACAGCCTCTGCTTCCCTGGACATCACAAAACAAGTCACCAAAAGTCACCACTCTTGGATTGGCAGTGAAGAACCAGAATAATTTTCTCCAGAATTATTCTAAATAAGCTCCAAAAGTCAAGAACAACACTCTCCCTATTGCTAAAACCTCAGTACAGCTGTAACATTTAACCTAGCCCTGTAATTAGCTCTGGGTACAATTGAAAGAGTCTGACACCAAATCCAGGAATAAACATTTTGCTTTTCTACAATGGATAAACAGGCATCTTTCTCTGTGCATTCCTCACTGGATATTCAAGCCTCTGCCAACTTGATTACACAATTCTTAACTAAATATTTGCCAATTGCAGCTGCAATACTAAGTGGTGCTGCTTGAAAATTCCTTTAGCAAAAAGAAGAAAAACATCATTACAGCACTTTTATTTTTAGTGGCTTTTCTTCTAATGAAAAAAAAAAATCCCTTTAAGTGTATTAGATAGTATGTTGTAATGAATAAGAACTTAAAAAATATATATCTACCAATAATTTTATATTTATTGCACTTAATTTAACAAATTATCGCACAAACTACATAGGCAGCACTTTTGCTGTGAAATTATTATACTTAAATGAACTTTTGACAATGTATTAATTACAAGGACATGACCACATTTATTCTGCTGATCCGGTAATTACATGCATTAAAGAAATATTTATTCAGAAACCATGTTGTGTACTTCAAAACAGGCTTTTATTGCCAGGCTACATTTCTTCTATACAAACTGCCTTCTTGCCATTTATGAGCCCTTTTCAAACTTTTACAGAGGGCAGAAAGAAGGCCAGAAAAGCTGAATAAACTCTGGGCTGAAACTTTCTCTTCGCATTTGAAAGGACCAGAACTCTCCATCAGACACAGACCTCGGGCTGGATGGGGAGGTTGGGGCAAATCTCTACAGATTTGTCCTGCCTGGGCATTATTGTGCTGTTTTATGGGGAGAAGAGAAGAAACAGGTTCAATAATTTGCATTTGAGTCTGCACAAATTAATTTTTGTTCTCTAGCTATGAAACTCATGCAGCCCAACATAGCTGTCATTGTGATCCTAAAAGTGCACAGCATTTTCCTTGCTACAAATGTGGATATCCCAGATAATAAAGAGTCCTGGCATCATAACATTCCTGAGCACTCAATAAGCACAGGTGAAATGGAAAAGCCAAATCGACCCCCGGATTTTGTTTGCAGTTTTTGTGCAGCTCTTTGAGTTTCACTCAACATCAAAACCTGTCAATGCCTAAAATAAGAAAACCAAAGACTGAACACCAAAGGTCTTATCTGAAAAACTGAATCCAATTTTCCTTCTTAGCTAGTGCACATAAGCACTCAAATTTTCAAATTTTTTTGTATTAACTTTTAAGGCTATCCAGTTGTGCTGTATTTGACAGCCAGCGTAAAAATTTAAAATATTTTCACTTGCATCACAATTTTCCATTAAGGTACAGAGAACATCTTCACAAAAGGAGAATGTTTGTCTAAATAAAACCAACACATTTCTGTCCTTTTCTCTCAAAGGATATTTCATAATGCCAGGAAACATTTATGGAGTCCTCTAGTAATGAGCTGGTCTTGACTGTGAGCAACAGCCAAAGGTTAGAGCCACCTGATAAAAAACTGTGCATATTGAAAAAAATTAATTTTGCTCTGCAGTTATTCTTAAATCTTATTGTATAAGTCAGGATTTTTTATAGCATGTCACTGCTTTCATTTTTAATGGAAACTTATAGTGCAAGTGAGAAAAGGGTAAAATTTGGAATTTTGAATGAACAGCCTTAGTTTTCATAATCACCCAACCAAAAGAAACAATTTGTCATAAAGGAAGGGATGTAACCCACTATAAGTTGTCTCCCACTATAAAAATAACAAAGCAAAGCACTAAGGGAAACAAACACATTGGCCCAAATATTCTTAAACATGGGTTTCAGTTCATTCATGGTTTAAATCACTAAAAGATCTAATCTTGTGAATTGGAAGTGTCCAAAGAAAAACTGGATGTGACACAGATGGGGTCTGGTCACAGGTTGGACTCAATGACCTTGGAGAACTTTCCCAGCCTCAATGATTCAGTGATTCTGTGATTAGTTTGTGACACTTTTCCCCAGTTTTTAGATATTTAGAGTGGCTGTAGTGTACCTGGGATGCCTGAAGAGGTACCTATGGATGAGGACTGTCCTTGTTCCTCATCACTTTACAAGAATAACTGCCATGACTGACAAACTGGACTTTTTTTTTTTTTTTTGTCTTAAGAGGAACCAACAAAGTCAAACATGTTTTAAGGCCAGCCACAGCTCCTCAGACAGGAAAACAAAGTTATGGTGTGATTTCAGACCTTTCCACTGCTACAACACACAGCAATTTTGGGTATAGGATAACTGCAGCAAGGTGGAAGCTGCTAAAGGTTATGCAAATGCAGGGAATTAGAATTCTGTCTCAATGTCATTACATGTGTCTACTTAGATGCACATTTTCTGCTATGTTTAAGTTAAACAAAACACTAAATGACTGTGTAGTATGACATCTCATTAATATGTTTCTATTCACATCTGTGCCTTTAGTATTAAAAAAATAGGCTGTTCCAGTGATAAGAGATTAAGTCCTTTAATTAGAAACAAATGACAAATCACTGTTAACCCCATGTGATGCTTTCTCAAACTTCCATCAAATATTCCCCTTAAAACATTATTAAGCACAAGTTCAGCAGATCTACTTCCTAGAAAGTGCTATTTAACAAAACCCAGGCAGGATGTTAATACTGAGGCTGAATTACAGGTTGCCAGAGCATTTCCTGCAAGGGGATTGACAGGGGATCATTTTGTTATGGGGCCACCTCCAGCGTGTTGTGACAACCAGTCATTACACCTCTGAGCACAGCACTCAGCTGTAGGTTTCTACAGGATGCAAATAGCTCCAAATGGGTTCAATTTAGAGACAGCAGATAATGTATCATTCACTTCTTTAAGGTAGAAGCTTTTAATTTTCAAGGAAAAAGAAAGAGGAGTACATTTCAGTCTTTGGGAATAAAGATCTGCTTAACAAAGCCCGCCAGGAAAAAAAAAAAATCGAGAGTAGCAATAACTATTATAAAAATAAAAAGCTTAACTTGCTTTTCCCACTTGTCTCGGAGCCCCACAGGCTGTGTTAGCCCAGCATCCCTATTTACTTAGGATGCCACACAACTGCTCATTTCAAATCTGTGCTTTGCAACTGGTGACAAATACTGGGGAGTAAGATTTCCTATTTGCATAGCAACCCTTTCATCTTGAGTAGTCCCAACAGATTTTGCCAAGTACCCACACAGAAGATCAAAATGGAGAGCAATAATTATTGATGACAACTAATTCATGGCACAGGCACGGCAAGAGTTGAAAAATTGAGGTTTACCAAAACAACAGCAAAATAAGATGACAGAAGATGTCCAAGCTGCCCAAAAGTGGCCATTTTTAGGAATCACAAGAAAGAATTTGCTAGTTCAAAACACAAACATAGCCCCAGCTATTACAAGATTACACAGTTTTAGATGTGCTGACCAGGTTGGAAACAAAGACAAAATTCCAGGTGTGTAACAAGCAAGAGGTTCACAAAAGTTTTAATGAATGTTATGTCCTTCTGTCATCTTGTTCTTGCCAAGAAGCTCCAAACACAAAATTTAAACTATACCGCTAGAGTTTCTCAAAATCCACTTCTTTAGAGTAAGATATCTTGTAAATAATACATGTATGTAATAACAAGACAGAACAATTTGGTTTAATGTTAATTTTCTAAAAATGAAATATGGATACCTACAGAAAGGCAGGCCAGTGGCAAATAAAAGTCATTTTCCACAACTACCTGTCCATCATAGACTTTAGCCAGCACTCCATACAACTTTAAGGATTTCTCTGTGTATTATTTAGGTTTGGGGTTTTTTTTTTCTCATCCACAACACTGTGATTTAACAAAAAACAAAGTCAACATCTGAGCAAGCCAGACAGAATATTTTTTCTTTGTGTACTAGAAAAAATGGCCCAAGATGTAAATATGGATGTTCTTCTGCAATTTTACTGTAAATACAGTGCAAAAGGGAGGTACTTACTAGTATATCATTTTACATTATTTATTTGAGAGCTGGAAATTTCGTATTTTTCTTTGTCTTCAAAGTAAAGGCAGGAATATGCAAATCAAAAGCCAGAGCAAATTAAAGGTACTTTGTAATTGACATTTTAATTATCTTGTTTGGATATTATTCATTTTATTTATTCTCCTAAATTCAAACAATTCTGGACCACTGTATAAATATTATCTCCACTGGAAGCCGTCAGTACCTCTAATAAAAACGTACACTTGCTTGGCTACCAAATCCAATTAAACTTATTCTAAACATACTGTGCTCATTGTAACAATGTATTTCTGAATAGCACACAAAAGACTTTGGAAAGAGGGGACAGTTTAAACCAGGCCAGTGAAAAGACGTAATTAGAGCTGTGTGGGCTTGGCAAAATCGTCTCGACAAACAAGCCCGAGGTTACTTTTGCCAAAGCCCTCCAGGCTCACTGAGGTTTCATTACAGTGAGGAGAGCTTAATTCTGGTAAGTATCAGATATAATAGGATGTAATCAAATATAAAATAACAATAATTTAAAAAAAAAAAAGGAAAAAGACAAATGGGAAAGAAGAAACTGAACCCTCCTCAATGACAGTTAAAATACAAACCCGTGTATTCACTGGCTGTGTTACAAGTGAGTTCAGACAGTGCAGGTTTGTTTGGGAAGAAGAAAACCTGAAGATGAATTAGTAGGATTAACACAAGCAATTTATTTTCTGGAAACTCTTTGTCTGAGCTTGGGCTTTGCTTACAGGCAGTTTTGTACCTCCTGATTACCAAACACACACTCAGGATTTTGCTGGCGGAGCAGTCGTAGTTACTCGGGGTGGTTTCATCTTCAAGGCGGGTGAACTGCTCTAAAAAGGGGCATGTAAACAACTCCTCCAGCTTTGATTACCCTTGGACAAGAGACCAGAGAATGTTTTTGAAAGGTTTCAAAAGATTTAGAGCTTCTTGGTGCCCTGACACAGCAGACGAGGACCTTCCTGTCCTCCACCAGGCAGGAGGACTCCCACCTGTGTGCAAGCAATGTGCCCAACACTGAGCAACAATCCTGGAAACTGGACCGTCCCTGTAAAAGCTGGATTCCTGCAATTATCCTTTAGAAACGTCCCAGCCTGGATCCTCACACCTGCCCAAACCAGGACCCTTTATCTTGTTTGGTCCATGTCGCTAAATCAGTCTTCCCAAAATGAAGCACAAGGTGCCACAGCTGATCTCCCCTGTCCCCAGATGTTGGTACACAGCTGTCCTGGTCCTTGTCTTGCTCCTATTGGTACCCACAACGAAGTGGTCCTGTTTGGGAGCAGCCTCTGCACAGCCCCAGAGCCCTTAGCTCTGCACCAGACCCTGTCCTGCTGGGATGGAAAAGGATCAGCCATGGCAGCAGCCTCTGCCCCTTGGGAAAAGGGCATTTTCCAGCACCTGACAGGACGTAAAAGCAGCTCTAAGTGTTGTTACTGCCTCTGCTGCCTTGCCATTATTACCAGGAGCTCTGAAATGCTGCACACCCACAGGTAAAGCCTCATGTCACACAACCATTCCTGGCCAACAAATTCTCCATTAAACAAAAATGCATTTCACTTCTCAGGGAACAGACTTTTCCCACATCAACTGTTAGCCAGAAACAACCAAAGTTCTCCGGTTCAATCTGCTAAAATTAGTCTCCAAAGCTGATATTCTGAACATGAGACAGGAGCTGGAAAGATGGAATATTCTCTCACACCCACTCATTTGGGTAGGTGCTGTGTGAAGGGTACATGGGAAACATCACACCCCTTCCATTTGGATGCCTAAATATAGACCTGGGAACCTAAATTTAGCTCGGTTTTGACTTAGGCTTAGTTGGAAATGAAAGAGCTAAACCAGTTGTTAAACCACAACTTCGGTAAACTGGGGAGGAAAAAAAAAGAGAAAAAGAAAAAAAAATTAGAATCCCACGTGATGCTATTGCAGGAATCAGGAAATCAGGAATTAGCGGGTTTATAGCAATTTCCTTGATTCATTCCCCATTTCCTCACTGGAGGAAGGATCAAGCAGCCACTGGTGTGAAGGTGTGACCAGTGCCAGCCCACAGTCCTGACACTCCACTAACACACTGCATGGAAATCTGGTGGGGAAAAATGTCCCAGGTACCTCCATCCTCCCAAAAAACACCAGGAAAAGCAGGTCAAAAGCCATGCCAGCATCAAATTTTGCCCAAAATGTGATCTTTGCACACATTCCTGCGGGGCAGAGGAATCACTTCCAACCCTTCAGAGCCCACAGGATATTTTATCATCAGGGACATGTCAGACAGGCACTCTGTGATCACAGTAATAACTGTGGACAGTCAAAATATTAATAGTAATAAGAATATTTAAATATTTTCATCTTCAAAGCACTTTTAAAACATCTGGTAACAGATCTCCCCAGCTGCTGGTTGAAGAAGACAATAATTATAATCCTGCTGACACTCAGGGGTGGCAGAGATTCCTGGGGGGATTAAGGATGACATTCCAGTCACACCCAGGCCACGTGGATGCCATTTTACATTTCCATTGCCAGGCTCCATGGAAACACGTGGTTTGTCCCATCACACCCAGAAGAAGTGCAGGAACCAACATTTTGGTGCTCTCTGACCTCCCTCATCCTCCAGCCCAGTAGGAAACACTACATTTGGGAAAGCGTCATAAATTTGAGGGAACAGAGGAGAATTCAGGAATGTACTTTTGGGTTTTTAATATATTTTTTTCTTTAAATTTGAATCAGGATTTGTAATATGCCAGGACTTCTTTTCTCATGCAGCCTCACCCAGGACCCAGGTGGAATGTTGAATTGAAATTAGAAGCATAAACTACCCCTCACCACCTCTTTACCCCTCATCCATGAGCACCTTCTATTCACGGAGGGGAAATTTGCAAATTAGAGTCACAACCTGCCTGTGAATGCATTTTAAATTTTATTATAACAGTTCCATGCAAACCCAGCCTTCCCTTGAAAGTAAATTAATAGTTTAGGGTTTACAAGCTCCTTTATTTGCCTATCTCAAAACCAGCCATTTATTTTTAAGGAAACCAGTGCCACTGAAAATCTGGACAACCCCTCTACCTGCAAGGAATGCAAGGATGTCTCTCAAACATTCTGGGCCAATGTAAGGTCGACAAACTGCTGTAAGAGCACACATTCATGTACAGAAATGTTAATTTTAGTTCTAAACACTATTTTTTTTGATCTGAATCTTAAACCTCTTGAACTCAGGCGAAATATCTCCCTGGAAGCCAAGTCTCCAACAGGCAGATTGCTCCCAACCATCACCTTCCCCAGCCCTGATACGGCTCCACCACCTCCCCTCAGAGTTCAGTTCCCATCCTGGCATGTAAAATAACCTGATTTTTTAAAAAATAATTATTTAATTAATATTAATTTTTTTTAAATTGCTCAAATAACTCGAGTTCTGGAGACGTTTTGCTTTTGTAGAAGGTTGTAGTCCAAAGCCACAGCCCAATAAGAACCTGAAATCCCAGGGGGGAAACTCCATTTAACCCCCAGTTCAACTTCTAATGAAAGGAAACATAGAAATGTAGCTATAATTCAAGATATCGTATGGAAGTCTGTTCAAAGTTTTTTCAAAAATATAAATTACAAGAGATTATTGATTTTTAAAAAGCTTACTTCAACAATCAGCTTTCTATCTCATTCTATTTCACTCTCTCTCGTTTATTCATTTCCTTATGTAAAAGAATTTAACCAAAGGAAACTAGCATTTTAATTCAATTTCTCCTATAAAATATATAATTTTATTTTGTCATAATGGCTGCTTTTATTTCCAGAGTCAGATTTTATTTAAATTTCAGTCCATTAGGAACAAAACTTGCCATTTTCTGATAAACAAAATCAGCAGGGAAGCCTCTTCAAACTAGGAATGTATTTTCTATCAACCTTTGTTCTAGCTGGTCTAAATGACAGGTATATTCCACTTTTCCTGCGTTTAGTTTTAAAGATTCTATGGGGAGAAGGGCGAATAAAGAGAGTGACATTTTTAACAACAAAACTAGCAATCAGAAAAGCAGCCCAATGACAGGCATGTGGAAGAAATGGGGGGAAAAAAATAAAAATACAAAAATATCTAATCCATCGCTGTGGACCACCAAAGAGGACTAATATGAGTCATTAACAGAAAACCGTTAATTTTCCTCCCTGTGACTGTTGTTTGTAGAAGTGCTCAAACCTTTGAGGTTCAGTCATTTAACTGTTTCTTGGGAGGCTGGAAAAGAGACACCAAGGAATTCTTTAAAAGGAAAAGAAGGCAAAAAAAAACCTCAAAAAAAAAAAAAAGTAGAGTTGTCTAAAAAAAAAAAAATATATTATTGCTTAAAGCTGCTCTTAGTTCAGCCAAAAATCCAATGGGGAGATGACAGCGTTCCCCACAGAAAACAACATTCTGCCATGTCGTGTTTTAGTCACACCACCATGGCCAAAGTCAGCATTCTCCCAAAATGTGGAAATTTAGATCCCTGGCCCAATCCAGCTGCTGGCTTTCCCTCAAAATTCCCTTCCAGTTGAGTGTTTGGCTTGGAAGGAGGTGCCAATCTTGAGGGCAGAGAGAGAAGCCACCGTCGGCGCACGTAAAACTGCCTCTGCAATGACAGCTTTGAATACCCACCACACATCCATCAACATCAAAATGTTGTCCATGGCTTTCCTCAACCAAGCCTGGAGTCACACAACTGGTTTTAGGGACTTCTAAAAATTGTTTTCCTCACAACACAGCACAGAGTCACCCTCTGGCCACCAGAAAACGGCGAACACCGCGGATGGAAGAGTGGCACCAGTGCTTTAATGCCCAGGTTGGATTTGGAAGGTTCTTCCAAGACCTTTGCTGAAGAGAAAAGGCCCAATCCCATGGAAGGAATGGCTGCATGCTGTGACCCAAGGTCTGGCATTCCCATTCCACAGTGACAAGCCAGCTTGGAGCAGTGACTGCACTGACACTGGATGGTTCCACAGCAAAGGCTGAGCACAGAAACTGCACGAGGCTGTTTCCAGCAGAAATCCCCACTCTTGCTTAATGAATCCAGTTCTGAAGTCTTTAATCCAGTGTTGGGGAAGAAAATAATTTAGGCCTGTTTTGAGCAGACCTAGGAAGTTGGGGGCTGTAGGCAGGACCTTCTCACTGCAAACCAGAGCAGTTTGAGGCAGCAAACAGAGCCTTAGAATCATTTAGGCTGGAAAAGACCTCTAAGATCATTGAACCCAACCATGATTTCCCAGAATCTTTAAGGCTGGAAAAGATCTCTAAGATCATTGAGTTTAACCATGATTTAACCAGCGCTGCAGGAGCCAAGGAGAGCAGCACTTAGCAGGTATTTTGGTGATATCTAAAATTATTCCAGACCTCTAAGCAAGGATTCTCCTGTGAAATATTAACAAGAAATATTATAGATTGTGCCTGTGGCTTCTAAACCAGTTTCCTTCAGGCTTTGGGAAGGAGTTGAGCCCCTCTGCAGGGCATCACTCCACATTTTCACTGTGGGAAGAGAGAAAGGCAGCTGGATAAATCCACACCATACTCAGCACCTGGAGCACTCCCCAAATCCCAGGCCTGACTGTGTGGGGGCTTCTTTGGTAGCTCCTGGAACATTTTCTAAAATCTCTTCTCTAGCACTGACCTTTCTGGTTGAAAAAGTCCAGATTCCTCTGAGCTTTGTTTTGTTTGTTACTAATTCTGACGTGAGGATTCAGAGGGTATTCCAAAAGGGGAGTAAAACGAAGGAGTTATTGCAGCCCTAAGAGACTTAAAGGATTATTTCCTTGTAAAATACAAATGACAGTTTTCCTGTAATGTTTCTTCTCCATAATGCACATGTTAATCCGTAATTTCCTTTGCCAGATGCAGTGTAATCCTCCTCCTGCAGACACCACAGCACAACTGCTGTTGAGAAAACAGCAGCAAGAGGAGTTTCATCCATTCTAAGATGGTAAAAAACAACCTCACCAACCACATTTTTGGGTTCTCCTTGCAGCAGGTACCCAGCCTGATACAGAAAGATGCAGCTCTGTGTTCAGAGCTTATTTCTCTATAAAAAAATAACAAAATTGGTACCTGATTTCAACCAAACTCTTTCTTTAAGGTGGGATAGGAGTCACTGAAAAGGCTGCTTGGAGCAAACCCTAAATCAGTGTATAGAAATTTCCACAAATGGGTCACAATTCACTCATTTATCAGTTGCTTTTTTGCCACCTTTTAAGGATTCCTCATGAAAATAGGAATTTTTTAATCTTGTGCATGTTCAGTAAATTCGTTTAGAAACAACATCTTAAAAGTCTTTAAGTAGAAAAGCAAATCCAATGTGTTAAGGAACAAATCTACCACACCCCATTAATAACTAAATAAAGGATCTGGATGGATTTGTAGAAAGAAGAGAGAAAAGGCTACAAAAACACCCAAAACTCCATTTTCAATGCATTGTGGGTTGTTTTCATTAAGCTTCTGTCGATGATTTGGTATTATTTCCTCAAAATTATTATTCCTCATCCACTGTGCTATGTTGAGTTCCTCTCCCAGCTATGACAGAGGGAATAATTACCTTCCTCATTAGTTCTACCTACAGCACGAGTGCCAATTAATCTGCTGATGATATTGAGAATAAAACCACTTTGGGGTTTACAGAGCATGAACCTCTCGTGCTATTTTGTAGCTGGCCTGGGGTTCCTCACCTCCTCACTGTGCAGGTCTTTCAGTGATATTCACCCTTTTCAAAGGTACTGAGAAAGACTGAACTCTCACCTGCTTTTTCTAAACATTTCCAGTGAGATTCAACAGTGGCAGTTCAAATTCTTCTTTCTCCTGCTCCAGCTTCTTCCCTTCCCTCTACAAATTTGTGCATCAGTTGATCAGCAAACCCTGAGTGATAACAGAGCCAAGTACTGCAAAGGGCATTAAAGTCATCCAGGTGTTTGGATCCACGCAGGTAAGGAGTGAATAGTGCAGCAACATAAATTACAAATATTTCAGTGCCATCCAAGTGCCAAGTCCAGCAGTATCTTTCCCATCTCTCCGACCACAACACCCCAAAAACTGCAGAAAGAAACCTTGGCTGTATTTTGATGTATTCAGTCTTTGAAATTCATTCCTGCTGGTTCTTCCACAAAGCCTCAGATTCCCCCCCAGGTGAAGGAGAGACCAGAGAGACACTCAGATTTTAGATTTAATTAATTAAGGAATGTGAAATACTTGCAAGAGCAGGAATGTGCCATCAAACCCACACTCAGCATCTCCCTCTCCCCACATGTGGGACTGGCAGGACCCCACACCCACCCTCAGATCTGGGGACAAAGTCAGGGAGATCTGGACAGGAATTTGTCACTTTTCATACATCCAACAGCTGAAGGTGATACAAATAATGTGCTTATTGTCAGTTTACAGTTATCCAAGTGATCCTGGAGATCTCAATTTTCCCACTCCATCTTCACCAAATATGCTCAGAGCAATACACCCTGCAAAACCCACATCTCAAGTGATTAAAGTGTAAGAAGTAATGAGAAGAAACTGCATTGTCTAAAGCACGAAATTCCACAGTTCTCCAAGATTAATGTCCCATCCCTGTAACTTGGTTGTTCTTGGCTTAAGTATTCAACATAATGCTGCTCATTACAGGGAGCAGTGACATCTCTATCCAAGGGGGAAATACGGTTCAAGTCAGCTTTCGTGTTTAAATATTAGTAGTAAATTCAAATTCAATTTCACATGATCAGTGTATGTGACACTAACTACATCAAGGTAGACTTGGGGATTTCTCAGCTCCGTATTGAAGAGAATTACATGAGTGAAAACTAATTAGGGAAGCACATAAAGTGAATTTATTTAGTATTCTCTTGTATGTAGTTAACTTCAAGTAATGTATCAAATTTCCCACTGAAAAAAAAAATGTGGCTACATAACACTGAACAAAATGCATCAGAAATCAGATCTAGCAAATTATCCTTATTTTTCTCCTCTTTTAAAACTGAAAATGTTTAAGCTGTAATGAAAAAATTATAATAGTAGGGATTTTTCCTCTGCAGAAGAAGAGTGCTTTGGTACCGTGTCTCATGCAGGGAATTAGAAACAGCTGCCATGGAAGAAGAAAGAGCAGTCAAATGTTATTTGTCTCTCTGACCAAACAGCACCTGAATTTTGCTTCCTGAGGCTCTGGGGTGCATTTCTGGCAGCAGTGCCCTGCCCAGAGCCGGAGCAGAGCCCGGCAGCTGCTCCATGAGCACTGGCACCCACACGGAGCAGCGCTGTTCTAAACTAATGTGTGCCAAAAACCACTCCTAAATCTTCTCTCTCATCCCTCACACGCTTTCCTGCTGGTTATAAAAAGCTTTAGGATGGACCCAGCTCCCTCAGCTTCTCCCTCTCCCCTCGATGCTGTGCTGTCACACTCGGACTCCCCATCACTTTCACCCTCTCCTCTCCTTTCCCATCTCCCTTTCCTTCCTCCTCCTCTTCCTCTGATCCCCCCACCCACCAGGTCTCCTGCCAGCCAGGCTGAGCCCAGCCCTGCCTCCAGCCTGGGTGGCACTGGTGACAACACTCTACCTCCAAACACCCAATAAATATTTTATCATGCTTTTGCTGCGTGTTATAAATGTTAAATAATGACAATGGATGTCTCACCAAGTATTTATCTCCTATTGTCGGGCTTTGAGCAGAGCATTAAGTCTAAGTGCTGGTGAGGCTGGGTATTAACAAAGCCATTTGTGACAAATGGAGCAGCCTTGGCGGGTCACTGACACTTTGACAAGCTTTCCATAGGCACTTTTCCCTGTAATGTTTTTGCTTTCTTGTTTTTACCACCCAATTGTAGTAATTGCATTCTAAGAACAATAATAAAATATGTTATTAATTGGGAATAAACAAACAAAGCTGACTCTCCTGAAGGCACTGAAATAAGAGGGTGATGTGGCTGCAGTGGCAAAGGGATCCATTCCTTACACTGTACCTGCAATGATGTCCTAAAAAGCAGAATAAATAACAATATTACAGAATCATATAATGAATTAGTGATGAATGACTGGTGATTAAGTTCAGGGAGACTTTAAGGATCACATCCAAAAAATCTTTGCACTGGAACCAGGTAGTTCCTTCAGCTTCAGCCTGGGTTTGTGGTTCTCTCCCAAGGGCAATGTTCTTTTTGCACCATAATATCTCAACATAACTGTAATATCATCTCAAATAGGAGCTTCACTGCACTCTGCTTATTGACACTTTCCAGTGGCATTTGTGGCTAAAAGCTGCCTTTTATTTCCCATGTCCTTACTTATCATCCTGTGCACAAGGACATGGGAAATGGAATATTGAACTCATCTTTTGGGTGGGAAGCCCCCCACCTGCAGCCATTGCCTCCTGCACCAAGACAGCATTGCCCCAAATCTGAGTTCTGCTTCTGCATTCAGGTTCAGCCATCAACCCAGCCCAGTCAACTTTAAAGCAAGGGAGCAAGAAGGGATCTCCTCGTAGTGAGCCAGGGCTGGGAGGAGGAGAGGAAGCCTCAGCAGAAGCTGCTGGGCAGCTCCAGGGGTGCCCATCCCTCTCCTGACTCCCAGGGCAGCTGGAACTCTGCCTCCAAACCCCACGAGTCACATCAGGCAAATCCTGTCCCAGGGGGATAATCTATTTCTGACTTGGGCACGCTCAAGGAAGACTAAAGTGATGAGCAAACAGATTTTTGAGGATGCAGTTTTAAGCTGTGTTGACTGTGGAGCGGGGGGACCATCCTCTGGCATCAGGAGAGGAATTTGCCCACAGTTGGGAAGTCAAACTCTGCTCCTGCCAGCCTGGGAATGTCCTTCAGGGCCTTTGTGTCCCAAAAGATGGGCTTCCTCACTCAAGGAGCACATTTCCCCAGGGACAGAAGGCTGAAGTTTGAAAAAACAAAAAGCAAAACTTTCCAGCTTTTTCTTTACATTAATTTTTGGTAAATGGATTGCTGCTAAATGCCCAGGATATTTCCAAAAGTGGGACACCATCAGTCTTAGATGGCCACTCTTGGTACAAGATGCAGTAATGCAATTGTTAGATTCAATAAAAATGGCAAAATCTAAAGTTAAAAAGAAAAACTGATGGCCAAAATCAGATGGGGAACAAAATAGGAAACCTTGATTATAAAACCAAAACAAACCCCTGATTTTAATACAAACATTTAGCAGATTTCTCAAAGAGATCTCAACAGCTAATTGCTTATCTGGTAGCTTATATATTTAAGTTTGTGTATTATATAAACACAAAATCAAAAGGACTTAATTTTCTTTCTAGCACTGGAAATGTGCATGAGGGATTTTTTTCTCTCTCTCCCTCACAAATTAATATTCCTGGGGTTAATAGATCTGAAATAATATTCAACTAATATTTTTCTTTAGGCAAGCAAAACATTTCACAAGGATTTGGGGTGGGTTTTTTTGGTTGTTTGGGTTTGTTTTTTTTTCTTTTACATTGATAGTCTGTGTCTTAGATATGAAACAGCAACACAAATTTTCTGCCATTACTTTCTGCCACGAGCAACAATTTTGGGATATGATGGGATTGTTGGGGTGTCAGTGCAGGACCAGGAGTGGATTTCCATTGTCCTTGTGGGTCCCTTCCAGTCCCAGGATATTCAATGATTCTCTGCTTTCATTTTTTTTTTTTATAAAGTGGTCAAAACCTAAAAATTTCAGGCTCTCAAAGCCTTTAGGATGTGGATCTCACCCATTAGCACAAGGTGTCAGGAGAAGGGAAAGTGTCCTGCATCCCAAACCCTTCCAAGCCAAAGACCAAGCCCTGCTTTGAAGACCCTTTTTCCTTCTGCAAAACCAGTTTAAATTAAAAATAATTGTTTCAGAGTGTCTTCATGAAGATGTTTCAAATGCCACCTGATTCAACATTGAGTTTTTTGATAGAAACAACAGATTTAGGATAAAAGTCTCCTTCACAGTTTCAAAATTGTCCTTTCCACATAAACACAGAGAGAGGGAGGATGATGTTTGACCCTATTTTTCAGAGCAAAGCCTAATAAAAATAATCACAACCACAGAAACCAATCCCAAATATCAGAACTCATTTCTAATTATTATATTTGATTGTGGCTTGAATATTCATCCCGCTCAAGTACTGGGTGAAAAATATAAAAAATATTTTTACATAATATTTTATCCAGTGATTCTTCCCCTGCCTAAACTCTTGAGATAAGGAACAAAAGGCTGGAAAACATGATCTGTATAAAACTGATGCTAAGTGAGCTGGGTGAGCCCAAAGGGAAGGATCAGCAGTGATAAGTTTGTACATAGATGGGTGGTAGCTGCAAAGAATTTTCTCCGTGTGTCCACTTCAAAAAGGATAAATAGGAACAGGCTGGAACTGCTGAGGAGGAGATTTTGATTAGACATTAACAAAAAAAGAGCCTATAGAGATTGTGGAAACTCCATCAGTGGAGATGTAAAGAGCCAGTTAGACAGGGATCTGTCATGAAGGATTTGGGCACAGCTGATCCTGCCTCCAAGCCCTTTTCCTATAATATCTGTGCTCTTCCCTCTCTGCTTACACCATTAATTCCGACTTTGTTCTTCCCATGTGATAATGTTTTCCTGTTTTTACTTCACCTGTAAATGAAACATGTTCACTACTCCTATTTTTCACTTTTTTCCTGAAACTTTAGGCGTTTAGAATTCACTAAGTGTTTTAAAACTAGTACAGCCTTCAGGAAAACAAAACTGTGGTTTCTCTTTATGTCTATTTTCGTTTAACAAATAGCACACATTCAAGTAAACATTCATCAATATGACACACAAGTGACAAATTAAAAATTAAATAGAATGAGTAAATTACACTAAAATACTAAACCAAATTGGCACCAGGCATCTCAGTGCCTGAAGAGTAAACTTTCCCTCCTCTGATATTTCAGATGATGCTGGGGGAAAACTAAAAAAAAAATCTTGCTGAGAAGCATTCCCCCTGTCCTGATATAAACCAAAGATTAAAACGAAGATGAGAAGATGTAGATGAAGTAGCTTTGGTCAAAGAACAAACAACTCATAATTCTCACAAAGATGAAATGTGCATTTATCTCCAGGATCTGTTGCTTTTTATCAGAGCAGTCTTGGAAGGAAGAGACAAGAGGAACTGCAATGCAAACTGAAAACTACCCAGGAAATTTTCCTGAGTTTTGAAATAGTTTGAATGACGTTCTCGGGGCGTTTCCAGAAATAGAAATGCCCAGTGCTCAAGTACAGCAAGGAAAGCAAATATCCCTGCTGCAGCAAAATCAAAAATAGGCCTGGAGCTTTCAAACCCTCCCATCATCATTTCTTTAACCTTGTCCCTCTTGCCCATTCGAGTTCTGTGTTCCTGCAATGCACCCACAGTGTTGGCACCAGGAGGAATTAATGGCACTTCCATTAATGGCACTCCCTCAGATCAGGCTCTCCATCCTTCCTTTCCAAAGCATTCCTGAGATTTTTTTCCTGTTTGCCCAACACTTTGCATTTCTCAGTCAGTGCTGAACATTGTTTCCTTCCTAGTCTTTTCCACCCATTATTAATTTTTAAAAAATTAATGTGAGTTTTTTTCTATACAGGCCATTATATTTAGATTTCCTCTGTTTCTACACACACATACCATATAATCTGTCTTCTTTCTACCTTCCTCAAACCAGCTTCCTACTGCAAACACTCCGATCTACTGGAATTTTTATCAAGAAATTGAGGCAATTCCTTCTATTTTTTGTACCATGCTCAACAACAAAAGTTACACATCAGAACTGATTAACAAAATCAAAATCTGATGGATGAACCAGAAAAATGTCTTCGGTTGTGATTTTAATCCTTTTTTTTTACTCCTCATTGCAGCCTCAGCTTCAGGAACTGCTTCTTGGAGCCCACTGCCCATGAGATGCAAAATTCTATCGATTAAGCTGAAGTTTGGAAAAAGTTAAGCTGCTAATTTGGTCTCTAATCACCTAACACAAAAAATCCCAGTGCTTTGTAATGACATCATACATAATCATAAGGCAGAATGGGATGCCATCTGTTTTGCATCATTTCCCTTTGTCTTATTAATCAGAACTTATTTCTGTATCTCACTTTTTCTACTCTGTGTAGATAATTCAATACATGGAGGGCCTTCTTTTTTTAAATTCAGGATTTATCTGACCCTCGGGTTTTCCCAATTCTATCAGCTCACCAATAAAGTCAGCATGAAATTAGTTCTCCTAACTTGTTGTATTATTTTAGATATGTGATTAAGTAGTAAATAATTCCTACAACCCACCAAAAAAAATCAGTTATGGTCTAATGATACTTCAACCATAAAAGTAAAAGCAAACACTTTTTTAGAACACTTTTCTTCCTCAAAAATTTTAATGATCAAAATTATTCTCACGAGCAAAATTAATTTAATACTTATGTACAGAAGCTATTTCACCATTCACTGTTAGTGTTGCTTTGCTTCAACCTCTCATAATAATAAATACTCCAGATCCTGAATGCATCTGGGAAAAAAGATATCTGATTTCAGGCTAGCCCAGAGTGCTTTTAGGATATTTGGGGTGACCATTCAAAACCTTTTCCCATCAGATCTCTTGGTGCCCCAACCCCTCAGGCAGCACCTGTAGGGACTCAATCCTTTCTAAGAGATAGATAAAACACCCCATATGATATTTCTAAACTAAACTGCTGGTACAGCTTGAAAAATAAACTTATTTATTATAGATTTATATAACGAATAGGGATAACGAACAGGAATCTCCCTCCAGCACAAACTCTTCGGGGTACAAACTGTGCCCGCATCTCGATTGGAAATTACCGAGCACATTGCAGCATTTCCCCAAAACAAAATAATAACATGAAGGCTGCAGAATGTGCTTCCCCAGCATAAAGCATCTGGTTTCACAGTTCATTAGAAGTTTCTTTTCCTCTTATGGCTCTGTGGATAACTTTTTACGTCCTGTTTAGAGCCAGCAGTGAATTGGCATTTCCAGCGTCACGGTTTGAACATCTCTGGGAAGCTGCAGCAGCCACACACCGTGGTGGCTTTGCCAACTTCAGCCCCTCTCTGCTGGTTCTCCTGACAGTTTTCCCCATGGAATGTTTTCATTAAACTTGGGGGTTGTTTTTCACTTTACCTTTTTAACTATTTCCTTTCTATCCCCTTTACAGGCTGCTCAGCTTTCTGTGCTGAGCTGTCAATTCCTGCAGTTTCACCAATTCGGGCCTCCCTTCCCTCCTTTATTTAGGGACAAATAATGCAGAGAATCAGAAAATAATTTTGGTTGCCCATCTAGTTCAAACCCTCCTTTAGAGTAGGGCTGTCCCCCACTTACCCACTTATCCAATTTATATTAATTAATTAGGGTAGGGATTCATTCCAGGTTGGGAGTTTCACTGAAAGCAGCAAAAGCAGAGCCCCCTGCCCCAAAATCTCCTGTTTGACTCTGGCAGAGGTAGAATTGATCTGCATTTTCCAACAAATTCCAGGTAGCCTTTGCAAAAATGCAGGTTTTAAACCAGCCTTTAACACAGGACACCTTGAAATGTAAAATTCCCCCAAGGGCCTGGCAGGGCACCTGGGATGCTCAGCCACACAAGGAGGTGCTGAGGACCTGGACCAACTTGGAATTAGCAGAAATTCCCTGATTATCCCCAGTCCAAATCCAACTGCCCCAGGCCAGAGCCTCTCATCACCCTGGAAAAGCAGGGTGGGTAAACTCTTGCTCCTCAAGGAAGTTCAGAGTGATTTTTGTTTTGGGTTTGTAGCACTGTCCCCTTCCCCACCAGTTCCTCAGGGCTTCCTGATGGAGCAAAAAGTTACCCTTGAAGCTCTCTCTGGAAACCAATCCCTTCTTCCAAAATAATCTGGGTTTTCTACAAATTACCATTCCCTTTCCTTACTAATCACTCCCCCAGTTCTTGTGTGATCTGCAAGCATTAAAAGTTTTTTTTTCCAGGTCATTACTCATTCCATGGAAACACGTTAAGCCAAAGCTGGATCTCCATGAGATGTTGCTGAAAACATCTCCATTGCCTTTTGCAATTAGTTTTCCACTTTTAAATCTGATTAATACAGGCCACAATTATTTTTTATGTCCTAATTTCTTTTACCGAAACGTCGTGTAGCACTAAGTCAAGGATAGGATTTTCAGGACACTGTGGCAGCTCCAGAAGCTTTATCAGCCCCTTTAGCTCAGATTTTTGCTCCCAAAGCCTGAAATCTTGGCTGCCAAGCTTTCTCTTAATTCTATAATTCTACCTAAATTAACTCTATCTGTAATAGAATTAATATCTGTAATTTTTACCAGACCAGTGCCAAGACCTAAGCAACCTAAGCAGTTCAGCCAGTGTCTTAAACACAAATAAAATGAGGGATGACTAAATAGAAAAAGCTAAGATTCATCAAAATAAGTTATATTTATCAAAATAAGTTATATTAATCCAAATTCAGGTGGGGGTAAACTGCTGATTTGGGTTTTTTGGGTTTTTTTTTTCCTTTTTCATTGGACTTGGTTTGAGTGTTGTGTTTTGGATTTTTTTAAATACACTCCCCTGGCACAAACTCTTCTCTGTTGGGAAATGATCTTTCCCCCAAGAAAATAATTTAAGCTCATTTCTTGCAACAAAACCACTGTAAGTCCATCTTTGAAAAAAATGTCTTCCAGTTAATAACTGATTTTGACTTAGTTAAAGAGTAGAAAGTCTCTTCCAGGCAGATTTTTGAATTCAATCAGACAATTAAAGGTAAGATTTCTCCCTTCTAGGACTCTGTAAAGGGTTTAAGTGTTTAATTCGTTTCAACAAGTCTCTGACTAGCAAGGAAAGCCTTTTTGTTGTGATTTATTGGCTTGTCTAGCAGTAGATCTCCCAATAAAAGCTGGAGGAAGGATGGAGCAGGGAGCCTCAACCAGGCACTTTCTCCTAACCACAGCTTCCTATTTTTTCTTCTAATTCTTTCTATAATTAATTACATATTAAACCTGCCCAGGACTCAAAAGATGCTTTAACCAGAGATGCTGCAGCCTGAAAGTCTGGTGATGGTGAATATTCCCTATGGAATCTGATGGCTCCATGGCTGGGGCACTCAGGAACAGTTAAAATTTACATTCTCATATGTATTTAAAGGGCTTTGTTTGAATTAATGAGCTCTAGCTTCCAGTCTTTGAGAGCTGCACATCAGTTTTGGAGGTGGTGCATGATTTGCAGGAAGACTTAGATCTGTTCATACATATTTTTATGGCTATTAAATATATATATGTATATGCAAATATAACAGCTTTATGTACCAGTTTCCATAGTTATTCTGTTTTCCTCCTATTTTTCTGAGGGTATTTTTCTCAAATAAGAAAAAATAATTAATCACGTGTTATAACTAAGAAAAGTAAATATTTTCACCTGAAATCTCCATGTCTGATACATATTTCCAAGAGGCAGCAGGTGTCCCCAGCCACTCCAGTTCAGAATTCCACAATTCCATCCATCCTGCCCAATATTTATGTGTGGCCTCTGGACCTGAGTCAGTTCTCTCTCCTTGCTCAGCCAAGGATGGATCATTAGACTTGCAGCAATTAGATTTTATTTTAAATCAGCAAAATGGAGATTTCCCCCAATCCCATTTACAACATTCTTGGAGAAAATAGGTACAATTTCCAATCTCAACCTCCCTTCTGCTCCATTGTTATACAAAATGGGCACCAAAAGCTACACATAACTATAAAATGATTATGATTTATCTGGGTATTTTGTTCCTCTAATCTATTAGGCCAATTGTCCTAATTTAACTAAGTAATTCTGTTAATTTAACTTTGGGGTTAATCTTGCTTTAAGAATACTTTTTGCTGAACAGGAAGACTGTGCTCAGCTGGTGCATTTTCTTTTTTAGACCTGAATGTAACCTTTAAAAAAAAAAACCAACCAAAAAAACCAAAAGTTTCTAGCATACCATGTGATCAATAGATACAAGTACCTTCATTTTTTAAATTAGTCTAAGGCTATTTTCCTTTTACTGTTGTATAAACAGGGAATTGAAGGGTAAAATAGTTAAAACTTAATGCTATAGTGCTAATGTGGCTTTTAAATCACGTCAGCAGCAATCACTGCATTATAATTAACAATTTATTGAACCAGCAATAAAATGAACATCACATTACTTCTTAAAGCAGCAGAATAAAATGGCTAATAAATAGCATAAGCCAGACAAATTGCAGAGTAATAGAAATTTTCTTAAGATTTATAGTGTGCAGAAAGATGGATGTGCTATTAGTAGGAGCTCCAATACTTGACAAAATTCTTTTTGCAAAGACATAGTTACCAGGCATGTCAGAGTTCACAAGTCTAAGTGGTTTATCCAAATTTCAGCTCACTGCTATTACAGTGGGAAATACTCATTACAAGGCTTTGTAACTGCAAGCAATGTGTACATTTGCCAACATTCAAACTGCTACTGCCAAAAAGATACTAAAATATTTTATAAACTGTCAAATAACAAGTCTGCTCGCTTAATCTGAGTCTATTTTCTACTTCACAGGAGGGAAAACCTCCCAGGCCTGATGCTGAGGTCTCCACTCAGGCAAAACTTCCCTCGACTTTGGCATCTCTGAGTTCCCACGAGTTTTTCCCCCTATGGAAAGGGTTGGGTTGGGTCTGGAGAGAGGAGGAAGAGTCAACATGGATTGAGTGGAGCTGGAAGCTCTGCTAAATGCCTCGTTTCTCCAGGGCTGGGGTTACAGGAACAGGAACCACGTTGTGCTTTCAGTGCTCCTGCTGTTCCCTCGTGTTGTGATTCCTCACGTCAAGAGTGTCTCTCTTATGTTCTGGTTTCAGCATAACAGATGCAGCTTTACATGACGTGTCACAACATGGAGCATCAACTGGAAGGAGTCTAAAAGAGCTTTTCTTATTTTTTTTTTTCCAATTTTCTTTGGGGAAAAAAAAAAAAAGGACGAAAAAGCCCCGCTCTGCTTTTGACTGAGAAGTGTGGTGAAGGAGTTTGCCACGCAGAGTTTCCTTCAGCCACTGTGAGGAAAGGACTTTCACCCTTCTTTTAAATTGAGAGACATCCAGAAACTACCTCGTGTTCAAATTTCAGGTTTATTTGACGTACAAACCTTGAAATCAAGTTAATCCCAGCAGTAATTAGCTGTTAGACAATGGGGGCTGATGAGAACATGCACATCTTTAATAATGCAGCACTCCCTGAGCCTTGAAGATAAATGACCATTCACTGACTGGTTGATGTTGATTACGTGGTGAGATTGTTATTCTACAATTTCCCAAAAAAAACCCAACAAACAAACAAGCAAACTAATTTCCTAATGACTGTGCTTTTCCCACAGGGAATTCTACTGGGAACATCTTCAACCTCTTCTCTGGGAGACCAAGGGGGAAGTTGAGCATACAAGGAAGGGAATTCCTGGATTTCCATCACCCTACAGTCATGGCTGGGGTTCCAGCTCCATGAGGGGTTGGGAACAGATGGATTTTAGGGTCCCTTCCAACCCAAGCCGTTCTGTGGTGCCCATGGATTTTGAATACACTGAAAGAAGAAAGAAGAAAGAAGAAAGAAGAAAGAAGAAAGAAGAAAGAAGAAAGAAGAAAGAAGAAAGAAGAAAGAAGAAAGAAGAAAGAAGAAAGAAGAAAGAAGAAAGAAGAAAGAAGAAAGAAGAAAGAAGAAAGAAGAAAAGAAAGAAGAAAGAAGAAAGAAGAAAGAAGAAAGAAGAAAGAAGAAAGAAGAAAGAAGAAAGAAGAAAGAAGAAAGAAGAAAGAAGAAAGAAGAAAGAAGAAAGAAGAAAGAAGAATAATAAAGAAAGAAGAAAGAAGAAAGAAGAAAGAAGAAAGAAGAATAATAAAGAAAGAAGAATAATAAAGAAAGAAGAATAATAAAGAAAGAAGAATAATAAAGAAAGAAGAATAATAAAGAAAGAAGAATAATAAAGAAAGAAGAATAATAAAGAAAGAAGAATAATAGAGAAAGAAGAATAATAGAGAAAGAAGAATAATAAAGAAAGAAGAATAGCTAGATCCACCCAGCTCCCTGATTAAATGGGTGAGCACCAGCCTGGCTGCACTGAGGATGAGGAGTTTGGTCTCCATAGACCAAACAGGATTTTCCTGAATTTAAGAAATCAAGATATTTTTGCCTTTACTAGTGAACTCCTCTAAGAGGGAGCCCCCAAAGAAAGAGCAGCAATTGCCTCCTTGAGAGGCAAACTTTTCCCTGGCTCTCATTCCTGGCAAGAGTCACGTTTCCTGTTCATCCCACACCCACATTTTGGCTCTCAAGAGGTTGGATTTGGTTGCTTCTTTGAACACCAAGAACCACAACTCTGACCCGAAGATCAGGAAAACCCAAGAGAAGCAAAAATTCCAAAGCTGCAGATTCAGCCTCAGGAACCAACGGGATTAAAGAGCATTAAAGTGATTCCAGACCTGCTGGGGTCTAATCCCCTGGACAAAAGGCCACAGCACAAAATTCAGGACATGTCAATATTCCTAATTTCTGGAAAGTGATGGGGTATGGATATTCCTTCAAAAGAGGAGAGGGTATTGCCAACTCAACTGAAAACTCACATTTTGCAGTGCTGAAAACCAGACAAGAAAGAGCACAACCCCCTTGGACAGCAGACAGGAATAAACCAGAGCCATAGGGATGGGGTTTTCCCTAATATTATTCCAGCTGTTATTCACTGATAGCAACAGGGTTTTTTTGCAGAAAAATACAAATAATTCATATCAGCTAAGAGAGCTACCAAGGCCACCAAATAAACACTAAAAAAAAAAAAAAAATCTTGATAAAGAAAGTATTTAAGTTTAATACCTTCCCCTTGTTTATATCTAAAGCATTTGTGATCCAGGTACAACTTCTGAAACAACAAAACTTGGAGTAATAATGGTATAATGAATTTAAAATGTTTCAGAAGAAAGTATTTTCTCTTATTTCAAGGTTCTCTTTCTCTTATGCCACCTCCTAATGTTTTGATGGTATTAAAACTGCTGTTATTAAAAACTACTAAGAAACTCACATAAGATTTTTATTCCATGTACAACCCACCAGTCTCTCTTGGTTCTGAATAAAACTCTAAATTTCAGATAAATGCCCAACTTGAATTAAGGAAATAAAACCAACAAAAAGCATTTAACAATATCAATAATTACATCATATGAATTCAGTGTCTGTGTTTTTCATCATACTGAAGAAATAGCTTGGTGGACCAAAGTGATTTTTTTGCTGTAGAGATCTTTAAACGAACAAATATCCAAAAGCCAAGTCTGGTGCAGTTTTGGTGAAGGTGGGAACTTTCAGGACTCCTGAGTTAGCTGGAAATTCACTCATATAAGGATAAATCTCTCTGAAATTCAGGTGCTGCCTCCCTTTAACTGCACCAAACACAGCAAAAAAGCAGGTTACCTCACCATGGGAAATGGAGATCAGCATGGAAATTAATTAATTCCTTCCATCAGTGGGACCACACTAAATTCTGTATTATACTCAGCTTGCATCAGGTTTTAGTGAACAATTCAACAGCTCACTTCTCTGAGACTTCAAATATTTTAGAGCTTTCAGCTGTGGAGAAACATCATTTTTCTATGTGTTAAACACAGACATTTCTTTTCTGGAGACAAATGGATGAAGAAAAACTGGTAATACATGAAGTGTAAGAAATAATTGACACAGAAAAGTGCCAAGTCTCACGTCTGATCCCTGGACATTCCCATCACTGTTCCAGCAGTGGCTGTGCTGCTGGAACCCAACTAAATCCAAAGGGAATGATCATTTCATACTTTAAACTTGGGGAGAAACACAAAGAAAAAATGAAAAACCGAATAAACACGCAAATTTAAAAAAATAAAATAAAATCAAATGCGGGGGGAAATAAAATTAGAAGTCAATGTGGCATCAACCATCAGAATTCTTGCAGGAGAGGCCAACAATGATTTCCCAAAATTATTTCCTCAGCAGAAAAATCTGCACCCTTTGGGTGAAGGAAAAGATGAGAAATAAATCACAGAAAATGCTGAGTTGGAAGGGACCCCTCAGGGTGATGGGATAAAACACCAGTGCAACCCTTCTGCAGCTGTGTAGGCAGTGGAAAATATCTGTATTTGTCTAAAAATTCATGGAAAAATATATGGATAGCTGGATCTGACTTCTTCCAAGCTCTCCATTACCACCTGGAGAATTTCTTTAACACCTATTTGTTGGCAAACCAGAAGGCAACAGGAATTAAAGGGTGCCCAGGAACACCCCAAACCTGTTAACCAATAGGAAAGATTCCATCTTTAGAAGAGAGAATTAGAAATACTGGAGTGTTGTATAAATAAATGGGTCACCTCTGTTTATTTGTTGGGGGTTTTTAAAATTTTCTTTGTAGAATAAATTTCATGTGCAAAAAGATCAGCAGCCTAGCAAGGTACGTAGATTTTGGAGGCATGAAAAGGTGCAGTAAATCACAATATTTTAGATAATGGCTAAAAGGAATTAAATGAAACAAGAGTTTATAAGAAAGAACTTTGTTCCCCTGGAACATGTTCCATAAAACTCTGTCAAACTGGTCAAACCAACACTTCAAGTGCCACAGGTGCTTTCTAAACACCACCAAAGTTTTTACACCTGTGGCCCTCAGTGGCCAAGCTCATGCCCAGAGCTGTGCCTTGGCCATCACATATTTATTTTTTGGGCCACTGCAGATGGTCACAGGGGAGTAAAAACAAAGGAAATGCAGAGTTTTTGTGTCTGGCTTTTACATTTTAGCCCCAGCTGCATGGAGGGGATCACAAACCTCAGGGAAAATGAACAGGTTTTCCAAAGATGCTCCCTACAATCTGTGGGATTTGTTGATCAGCTCCAGAAAGCAAAGCTGATGCCAAATAATTTCCCCAAGAGCAGAACACCTCAGAAATTCACTTTGAAGGGGTATTTTTGCTAGATGAGAATGTCCAGGAAAACCTCTTAGAGTGCACATTAAATCACTGTACAGAGCATCAGAATGGCAAACATCAAATATCAGGAAATTTCCCACAAAGTGTGAGAATCATGAAGCCAAACCAAGGAGAGCTCTGGGGAGATGAAGGTAAAACCTCACTGAGATTTTTCCAACTTCCACTGTGGTAGATCAAATACCAAATACTGGAATACCAAAACACCCAAAATGTGTAAAATATTTCTCATTTCAGGATCTGAAAACCTTCATTTCTTTTCCCACTGAAGTCAAAGGCTCTACCCAAGCTGCAATTTCTAGTAAAAAAAAATCAATTCGAGGATTAGAATTTCCAAATTCAGCATGGAAGAGTTTAAATAATTATAGATTGGCTTTGTTTCTGGAACAACACACACTGGCCTGACAAGTACCTACTAAAGGGGCACACAGGATTTGGGGACCAAAAAAAGATATTGAACAACTGCCTTAAAAATTCTAAGTCTCCTGTGGATGAAAGTAATTAAGTGAGACAGGAGGGAAGGAGAGGAATCAGCTAAAATATTAAAAAAAAAAAAAAGTTTGAGCTTAAAAAAGCTTTTATGTGTTTTATTTTTTAAAATAAAATCACCAAGTCTTTGCAAGAGTGAGAGGAGAGCTGCTCAAGTGCTATTGTCTTATAAGAAGTTTCATTAAATCTGCTGAGCTAATTTTAAAAACTTGAGCAAGACCTGTCAGATATTTGCAGTTTAGACAAGCCAGGTGTTTCTGGTGGGAGCAAATTTTCCTTCTGCTGCCATCTTGTGCCCCAGAATCTCAGCCTGTCCTAAAAGGAAAAGAAAAAGAAAGGAAAAAGAACTTCTATTATGTTTCCCCAGCCACTTCAGGATGGTGGGAAAAGCTCTGCTTTAAGGGAGGATTTGAAGGAAAATACTAAGGTAAGACTTTGAAAGTTAAGGAATGCTCCTCCCACATTAATTCCTTATTTTATTCCTTAGGAACAAAAGCAGGATCTGTGTTCCCAGGCCTTAGAGCAATTAAAAACCTGTCCTGTTTTGGGGACAGCAGCAAAACTGTGACCAGAGGGCTCTAACACAGCATTAATTATCAGTCTGACCAGTAAAAGCCTCTTTTCTTTCTCTGTCCTGACAGATTTGATATAAAATCAATGTCTCTTGTGAAAGAAATATTGTATTTTTAGCCACTTGCTTCCAAAAACCTAAATTTTCCCAAATCCTCCATGCTTAGAGCCTGGACCATCTGATTTTTGGGAGACCACGAGGATGGATTACATCCCAGAGGAATCTCCATGCACCTGATGTCAGATTATAGTCCATGTGAAGAGTGTAAAAGTTTTCACAACGCTTCCCTGTGCTCTTGATTAATAAAATTAGGAAAAAAAAAAAGAAAAAGAAACCGGGATTTTTCAGCACTGCATATACTTGTACATCAACAGGATGGTTTGAATTGAAAAGACTTTAAAATCCTGCTTATTCCACCTCCTTTCCATGGGCAGGGACACCTTCCACCATCCCAGGTTACTCCAAACCCTGTCCAACCTGCCCTTGAACAGGGATCCAGGGACTTAATGTCTCTCAGAGGTACTCTTAAAGAAAAATTAAGAAAAAGATGCTACAAGATTCTCTCATTTCCGAATGAAATTTGGAAAGAAATGTATGAAGTAGACACAGAGTTACAAAGTTTTCCCAGACACTGCAAAGACCCTATTGCCTGTAATCCCTGACCTTCAGAGCACAGATTTTGGGTGCAGAATAAAGTTGAACCAATGGAATTAAGAAATAAACTCTTTTAGAAACAGAAGTGATGCACTGAGACTGCCCTTCCTGAGAGGGGTTTTACTTCACTCTAAATCCCCAACCTTTTGTCACTGGTTTGAAAAGCCAGGAACAGCTGAGTGTTTCCTAACCCAAACCATTTTATTAAACAACTAAAGAATTTTTGTTGGTTCTGAGGCCCTGTTATGGTACAGGAGTGTCAAACTGCAAAATCTCACCCGGAATTCCCACTCCAGAGATTTCCTGTTGGAGCCAAGGATGGATAAAATCACTGGGGGAACACACTCACCCCACCAGAACTCCAAATCATTTTTCCCATTGCCCACACACGTATATGATATAAAAGTAAAATTAAAACTTGCTCTGGATTTAGAATATTGCTCCTTATATCAATTTAAACTGCTGAAGGATGGGTTTAGTGTTAAAAGCATGAAACGTGGTGTTTGCTTTCCATGGGATTTGACAGGAAACTGACTTGCAAGGCTCAGTGAATTTTCATTGAGGAACATCAGAGAACTACAGCAGGAAAGGGTTCTGGGCAATGGAAAAGAATACAACACAGAAATAAAGAATTTAGGGAGGTTATTCAAAAAATATCCAGAATTCAGAAGCGAGAAGGAAAAGCAAACATCCATAACTGTTCAGCATTGCAGGTGGGGAACATCTTTAAAATTCCAGGGGAAAAAATACAAGGAAGCATAAAAATAAACACAAAAAATCCAGTAATATCTTCATTTATGCCCCCGATTGCACCTACCTCTCTGAGTATATAGAGGAAGACATATCCTCATATCCAACAGCACCAGCAGAGCAATCCCACACCTCAATGCAAGTAAAAAAATCTGGGCAAAAGGACTCACTAAAATGGAGTGGCACTGATTCCTCCCTGGTGAGCTCAGCAGGTGAGCCCAGTGTAGCTCCCAGGTGGGGGTGTAGGAGTGGTGGTGCCTTCCCATGGCCTGAAGAAAGGATGAAATGGGGGAAAATGACATCAGCACCAACAGATGGGGGCTCAGAAAGCCACCATCTTTCAGGAATTTCTGTCAGTGCTATTTCATGATAAAGTCAGAGGTTCTCACACTTACCAAAGAATCCAGGCCAGCTGCTGCACCTTGGATTCAGGATTTTCATTTATTTTAATTATCTGTCTGAATTACTTCCTGTTTACTGGGCACACTACCTCGAGAGGTGACATTTTTGAGAAGAAAGGAAGCACCAGCTCCAGGCTTTGGAAATTTCTTGGACACAGTTTTTAATCACGCTAAAATGTGGCAATTTCCTCAGCTGGACAGAGCAGGGGAGCAGGAGCAGCGTGGCAGTTTAGGGATAACTCTGGGATCTTCTGAAGCACAGGCACACCTGCAGGCTGTGGGATACAGGTGTGCACATTCCAGATGGGATCCAGCATGGGGCTGGTCTGGGAGATTTGGAGATCAGGGAATGGTTTGGGTTGGAAGGGACCTCAAAGCCCATCCAGTCCCATCCTCTGCCATGGCAAGGACACCTTCCTCCATCCCAGGCTGCTCCAAGCCCCATCCGACCTGGCCTTGGACACTTCCAGGGATCCAGGGGCAGCCCCAGCTCCTCTGGGAATTCCATTCCATGCCAGCCAGGAATTCCCAATTCCCAACATCCCACCCAGCCCTGCCCTCTGGCACTGGGAGCCATTCCCTGTGTCCTGTCCCTCCATCCCTTGTCCCCAGTCCCTCTCCAGCTCTCCTGGAGCCCCTTCAGGCTCTGGAATGTGCTGGAAGCTCATCCTGGATCCTTCCCTTCTCCAGGGGAACATTCCCAGCTCTCCCTGGATCCTTCCCTTCTCCAGGGGAACATTCCCAGCTCTCCCTGGATCCTTCCCTTCTCCTGGTGAACATTCCCAGCTCTCCCAGCCTGGCTCCAGCCCTTGGAGCAGCTCTATGGTCTCCTCTGGACTCTCTCCAGCAGCTCCACTCAAAAGTGAAGAGTAAAGACAAAAATTCCAAGTAAATTAAACAGAATTAAACTGCCACTGAATTAAAATGTGATTCCACTGATTTCAGTGGCCACTGGGCTGGATAATGCAGCACTTTGTGTCCAGGCCCAGCTTTGGCTCAGTCCAGAAAGGCTCCAGGCTCTGCTCCTCTCACATCCCACAGAGCCATCCATCCTGGAATGCATCTGGGAACACACTGACACTTCAGGACGGTATCCGTGAGCATTTTAATTCTGTTAAGACCAAAATAATGATAAACAAGGATAATACTTACAAAAATTCGGCCTCCCAAAAGAGTCCTAGAAGTCCTAATTTACTGGCTGGGAGCTGGTAAAACAGAAATACAGTAACTTAATAATCTGAGCATAGCAGTTTTCAGTAAGGAAAATTAACTAATTCATTATCACTTCTAATTTGCTGAGGCATAGCTGCCATATTTGTAAAATCAGCAGGTTCAGAAAAAAAGCAAGTTTTTAATGAATGTTCTTTTTCTCCCTTTCCCAGATCCATAAATGACACAATTACTTAGCTCCCTCTAGTGCCAATTCCTAAAATAAATTTCCCGCTAATGACTGCATTCACCAATGTAATCATCGGAGCAAATTAAAAATTCACTTGGCAATAATTAACTAGTGAACTCTCAAAGGATGGAGTAAATTGCCATGAACCAAAGCAGAATTCAACTGGTGTCACAATTACAAAGAAAGGTCAAACGTAGGCTTTCTGCAATAACAGAAATCTGCCATCCCTGTGCAGACATTGTGGGGTTTGAAAAATCGAGGCACACGTGCCAATAAGGAGCAGCAGACAGGGAACAGGGACAGCACAAGGAGCAGCTCCAGCATTCCTCTGACATTTCCAATCCCGTTATTAAAGTTCTTTTTGGTTGGTTTTTTTTTATTTTTTTTTTTTCTTTTTCTTTTTCATTGTACTGTTCATTTTCAAGGTTTGGTGATTCGACATTCGAAAGGTGCTCCGTGCTGAAACAGGACACCTGAAATGCTATTGAAATGATTAATATTTTTATTTTGTTCATTATATTTTATTAATATTAATTATTAAAATGCAATAGTAAAACCCCTCAGCTTTTTTTCGTACATAATAATATTAATAATAATAATAATTTCAGCAAGAAATATATATTAATAATAGTAACAGTACATCCAGAGGGATCCCCGTGCTCATCCAGATGTTGGAAGAAAAGGGCACAGCAGGGACAAGAAGGTTCCTCATGTATTTCTGCTGTGGTTATGCTCTAAGTTAAAATAACCCCATAAAAAACCCTAAAACCAGCTTATTTCTAAGAACATTTGTGGGTTTCTTATCATTGTGGGGTGGTTGTTCTATGCCCTGTTTCTGGATTTCTTTCCTTTCCATCACAAAACACTTCAAGACAAAGGATTTTCTGTGCAGGACAAATGTTGTAGTCACCTTTACTTAGAGTTTTAGTGTAGTGGCCATTCTGCAAATCCAGGTGTGTAAAGGAGGCCAGGCTTAACTTGGAAGAGAAACTGAACCAAACATTTATACTTTTAAAAATTCCAAACCAAGCTCTTGTTTAGGATGTGAAGGGCAGGGCACTGCACCACTGCCGAGTGATCTGATCCACGCTTCAGTCACCTTTCTGCAGGAAAAGTGAATCTCAGGTAATAGAAATGGATTTTAACATTCCAGTCATACAAGCTATTCCAAAAAATATTTTTAAAGTTATGTGATCATCTGGAAATTTTTAGGCGATGGTAAGATAAAAGAGAAAAGAGAAAAGAAGTATAATCAATGAAAAAACATGAACATTTAATTCAGAACAAAATTTTAGATAAATTCCATTTTAGTAAAAACCTGCAGAAATACATTTTCAACCTCCAGAGAAATATCGCACACCAAACAGCTACTGTAGTGCTACTGACAAATAATAATTATTTTAATTATATGTTTTCCACATTGTATTTTTATTTTTGTGACTATATTACTTAATGTACTAATATTTATAATAATTATTACATATAATTGCAGTATTACATATTAAATATTAAATATTTTCTTTTCCAAGTGATTAAGGCAAGGTTGGACAAGGTTTGGAGCAACCTGGGATAGTGGAAGGGGTGGGATGAGCCTTAAGATGCTTTCCAACCCCAACCATTTAGGATTCTGTGATTTAATATTAGTAGTAGTAGTACACTTTCATATAATAGATATTATAATAAGTCACACATTTCAATGGCTTCTTTCTCTGGCCCATATTTCCATAAAATAAAAAAAGCAAACCAAATCAACAACAAAAAGCCATCAGGGGTAATAAACCACTGATAAATCCCCCACATCCCTGTCATGGGATCAGCGCTGCCAATAACCCAAACTGAGGCACTGTGGAGCAGAATTCTGTGAAAAATGAAGGTGCTTTGGAGATAAATCATCCAGCAGGAATTTCTAAACCTCATCCCACTTTTCCCAATGCTGAAACAGCACCTGCAGCTCAGTGCAAAGATTCTCAGCCCCAAATTAACCCACCATGGAATCGTTGGGATACATTTGCAGGAGGAAGGAATAATGGGAATTGTGCAGATTGCAGAAGGCAGCCAACCTCCACCAGCCAGAGCAAAACCTAAACGGGACTCAGCTGTGGAAGAGCAGCACAGGTTTGGGTTTATTTCCAAATTGTTGATTATTTCAAGATTTGGAGCACATGTTTCTCTCCCACATCATTACGAGACGAGTGGCCCAGTATCATTTTTAAAGGCATTACAAAATTTTCCATGGGTTTTAGTGGCTTTAAAGGCAGAATAACTCTGCTGCTGTATGCAGTAAACAGACATCAAAGGTGCTTTTAGGAATTATAATATCAGCATCTGATGAGAAGTTTTAAAAGCTCTGCCTCCATCCAGAGGTTCCCAGTCCCACTCCTCCTGCTGCCCCCTCCCTGGGTTGGGATAAATTTCCTGAGAGTCTCCTGGGATCCTTTTCCTGCCCGATTTCAAGGCCACCCCCTCCTTGAAAGTCAGCAGCACAAGGGCCTCCTAAGTCTGCCCAAATCAAATCATTAAATCATTCAAATCATTAAATATCCCTTGATTTAATAGATTTAATAGAGCTCTGTCTCCACTTTGTTCAACTCAAAGCCATCCCCTTAAAACGAGTGCTTAGGAGCACTACAAAATCAGTAGCTGGCAATCTCTGGATATGGGACTACCTAAAAAAGCACTGGAATTTTTTTAAGGCAGCTTCTTCAGGCAAAGGGAAGTGGCTGCAGGATTTAATTTGCTCTGCTTTGATTTCTTGTTTCTTTAAACTTTTGCCAGAGGTGATGGGAATGCCAGATGCACATTTTTTGGTGTACTGTAAAATCCAAATAAATACAAATAGCATATGCTTGGGTTTGGTGTTTCCCCTATGATTTTTTTCCCCCTGTGGAAAAAGCAGTAAGTAGGAAAATAGGTAATTCCAGTCTGTCATGAGAGCAGCCACAATGAGGATTCAGTAAATCTCTCTTAAAGAATCACTTACAGAGGGATTGGGAGATGAAGAGACATCTTCCTGCACATGAAGAGATTTGTAATCAGCGGTTTTCTTTTGTGCTGCAATTGTTGCTTCCAAAATTACATTTACTGGAGCATCAGAGTTTAATGTTTCAGACTGAAAAAACAAACAGGAATGAGCAAAAACAAACAGAGTGCAATTCTCAGATGCTCAGCTTCCTTGCAAGGGTCCTCTATGGCTCACTTGAATTCACTAAGTACTCAAAAATAACTCCTAAAAAGCTTTGTGACAGTGGTCTGAAGTTTGACATTCATTCACTGCATAGGAAAATGAGATTATTTTAATATAACCTTCATGAACACTGTCCAGGATACCTTAAAATCAATATTTGTAAAGCAGAACATTTAAAAACCAGCAGTTATAATTAGAGCATCAGTTCATTATATCTGCATGTACAGCTTAAATTCCTTAAATTCTTGGAATATTTTTAAGCATAGCCTGAAGTATTCAAAGTTTTAGTCCACTAGAAATTTCTGCTTACTGGAAAGGAAATCAAATGTGGGTTTGATTAATTGATGTAGTCACATATTAAAAACTTTTGCTTCTTATCCCATTAAAAGTAACACTAATGAGCAATGGCTGTGACCTTCAAGGGGAAAGCCACGTGTGCTTCAACCCCTCAGTATTTACCACCCAAATTTAATCTTTATAATGGACACCTTAAAAGGAATCTGATAGAAAATACTAAGAGCTGCTCCAAAAGTAAAACACTTAAGGAAGATTTTGATTAATGCCTCGTGATTAATCAATTGATTAATACAGTTTTCAATACAGATGTGAGGACAGTGTCTACTTTAATCAACCCTCCTGAACATGGTGAAGACAAATGATGCATTTTTATTTTTTTTTTGTCGATTGAAAAAACAAAGCCCATTTTAGCAGTTATGTAAATTACAAGTCAAGCCTTCCTTATGATGCCCAGATTTTCCCTTTTACAAAAACCTTCCACACAGGAACTGTTAATTAGGTAATTGTCATCCTTTTGGGAAGGAACTTGCTATGAACCTAAAAGTAGTCCCACTTTCAGCCAAATGAGTGCACTTCTTTAAAGAAATTGTTTTAGAATTGCACTATAATCCATATTTAAAGTCCCTCTCCCTGATATTTCTTTATTCTGAGACTGTTTCTAATTTGTGATTATGCTTTCTACCATACTAAAACTGAAATCTTTATTCCAGTCAAAAATAATCACCCCGTAATTACTGTGACAAACTGCCCAAGCTGTATCATTGTGGCCATTCCGACTAATGATATTGTATTAGAATGCCGAGCAATAGACTTCAAATGGAAAATATAATTATGTGCATTAGTTTGTCTAAGCATTTATAAGATCACATATCCATCAGTTATCAGGTCTCATAAAAAAAGCCATATATCACTGTCACTGCTGGTTTTGTTATTGGAAATGGGGGCTGTTATGGACTCGGCTTAGGATGTGTGGCTCAAATTCCACTTTTTCTGTTGTGCTGTAAACCCCTGTGAGCTGAACTCCTGTAAAATGAGCAGAATTTTCAGCTGATGGCACGGGAACAGATTATTTGACAATCTCACTAAAGTTTAACTCAATGTTTAAGGTGCCAGAGTCCTGAAGATGTGTTTGACTTTACAGTGCATAAAGTCGTTTACAGAATCAGAGTCATGGGATCTCCCAGAACACGGAGTCCAAGCTGTGCTCACCTTGTCCCAGAGCACCAAGTGCCACATTCAGGAATTTCTTGGACACTTCCAGGGAGGAGCATTCCAAACCTCCCTGGGCAGCTCTTTCCAAGCCCTCACCACCCTTTCCATGGGGAAATTCCTGCTGGTGTCCATCCTGCCCTCCCCTGGCCCAGCCTGAGGCCATTCCCTTTCCTCCTGTCCCTGTTCCCTGGGAGCAGATCCCAAATCTCCCTGGCTGTCCCCTCCTGTCAGAGAGTTGTGCAGAGCCACAGGGACCCCCCTCAGCCTCCTTTTCTCCAGGCTGAGCCCCTTCCCAGCTCCCTCAGGAATTGTCCAGCCCCTTCCCAGCTCCATTCCCTTCTCTGGAAACATTCCTGCCCCCTCAGGGTTTCCTCTCTTGTGAGGAGGGGCCCAGAAATTATGTCAAGATTGGAGGTGCCTCACCAATTAATAAATCTTGGCTGAACACCTCCATTCCTCCTGTTTCCAAAGCCAAGGAAACACCTGAGCACCCTCTAAGCATCCTGAGCAAGCTGAGCACCAACCCAGCTTCACCTTGGCAGAAGGGCAGTTTAATTTCACTCAGGCTCCTTCTCAGCATGCTTTTCTTTGCTTTGGAAAACTAAACTGTTCAGGAGACTGGTAGGGAGAGTCCTTTCCAACCTAAACAATTCCTTGATTCCCTGTCAAGGAGGATCCATGGAATCGTGGAATAACAGAATGGTTTGGGTTGGAAAGGATTTTAAAATTCATCTTGTTCCACCTCCAATACCTTCCACTATCCCAGGTTGCTCCAAGCCCTTTCCAGCCTGGTCTTGGGCACTTCCAGGGATGGGGCAGCCACAGCTTCTCTTCTGTGCCAGGGCCTCCCCACATATCATCACACAAAAAGGATAAGTTATTACATCACCTATTTTTACCCTCAGAAAATATAAATAACGTTTTTCTCCCTCTTTTTTGGGTCATCTGAGCTGCATCTCTGTGGTTTCGACACCCTGCTGAAATAACGCCGCGCTGCATTTTGGTGCCAGTATAAATTTCAGCCATCCAAACAAGGCTGTGTATTTGAACTGACAAAGAATAAATTATTTGCATCTGGCATAACTGATGGTCGTGTCAAAGCCCTGGCATATAATTCTTAATCTTATAGATGCCTGTTTACTTGTGCATAAGATAGCAGAGCTGAGTCTCTTCCCAGAACAATTATCAAGTTGTTGCTACAGGCGAGCCTGGAACTTCCAGGGAAAGCCACATGAAAACCATCCTGGAGCAGTCTGAGAGGGATGTTTGGAACCAGAGCTCACTGCTCTGCTTTTCTCCTCTGTGCTCCCAGGAAAATGGGAATCGGAGCATGCCAGGCGGGCACAGAGCCGCAGGTATTTAACTTTGGGTATTTAACTTTGTTTCCACGTGCTTCCCAGGATCCCAAAAACCAGAGAAATGTCACTCATCCTCCTTCAGGGGCTGAGAACATTCTGGGATAATCTATATGCTGTAATACAAGATTTTTTTTAATGGAAACTATCTTTCAATGAGCAAGGAGTTGGGTTTTTGGAGGTTTTCTTTACGGTCGGTTAATATGTTTAGAAAGAAAATCCACCAGTGCAGACCTGGAGAACGTTTAAGATACGTTGTTTTTCCAGGAAAAGTTTCACTGATTTTTATTAATCCTGCAGTTTGTGATGGCTGGGTTTCATCGGATGTTGTGTGGTATACATTTATATTTAGATTTAATAACCTATTGTATTTGATACTCAAATAAGCAACAAAAGAGAATCACAAGTCCTCAAAGGAACCTTCATTGCATCCACCTGATTTTACCCCAATAAAGAGCTGGGGCTCGATTTGGAAAGATGAATAGACCCTGAAATTCCTGCCTCTTTATTAGCAGAATTAATTTTAAAGGGTCAATGTACATCCTAGAAAATTTGTCTCCTATTAAGATGTCCAGATGTTTTTGGTCTCTCTGTCTGACATTCCCACCATCAGAATAAATTGTATTTGCAGCCTAATGCAATAGATAAGAGAGAGGAATAAATCTCATCCAGTTCAGTTGATAAAATTAACATGCTGATGATATTTTAATGTTTCCATATAATCAAGGGAGCATGGATCATGCCTCCACCAGTTCCAATGTAATTCTCTTCTTTAATCTTTTCTCAGGGAAGGAAAAATCGAGCATTAGGGAGGATTATGCAGCCACCAGTGAGTGCTCCAGTCTTGGGGCGAGTTGTTGGCGCTGCGGTCGAGCGGCTTTGCCCAAAGGTGGCCAAAGGAGACCAGCACTAGCCCTCTGCAGTGCCACCCTCACACGTCCTGGCTGCTGCTGGGGCAGCTCCACCGAGCTGGAGAATGGCATTAACATCTCAGGGCCACTCAGCCTCCGCAGAGCAGAGGGCACAGAACCGTCCTTGGTGCGCACGGAGGGAACGGGAGCGGATCCGGAGCAAAGGCGGGCGGAGTTCAGCCCAAAACTGCTGGAAAAGGAAACTGGTACAGCTGGAAATAAAAGAGAATTTTGTGATCAAAGACATCGAAGGCAAAGGGAAAAAAGGGGGATAGGGAGGGGAAAAGGAAAAAATGGGGAAGGGAAGGGAAGGGAAGGGAAGGGAAGGGAAGGGAAGGGAAGGGAAGGGAAGGGAAGGGAAGGGAAGGGAAGGGAAGGGAAGGGAAGGGAAGGGAAGGGAAGGGAAGGGAAGGAAGGGAAGGAAGGAAAGGAAAGGGAAGAAAGGAAAGGAAAGGAAAGGAAAGGAAAGGAAAGGAAAGGAAAGGAAAGGAAAGGAAAGGAAAGGAAAGGAAAGGAAAGGAAAGGAAAGGAAAGGAAAGGAAAGGAAAGGAAAGGAAAGGAAAGGAAAGGAAAGGAAAGGAAAGGAAAGGAAAGGAAAGGAAAGGAGAAAGGAAAAAAGGAAAGAAAGGAAAGAAAGGAAAAAAGGAAAAAAGAAAAAAGAAAAAAGGAAAAAAGGAAAAAGGAAAGTCTCTGTATTGAACCTAGGAATTATTCCTACTTGGCAGAAATTATTGGTTTGTGTTGGAATTCTTCAGGCAGAAGAATGCAGTTGAAGGGTTTAAAGACCCAATTCCCACATTTTGATGCTGTCAAAGAATTTCACTGATTCACAGAGCCTTAAACACATGGCTTTTGTCTGCACTATGAGAAACAAAAAGATGCTTTCCCTTCACAAATTTGCAAGGGAAACATTCATCAGGTCCAGGAATAATTGAGACACATCAACAATCAGAATATATTCATATAATCTCCCTACTGTGTGTACTCAACTTCCTTTGGCATAGTTAAAAATAGAAATGTTATATGAGGAAATTGTTGTAACATTGTTATAAGTTATTGCAACAATTGTATCATTGTTACAATTACTGTACACATGGTTGAAAACTAATTTAGAGACAACAACAGAGCTTGTCCAAACTGAAAAATAGGGAAACTTCTTTTTAATAACATGAAAACTTGATTCCAAAATAATTCCTGTGTCTTTGCAGGTGGTCTGTGAGCTGGGCAGAAACCTGCTCAAGAAGAAGGGAAAGGCAGAGGTGGCACAGAGCAGCTCCTGCTGAGGACACACGGCTCTGTTTTGGCCAGTGCAAGACCCAGGGACAGCCCACAAAGCAATTATTTCAAACCACCTCCAGGAGGAATTTCTACAAGGAGAGGGTTGCTAAACATTGGAAAGAGCTGCCCAGGGAGGTTTGGAGTGCCCACCCCTGGAGGTGTCCGAGGAATTCCTGGAGGTGGCACTCAGTGCTGGGGACAAGGTGGGGATTGGGCACAGCTTGAACTCCATGGGCTTGGAGCTCTTTTCCAACCTCAGTGATCCTGGGATTTCGGGAAAAAATGATCCTGGGATCGGGAAAACGCGACTGCAGAGAGTAGTTTTGGGGGTGTAGGAGGATGAGGTAGAGGATGCACAGGTTTAAATCCCTTTACATCCCGCAAACCCTTAAAAACCATTCCCATTTCCCTCGTGGCCACCAATCCTTTTGCAACCCAGCCACCCCCCAACCCTGGGTGGGGGGGGGGGAGAAGAACAGAAACCCCAAAGCCGTGCCACCCGCTCCAAAAATCTCTGCCACGTGCCCGGGGCTGCCCAGCACGTGTTCTCGGAGCCGCAGGGGCAGCGGGCTCACCCCGGGCTCGTCACTCACGGCTCTGGCGGTGATCTCAGCGCTCCCGGAGCGGCTCAGACTCCGCGGAACCGCTCGGAGCTGTCAGCGCTCTTCCAGCAGATTGATGGCTCCCGGGACCTCCAGCTAAGGCTGAGGAGCTGCAGCGGCTCAGCTGGGGCTGGGATGAGGGATGCCTCCTTCCCAGGCCCGGTTATTGAATTTGAAAACCCTCATAGGTTTTGCTGTCACGGGCGTTGCTTGAAACGGCCGATTAAAGGGATGAGTTAAAAAGGAGTGACTGGGAGAAGAAGCTTAAAGGAAAACGAAGATGTATCTTTATGTTTTTCAGGTTAACGCAGCGACAAAAAGATAAAGTTTCACTATCAAGTAAAAAAAAAAAAAATCATTGTGTTAGATTCTGCCCCTTAGAACTGCTTTTTTTTACAGCCAAAACCTTTGTGTAGAAGATCAGAGCCAAAACATATTTTTATACAGAAGTTTACCCTAAGCAGAGGTTCACCATGAACTGAAATGCAATTTCCATATTCTATTTCACTGATTTTATTCTATTTCATAATGAATAGCCTTCAACACCAGGTTAAAAAAAGAATTAAAGATAGAAAGCAGGCTGTAAATAAGTGCCAGGTCATAGAAACATTAAAAACCAGACCAACTAAAAAAAAAAATCAATTTTTTTCTAACTTCTACATTTGAAAGGAAAAGAACTATTGACTATCATCTAATCACATCTTCTTTTCTGTATAAAATTATTTCTATTCCTGAAGTAAAATATATTATTAACCCTCTGCTTCCCAATCCCACGCATTCCTCCATTTACCCACCTCCTTGAACTGATCACGCTGCACATTTGGCCTTCAATGTTCAAGGTATCTCGGTGTAATGAACATTTTGTGCCACTTAATGAGTATAAAATGTCCAAAAATCAGAATGGGAACTTATGAAAAATCTTGGAGCTACAAATTTAATTCATAAGTGGTGAACATGGCTGTACATCAGTAAGTTTGTGGTTCTAAAACATAATAATACAATCCTGAATATGTATCTCTCACACCTGGGACTGGTTTCTTTGCACCAGGAAAAAGAACATATTTATTAAATTACAAGTACATTTTCCATTAAGCATCGGGAAGCAACCAAAATAGTCTGGTGTAGGTGGAAAGGAAAGCTTCCCCCTCAAAAGAATAGTTTTTAAAAGTGTTTATTTTCTGAACTTTTATCTGTGACCTAAAATTGAGGGTTGTCATCTCATTTTGATGCTTCTGACTGGGAGGTCAGTGGAAAAAGCAGGATTTAGTGATATTTTTTGGGAATTAAGTGCTTAAATTTCTCCTCCAGAGGTATTTTCCTTTGCAGAAGAAGTCTGCCCCTCTCTTCTTCCAGCTTCTTGGAGATATTTTATTTCTTCACCCTTTATCAAGCTTCCAGTACCTTCGATGAAACCACCAGCAGGATTTTGGTAGTTCCAGCAGGGCACTAATTATCCACAAAATGGACTCAGAAATTCAGGGAGTGATTTATTGCTCTGGGATCCCTCTTTCCCTCTCCAGCACTGCCTGGAGCACAACCCACCCCTGCTTTCATCTGGTTTTTCAGCCACTCAAGACCCTTTGCAGAACTTTAACTTCTTCAATGAACCAATAGCATAAAATTTCCCCTATAAAACAAAAAGCAAAGCTGCTCATGAGGATTTTTTTTCCCTCTTCTTTTCATCTGTCAATGAAATATTTAATGAATCAATCAATGGAAAGTCTCTAGGCAGGAGGGTTCTAAACTCACTGCCATAAGTAGGCATTTAATTTTGATTTACTGAGGTGGTTATTGCTTATTAATCAGATAACATTATGAAAGCTGAGTACGTGTGTGTCAGCTGTACATTAATTAGTTACTAAAGTAAGAGAGGCTAAAGAGCACCAGGAGCTGCTTCCATGTCCCCTGAATTAATTTAATTACGAGGAAAAAGTTCCAGAGCACATTCTTCCACATGGGTAACCATTCATATGAAAACAAATTGCAACAAATAGTGAAGTCTTCAGAAAGAAACAGCTTCTGGAAGTCACATAAGCAGCAGATAAACGTTAAAACTACATTGAAAAAAAAAATCAAGTAATGTTTTTTGTCAACAAATTTATCAAGTGTATGCAGGAGAATCAGAAGTTTTCTTTTTTTCAGGATTTTTCATGCTGTGACTTAGGAACAGTTTGGTTGTAAAGTTGGACATCCCATGTTAAGGCCAGATTACATCACAAATCGGAAATGTGGAAATTCCCAATAACTCTCAGTGGTCCATCATATCTCGATATATTTTCACTTTCTGTTTAAACATTTCCCTGAAATATTCACTGGGCACAGCTCACGAATGGAAAATGCCCAATATTGTCAGTGTTTGGCTCTGCCAGGCATTCCACACTGCTCCTGCTGCAGGGAAATGTTCTGGGATTCATGGATTTATTTCCAGGGGTGAGAAGTGTCCTTACTTTCCCTCTCCAGCATGGGCTGAAACAAACTTTCTAAATTTGGTAATAGTTGTATAAATTTGGAAAATTTGGCTGTTGTGACAATATTATTTCTTAGGAAGCAAACACATATTTACACTTAGCATACTTAAATAATTTGCTGCAGCTGAATTTAATCCCAAGGACTAATTCCAATTATTTTCCTGGTGATATCCCAGTGCAGCCAGGTAAGGAGGCTGCCAGGTTGGTGTTTGTCCTTCCCTGACACCTCCTGCCCAGCTGGGCCCTTTTCCAGTGCCAAATCCAGCACCTCTCCATGTCCTGGGAATGTAAAAACAAGCAAGAGCCTGTGATGTGGTGACAAACCCAGTTCAAAGTGCCATTATCACTCGTTCTCATGGTGATAATTAATCCCATCGTCATTATCATAATGAGAAACCACGTTCTGAAAATGCTGATTGAAAACCTCCAATATAACAAATACAGTCACTCACTGCCCTTTCAGCCCGAGGGATTCTTACATTTGCTGTTGATTAGCACACAGCCTGCCAAAGAATTTTTATGCCCCAATCCAAACTTTTCTAGTGTTCTTATGTCTCACTTCGTGATTTTTTTAAATGTTCCATTCTAGCATGAAGTGCCAGGATTGCACTTTTGTTCATTAATTTGTGATGGATCTTTAATCAAAATTTTTCCCCCCCTGATTTCTCTCCTCTCCCAGTGATGTGGTGACAGAGGAAGACAAAGAAAATGAGAGATATTGTCATGGTTTAACCTCAGCCAGCAACAAAATCCCACACAGCCACCTGCTCCCTCCCTCTCCATGGGATGGGGAGGAGAATTGGAGACACCTGTGGGTTAGATAAGAACAGATTATTAATTGAAATCAATTATGATAATAATTTTATTATTAAAAATAATGAAGAGGGGAGAGGGAAGGGAAGGGAAGGGAAGGGAAGGGAAGGGAAGGGAAGGGAAGGGAAGGGAAGGGAAGGGAAGGGAAGGGAAGGGAAGGGAAGGGAAGGGAAGGGAAGGGAAGGGAAGGGAAGGGAAGGGAAGGGAAGGGAAGGGAAGGGAAGGGAAGGGAAGGGAAGGGAAGGGGGGAAAAAAATTAAAAAGGAAAATAAATGGGAAAAAAATGGAAAAATGGACAAGTAAGCTCTGAATTGCTAAAATTATAAAAAAAGAGGTGGCTTTGGGAAATGATTCCATGTAATGCCATGGAGTGGCCCTTGATTCCAGACCTTCCCACCAGGCAGAACTCCAGCCCCTCCTGCAGCTGTTGAGCATCCCCTTAACACAGAGTCTAACTTTTCAGACATATTTATGGAAATGTTGAAGCTGATAAATAACCCAAGCCTGTCCCACAGACACTTTTCTTCTACCAGGCTGATAAGGCCAATCTAAACTACATTAGATAAGCATTGCATTTTTAGAGGTCTCAGATTTGTCTCCAGTTTTCAACTAACTGTGCACACATCAAATGAGGTGTGTGAAATCCAAAACTCCCTGCAAACAACCCAGTGAATCCTGAACTTCAAAAATATTTATGAAATCTATTCTGCACATGCCATATTCCCATATTCTATAGATCCAGAGCTATGGAATGACCTGATACTGGTGAAATTTAAGTCTTGCACTGTAAACAAAGATAAATTGGTTGATCAGAGGAGCTTCTCCCAGTGTTTTCATCTGTTCTGGATATATTATTTGTTGTACACATATGCACAATCACTACATGACAAATTAAAAAGGGGCACATAATAAGCTTAAGTCACCATAAATCATACAATAAACATCTGAACGAGAAAATTTAATAAGCAATATGTTCCCACAACAACTTCATCCCCTTCCATTAAATCCATAAACCCCCTAGGACTTGTTCTACTACTCTCAATTCCTGACTACACATTATCTATTAAAAGAAGCAGAAAATAATTTTAAAAAGCACAACTCACCATGCCTGGATATGTCTCTTTCTCTCACATTTTGGCCTGGAAGTTTGTTTTTTTGTGGCACAAATTCCAGCCTGTGGCTATTTTGGATGGAAAATGGTATCCTACATGAAAATTCCCCTCATTTTAAAAATGTTTCTAATCTGCATTAATAAGAAACTCAGTGAATGGGTAAATGGGATATTCCCAGGGAAAGATCTCTTTGTAGATTGATGCTGTGCCTTTTTAAGGCCAACAGCTTGGATTTGTGATTCCTGCATCCCATAAGAAACAGGGATCACTCCCAGCCAGCTTCTCCAATAATGACTGTTGCAGATATTGCAAAATGAAGTTCCTTTTTCTGCAAATATTTTGTTGCAGCACGTTCTGTCTTTGCTGGAAATAAACCACTTTTCCCAGTCTACAATTCCCTAGTACACATTTTCCTTTAGAAAGAAAATGGATGTTCCTCTGGAGAGCACAGTGGGATTTAGACCTTTTCCTTCACAGCGCTCCAAAGTGACTTTGGACAAATCGCTGCTAATCCTACAGTGCTCAGGTGTCAGAACTGATCTTATTTAACAATTTTGATAATTAATTTGACAGAGGATGCGACTACACCAATTACATTGTTTTTCCTGACATGGATTTGGAAGGCAGCGCCGACTCCAAGGAATTTCGGACGACAGGTAAATTAAATGATCTGGGGACTTCAATGACAGACGTAGGATAACATCTAGTGGTACAAAACTTCCAGCTCAGGAATTTAGGAATGAATAATTGGTATTTTTGAGGTTGCTTTTGGAAATGGGAGAAGAAGGCAAAGAATTCATGATATGCTGAGTATAAATCACTGATGCAACAGCCCCATGAGCCCAAATGGTGGGTGCATCTTATGATGGGGAAGTAATAATATTCTCTTTAAAAACAGGAGAATATTCCCACTATTCTACAAGCACCATGTTGAGGTTGCCTAGTGCTGCAGACTGCTCATAGGCAGGAGGAAAATTCATCAAAATATGGAAAGGGATACTTGGGGAAAAGTCCAACCTCTCTCAAGTGATGAGAATGAAACAAAGTCATTTATTTAGGCCAGTAAAATGAATGAGGACTTGGCTAAAACTATTTTAAATCACTAGGCAAGGTTGATGCAAACATGAACTGACTACAGATTAATTCAGACTTTTAAGAGAATATGTCTAAAGGACATTTCTAGGAAGCAGAATGGTTTTTCTTTGGTAGTGGAGGTAAACAAATTACTTTAAGTTACAGCGGTCACTTTATAAACCGAATTCCATTGTATACTTCCCTGAAAAATCTGGGGAATTTTTCAGCCCTTTCTGTCACTTTAAGTATGTTGAGTACTTCTTGTCTATTCCATGACATTGGAAATGAGATCCTGACATCTCTAGAGTTGTTCCAAAATCCCAGGTAGGACCAAAAGACGTGAGGGCGTGAGTGCACCAGATTTACTGGCACTCTTTGAACTGGATCTGTCAGCCAGGAGAGAGGTTTGCATCCCATGTGGATCCTCATAAAATGCTATTGCAGCACCTCATGTCTCTATGAATATAGATAAATATATGGCTAATGAATATAGATAGGAAATATATTATCTATATATAAATATAGATAATCACAGGTACCACATACATAAGCACATACATGGTACAGGCATGCACATGCTCTCTAGACAAGAATGGATCTCAAAGCGAGGTGTAAATGTGGGTTTGAGATTTGTATTATTATCACATTAAACAATAAATGTGTGTTAAAGTGCCTGTTTTGTTATTTCCACTCTTTCTAAACACAGGGTGCAGCCTTCCCCCATATCCAGACAAAATGCAGAGACAACCCAGGCTCTTAAACCACATTTTCTTATGCTAAAACCTTCCATCTTTTGCAAATAACCCATCTGATTTCCATGATCATAGAGAACTGGATAGCACTAAATTATAACAACAGCAATCAGGGGCATGGGGAGCAAGAGGATCCTCGATTGCAGCCCATGCATCACTCAACAGCCCCACAGAAGAAGAGATTGAAAAGCACATCAATTCACATAACTTCCTCCCAGTGCCCATTGTCTTTTTCAGTTCCTAATGATGCTGAAGTGTCTCCATGATTAAAATTTAAAGGTTTCCCAGTAACCAAGCAATTTGCCCAAAACTCCTTATCCAGCACTCACCACGAAGACTCTGATTTTAATATACCATTAATCAAGCTCCAGCCAAGTTTACTACTGATACTTTCAATTACAGAGGAACTAACTTCTTTCTTCTCAGTGTGGCAGTGAGAGACCACTTCTCTGATTAGCCACAGCCCCTAAAAACAGATGGATAACAGGGCTGGGCTGGATGCACTTTCCTGAAGGAACTATTTGTCGGGAATTACGATTTAGCAAACAAAATTGGATCACTCTGCCGCAGGATAAACTCCAGCCAAATTTTGAGCCCTATGTACCCTAATTATAATAAAAACCGTGAGCTGATTTCAAGTTTTACGGTGTAACAATAACGTGGGGGTTTGATGGAATGGAAATTGACGCCACGCTGAATGGAACGGGCGAGTTCCAAATATCCGCGGATTTCCCACCACAAACATTCCCACAAAATGCCCGCGGTGCGTGTTTAATTGAGGCACATGAATAGATCCACAATCTTCAATAGGACATCTCGTGCTCTAAGTGATGCACGTGCACAAGTGATTGCAGGATCAGTTATCAGAAAATGATCCCCGGTACAATTTATAAGAATTCCAACAGATTGCAAATAGCTATGATTTGTCACACAACATCTGGTCTCTTCTCTCCACAATCAGATGGACAAATGGAAATAACAATACAGGCTGTGAAATCGCAGCTTGGAAAAAACAATTAGAGGGAAAGGGACCCCTGCCTCACCCTGCCGGAGTGATGGAATTTGCACGGGGCTGCCTGGCTCAGCTAATGAGGAGTCAGTGCTCGTTTGAGCTCCAGTGTGATTGCCACGAAAGAAATATTTAATTCTGAAGTTGTTCCCACAGCTGCAATCAGAATTTCAGACAAAATGGGATGGTCCTGTTACTGCCTCAGGGAAAATTTTACCTGTTCTGAAGGATCAACGTCCTGTCGAGATGGGTGACAAGATGGACAAAATTGTAATGTTTTATTTAAATATATCAACATTATCATTATTTATATATCCATGTATTATTACTATATTGGCTATATGGCTCTGGATGCAGCTGACCATTAATTCTATTCAATTCACCTAGAGAACATTACAGCACATACCTTCCAAAATTGCAAGAACTGCCTCAGCTCTGAAATGAGAGGGATGGGTAACAATTAACTCGGCTGCAAATTAGGAATAGCCATCACTAAGCCCAGATTTGTATAATATAAACTGAAAGGATACATGTAAAAATGTTGAGGAAAAAAATAAGACAGGGTGATTACAATAACAGCAACTGAGACAGATTTCCATTGACAGCATTGCTCAGAGTCTCTGGATGGCACCGTCTGCTGGTAAGTTTGATTATCTGGTGAAAAATCCGTCTGATATTTAAGAAAAGAGCAATGAAACATCTGAGTTTCCTGTCATTCAAACCCAGCCTCCACAGAAGAGATGAGATCCTTCACATTAGTTAAATAAAAGTTTGAGCTCTTACATGGAAGCCTCTTTTATTTAGAGGAGAGACATTTGCTTGAGGTAAGAGACTTCCCTTATATTGATGTCCAAAGAAATTAAAGAATTGAGTGTTTTTTCAAATAATGGGTAAATCTCTTCATTTTGGAGTGACCTCAGCACTGACCTCCCCTCTGTGGAACACCAGCACAGCTCTGCATGCAGTAAAGTCAAGGCAACATCCAGGCAAGGAAATTCACCTTTTTTTGGCACTCATCCAAAAGTTCCCAAATTTCTACTGCTTACTCTTCTTTCAGAATTTTTGTTCCCCAGCAATAAGTGGAATAGATAAGGCATACAAAAGAAAAATAAAACCACTAAGATTGTTCCTGAAGTTCTCCTTTATCCCAAACACACTAATACCTTTTTGAAAGATTTACAACGTTAACCAATTCTTTTCTGTCAAGTAGCAATTTTTTGGCAGATCCCTTTTGCATGATTCATGAAGGACCAGTAAAAGGCTAATTGTTCAAATTAATTTGCGTAAATGACTAAGCAAGAGATAACAAAATTACATCTGCACTTGTTTGGCAAAGATTCAATAGCAGTGGCCCTGTACTGCCAGCTGCTTCCAGACAACACTCTCGCAGAAATTAAAAGCTACAAATATTAATTAATACACTTTTTTGGTACGTTAATTTGCACTGAAAGGTTCCGGAGTACAAAACTGCTGAGAAGATGAACCATGATAATTAGAATTAATGGGATGGATGCGTGTTTTTTGCAGCTGAAGTTTTAAAAAACCCATGAATGGAACTGGGAACTTGGAACTGACATTCTCATAAATCTCTATGATAATGCTGCTATTAGTATTAGAAGGATTAAGCGCCGTGGCTCCGGCGTTATCCATCACATGACACGTTGTGTCCCATCTGTCACCGCCGCGCCTGGGACGTGAGCGCTGTCCTTGAGGAAGCCACGTGAAAAGCTTTGGGAATTCAAGGAATTGCAGGATGGATGGCTCAACCCCCTGAGTCTCCAGCAGGAATAATGGCCAGTGCTCTGTTCTTGTCAGCTCAGGGCTTGAGCAAATTCTCCGGCTGTGGTTAAGTTAGTTAAGTTAAGTTAAGTTTAGTCAAGCTAAGCCAAGTCAAGTCAAGTCAAGTCAAGTCAAGTCAAGTTTAGTTTAGTTTAGTTTAGTTTAGTTTAGTTTAGTTTAGTTTAGTTTAGTTAAGCAGCCTGAATTGGAGATAAATCAGCAGCAGTCAAATGTCACAGATTTTTGTCGTTCACTCCTTCCCGTCGTTGGGAGTTGGACGCTTCTGGATCTGGTTTTAACTGGGGTTCACTCCATTAATGTGACATTTTTTAGGGCAGCCAGCACCACTGGGGCTCCACTCAGGGCACTGAAATAACAAATAATTTTTACATGAAATCACTAATTAGATCCTTTACCTGTTTCACAATGTTATCTGCATATTTGCACAATGCAAATCCCCTTCTCTGTGGAAACCCTGTTGTAAGAAAACAAAATTTTAAATGTGTCCTGTGTTTAAATTTTTCCTGGAAAATTAACTTCAAATTTTATCTTAAGGCTTTCCAAACTTCTAAAAAATCATTGTGTTTTACATCCTAAAAATACTTCACAGAGACACAGATATGAGACACTGCCCATTTCACTAATTATTTTTTCAATGCTAAGAAAGGTTGTAGAGAAGTTTCAGGCTTTTAAAGGTAAGAAATTCTTTAACAGAATTTTCCCTTCAATTTTGAATGATGCCTGTGCACACAGGCAATAAAACTGGTGAGAAAGGCTGGTCCAGAAGGGGTGTCTGAGAAAGACCAGACCGAGGAGATTATCCTGGGAAGGAGCAGCTTCCTCACCCTTCCCAAAAAAACACCCCATGGTGGTCAAAACCTCCCAAAAAAAGACAACATTGAGGAACATCTAATAGAGAGTAGAATCCAGAATATTTTCCCCTTCGAGTATTTTGGTAGGAAAACCCTCAGAATTATGTGATCACAATTTATTAGAATTTATCGTTGGTGGAAATCTTGGGGCTGCCTTGTGCAGGGCCAGGAGTTGGACTTCTGTGATCCTTAAGAGTCCCTTCCAATTCAGGTTATTCTATGATTCTACTCATATTTTTATTCCTCTATTCTGAATCTTTTCATTGAATCGTTCTGAATTATTGGATCATTTTCGTCTTGTACAGCAGCTCTGCTTCTATTCTGCTTTTATTCACCTACATGGGCTAAAAAAAAAAAAAATAGCAGCTTATGTCCCTTCTCTGATGACATCATGGAATAAAATAAAAAACTCTCCTTGACCCTGACCCCGAGCATGTGGGTTGTTAATTTTGTGCAGTCAGGCTGCTCATGGTCTCACAGCTCATGAGATCTCAACCCAAATCTTCCGTTCCTTGGATCCATCAGAGAGCACAGCAGCAAGGGTTGGTGCTCAGCTCCCCAAACCCAGATTTTCACAGCCCCATCCAGCGAAAAAAAAACCTGAAAAAAATCTTTCAGAGCTTATATTTATAGCAATAATAAAAGGTATTATAATTCATTAATTACTGTGAATTATAGAAGGTGTAAGTATTTTTCCTCAATAATTGCTTTACATTTATGCTCCAAAGTATTCACCCAGGCAGGCAGAAACCAATCAGCCTCAGAAATGAGTACATTTCAATTAATAATATTAATTAATATATTTTTCCTTCCTGCACTTTGAAGGCACAAATGCTTACCCCTAAGCGGAGATGTGAGCTAGAATTGCTCTTCTCACATGGGATAAATACACAAAGAGGTTTTGAACCAAGTTAAATCAGGGGTTAAAGAGAAAACTGAGTAAAGTTGTGAATCACAACCCCCAGATAACACAGGAAGAGAAAACGGGAGCATGGAGAAAACAGGGCACAACACCAAGTCATTCCTAATCATTTAAATTGTTAAAAAGAAAAGAAAATCTGAGGGCAAAAAACATACCATCAACAAAATTTTGCATTTCTGTAGCAGAAAATCCAAAGCACTTCATTGATGCTTCTGTGGGTTATGATCCTGATATTCCCAGTGGGAAAACCATCACCACTAGAGCTTGGAAAAAGCAACAGGAAGGGAATAAACTTTGCCCAGAGCACAGGAAAAGCCATTTGCAGAGGGAGGCAGTGCCCCTGGTCTGGGATGACGATCCAGAACTTTCCATTGGTGGCACCCACTGGGCAGGGAGGACCTGGGAACAGGATTTTAATTCTCATTGCAGCACGTGGAATTTGTGGAATTGGACAGCCTGTCAAAGGTCACCTGGAGCTATCAGGAATCTGGTAGGCAGAGAATTTCTCTGAAATATAATTATCAGCACTGTGCTGTGCCATTAAAGCAAAGAGAAACTGTGGTGGCTGTTTGATACCCAATCTTCTAAGGTGGACTTTGCTTTTTCTCCCTGTCTTTAATCAGCACACTGGACTTGCTGAGACTTCCCAAAACACAGGGGTTTGGTATTTTTTTGGTGCTGATTTTGGCATTTTTTGGTGTACGATTTTGACAAAACTTTCACCTTTTTTATGCTGTGGTCACTCTTCCCTCGCAGCCGCATCATAAAACAAACTACTGGCCATTCCTGACACTAAAATTAATGTTAAGAGTAACTTGAAGAGCTTCATTATTAATTAAATAAACTTCCTTTAGGCTGTAATAATAGACCAGCATTACTAGAAAGAGTACTTAAATTTGCATTTATGGCCCTTTACTGAAACCATTTGCTTCCCTTGAGACAATTCTTCTTTCTTCCATCTCATCAGTCTCATGGCCCAGTACAGGGCATCAAAACTGTCATTATCAGTCTTGGTCTGATTGATACAGAAGATATAGGGAATATTTGGTGTTTCCAGAGATCTAATAGCAGTAAGTAGGCAGCTGTCATCCAAAATTAGGAGAATTTGTGCCACGAGGCAGGTAGGAAAGAGGTTACAGTGGTCAGTGAAAATACACCAAACTCTGCTTACCCACATCCAGTGCTCACAAAGGCTCCTGGGATTCTGGACAAGGGGATAAATCCAATTTGTGGAGGAGTTCGACAACCATCAGACATAAAATAATAAAAATATGCAATAAATCACCCCCAAATGAGAATATCCTCGGCACCAATCTCATTTCCTGGCAGTCTTTTGGTGACTCTCAGAAACAGCCCCTGGTGGCAAAGGGACAGTGCCAACTCAACCTGAATTCCCACGTGGAGAATTCAGACAGGGAGAATAGGAAGCATCTTACAAGTCCATTCAATTTTCCAATGGAAAATCTTTGCAGTGCCTCCACAAGAGTACTAAAGGAGCATGTGCAGGTTCCTTTGAGGACAATTTCCCCTTGGACATGTCAGTGAACCCACCCAGGGCTGGTTTTCCTTTTTCATATTCTTTCATTTTTCCCCCTAGGAAGCCAAAATACAACATAAAAGCTAAAAACACACACCACAGCCATGTTCCCCTCTTTCCTGCCACACAGCAGAGCTTGTTCTCTGCTGCTTTACTGGGATTTTGTGGGGAGCCCTGGTGACCCTTTAACATGCCCTGTTTGTTATCCCTGTCCCTGAGCCACAGGTTAGAAATAAAACCAGGTGGGACCTGCAGCACTTAACACTGTCACACAAAGCATTTGCACAGAAAGTCAGGGCTCGAGATCCAAAGGAAAGCTTAAATCATGGAATCCCAGAATGGTTGGGCTGAAGGTTAAAGCTCATCCCATTCCACTCCCTGCCATGGCAGGGACACCTTCCACTATCCCAGGGTGCTCCAAGCCCCATCCAACCCGGCCTCAGGGAACCTGTCCCTGGACTTCACCACTCCCTGAGTAAAGACGGACTTTTCAAAGGGATAAGAGGTGGTATTTCATGATGTTTTAGCACAAATATCTCTGTATAAAATACGTTGCTCTTAATTTTTCAAAGAGAAAGCCCACGATGTCACTGAGCAATAAACAAACATTCCAGGTCAGTGGTGTTAAACAAAATTTGCATGGGCATTTATGTTTGTGTTATTTTCCCTCGAAACATCCCTGCCCTGCTTGGAATATTTAGGTTGCTTCCACAAAGGAAACAGGAGAAAAGCTGCAGGAAATGAAGTTTTCCTGCATTCCTCCAGGGAGCAGCTGTGCCGTGGGTGTCAGAGGGGCTGCCTTGATCCGAGCAGCTTACACCGTATCAGCCCCATCCTGCAGGACCCTGTCAGGGGGTGGCGAGGAAAAAGTGATTTATATTTGTGCCTCAGACATCCTAATTCCCTCATGCACACTTTCAATGGAGAGAGACACCAAGAGCTTTAGAAATGTGTGGCTAATTATACATCTCATCAAATGCTCAACACTTAAACTCGTGATGAGCACAAAGCACTTGTCTGCTCCGCCACCTATCCCCTTCCTGGGATGTCCTTTTTAATGGTCTCTTATGTAAAGAGAGTTGGCTGCTTAAATATTTGAAGTCTGCCAGTTTAAAAGATTTAAAGTATTTTTAAAATGCAGAATAGATTTGGGTTTTGTGCGCTCTTATCGTTCAAGAAAAACCTTCGCTGATGCTTTTTTTTAATTAAAAAAATCCCTTTGGGCTATGAATGCCAAGTTTTAGCCTGGAGGGAATTTTTATTGCAGATATAAACCCCTGGAAATCAGAGTATGTACACATCTACCACCGAGCCTGATAAACCCTTGACTGTGACACTGCTACTGAGGGCTGCTATAATATCTGATGACAAAACTGACAGATTACTTCTGATGAGAATGTGGAACCCTTTTTGTTTTTAACTTGACCCTGAAGACATGTCATAACATTTGTAATATCTGCAATAAAGTGTCAACTATACTGCTCTAAGACTGCTGGAGCTTGGAGTTAAGCATTCAGTTTAGTGCTCCTACAGCTTTCAATTTCAAATAAAAAAAGACTCTTAATTTCCTTTTGGACAGTCCAAGCCCAGTAGAACTGCACTAATCTGTCTTGGCAAATATGAAGCAGTAGTGGGGAACATGACTGCTGGAAAGGAAATCCAGAGGAACAGAACAAAATAAAATAAACCTATCAATCGTCTCCACATAAACTGGGGATTTACAGTTCAGCAGGAACAATCTTAAGAGGGGATGGCAATAAAAAGAGTGTCAGTGACCACCTCAGTGGCAGGGCTGGCTGGATTTCAGTCTAACATTTCACTGTGACCCTCCAGCTGCACAAGGTTCAAGTATTTTAAGGCTGTTTCCAGAGGAATAAAAATGTCAGGGGTATCTCCCATCCCATGCAGTCAGATGTGATGCTTTGGTTGTTCAATTTGGGAGAGAGACCCCTCCTGGGACCTCTGGGTGTCCCCAGCCCCGTTATCTCCCATGGTTTGGCCTGCTCCTGAACCACGCTGGGACCAGAGAGCATCACCAGGGTTTGGAAAGACCCCTGAGATCACAGAGCCTCACCTCAAAGGATGGCCATAAAGAGCCCAGTCTTGCCATGGATTCCACTTCTCTTTGACTCAGAGACTGCATTTCTAAAGGTGCTCTGGAACAGTGAATCCCCACTTCTCTGATAATCTGGTCCCAAAATTAATAGCTTGATATAAAAGTAAGCACCAGGCACAAGGCTGTGAAAGACAATATTTTGCTGCCACTAACAAGGGCTGATTTCTTTGTCTAAGTGTACAATATAGTCAAACTCAGCTTTATTTCCCAAGAGACGAGATACTTCATTTATTTGTGTAACTTCCTCAGACTTTATATTCTTGTGTGCTTCAGGACTTCAGTAGTTGCCTTCTTGTAATATTTCAGCTTTTAAGCTGTTTTCTTGCCTCACTGAACTCACATAAGATACATCTGAAAGCTTTAGTACAAATTTACTTCGAATAAAGTCTTCAATTCATTTTCATGGCACCAAAAAGACAGCTTTAATAACTGCAATGACAAATAAACTGGAAATCATTCCAGGCCTTTTCACTTAACTGACAAGTAGAACGCTCTCATAATGAGCCGCAGGTTTTACGTTTTCTCTTTGACCATAATAGCTTCATTTAAGAGCGTCAGACCCTGACACTTCATCATTTATCTACATTATTTCTCATCTTCTTTCAAATAAATTATGGAATACTAGACTGAGCACATAAAAACAAAGTGACTTGTTATCTGTAAACAGCAAGATAAATTGTCCAGAAGTTCCTCATTTAGTTCCTTTTAAATTTAAGGGCAAGTTATTGGATGTACCTTTTTTTTTTTTCCCCTATCCCAATTTTTTGCATTTTTTTACAGCCATCTTATTCTGTTGCCAGTGGCCTTTGTGCAGCCATCCAAAGCCTGATGATAGTGCAAAAGGCATAAAATAATTCCATTATCCCAAGGTTGGACAGGGTAGTGCAGGAAATAAAAAAAAAAAAAAAGATATAAAAACATTGAAAAAAATCAAATAAACAACTTCCATGGATATTTCTCTCCATCTGCAGAACTCCTCGTCCGTAATACATCTTGTCACCCTGGCAAATGTGACACATCCAAAGTAATGAACAGCGAGGCTGTGACTGTCCTCGCCCTCAGAAGGAGCTGATATTTCCCGCCAGCCAAGCCCCCCTTCCCGCCTGGAATGCATTAATTCCCGGCTCCGAGTCCACATTCCCTTAATTTCCCAGCCACACTGCCCTGAACACAATTAGCAACCTTGCTTTTGTGCTTTAATTAGCGGTGACAGGCGAAATCAAGAGAGGTTCTGTTTAAGGGCACCCCGTGTGTCCCCAGCCCACCTCTCCTTGTGGAAATCACATTTTCCCAATATTCCAGGGTGTGGAGAACCCCCTGGAGCCCAAGCCAAGTCCTCAATTGGAATTTGTGAAGCCACACCAGTGGCAAACAGCCCTCAGCACGCTTAACCCTGCCGGGGGGGGGATTCTTTGGGAGGACACCGTGAATATTCCTGGTTTAGGAACAGGGAAACCAACACAGAGGATGTCTCTAGCAGAATTGTGATGGGTAAATCCAACAGCCTCAGTTCTGGTTGTTCTTAAGCCTTGTGTTTCAAGGCATAGTGAAAACCAGAAAAGCAAAATGTAAGTAGGAAGGCTTCACAGACTTGTCCCTTTTTTTACCTTGAAGGATTTCTTTAAAAAGTACAAAATTACAGGGTCAGGGGATTCCCTGAGTATTCCTCATCCCAAGAGAGACTCTGTCACTCATCATTATCCTTGGGAAGACAAGGAACTGGAAAGGACATGATAAACTGCAAGGGACACCTCACCCAAGTGATGTAGCTCCCTGGATTTTGGGTTTTGGTGGCAATTTTAGACAGAGCCTTCACTGAGCTGGGCTGAGACACGAGGACATTCCCTGGGGTAGAGCCAACATCCCAAGCTTTGGGTGATGCTCAGCTTGGGGACAAACTGGGTGGAGGAACCACAAGGGTTATGAACAGGTGAATAAATTCATTAACAGGTGAAAGATTAACGTGTGAGTTCCATCAACCCCCCAGAGCAGAAAAGCACCTACACACCACTATTCCCACCCTGGAGCAGTGGAATTCCAAGAATTCCCAACCCCACAGACACGGCCAGGATTACAGAAAAAAAAAATGCCATGATTAGAGATGGGCTTTCTTAGGACTCCTCAGCATATTTAAGGTCATACCTGGACCTGTTCGAATTTCCAGGTAATTTTCCTTCCAAGCTTTTCCTTTCCCTCTCCAAATCCTGGCACTGTGGGCACCCAGCCATCTTACAATTCAATCATGTTCTCTGTGCAGAGCAGGCAATAATCAAATAAAGACAAAAATAAGAGTTTAAGCTGAGGTTCCCATCAGCTGCAATTCCATATACATAACATTTTAATTATATCTCATCTCCAGTGTAATAGTTAGAGATGCCATTTGATACAGCTTTTTTTTTCATTATTTTATTTGAAAAATTAACTCTAACTAAATTAGCAAAAATAAAGTAGTAAAAGTTAATTGGGAATTATCTACTCCAAAATAACTCTTACTGGTAAATGCTTTGTGTGGTTATAAAAGGCTGATAAATATAATTGTATTTATGTAATGAGTATCATGTTTAATTTACTGTACTTGGTTGTTAGACAGCATTTTATGCAGGCCTCATAAGTGAGCTTCAGATTATTGCTTGTATTGCTTTAAAAAAAAAAAAAAAAAAAAAATCCCATCAGATGCAGCACACGGGAAATGTCCAGACTTGAAACAAGGTGGTGATGAGTTGTCCAGAGAAATATTTGGGATGAGCTGCATCTGCCTGAGCTAAAACTCAGAGTGTTCAGGATGGGCTGTGCTCAGTGCCCTGACACAGCCCCTGATTTAAGGACTGGGATGATTTTTGAGATCCGTGGGCAATCACAGCCCAGTGCTGTGATCACAAGAGGGTGATGCTTGCTCCTTGCACTGCTGGAAAAACGGGGAATTTCTCTTTTTTTAAACACTAATTCTTCAGTTAATGTGATTTTGGTCAGATGTTTTTACATTCCAGACTGCACAAGTCAAGGCAGCTGTTTATTTTGTGGGTTTCTCAGTTTGCTCTGCTTTAGGAGCAGACTTGAGACTGTGTCACTTTTCTGTTGCTGTTGTTAAAAATTATCCACAAAAAGCCTTGGCAAACCTGGAAAGACTGGAAATCTGTACCTACTCTGTGCTTTTTCATGCTATTTCCACTGGAGATATGTACATACTCTGAGCTCTTTCATACCATTTAAAATAAAGGCAAACCCTAAAAAGAAGGTAGAATTTCTCTTTAATAAAGTTAAGACTTTAAAAAAACACAAGACTGAGCAAAACACTACTGGTCTCTGAAAAAATAAAAGTGAAATCCAGGCCCTGATCTCTATGGAGCAAATCAGTCCCAATCACAACACTCTTAGTGACATCCTAAAAATAGACAAATAAAGAGGCAAATATGTGCTGATTTTTGTCACAATCTTAAGATTTTTCCATTTCTTTCTAATTCCTAAATAAATATCTTTGAATGCAGAGTGCTGGCAATACCCAGAGACCATGAAACTCTCTAGTTCTAATTGATGGGTGACATATGGAATGGATGAAGCTCTTTAATTCTTTGGGAGAAATGTCACATGGCACCACACTTGGCACTCTCCTCTTGGTCACCATTTACTGTATCCTCTCTCTGGACAAATTTCTGAAGTACCTTTTCAACAATTAAAGGAAAGAAACTCTCAAAAATCAGTATTATTATAAAAATAACTAATATTGAATGTTCAGTTTCCTTTTAAACCACTGCAGCTCACGTGGCAGATGAAAATCTGAGATTCTCGTGCAATTACAGCACTGGGGCCAGAACACAACTCTTACAAAATGAATACTGAAAATTCCAAAGCACATGTGGATCTGGAAGATTTTAGGCAAAGAATCCAACCAAAAATCCTCTCTTTGGAGCAAAGCAATTGGCAGCAACAACTTTTTGACTCGAATACCAGAAAATCACCATATATTTTTAATTAAAGACAGAGAATGTTTCTCTTCAACTCCCCCATATCTCCTCCAGCTTGGCCTGGTTTCTGTTATTTCTGTTCTGGATACATGGCTGCAAGATTTATTGTATCAGATTAAAAGTAAGGGCTATTAATGTCAGATTCCTTAGGGATTTTTCGTTAAGGCTTCTTGGTTTTACTTTATTTATAAATTATCATCTTGAGGCTTGTAAAAAAGGCTTTCCCCCCTCTTATTCCAATGACATTGTAATTTATATTGCTGGTGGTTCCATAGGAGAATTCAATTAAGAATTACAATTTGTTTCCTTAGAACAGCAGCTAAACAGGGACTGTGTCTCTACACGCAGGCTATTAATAGATTTTACACTGTTAGAGTTCAAAAAAAATGTATATATATATTGTACCAAAGCCTTAAAAAGCAGTTAAGTCATTTAGTTTGGGTGGACACAAACATGATTGTGCAATTTGAATGATATTTACCCACCTGCCTACTCCAGGAGGAGAATCTTGTGCTGAGATTTTTAGCTGCTCTAGAGGAAAGATGGGAAAAGTTTGCTTGAGTTCCTCTCCCTCTGCTCTCATTTGAGGTGACCTGCTTGGATATTGGGAAGGAATTCTTCCCTGTGAGACTAAGGAGGAGATGGAATGGATTTTCCAGAGAAGCTGTGGCTGCCCCTGGATTCCTGGAAGTGTCCAAGGCCAGGCTGCAATGTCATTTGCTCCAAATATTACTTTTCCTATAGCTTGGGTTCACAAACACTGTTTATGTGCCCTTGACTTTCTGCCTCAGCAACCCTGAGATATTTCATGGCATAAAATTACTATTTGATACAAATAAAGAGGAGGATAATTAACCAAGAGCAAAAATTCCAGGGACAGAAAGCACTCAGGAAAAGAGAAAGGAAGCTCTTGCCCCAGCCAGTCCAGTCTTCCATTTCAGTGCCCCAGCACGAGGCTGTAACATCACAGGTCCCAGCAAAGGCCAGTGAGCACAGAAATCACAGACACATCTGCTCCAGATGTTTGTGTTGCATTGTGCACCAGCATTTTTTACAATAGCCTGAAAAAGTTTGCATTCCTCCTCTGCAGCAGGTTGGTTATTATTCCTATTACTTCCAGTGAAATTAATGCTCATTAAAGGGATTGGATGACAGCTGTAAGGATTGAGAGCCTTCATTTATTGCCAGACAAATGATATTGTAAGAGCAACAGCAGAGCAGGTTTTTCTCAATGCTGGGCACATCTGCATGAAATTATGGAATCCTCAGGGTGGGGAGTTTTTATGGACATGGTTGGACCCCTCCAAGGAGCCCTGGAATGGTCACATCAGGCCATGGCTTCACTCAAGGACTGGGGAGGGTCCCATCAAATGTTGTCTGACATGGAACACACAGAAAGGAACATCCTGATCACCCAGGTTCTACAGTAAACCCAGCGATTTTAGAGAAAATTATGTTTTTATAAGGCTTTAAAGTCATTTGGAAACGCAGCATTTTATAGAATCATAGAATTATTTGGGTTGGAAAAGCCCTCCAGGATTGAGTCCAACCTGCAACTGGTCCCTACCTTGTCCCTAGCCCAGAGCACTAAGTGCCACATCCAGGAATTCCTGGGACACCTCCAGGGATGGGGACTTCCAAACCTCCCTGGGCAGCACGTTCCTGTGTTTAACAACCCTTCCAGTGAAGAAATTCCTCCTGATGTCCAAGCTGGACCTCCCCTTGTGCAGCTTCAGGTACAAATCCTCTTTTCCTGTCACTGGCTGCCTGGGAGAAGAGTCCAACCCTCACCTTCCTACAACAAACATTTGCAATAAAATTCACAAACCTGTTCTCACAGGCAAAAAAAAAAAAAAACACTGATTTTTTTTTTCTGTTTTGACATAGTCAAAGGTGCCTCAGACACCAGAATAAGGCAGTGAAAAATAAAGCGATTGAGTCACGATGAGCTTGGCGAGGTAAGCCAGCATCAGTTTCCTTTCCCCTTTTAAAGCTGTCACATTTCTGCTGCTCTCTGTTTTTAGCAGTGAAGGATCCCTGTGTTTCCCCGAGACAAAGGATGGGCTCGGAAACTCTGTCTTCTGAAGTGATGAGTTAAAGAACACCGCAGGAGTACTTGCCAAATCATACCACCATTATTAATTCAGGCATGATGAAAGTGTTCATTTTAGCTATAATCATGTAATTCATCAAAATACTACTAGAGCATATCATTGGGAACTATTACACTGATAGAGCACCTTATTGCACCTTCCCCGAAAGCAGAAATGTACTTTTTGATGCTTATCTGCTGAAAAGCAATTCAGTTTGGGATTTTGGAAGCGCTGTCTTATGGCACAATAAAAAAAAAAAAAGGACATTTCAAACATATTTTCTTGTACTTGGGTGATGTTGTCATTATGTTTCAGGGTGATTATCTTCAACGATGAAGTTTAAAAACGGTGCAGAGCTGAAATGTTGCGTTTACCCGGCACTGAAGGAACGATTGGGTTATGAATATACAATATATGAAATTTAAATGTAGATTTTTCGATCTGCCCACTTTTAAAATAACCTCAGAGGCCAGAATCTGGCTGCCACAAGAACCTTTCCAAATAGAGAGGGATTTGGAATTTTTTCAATGGCAAACAATACTTGTAATGATTGCCCTTATGCTCTGCCTGACTCCTGCTCGCCACACACTTCCCTGAGTAAGCTGGAACTACAGGAAAAAAAACAATAAATATGGAAAGAAATTTAAGATTCAGTTGATTCCCTTCCTGGATTACCCTGGGTGCTGGCTGAAGCACCTCAGCAATTTCCAAATAATAAAAAGTTATTAATTGTCCACATCAGGAACGCTCCAAACAGAAAAGCAAGAAGTTCCCCATTCCCAGAGCAAATCACAGAAAAGCAGATGAATGCAGGTGAGACATAGAAAAGGACACATTTGGGAGAGCTGGCATTGAGCTCAGAACCCTTTCTTCTCTCTCTGCCCTTTTCCATCCTCCAGCACGGATATAAATTGGAATTTGGGGATTGGAGGTGTAGGGATGGCCATGTACAGGTACACACACACCTGCAGCACCATGGCAAGGTGCCTGACAGGCCCCTCTTGCCCTACACAATGAGGTGCCAGCCTCTCAAAGTTTAGTCCATCGTTATTTATCAAATATCTTTTAATCTACAGCAAAACACCCGTGGCAAAGGGATAAGATGTAAATTCCCAACTAACAGCTCTTATAAACACAACCCTCCCTTGGAGACTTCACAAACTTTTCTGGATATTATGTCCTGAACTATAGCAGGCTTTTATTCTCAATACATCAAACCACAAACTCTTTTCCTTCAGGAAAAAAATGGGGTCTCAAGTCAGTTGCAGAGGGCAGAGAGATGTAAAAACTCTCTAAAGATGATGATGAATACAAATATTAATATAATGAATGAGCAATGAAGATAATTCTAATATTATTAGAATAGAAATTAGGTCTCTATATCTAGAAATCAAAACCATAGTTATGCATCCAACTCCTATTTTTCCTCTTGGTGTGGGGATTTTGATTTGTCTTTTAGTATCTAAATCTGTTTCCACATTAAAGAGATGAGTATTTTAACTCCAATACATGCAGGGAATATGAACCTGGAGGTCTTTTCCATTACCTTAATAATTCCATTGGCCTACAGTGTGCAGGTCTCCTCCACAGAGCCCTCAGAATAATTTCATTTACTACAAATGTTTATGAAGCAGCCCAGTTTTACATGTATTTATATTAAAGCTGAAGAAACGGTAAATTATTGTTGGAAGCAATGTTTTATGTTGAATATTAAAGAAAGCTAATAACATTTACTATTCTATTCAGTAATTATTTCAGAGTAATTAGAAGCTAATAGCTACCAGTTTATAGCTATTAAGTCTCTTCAGCACTCCAACTTGGCTTTTATGTGATCCTTTTGTTTCTTTTCATTGCAATTGTCTCTGCAGATGCCTCCATGCAAACACAACCCCCTTCTCCTCCACTCCTTAAAGTGCTCAAAATCCAGGGAAATCAGTTGGCCACTGAAAAAAGAAATTATTTCTCCTTCAAGGAAGCTCTTTCAATTCTCCAGCTGCAAAAGTGATTAAATTTAAGCATATGACTAATTATATGAAGTGATTTTCTGGGACGAGCAGGAGTGCAAGGTATATCCACACACACCTGGCTCCTCCAGGATCTCGTGTCTCATGGAAAAAGGGACTAAAGCTTCTTTTGTCTCATTTTCCAGTGAGAAACGGATGTTCCATTGCTGGAGCAATCCCACACCAGGAGGACGAAGCAATTTCACAGCAACGTGGATGAAGAGTGAGTTTGTCACATGATTCCCTTTGAGCAAGTTCCTAAATGCTGCAGTGGATCTGGGATTTTCCACAGCTCAAGGAGCTGCTGTCCACCTGCAGCTGTGGCAGCACAGCTGGAGCAGCACATCTGAGCTTGGGACCCTCAGCCTGGCACAGCTCCACAGACACCTCCAGGTGGTACCAGCTTGGCAACAAAAAATTTCATAATAAATGAATAATCACTAATTTCGTATTCTCATCCCACTCCTGCCATGCCCAGGGACACCTTCCACTGTCCCAGGCTGCTCCAACCTGGCCTTGGACACTTCCAGGGATCCAGGGGCAGTCATGGAATAACCTCTGCTAGGGCTTCCCCATCCTCCCAGCCAGGAATTCCCAATTCCCAATATCCCATCCATCCCTGCCCTCTGGCAGTGGGAGCCATTCCCTGTGTCCTGTCCCTCCATCCCTTGTCCCCAGTCCCTCTCCAGCTCTCCTGGAGCTCCTTCAGGCTCTGGAAGGGGCTCTGAGCTCTCCCTGGATCCTTCCCTTCTCCAGGGGAACATTCCCAGCTCTCCCTGGATCCTTCCCTTCTCCAGGGGAACATTCCCAGCTCTCCCTGGATCCTTCCCTTCTCCAGGGGAACATTCCCAGCTCTCCCTGGATCCTTCCCTTCTCCAGGGGAACATTCCCAGCTCTCCCAGCCTGGCTCCAGAGCAGTTCCAGCCCCCAGAGCTTCTCCATGACTTCCTGGTGGATTCACTCCAGCAGCTCCAGATCCTTTTTCTGGGGCCACCGAGTGGGACCAGGCTCCTGATCCAAAGTCCTACTAATCTGTCCTACACTGCACATCTCCTACAAGCTGAAGCAAACCCTAAAACTTGAGGATTCGGTGACAGCTACACTACAGAAGTTTTTAACCAGGAAATTTTCATTCCATTCAAGGAAAAAAAAACCAAACCAAACCAAACCAAACCAAAAAAAAACCAAACCAAAACAAACAAAAAAAAAACAGCAGAAAAAGCTGAAGCAACCACATTTACAAAACTAAGACAAAAGCCAATATTTAGCTCCAAAAATCTGCTTTGTTGCACTGAAGCTTTGGAGGGAAAAACTCTGCTTGTGCTTCCCAAGCTTCTCCACATCTGTATCTGGGAAAAGAGCCTCAGGAAACAGAGAAAAAGGAAAACTTCAGCCATCAGAAAGTGCTCTGGGAAAAAAAAAAAAAAAAAACCTAAATGACCAGAAATAATCAAATAAGGTGTGACAAGAGTGCCCTCAAAGCATCACTGCACTGAGGGGACAGATGCCTGTGGGCCACTCCTCACCTTCCTAATGCTGGAACCCATCAGCAAAGTGACAGGAATAACCATGGATTTAACTACTCTTGAACTTTATCACCAGGCTACATTTAGCTGTAAAATAAGCTCACTTATGGTGTTGTGGTTTTTTTTTAAAATCATTATCTAAGCTCATAAGTAATATTTCTGAAAGAAGAGACTGGTAGATATAACAAAATAATGACGAAAATCTCATTTGCTTAATAAAATTCCTTTGATTTTAAATCAAAACTGATCTTCATCCATTTGAACTTTAACTACCTAATTTTGTCTTGCATTTCAGATAACACACAGTAAATGCAATTTGTCATCATAAACGTATTATTATTTAATCATATGAAACTTTTGGTTTATCTTGAGAAAATATTTATGGTAGTTTTAATACACGGGATCCATTCTTGACAGAAATGATGAAACAGATTTATCACCCTTGACAAATTATATTGCAAAACGTCCTCTCCTGACTGCTTACAACAAGAATATTAACAACACACACAACTGGAAAACCACCTGTGATCCTCATTTTTTTAGGTTCAAATCCCCTTTCACGGACACTCCACAGTACTTGGAATGTGAGTTACTTACAGGAGTAATTCTATGAGTGACTGAAACCTGTAGCCCTTTAAATCAAACTAAGCAGTGTTTTATTAAAGTGCCCAGCAAATCAATCTAAATCCAAGGATAATAAAGCCCTAATCAGGTGGTAGAAAAAATAATAGGTTGTCATGCATGAGGAAAAATAGGCAATCATGGAATGTTTTCTTTAATTAGGTTGTGTAAAGTGGAAGGACTGAGTAGGAACTGGCAAGACATTCATCATGAGCAAGGTGGGAAATTATTGAGATTACTGAGGAAGGAGAATTGAGTGTGAAATACTAAGATTTGACTGGACAGAAAATTAAAACTGGTTTGCTGCTCGTGTCACTTGCTCTTGGCAACTCCTTGGCAGGTATGGCTTTTCCAAGGAGTGGGAATCCAGAGACCTCTGTAGTTTCAAGAACCCAAATAAGTCCTTCTAACTTTTAATGGTATTAAATTGTGCAGGTTCTGCCTGTGCCTCCCAGACATACAGAGTGGAAATTCATGTCCAAGGAGTTTTAGATGGAAAAATCATGTGGATTTAATGGCTACTCCAAAGTAAAGTGGTTACTTCTCCTATCCCAGGTCATCTGAACATTGTCATGTATTGGAGCCACTTAAAAATCCCAAATACCATGGAAGAGAATTATTTAGGCAGGCAATGGATTTTCCTAAGTTAAGGAAAATGTCTTAGCCCATTAAATAATTGTTATCATTGATGTTATTGCAAAATTATTTCTGAGCAATCCAGTGCTGAATTCACAACTATCATGCACAAAAATATCAACAGCATTAAGGCAAGATTATAAATATCCTGAAAAAAAAATATCCTGGAGTCTTTTAGAGACTTTCTAATTGAGGAATTCATGATGCACTTTAATTTAGGCAGTGTTTTTAATACCTGTCTTAAGTTTTAAGCAGCATAGGATACACAGAGAACTGAATTCTTCCCAGCTGTGGCAATTTTTCAGTGCACCAAGACATGGTGTCTCTGTCTTGTCTCTCATTTCATTGAGAAAATCACCATTTTGGAATTCCATATTTATAAATGTTGCCAAAACAGGTTTGGGGTTTTTTCATTATTGACTTATGAGGGAGAGAGACCTCGACTTGTGCTGCTCCCTTCTCTCAGCATTATGTTTGGTGGTGGTTTTATACCATAAATGCAGAGAAAATTCCTAAACATCTTTAATTCTGATCTTACCAACAAAAGCTGCTTCATCCTGAAATCACTACGAGACCAGAAATAATTTTAAACTTGAGCTGACTTCAAACCTATCTTCTTTTAGGCACAGATTCTGCTTCATGAAAATTGCATCACAGTCTAAGACTTCCAAACATTTTGCTGGACTGAGATCTCACTATTCCCTTGTAAAATCTGCACCTGAGGGGTATCCACGAATGAATTGCACTCCACAGGTTTCCTTGGAATGGTGGAAACTGGCAGCTCTTCAGTAAAAGGCAACAGAGATTTTCTCACACTTTTGAGAACTCCAGAAGAACAATCATGGGAGCAGGGCAGGGATTGACAATTCAAAATCTGTTATTATTGTCAGATTCGTGTGAAAAGTTTGTTGAGAGAATGTCTTCAGGAAAATAACTGAGTCTGAGCTAAAAACTTGGGATTGTTCCTCTCTGTTTTTTCACAGGAGCACTAAGAGGGTGGGATAATTGACAAATGGAGCTGTTTTCCCTTCTCTGCTATTTTGGGAGTAAATAGAAAACGCTTCATAGGAGAATTTTCACATCAAAAAGAAGTTTCAAGATCATTTTCTCCTTATTAACCAGCCTGACCTCAGGACTGGCATTGAGGATTTTCTTGGGAGGCTGCTCATCTGGGCGAGGATGTGAGAGATCACAGAACCACGGAACCCTTAAGGCTGGAAAAGACCTTTAGGATCACCAACCCCACGCCACTGCCACCTCCAGCCCACCACTCCCGCAGAGCAAAGCCACAAATCACTTGTCACCAACTTTGATCCACCTTGTTTCAGGTGGTTTCCCCCCACCTCTGTCTATTATTTCTGCCAAGAGACCCGTGAAAATTAAATACAGCCCCCATCCCTGCTCGAGTGACCCAGAGCTCCATCATCCCCCAGCGTAATGGCAATAAATCATTTCAACTTTAATCTATTGTTATTGATGAACGTACAATTATTTGTCATCTAATATGCTGAAAATGATGACCAAAGAAATAGATCAACTTTTTTTTTTTTTTTTTTCTTCTCCCAAGTACGGCATTGATGGATTGTATCCCTAAACTGTTATTACACTTATAATGTACTCCTCTGCTATGACAGCACAGCTAGTTTTTTAATCATTCCATAGTAATCAACTTAAGACAACACAGCAAGACTCATAACTCATGTTCTTTTCATTTTTGGCAGTGATGGGAAATGAAAATGTTTTTATTCTTTTGAAATAATTCTTACCTGACTAGGCTGAAGATTGCTTTAAAATTGTAAATAAATGGTTGTTTATTGAGCTGGAACTGAAAAGTGACACATTAAAATGCCCGTTTCTGAAGAAAAAAATATTAATTTAGGCCTGAGTGGAGCTAGAGTTGGTTAAAGAAATACTTTGTTTTTCTTTTAACTGGTTCAGTGCTAACTAAAATCTCACTTACTGGTTAAGTGATACAAGCAAGGCTCCAATTTTCACATTTAGGAGCAGAGTTAGTCTGCAAACACAGACTGGCTCAGGAAAGAAATCTCAAGGTGCATTTTCCAAAACTCCCTTTGAAAATCTGTGGGTTTGGGAGCCACTTTACACTTTCAGTAACAACTCAGAGGTAGGACATGGTCTAGAAATTGTCATCAACTTAAGTCTGGGAGAGTGACTGGAACTTGTAAAAATCCCCTGGAAGAGGAAAACCTCAGTCATTCCTCCAGGAATTGTAAGGATGAGAAGACCAGATGCTGCTTTCTAGGAGTTACCTTGCTTCTGCAAAATGCATGAAATATAGAAGAGGAAAAAATACTTTGGGAAGCTCTTTCTTGATTAAAAAAAAATGCTCTGGAAAAATCTGACACTTCAACCCTACCAAAAAACATGCACTAATAACAACAAAAATTTTAAAATGTACCAAATGGTGACTGTGTTCTGATGGGTTTATATAAAATTTATGTATATATAATAGTTTCTATTATATATATGTAATTTTATAAATATGTTTTATATATATATATATATAAATTATGGGATTATTCCCATTTAATGGGCTAATGAGAACTTTTTGAACTACTTTATTGCCCAACAGCCTTTGCACTGCTCACAGCAGCTTTCCCTCATTTCACATTTTTCTCCATATATTTCTATTTCTGGGGCTTTTTTCAACCAGTTTGCAGCACCATATCCTTTGCTGAGCAAAATCCAACCTCTTTCCTTCCTTCCTTCTGCTGTGGCTCCAAGGTTTGTCCCTTCCCCCTTGGGGACTGGTGGCTGCTGGTTTGGGCGTGCCCTGGCCCTCTCTGGGCTCCCAGGGATGCTCTCCTCAGCCACACCTCTGCAGGGTTTGTTTTCCAAAGCAAGAATTTGGCAATGAAATCTGACATTGTTTTTGCCTTGAAATCCCTTTACTCATAGGGCTTCCCCCCTCAGCCAGTTGGGAACAAATGAAACTATACCCAAATTTTCCTCACAACCATTATGACCAACTGTTTCCTCATCCACCAAGATTTTTCTTTTTCATTGCCACGAGCACAACTTCCACAAAAGACCCAGAAGCAATGGATAGGGCTGAATGTTTAAAAAGGATTCTCCACTGATGAAGCAGCAAGGACCTAAAAGTCCATCTGGTCCCACCTCACCATGGGCAGGGGCACCTTAGACCTGGCTGCTCCAACCTTGCCTTGAACCCTTGCCAAGTCCTCATCACACACAGCCAAAAATTTCTTCACAAATCTGATCTAAATCCACCCTCCTGCAGCTTAAAGTTTGTCCTGTCCCTCCATCCCTTGTCCCCAGTTCCTCTCCAGCTCTCCTGGAGCCCCTTTAGGCTCTGGAAGAGGCTCTGAGCTCTCCCTGGAGCCTTCTCTTGCCTTCTTTTTAACACTTAAGAAAAATACTGCCCCACAAAACTACCCTTGCTCAATCCCTGAGTAACTTGCAAAGGAAATTTTGCTGGGACCAATTCTCCAAAGAAACTGGGATTTAAGCACTGCTCTGACCAGGAGTGGTCCTTTACAGACTTTTAAAAATGTCAACCTTTCCAAGTGCCCTACCAGGGTACCAGAGCTGGTCAGCACCCAGCTGGAAAAGAAATGGGAGTGAAAATGCTGCTGCAAGCCATGAGAAATGCAGATTCCCAGCTTTAACAAGGCTCCACAAATCACCCCCAGATCACACAGGTCAACTCTGGCTTGGATCCTGACCCATCCCACTTGGTGCAGGCTGGAATGGGCCCTGTCTGTCACCCAAAGAGCTGGGGACAAGCAAAGAAATGGCTCTAAAAACTGCCCAAATCCCTCTGTCCTGGAACACAGGAAAGCCAGCAGTGGAGAGCTTGTCTGCCACCCTAAAAGATCCATAATTACCACATAATCACCCCAAAAATCCCTCTTTTACACGGCTACACTTTCAAAAGTTCTTAAAATCAGTAAAGTTTTGTTCTGATAATCAGTACATGGTAAAACCACAGTATGCACTGCAATTTTAAAAAATTAGAGAAAGGATTTGGAGCAGGCACAGGAATGTTGTTTGAACTCACTTTGTGCTCTGTCTCCATCGGGAAGCTCACACAAGGATTCCAGAGCACACATCCATCATTCCTGCAGACAGACAAGGTACAGAGAAAGAATTGGACTGGTAGGGATTTTTTTGTGGTTCTGCAGAAGCTCAAAATTATTTTTTGGGGAAAGTAGAGCAACACTTGCCACGAACACAGGAGAGGTGCAGGCAGCAAGTCCGAGCTCTGGAGTGACTCCAGCCTCACACACAGGGATCAGCTCTCCACCAGGGAATTGGGAATGATGGGGGATAAATTCAGTCCTGTTGAACAGCTTTTCAGCAGTCCTTTGCATGGCCTGATTTCTACACAGTCCTGTGGTATAAAGCACTTCTTTCTAGAATGAGGAACATTTTCTTCTCCTTACGAGCCTCAATTCCCTGCCTGTTTTGGATGGATTCCTCGCCCCTCACTTGTTGCAAATGCCTGCAGCAATTTTCATCACATCACCTCTAGCGCTCACTACAAAACATTTCTTCATCAATGCACAACACTGAGGCAGCAGAGATCCACTCCACAACTCCATACCAAGGAGAATAACCAACCCTGGAATATAAATAACCACATCTGCACCAAAAGCACACAGCACTCAACTCCAGAATCTTGCTTTCAGTTACTGAATGTGGGAAAAACCATCAATCATGCCCGTTTTAATGGGAAATGACTAACAAATAATTAATGGGGAATGTTACACTTAAAACAACAACAAAAAGACCCAACAAACAACACCTCAAGTGCTGCCTGTTTAGCCACCCAACACACTAAGCTCTATTTGCTTTTCCACTGAATTTACTTAGGGAATTATGGATGTTGCTGACTTGCTCGGATCTCCTTGCCTTTAGCCATCATTATCAGTTATCTTTAGGGGTAATCATTTTTCTTAAAATCATGACCCATTTGATATCTTAAAAACAGCAACATTAATTTTCATTTGTCACAGAGCAGGGTATAAATTGGCTAAATGATAATAGCATTCTTCTCAAGTAATCAGTTCTACATGATTAACTTAAATATTGCCAAAATATTGTTTACTATTCATTTGTATCCGAGGCAAAGGAGAGCCACGATCCATGAGTTGGAGCAGGATTAATTTAGGTTCTGATCTGTATTAAAACTTGCCACAGTGATTCATAATCATCTGACTGGATATTTATCCTGACAAAACCATTTCATTTGGGGAGCTCCTCATCACATGATGCCCAAAAAGCATCACTGCTTTCTCACGCTTGCTCTTGGTTGCAGCATACACCACAGAAAGGCAAATCTGGATTTGGGGTTTTTACGTACTCCTAACTTTTTTCACCACTTCATTTTATTTTCTTCCTGCGGGAGGATAAAGTCGATGGTCTTTACCACCATCTAGTGGAATTAATGCCTTACAACAAGCCACAGTTATATTAAAAAAACAGGGATGAAAATATTCAATCTGTGATATATACGGAATTTATCCATTTTATGGTAAATATGACATTATTTCTCACATTGTGTTGTGGCTTGTAATACAACACTGAAAATGGACAAAGATTCTGAATCAGTGAATCAGTGACTCACTGATACAAGCAATAGAACAGGAAAGAATTACCTCACTGGGAGATTTAGATTGGATATTAGGGAAAATTCCTTCTTGGAAAGAGTTGTCCAGCCCTGGCACAGCTGCCCAGGACAGGGGTGGAGTCCCCATCCCTGGAGGGATTCCAAAGCCATGTGCGTGTGGCACTTGGGGACATGGGGCAGTGGTGGCCCTGGCAGGGCTGGGAATGGTTGGACTTGATGGTCTGCAGGGGTTTTTCCAACCCAAACCATTCCCTGATTCCACATTCTCCTTTTTAAAATGCCTGGGCACTCTTTCCCTCAAGCAGCCAAACCATCTACACCCAAACCACACCTCTGAGTGACAATTTTTTCCCCTATCTTATCAAAATGGATTCCAACTCCCCCCAAAAGACTTTTCAGGTGGACTCTGCTGCACATTACCGGGAGGTGGGAAAGAGGAGATGGTTTTTCCTTTACTGATAAAGGTCTGGGTGGTTTTTGTGCTGCAGGATCCAGATATGATTTTTGAGACAGGATTTTTGGATTATATTCTTCTATCTGCATATTGGAGAAAATACCTTCATTATATAAGGAGATTCCCTCCATGGTGGAAAAAGCAGAAAAAGTTTGACTGATTTAATCATAATTTTAAAATAAAGAAGAATTTTTTTGGCAGATATATAAACCTGATTTTCTTTCTCCACATGCAGCAGGATGGACTTAAATTGATTCCTGTGCTTTCCATGACACTACAAAATATGGACCAATATTTTATCCCTGAAGAGCCAAGTGACCCAGGGACTTTTCAGATTTCTTGCCTCAGGAAAAAGATGGGCAGCACCACCTGCATTTCCCTCTCACAACACCTCTGTGTCTCTTTTTTGTCATTCCCTCTCACAATGCCTTTTGTGACACTTGACAGGTCAAAAATGCACCTCCAAAACCAAATTAACTCAAGATTTGCTTCCAGCCTTTTTCCAGATTGCTCCAAGCCCCAACCTGCCCTTGGATACTTTCAGGGTTGGGATATTCTCCACCTTTCTGGAAAACTTTTGCCAGTGTTTCACCACCCTCACTGTAAAAACTTCCTCATATCTAACTAAGCCAACCTTCTTTTAATTTAAAATGATGAATTACCAGCAGTCTCCTTCCCAACTAACCAGAGTTCTATTTTAAACTTTGGCCTTAAAAAAAAAAAAAAAAAAAAAAAAAGGAGAAAAAAAATAAAATGAAGCAAAACCCCTGAAGCAGCTTCTCTCATTGATACCCAGCAGAGGACTGTGTCCTTCCTGGAGGGATCTCCTTGGATTTTGCACCTGATTAAGTCCCAGCTCAGGGTGAGAGTCATGCTTTCAGTGACTCAGTGCTCTGCTTGACTGCCTGACAATCTCCACAGGGTAGAGTGCAATTTGCTTGTGTGCCCCAATTAGCAGTGCTAATTGGGGCACAAAATCTGTGTAAATCCCTCTTTTTTTTTTTCCCCCCCATATTTTTTAAATCAACCACCATTCTGGGAATGGCAAGTGGGCACAGAAGCAGGAGGGGACTGATGTGCCCTGCCCTTCAAATGTGTCACAGAGAGCAGGGAAAGGGTTTGGAGAATCATGGAATTCCAGGATGGTTTGGATGGGAGGGACTTCCAAATTCATCCTTCCACCACCTGCCATGGGCAGGGACAGCTTCCACTATTCCAGAGTGCTCCAAACTGGCCTTGGGCATTTCCAGGGATCCAGGGGCAGCCACAGCTTCCCTGGGCACTCTGTGCCAGGGCCTGCCCACATTCCCAGCCAGGAATTCCTTCCTAAAATCCAATCTAAGTCTACTCTTTTCAGCTAAAATCCATAGCCTGTGGATAAAGGCAGAACTTTTCTGATAATATCCAGTTTCATAAGTTTTTCCTCAAACAGTCCAGAAGTATTTTGGATGAAAATGTGCAGGGGATGGCAGAGGTTTATATATGATTATTTCAGCTTTGTGCCAGATTCCACAGGTACTGAGTGATACAGTAACCCTTTTAACATCAATATTCTGGTATTTTCACACAGGAATGGCCCTTCACATGCCATTAGCATGCATTAATCTTTGTTTTGAACCCAAACTTGTAAGTTTGCCCGTGTAAAATCAGGCAGAAAAACCTTTGTACACTTTTGCACACCCAAAAATCAGCTCGCTCAAGATAAAGGGATACTCACTGGATCATTGGTGTGGCTGATGCCCCAAAGAGAATCCCAGATTGGAATAGAAATATTTATCAGTTCAAAGAGGATGTGCAAAAGAAACAGCCTAGAAAATGAGATGCTTTTTTGCTTTTCTATGATGCCATTTGATAACACTGTAAAAGAATTGTTGGACACTCTTTCAGCTAACACACTCCCCATTGCAGAAGTGCAAACTGAGGGGGTTTTTTATCTATTCTAATAATAAAAGAACAATTATCTCTTCCCCAGAAGCTTCAAGCCTAAATCCCCTCATGTGCTTAATTCAGGATGCTGTGAATAAATCACAATATTTAGAGAGGACTCCATCCCATTGCTCCAGTCAGGAGCTGAAGGTACAAAACCAGGATAGTGACAACTTGGATTTGTTGTTTGTGGGTGTTGTTTCAGGGTGACTGAAGCAGCACAAGAAAAAACACTTTATCTATGGAAAGTTTGTGAACATCCTGCTCCAAAGTCTCCATCCCAATCAGACAAGATGGGAGATGGAGAAAGGGTTGGCCCTGAGAGCTCAATTTAAAAACCTCCATTGTTGCACTTCCCATGAGCTTTTTACTTTGAAATAAAAACCAAAATGTATATAAAAATATTTTTTAAAAAAATTTATATATAAAGAGTATAAAATAAATTAAAAATAAAAATTAAATAAAATTATCTGGTTTTATGGCTCTGTCCTAAATGAAAAAAAGTTCACTCCTATTTTATTGAGACTTTAATTGTTCATACTGTTATGCTTAAAATAATTATGCTCACACACAAGCTAAGGTGCCAGGAGAACAAAGGTTGTGACACTGGCATTGCCATCCTTTGTCACCCACTCCTTTAACACCCAGAATCCACAATGACATTCTTTATGCAGCCTGGGTCAATTATTCCCACATCTTTGCCTGTAAAATAATTTTGGCCTGTAAAAACTTTCTCTGGCCATCATCTCATTTTGCTCCCAACCAAATTGCTCCAAGTCCCATCCAACCAGGGATGGGGCAGCCAAAACTGAAATTCTGAACTTCAGAACTCAAATTCATATGCTGAAATTTTTTTTTTAATTTATATTGAGAACAATTCTTTCAGTAAAATAAATTTTCAACCATTTTTTCCCCCCTCACAGGAAGATAAAAGCTTAAAATGGTTGGAGTGTGATACAAAGGAAAGCCAAAGAGGAAGGAGCTGCAGGAACTGTGTGCAACAGAGAAGGAAAAACTTTTGGAACAGTAATTAATATGGAAATAATCTTCACCCACCCTGTGGAAAGCCTGACATATGTTAAGGTCATGCTTGTGCTAACTCAGAAAATCTTTTCTAAGCTGACTCCTTAAAGGAGGATGATTTAAATTAATAGGTACAAATACCCTCAGCTCCCAGTGACTGCAATCAGAGGCCAGGGGAGAAGAAAGAAGATTGGACAAGGCAGAGTTTGACCCGACAGCATCCTCTGGATGTGTGATTTTGGGGTTGTCCCGTGCAGGGCCAGGAGCTGGACTTGATGATCCTTGGGGGTCCCTTCCAACTCAACATCCTATGAGAAGGACAAAGAAAAGGTGCTCTTTGAAAATCTGATTTATGGACACAGAGATGGAGATGAGGAGCTGTAAAATCAGTATTTCTGCACCGGATATTCCTGCTCCAGGATATTTGGGGAGAACACAGAGGAGTTTCAGGGATCACACCCTCACTGCAGGCTGGCAATGACCCCTCTGCCCAAACTGACCTCCAGCCACCACCACCAAGGGCACAGACAATCCCACTGGAGCTGCACAGGTCAGTCTGTCCCCTGAGGAGTCCAGCCCAGCCCTGTGTTCTTCCTGGGAATGACAAACCCTCTGCCTTCAACACCAACCAGGATTTCCTACTCCAATCACATGGGCAAAAATATATTCAACATGACAGAGCTAATCAATGGCAAGGCTGCAGGGACAGCTGAGCAGCACTTCCATGGAGCAGTCCTCACTGGGGGAAACTCTGGGCCACAAATAATTCATCTCCCCTTTATTAAATAATTAGATATTAACAGAGAACCACTGATTAGACTGCACTGCTATGATAGTGTGTATTTTTTCCTCTTGACTTTGTCACCGAGGTCACCAAACCACCCAAAGCCAAGGAGCAGAGAGGGAGACAGTGCATGGGCATGGCTGGAGAGAGAAGCCTTTCATTAACCTTCCTGATCCCCCATAATTTCATGTGTCAGCAGCTAATCAGCCACTCACTGACATCATCAAGGGACAGGGAGAAAAGATGTCCCGAGGGACCGATCACTTCTCACAGGAGAAAATCTACACTTGCACCGGGAGCGTGAGCGGATTTCGCAGATAAATAAAGTGGGTTTGCATTCTAATCACTGCTCCAATTTATGTTTGTGCTGTTGGCAACAAAGATTTATATCCAGCGTGATGGAGATCGTAGTTAAAGGAGACGGTCCTTGATAGTCCAACCCAGACTTTGTCTTATACTTTGTCACTTAAAAAACACACAAGAAAATCGTCTCCTTGCTGGTCCACTGCTTTATTAATGCCACTGGCTTGCCAGACAGAGGAGGAAATACAAGGGATGCTGCATTTTCCAGAGCTGGATTTTAATTATTCTGTATTTCCTTAATACTTTTATCCTGAAAGATTTTGTAAATCTAATCAACACAGCAGTTAATTCATCCACAGCCAACAGAAAGCCCCTCTTAAGCAGGACAGAGATGTGTCTTTAACAGTGCTACCAAAAGGGCAGGGACATGGGGGGGTCACCCCTTCAGCCTGGGGTCACCAGGGCACAGCAAACGATGCTGGCCAGGGGCTGTGGGGTTGTACACCTGAATTTCCAGGATTTACATGGGACCTACAGGGATAACAGATGGATAAAAACAGAGCCTGTGCTGTTCAAAAGGTTTCCCAAAGGAACGGGGTGCTGAGGGAGAAGGGAACGCCCTGCTGAGCATCCCTGGCTCTGCCCAGGAGCAGTGGCAGCTTGTCCGTCTGTCTGTCCAGCCCGGGTGGGATTTTAGGGGATCCCGCTGGAGCTGCAGAGGTGCTTCCAGCACAAGAGGTGGGTGGGGAGTGTGACCCAGCTCGGCAACACTGACAGAAGGAACAAGGGAGAGAAGAGATGGGACTGAGGTGCCTCACGCCCCAAAAACCAGCCTTGAAACCCTGCACCACTTTCCATGGGGCTGTGTTTTATGTTTGGAAAGAGGCATCCTGCCTTGGTGGCCTTTCCACACTCCCCACATCAATTTAACAAAACCCACCCGTTAGGTTGGACTCGATCCTGAAGGTCTTTTCCATCCCAAATGATTCCATGATCCATTGGGAAAGCCAGAGGACATTCCCTCACACACTTCCCACAGTCCCTTCTTACAGCACCCTCAAGTCCAGCTCAGCACAAACACGAGGCAATAAACCCAAAATAATCTAAAATATCTATTCCTTGGTCATCCTTATCTCATGGATTTGTGCAGCTGGACCTGATTTTGCAGGATGCTGGAGCTCCTAAATATTTAATGCCTCCAGGTTAGATCATGCCCACATTTTCTGTCTCTCATTGACCATCCAGAAGGAGAAATCCCATGTCCCCATATGGAAAAATGTCCCCTACCCCAATTAGGCATTATAAATTTATAATTAACACATTACCATCAACAATCTCAATAAAGACTTTCCAAATAGCCAGGTCAGCTGGGATGTGGGAGATTGACTTGCAGCCAAATGAGTATCCAAAATTCAATTAAAATATTGCTTAATAATGGTTTAAGTGCAGAAGAACCTCAACTTGTATTCCTTCAAAATGGAAAACAAAGAGATTCTTTCCCTGTACTGGCAAAGACCTTTGAAGAAATATACAAAAGATAGCATGGTATGGGGGGAAAAATATGGGAAAAAATTATGGAAAAAATAATTTTGGAGCTTGGGAAATACTACTGTTGAATTCTACTTGGAATTGGTGGGGATTTTTTGCCCTTCCAGCAAGCAGATCTTAGAGAGTAGATTTCTATTGGGTTTTTTTGAGTTTTGGAGAGTTATGAGCTAAAAAATAACTCCTAGAGGGACAGTCACTTAATTTTACTCAGTTGCTTAACGATAACAAACCAATGAGAGTCCAAATCACTGAATTAAGTAACTTTCCAAACACACTCAGGTGATAACAGGAAACACATGCACTTCTATTGACTGCAAAACAATAGTGGAAAATGTTATTTTTGTAAAGAGTTGCACCTCTTTTTTTTTTTTTTTTTTTTGGACTGTAATTATGTATTTCCAAATATAGAAATATGTAAATACATCTATTCAAAACTCCATTTTTAGTAGCACCTCTTCTCTTAGCACTGACAGATTCTGCACTTAACTCATGTTTCTCACCAAGCAGCCCTAACCTGGAACTGAAAATGTTGGGAATCCAGAATTTCTCCTTGGAATCTTCATTCCATTTGCTTTGTTGGATGCAGATATTGGAATTGTTGGGAAGCTGTGCCTAAATCTCTCTGTTCTAGCTCAAATCATGAGCATCTGTATCGTAACACAGAGCAATTAACAGCAGAGCCAGGAAATTGCCACAAGGATCAGCTGCCACCAACACATGCAAACCACACCAAAATCAAAGGTGAAACAGATTTTTCCTAATATTAAGAATATTTCCCCTTTAATTTTGAATGGTTTTTGTGAAGCAGAACATCACTAAGAGAGAAAGTTTTGCAATCTCCCCCGTTATTTGTATTTTCCAATGTGTCCATTTCTTCATTTTTTATTCCAACTATGTTGCAAAACTCAAATTTGGAATAAAACAAATAAACAAAAATTTGTCTTGCTTTAAAATTATTTTTTTTTCAGCATGGTATTGATTTATCCTATCTTAGGCCTAATCTCTACTTATTAGGGGCTTTTTCCTCCTATCTAGTTTTCCTACAAAGCTCATTTATAAATAAAAACCTGAATTTTGCCCAGTTTTACTTTAATTAAACAGGTTCATAATTGAGAAAAAAGAATTTTTTAACTCAGGACCAAATAACCCCATTTTTTCTGTGTGATCTGGGTATCATCTTTAGGCATAAAAATAACCTTAAATGATCACATCCTTAAACAAAACTTACATAAAAAAGATAAATGAGTACTAAATAGTGTAAAGTCTAAACCCAAGGCAAAAATTAGATTTTCCAAGAGTTATCTTTGCCATGGGTCCGTGAAAATGAATTTGTCAAATCCAGCCCAAGGTTCCCCAGAGTTCTGGGGTTGTCATGGGATAGGAAATTCAGTACATTTATATATAAACAATATCTAAATTCTCAGCATATGCAGAAGCTGAACCTGACACAGCCTCATTATACAGTTTGTTCTTCTGGGGAGAGAATAAGTTTCACACCTAACAATATGCACTTTCAGGTACTAAATGTTAAATATCTCCATTCCCACCTACCCCAGCATTACCAAAATCTTTTTTTTTTTTTTGCTGTTATCCACCTACCCTGAAGTTACCAAAAGCTCTTTTTTTGCTGTTAGTGCTGTGAAGAGGATACAGCCAAACTTCTAATTTTAATTTTCTTGAAGAATCCCCGGAAAGACATGGAAATTGTTTCTTTCAAGACACTGAGTGCTTTGTTTGGCTTTTAAACCAAACAAAACTGGGCTTCAATAACTCCTGAATGTCAGCACATCTCTGATTCCCAAAATATGTGGTTTAGGGAGGGATATGGAGCCTGTTCCAACTCCAGGATAATTCCAGCATCAATTTTCACCTCTAATTGTTTCCCCCTCAAACAGCCCCACGGAGAGGGACTCCCAGCCCTTGGTTGCACATAACTTATCACGGCATTAAATTTGCCTAAATTGTGCTCCAGTGCTGCCACACTGCTGACCCTTCAGTCTGTAAACAAATACATTTGTTCTCCATATATTTATGTTTTGTCTTCTAAATGGTGAGAAAATGAGCCTGGAATCTTCATATTGTAATTGTATCATCAAAGCCTGTTGAGAATACGATAAAGTAACCAGAAGTTAAATTATCAATAAGAGTCATTTATTTTGCATTTTTATTTTAAAGAATACTTATGAGAATTGTGATAAATTAGCAGTGACAAACTACTTCTTGCAGGCTGATTTTGTGTGGAGAGTTTAATTAAACATTGCAGCTGTTTATCTCTATGGTGATTAAATTTTCATATGTAAATTACATGTATTAAGATCAAGATACTTATGTAAATGTCACTTGCCTTAATGTTTTGTGTTACTGTTATTAACATCTCACCATCAGCTTGTAATCTTCTTGTATTGCATTACGCCGCCGTGCACTACATGACTAAAATAAGTAGATTTATATCTTAATAACAAACAAGTTTTTAAAAAGAACATCTCTCTATGTAATTGAGATGTAGATTAAAAAAAAAAAAAATTTAAAAAATAAATAAACGAGGGGGAACTGCTGGAAATTTGAGAATGTCGGTGGCTCGAGTTGTGTTTGTTTGTGGATGTGGCACTTGAGGACAGGGTTTAGGGATGGGCTCGGTGGCCTTGGAGGGGTTCTCCAAGCTGAAAAATTCCATGGGTGCCTCCCATCTGTCTGCAAACAATATTCGAACTGGGAAGCAGCATTTTTACACACTGGGGCCAAGGACAGCCCCCAGGGGCAATTGTGTTACTTCCACTGTAGGGGACAACAGGATAATATCACTGCCTGAAAACAAAACAAAATTTACCTGGACATCTGCTTAGAGCATCATGTTTTATTCTGTGTTGTCCTCACCAGCCAAAAAGCAGAATTCTATCGTAGATCTGATATGAACACTTTGCAAACAATAACAAACAGATTTATCTTTCAAGCAAAGGAAAAAAGCTCAAGATCCACCCACATCCATTTCCAACAACCACAAGAAACCTCCAAGAGGTCACAGATATTTCTTTAGCAATAGAACTTTAAACTCCTGGATCTTACAGTGAGTCAAAAGAAGAAAATTACTGAGATTCGCCATTTACTAAATTTTCTACCTATTTTTCCTACTCTTTTTGTACCCTGATGAGTATCATTCTTGTTCCCTTTGATGATAAAGATTAACTACAACTTGGAGTGGAGATATAGGAAGATCTGCCATCTGATGTGAGTTATTAGACAGAGGGAAGTTCTCAATACACAAAGTTCCAACTGTAATGCAAGGAAGAGTTTTAATTATGCCAATCATGCTTGGAGCCTTCCGACAGGCAGACAGACATTGATAGCAGGAAATCAAATTCATCGTTTGCAAAAACAAATTAAGAGCCCAAATTGCAGTAGGCAATACACAGAAAATGAGATAAAACCACTCGGGATTAATTTCTTTTGAGGAATCCATAGGTTCTGTGTGATCTTGGAGTTTGCCCTGGCTGCTGTGATGGGCAAGAAGAAAGGGAGTGATCCCTGGGAAATGGGGGCTTCATTCCCCCCAGTGCACTCTCAAAGGAGGGCACATCATCTCCAGGATCTACTCCAAGGCACTGAAACACTTTGAAGATGCCCCAAATTTCAGTCGGATTTTAGGAAAAAAAGTTTTTTACTGAAAGAGTGATAAAGTACTGGAATGGTCTGCCGGGGGAGGTGGTGGAGTCACCATCCCTGGATGTGTTTAAAAAAAGCCTGGATGTGGCACTCGGTGCCAGGGTTTAGCTGAGGTGTTAGGGCATGGGTTGGACTCGATCCTGAAGGTCTCTTCCAACCTGGTGATCCTGTGATTCTGTGAAATCACTGTGTGGATGTTCTGATGGGCAAATCGAAGATGAGGTTCAGGAGCAGTTCAGTAACTCTCTCTCAGTGCAACGTGCTTTGAAGGAGGTGCAGTTGGCACAAGGAGTTAGCAGTTATTTTAATGGGCACTGTCCCTCAGTGCCAAAAATTCCACCCCATGAGAGCCTGACTTTGTACTCTTAGGGTGTCAGAAAAACATCTCTCTCAACAGCTGCAATCCCTAAATCCACTCTGAGTTGCCTTTTTATTTTAGAGTCTTCAGTTACACCCCAAACACATTTTGGGGATTAAATCCATTTCCTTACAGAATTTTCTATTTCCAAATTTACAATAAATATCTGCCCTTTAAAACCATTCACACATTAAACTACTAGAAAAGTGTATTTTTTCCCTTCTCCCAGCACCAGATTTCAGGTCTTCCCAGAGGATGTTTGCAACGTTCAGACTGTCCTAAAGTCCTTATCCATGGCTTGATGCTCCCACACACTCCAGCTCTGCTCTGCCTCTAGCACATTATTCCACACTATTCCTGCCTTAATCTGTTCAGCTAAAAAGATTTAACATTTTGGATATTATCAACTTTCCACTAAGGAATGTGATGGATTCTTGAAAGTCAATTGTTCTAGAAGGAATTGGTGCTGAGTTCCACTCACTCTACTTTGAAGAGGCACGAGAACAACCTACCCAGAAGACCATTGAAAATTTCCCTTTGAAATTTCTTTCAAGTTAGAAGTTTTGTGGGGTTTTGTTTCAATGAATTAAACTTTTGTGTTTGCAACTGCTCCTTCCCATGGAAAAACTGCTGTGGCAGAAGAATAAATCTTTCCAACTTTCATAGATAGCAACAACCTCATTTAATTGGAAATTGGATATCACCACATTTTGGGGTTTTCTCTCCTGCACAGAGCACGTCTTTGATGGGAAACCTCAACCTGTGACATTTCCCCATCTGAAATGAGGCAGAATTTTCGCAGCTGCAGAAAGACCTAATCCAGACATGGAAAACTGGTTCAGAGTGCCTTTTCCAATGTGGGAAAAGCCTCCCAGGCTACCAAGGGGAAAGTTAAAAACACAAGTTAATTTCACAGATCCTTCCTCACCGGCAGCTCCATACTCGGTGGATTTCTTGGACGTTGAAGTGTCTTTCAGATAAGTGAAGGATTTGTCCTTGCACCCACCAATGGATTCATTTCCTGTCCCTGTGTTTGCAGCAGCTCAGGCTGGAGTGTCCTGGTTTATCACCATTACAACCACCACAACCATGGCATGAAGAATGGAGTGTGGGACCACAAAGAGACAGAGGCAAGAGGAGCAGGCTAATGGTGAGGGAGAAAGCTCCTGCTTCTCCACACAAATCTCACTCATCGTCCCCAGTCGAGGAGGAAGGGTGAAATATTGTTTATGGGGGCTTTGGAAATGATTGCATTATCCTAAAGATTGCCTGGATCTCTCCACAGCTCTTAAGCACAAACAGATCATGATGAAGTTCACCACCAGGCATTTTTCTTCAACAAGAAAATCTACTTGTGCTATTTAAGTTTAGTTTGCCATAAAACTTCCTCTATTCATTGGCTGACTGTCTACAGAAAATAATAACCATGAGTAATGATCATAGCCAGGATAGTTGGCAGCAGGTCCACCACAATTACCAGAAGTTAATTAGAATTATTAAAATAACAAACACAAGGCCACCGATATTATACATCTACATTTAATAATGGAACTCAACAGTGCATCTGATTCATGAACTACATTTATTATTTTAAAGCCTTTTCTTTCTTACCAAATTAAATATTGATGGATTATCCTCTCCAAATCAGTTGGTAGATTGGATTCTATTTATACAGGTCCTAAAAATTAAGCTTTAGAGCAGAACTATAAAGAGTCTCTTGTCTCCCGGAACAGTAAAACAACTTGCAGTTCATTTTTGCTTGTTGCTGCCCTCTCCACAGTGTTCTGTTTGGAAAATGAAATTCCAGACTTAAAACCAATTTGCCAGACAATTTCATCAAACACTGTTTCACCTCCTGTTGCTGATTTAATCCAAATTTATTTAAGGCCACGCTTGTAAGAAATTGCAAGTTCAAGTTGTCAACATCTTTGCACCCACATGAACCCTAATAATTTTAACATGCACAGCCTCCACAGTTTCAATTTTCAAGGGCATTTCAACACTTCCCTGCTCCCTGACATGCTCGGCTGTGCCCCTCCTGCCTCCTTCCTTCACACCACGATTATTTTAATCAGACAACTCGGAACAGATTGAACACGTGTTTACTCCACTCCAGCATGTGCACAGTGTTGTAAAGAGCCTGGCTTTATTTTTAGATCCTAAAAGTGAATTATGCAGCACATGGGATCAGGAGAGAATTTTTAAGCTTTTACATTGGTGGATTTGAGGAGGAATTGCTGACACACATCATGCTGCCTTACATTGTCAGAGCCATGCATCATCATCTTTTCTGTTCATTTTTTTTAACCAAATCAACCCCTTTTCAGACCACTGTTCTCCTCAGTCATTTGGCAAAAGGCAAATACCAGTTTAATTGCAATAACTGAAAATCTGTGGAGCTCCCTGAGCTGCTCAGAAATTTTCCTTTTGAGGTACAAGAAAAAGTTCAATTCTCCTTTTCCTATGCAGCTACCTTGGTCATCAGCCTTCCTCTATCCTTTATGTATGAGAGAAAAACACATAAATAGCTTAAAGTTTTAGATAGAAAGATAGATAGATAGATAGATAGATAGATAGATAGATAGATAGATAGATAGATAGATAGATAGATTCTCAATATTTTAAAGAAAACTGTTCCTAAAGGAAATGAGTGACAAAACAGATGCTATCTATTCAAACACCAAAAATTACAAGCCAGGTACTGGATTTGCATCCACTCTCCCTTCAGTTACTTACTGTGGGTTCAAACGACCCCAAGTAATTATGGAAGAAGGAATATAAGATTCAAAAGAACCCTTGAAAATGCTGATAGATCTTCAGGCTATAAATTGCTTTTCCAAACTTCACAAGAGCAAAAGGGATGAAGAGGTAGGAAATGCAGCTCCACTAAAATGACTTAAAAATAAAGATTTGCACTTCCTATAAAAGGAAGTGTCTCCAGATTATTTTCACTCTGATTAAATCCCTTCCAACCCAAACTATTCTAGGATTCTGCAAAAGTTGAAAATTAACAGAGGAAGGAAAGAGCAAGCAGGAAGAGCTTTCCCTGTAGCTGGAACTTGAACCAGATTTTGATGTCAAATATTATGGGACCAATGCATCCAAGGGGCTGCTAAAGCATAACACACCAAAGAGCTGAACTCCCAAAAAAAGGTTCTGCACAACTTCTGGGGGAAACACATGCGAGTCTGGGAAACAGCTTGCTGTGAGAACAAGTTAGAGACTCTCAGTCTTAAAATAAAAGTTCAACAACAACTTGCCACAGCATAAAAGCCCTAATAAAGATCAGCCTTTAAACAGCAGCTCTCCAGAACGAGCCCCACACAGCAGACCCACCATGGAACACAACTTGGCTTTTTCCTCACTCCTCCAGCAACAACACGAGGCCATGGAGACTCCCACACTCATTCCTTGACCACTTCATCACTGCCTCCCTTCCAGTCTGCTCCTCTGTGTTTCCCAGAATATCTGGGGATTTTCCTTAATTAAATGATTTCACACCACGGTATCTCTGGTTAACATGAAACCAGGCTTTACTAATTTGATCTCCACACGTCTGGCACCATTTGTTCAGGCTCTATCACCACCTCTGAGCGTAGCCTGAGTCTGACCCCTTGGGCTCAGTCCTGAACCTTTCACAGGACCCTCGACGGCCCCAAGCCAAGGCTTGAACTAAGCCCAGCATTAGGACTTAGAAAGCACCCAGATGAATTGTAGATTGATTAGTTAATCTTTTTTTTTTTTCAACAATTAGTATAATTTTTCAAGGAAGTTTGTTCTTCAAGCGAGGCACTGAAAAAGAAGAAAATCTGGGATTTCATTATCCTCCATTTCCCCTCTTTCATGCTCATCATTCCTCTTCTTTGTTCCAAAACTTGGCCATTGTAGCTGAACAGTTCTTTTGGTTTTCATTATTGGGAAAACATCTTTTTTTATTGCCATTCCACCATGAACTTTTCCCATTTTCCTGCTGTCTGTGGTGAGCCCTGTGCCCTGAATGGCATGAGGTTGTGCACATCCAAAAGGTGTGGGATGCCCTGAAAATGGGGAACAATCCAATTTGTTCAAATTTTACCCAGAGTAGACACCTGGATTCCCTCCCTCTGACTTTTAAAATCTCCCTTTTGTAAATTTTTCAAGTCTTGATGTCAGGTTTGCTGGTTAGGGCAAGAGGAAATGATCTCAAATTTTGGCAGGGGAGGTTAAGTTGGATATCAGGAAATTTTTTTCCCTCAAAGGGTTGTCCAACCCTGGAAGAGCTGCTCAGGGCAGGGGTGGAGTCCCCATCCCTGGAGGGATTTCAAAACTCTGTGGATGTGGCACTTGGGGACATGGGTGGCCTTGGCAGTGCTGGGCAATGTTTGGATGGTCTGAGAGGGTTTTTCCAACAGGATTCTGGTTCTGGGATTCTGTGATCACCATTCCCTGAGGATGCTAAACACAATTTTATTATTTTTACTTTTCTCCAGTCCAAATGCCCACTCTGCATTTCCATGAGAGCTGCCCCCTGTCGGGAAACAATTAAATTGTACTTGAAACTTCTGAGACATCACGGTTTGAAGAGCTGAGAAGTTTTAAAAGTCGGATCCCTCACCAAAACCTACACAGCAAGTTCTGTGAGCACCCAAAATAACAAATCACTGAAACTTTGAGGTGGAGGTGTCATTTTCAACGTTGATTTCCACTGCTGGGGCTGAGTCAAAGGGAGCCTTGTCACTGACTCTGAAGTTCCCATGAAGCCAGGCCTTTGTGCCCCAGCTCCCGAATCAAAATTCCACCCAGCACAAGTGTGAAAATATTTTCAGCGTATTTATTAGCACCTCCTCTCGCTCCCAAGGCAAACAGAACGACGAGATTTCAGCAGAGTGAAAGACAGAATATTAGCCCCCTGTGCTGCCAGTGCTCCCAAATTTCTGCCAATTCTTGTCACTCCCGACCCCGGGCGGCCTCACGCGATTTTATTTAATCAGCCCATTTCCAAATTCTTCAGAAAAAACAAATGAAGTTAAATAACAAATAGCATAAATATTTTAATAGGCCTTCACATTACCAACTGCCAGACCAGCTGTCTAAACCACAAGAGTTTTGGTGGCTTTTTTTTTTTTGTAATATATTTTAATTTTTTTTTTTTTTTTACAAAGCAGAGACATACGTCTGTGCCTCCAAAGGCATCTGTCTCGTGAGAGATCCCTGGCCTCGGGGACTGTGGCACAGATGCTCTATGGGGACACTTGGAGGGTGCTGGGTCCCATCTCTGCAGCTCCATGGCAAGTAGAAAGAGGACAGAACAAATCCTGAGCTCAGTATTAAAAGCTCAGCTTCCCCCCGAGTAATTTTCAGCAGAAACGAAGATGGAAAATAATTCCAATGTTGGAAAAAAAAAAAGCAGGTTTGCTTGTGGTTCCCTACTTGTGGAAAGTCTGGTTTTCCACAGCCGTGATCCCAAAGAGTAGATCTGACTTCATCCAGACAATATTTTGGGAATTTGGCTTTTGTGACAATGTGATCTAGTGAGAAGTGTCCCTGCCCACAGGGGTTGGAGCAAGATGAGCTTTAAGGTCCCTTCCAACCCAAACCACTCTGGAATTCTAAACATTGGAACCCCACATCCCAAAGGGACCAGCTCAGGAGGAGGGGGGTTGAGCATCTTCAGCAGAGTATTTGATAATATGTCCATAGAGAAAAAAAGGCTTTGAATCTGCCAATGAAATAGCTGTTATTGAATTGAAAATAGAAATGGAAAATCGTAATGAAATACTCCCAAGACTAATGCCTTTTTAGGCAGATCTAGTTTTATGTATTGTGGAACTAGAAGACAGGAAACAGTAATTTCCCAAAAGAAGAAAATAACTACAATTTTTTTTTTAAATTGATCATACAAGTTTTGTCTATGAAATCTGAAAAGAAACAGTCTCACCCCTTTATGACACTGAAAAAGTAAGAGGAGGATGAAAATTCCTTCTTCCTTTTGTGTCTCATCTAGGCTAAACTCCGCAAAAATTCAGTTTTTAAGGACAGGACTAATTCCCACTGACTGCAGAAGAGATTAGAGCTCACCAACTGAATTTTAAGAAAAAAGTCCCACTACAGAAACTGGAAGTGTCCCATGCAATGGACACTGAGTCGACCCACGTTCCACATCATGAAGGTGCACATGGATAACCATGGCCAAATTTTCAATCTGAACTGATAATTCTGAAAATATATTTTATATATACATATTTAAATAGACACCTTTAATGATTATAAATACATACAAATATATTTTATATATTTAATGCATTATCAGTTCAAATATAGTGTGTCTATATGTGATATGGAGACACACTATATATACTGATGTAATTTAATTAATATTCATGAAGCAACAGTAGTTGATTGCCAAATTCTGTCCTATTCTCAGCACACTGATTTTCATTAGGAACACTGATTTTCCTACAACACCATATTAATAACCTGCTGTCTGTTCCCTACAAGTTTAAGTCAAAAACTTAATTGGAGTCTCAGGAATCGCTAATATTCAGAAAAAAAAAAAAATTCTTTAAAGACTTACTGTGGATTCTCTAGAATTCTGCATGACAGAAATCTTGTGATTTTTTTGGGATTAGATTCCCAGAATGGTTTGGGCTGGAGGAAATAGAGGAGCTCAACGATGTGTTCTCTTTTCTCAGCCTCTCCAGCAGTGGAAAGGTCCCTACACAACCGTGTGAAAACTTCTGGGTTTGGGAGAAAAAAGGGGAATTTGGGGTTTTCCTTGCAGAGGAAGCAGCTGAAGTTTGTGTGGTGCCACCACGCGAGGGAGCCGTGTCCTCAGAAATTCACACTTTTAGGGGCGATGAAACAAAGCAGGAACGAACCTTCAGTTCCAGGGGGACACAAAAAGCTGGTCCTGCACAGACCCCAAATCATCCCAGCCAAGCCTTGGGAGAGCTGGGGAGAGAGGAAATCCTCAACTGGTAAGAAAAAAAAGGACTTTTTAAAATAATATTCTCATTTATACTTGAGCTCAGAGGAAGTTTATAGTTAAAAGAGTGAGGTGCATTATTTCTGTCTGAAAACCAAGATAAGACCATAATAATATCAATCAAATTCGCAGGCAAAGAGTAAGACCAAACTGAGCCTGGAAATACGAGAGCCATAAAACTTTTCTATTTTTCCCCATAAATTATGTTGCTATCCCCCAGTGAGTATTTTGAAATATCCACACAAAAGGGTTTAATCACACAGCCCAAATGTCTCCCACCAACTTATTCTGACATAATTCATTACCAAGTAGGGGCTAAAGCAGCCAAGGTGGTTTCTCACCACACAGAGACCTTTACAATATTTAAATCACAGCTTCAATGAGTCAAATTGAGCTTGCTCTTGCATCGTGATCCTCCCTTCCCTGCTGCTGTCATGTGCACTGAACATGACCTGGGGTTCCCATGGAAAAGGGAATCGTAATTACAGCCTGAAACACCACGAGCAGCGAAGGGAGCTGGATGGGCTTCCCACAGCCCTAAATCCACTCCTTCCTGATGCCAAACGTTCAGCTCAAAACCTAAACAGCAATTTCCTGCAAAACAGCCCTCCCTGCAATCCTGTGCTGTTTGTGCTGCAGAAAACCCCACAATCAACTTCTGAATGTTCTCCTGCCACCCCACAGATCTTAAACCACAGATGGGTTAAGGTTTGGCAGAAAGTCATGGAAATTAAATGTTGTCAGCAGCACTCAGCCCTCATCCTGCTGGGCACAATGGGGTGCAGGGACAGCACCTCCCCAGGGTGAGGGATCCCCTCCCAAATGTCAGAGCCCCAGGGCTGGGAAAGGCTGGGAAAGACCCAGGAACCAGAGGAATTCCTGTATTGGAAGGTGCCACAGAATCGTGGAATGGTTTGGGTTGGAAGGGACCTTAAGGATCATCCAGGTCCACTCCCAGCACCTCCCACTGTCCCAGGCTGCTCCAAGCCCCATCCAACCTGGCCTTGGACACTTCCAGGGATCCAGGGACAGTCCCAGCTGCTCTGGGCACCCTGTGCCAGGGCCTCAGCATCCACCCAGCCAGGAATTCCTTCCCAGTATCCCATTTAACCCACAGTGTGTCATTCTGAATTCATTCCCCCTTGTCCCAAGTCCCTCTGCAGTCTCTCGGAGCCCCTTCAGGCACTGAGCCCTGCTCCACCCTGATTCCCTTCAGAGACATTAGAACAGGTTATACTGAGCAAATCTGAAAAGTAAAATTATCAATAATTAATTTATTAATTATCAAGAGTCTTCCTGAAATAGTAAAATCAAGAATGTTTCTCCTACCTCACATTCCTTCACGGCACCTGTGTATGACTCAAAATATTTTGCAAACTCTAATTATAACAATTACTTTAAAAAGGTGTCTTCACACCACAAGCCAAAATATTGGGGAACATTATTACACACCTGTCCTCAGTCTCTCACTCCTTTTACAAGGCCACATGATCCAAAAGCTTCAAGACAAAATTCCTGAGCCACAACCTCCACCTCCACCCAGCTCCTCTCTGCTCCCTGATTTAATCCCGTGTGTACAAATGGTGGAACAGGAGGTGAGCAGCACGGGGAGCACCACGGTCTAATACCCACTAATCACCAGGAAATGGGCCAGGCTTTGACAGTGCACTCTATCCTCCTCACAAGGGCTCTCATTTTCTCCCCTTACTTGTATTAACCAACTTAGTTTGTAATTAAAAGAGCTGCAATCCCTGTGATAAAGCAACATGACTGCTTTACTCTTCACTCCTTCTCTCCCTGAGTCATGGATCCCGTGTCACACCATTAATCTTTCCAATTAATAAACAGTATTTCATTTATTTAATGTATTTATTGACGTATAACAACCATGGAATCCTACAATGGTTTGGGTTGGAAGACCTTAAAGCCCACCTTGTTCCCTTCCCCGTGGGCAGGGACACCTTCCACTATCCCAGGTTGCTCCAAACTCTGTCCAGCCTGGCCTTGGACACTTCCAGGGATGGGACATCTCCAAATTCCGGATTCCCCCACCCCGCCCACAGGGAGCAGGTTTGGTAATGGGAGCTCCATGTCTGTGCCAGAGCTCAGGGAAGCCAAGGATGCCTTCAGAGGAGCTGTGCTGCAGGTCTGCAGACATTTAGGTGTTAATATGAATTTAACATCTTGTGAAGGCAGCACTGCATGCCCAGGAAAGAATGGAAGATTAAACTTTGCTTGGGTCAGCCATGCACCTTTCCTCCTCACACACATATTGGATTACAGTGGTTGGATCAAGCTCTCAGTGCCCTGTGCTCCTTTTCTCCCCAAATACGATTTGGAAAAACTAACGACTTGACAAAGAAACATCCTCACGGTTTCCTCAAAATTCTATTTTCCATTTTTCTAAATTAACCATTCAATACATCAGCATCACATCAAGCTCTACATCCCTTGCTAGACTCTCAGCCCCAACAGCAGCTCTGCAGGAAGCTGTCACCACACAGCCCATCCCTGACCACACGGATTGGGAAGGGATGCTGCTCACACCATCCCACTGAATTCCCGTGGTTTCACCCTGGGTAAGAGTTATTTCCTTGGAAGCAAGCAGGGGACAGAGCAGATTTATACAGGCCTGTGTGGTCTGCACACAAATCACACGCTGTGCTCTCCCTCCCTTTGATCATCTCACTCCCTTAATTCAGGACGTGCTCCCAGGATGGCTCTGCCAGAGGGAGGATGGGCAGCAGGACTGGCAACACCCCGTAAATCAAAATTCCATGAACTCACATCAAACTGCCATCAGTACCTGGAGCTCCTTCCCAGAGCAGGAGTGGGATGAATGAGCAGAGCCTTCCCTAATTGATGCACTGTCAGGAGTGAAGCACTTGATGCTCCCATTCATCTCATTTTGCCTGGCAGTGTCAGGCTGCCCACAGAGTGTTCTGCTCACAATTCCACGTGCACTGCTGCAATTGCTGCTCTGCCCACGCTGCTCACCTGGGGCTGGAGAGTGCCAAAAAACTCTGGGCACGCACATAAACACACAAATTCAAGGGCAGCTTAAAACTTCACAGCTTTGTCCTGAAATCAGTATTAACCCCAAAATGTTTAGGGTCATCTAATCTCTCATGTGCTTTGGTAACTCTTTCTGCTTGAGAAAAAGTAAAAGTAGGACTAGCAGACCTCATGGACAGGGATCTTTTCTTAATTTCCCCCTTTCTTAATTTCACCACATCCTTGGAACTATCCCAGGCCAGGTTGGATGGGGCTTGGAGCAACCTGGGACAGTGGAAGTGTCCCTGCCCAAAGCAGAGGTGGAATGGGATGAGCTTTAAGGTCCCCTCCAACCCAAACCAGTGTGGGATTTTGAGATTCTCTGATTCCATTCCTCTCCCACACAGATCAGTCAAATATTTCTTTAACTATTTGCTTAGCATAAGGCCCAGGAATTCATATCTCACACCTGGGAATAGGAAGCCAAGGTTGGAGACCTCTCAAATAATTGATAAATATCAGTGAAATCTGTCCCTCACAAGAAGGTCACTGATGTAGATACTGAAATACCAATCAAAAGTCTCCAGGAATTTAATTTACACATTTATCCAGAACTCCTGTTTGTCTGGGAGCTAAAAATAAATAGATTTGTTGATATTTGTAGATAACTACTCCTTGAGCAAATAAAATTTCAGATCTGAAACATCTCAACTTTACAGAGAGGGTCCTGGGACCATCAACCTGCCACAATTTACATGGAGTTATCATTTATCTCTCAGAAACAAAAATTACATTTGGTAAAATCAGTAGAAAGCAAACAAAATATAGCCCATGCTAAAGAAAACATAATTACACAAAGCATTATTCAATTTTTAGTAAAACATAAGGGTTGTGATTGCAGCAGATTTAGCAAAGCATATGAAGCATAATCATTTAGCATTAGGTTAAGTTGGATTTTTACATATCTGAAGAAACAACACCAAGAGAAAAAAAGTTAGGAATGAAACACCCTCATTCATGTGAACCTAAACTTCTAAATGTCTAAAACATTCTTTTAAATCATTTTTTCTCCGCATATTAATGGAGTTTCCAGGCCTTCCATTTCTTTGCAATAAACTCTAATTATGGATAGGTTGGAATTGAAGGGAAAGTGTTCAGCACTGCCACAGCTCAGATTAAAAGTGGTTTCTTTTAACCAATTCTACTGCTTCCAAAGATGACCCTTTTGGAGAACATCCTTTTTTTTTTTTTTTTTTTTTTTATTTACTGCTGTCTGAATAGCCTGCTCAGAATATAAAAGACAAACAACTCTTCCCTCTCCCTGTAACAATTAGCAGCCATGATAAAGCTCCAATTGCCAACTTAGTTAATTTAGCATGTCAAAAAGCAATCTTTGCCTGGTAATTTCAATGCACTGAATGTCACAGAAAGGCCAAGTGACAGATTGCTGCATTTCAGTCAGAACATTCATCCTACTAAAAATGTAATCACTGATGTTCAGATCTCATTTGATATGCACTGTACAATATTTGGGTTGGGGGCAGCCTTTGGCATCTTTTTTACCCCCCCCCTCTCATACAATAAAAAATGAATTCATGTTGCATTCTGAGTTCTACCATCAGTTTTGATAATCACATGGACAGGCAAGCCTAGACCATAATACTTCAACGGAATTGTGAGTTTATATTGAACAATCTGGAACTCACTCATCACTGAGCAATTCTGAGTTCAGACTCAATAACGTTGGTGAGAACTGAAAGTCTGATTCCGAGTCATACTAGAGAGGCTGCAAAGTCCATCGAAAATAAATGAAAATCCTTTACCAATCATTAGCATGCCCTGTGTTTAATCACATTCCTAAAACTGCCTGAACTCCATCGTTGCAGGATGGAGGAGCTCCAGTTGGAAGCTGAATTTTAGGGCTCTCGTGCCCCATATTCCAGCAAGCTTTTCATGAATCTATTTGTTACAAATTATTTTGATGTACCAGAAATTTATTTGTCTTCTTTCCCAAGAATAGCTTCATAACCTCACCACATTCCAAATCTAAATAACACATATGCTCCATGTTTAACAAACTCCAGTTGGTGCTTCATATGTGTACTTTTCCTTTTTATTCCAAGGATATGGCTGCAGAGCACTGGGGATCAGGCACCAGGGTGGGTGAACACTCTCTGAATCCCTGCTTTTCCATTGTCAGGCAGCAATTGACTGAAATTGGGGGGGAAATGATTGTTCTGACAGGCTTTGATAAGTCATTGGCTCCAAACTTTCTCTTCCAAGTCTCCTGTGTCTATCAGATGCTCAATTGGGCGTGTGGCATCTCCTTGCAGTGCCCATCACTGATGTTCCATGGCACCCCGAGGTTGGTGACTTTAATTTACACTTCAGGTGTGAGGGAATTTGGATAAATGGTTGGGTTTTGCCCAAACTGAAGCTGTCCCAGATGGAGCCTTGTCAATAAATAAGTGGTGGGCAAAGGAACTACGCTGGAGGATGAAGAGTTACAAGAGTGAGGATCTAAGGCACAGTCGTTTATGCAACAGCTTGTTCTAACTCTTTGTAATGTTTACACTAAATTCTAGGTCAGCTGAAGTGGTGGGCAGGAGATCAAGCCCTTGATGAGGCATTAACTGCATGTCCCCACCCGTCCATGGGAAAGCAGCTGAGATTATCTCACTTCAGGCTCTGCTTTTCCTCCCCTTCCCAGCTTCCCCATGTGACCTGGCACACCTGGACAGCCCCACCAGAAAATTAATTAAGCATTAAGATGAGTCCTGGATGGAGACAGGACCACTCTGAGCCTCTAGACAGCAATGTATGGAAAACAGCATTGGAAACACAGGTGTTTCCTTCCCAGCCCTTATTAATCCCCTAAGGAAGTGCCTCCTGCACGGTATCAGATCATAAACAGTAATGAACACTTTAATTAATATTACCCCACTGCCAGGGAGAGATATCATATGTAAATTCAATAAATCATGGCTCTTCACAGGCAGCATCAATGCAACCTGAAGACCAAAAAGGGTAAACTCAATCCCGAAAATTACCTCAAACAAATTCCCTGGGTGTAAACACAAATCTGCATCCAAATTCTGATACCTTCCCAACTGGCTTCTTAATAAAGATCTCCTCATTTAGAGTCATTTTTATTCAGAATAAAGAGTTCAAGGTTCAGGGAGAAACAGCAAGGAAAAAGAAGAGAGTAGAGGAACTTCCATAACACCCCAAGATTCACAGAGGAATGTTCCTTAAGTAGGTTATTTCCAAGAGATGGCAGCCATAAATGCACATTATGTTTTGTATTCTTTCTGGATGGGTAGAAGGAACTGCACCTCGAAGTAATAAGAAAAACTTTAGTTCATTAAACAAACCTTAAGGGGAAGAGCAAATGAGAAGTGTTTTATATTCAGTGTCATCAATTCAGCTGAAAACATGTTTGTACCACTCCATGAAATGAATGCTTTTTATAGCGCCGTTCCTGCCAACGTTGCCTCATGAACATAATAAAATTAAACATGTAAAAACAACTCTGGAGATGGCAAGAAATAAATTCTAGAAAAACAGTAACACAAAATAACACACATTCTTAAACAAACAGTTTGTGGAATAAAAGGAGACAAAATAGGTAAAGTGAAGAAAGCATCATGTAGGGGGTGGACTGAGTTTATGCAGAGGTCAGGGAAAGGGATTTTTCAGCCTTTCTTTTCCAATGTATTTCTGAATCTCCAACACTACAGCACTGGCAGCTCCACCCCAGACCACAAAAGTGATTAATTACAGACATTTCTGCACTTGATCCACTGATGGAAGTTACCATGGAAGAAGGCTCAGCTCCATCCCCCAAATGTGGTCTCACACCACTGCTGAAGAAGTGACCCTGGTGGCCATGGAATCATGGGCTCAAATGGAAAAGATCTTTAAACCATCTTTAAAGCCACATCCACACAGCTTTTAAATCCCTCTGGAAATGAGAACTCCACCACTGTCCTGAGCAGATGATCCTTTTGGGAAGAAATTGTTCCTTATATCCAACCACACCCCCCTCTGGGCCAGCCTGAGGCTGTTCCTTCTCCTCCTGTCCCTGTTCCCTGGGAGCAGAGCCTGACACCCCTGGCTGTCCCCTCTTGTCAGGGAATTCCAGAGAGGGAAAAGATGCCTCTGGATCCTCCTTTTCTCCAGGCTGAGCTCTTTCAGACGCTCCTGAAGCTCCAGCCCCTTCCCTGGACAGGGATCCTTGTCCCAAGGGATCACCACACCACAGCAGCATCACACCATGCCAAGGACTCAGCCCTGGCTGCTGCTGCCCTCCATGGTGATGGTGAGGACCCTTCCCAAAGCTGAGCAGCCACCTTTGACGTCTGCCAGAAATTCAGACAAACTCTCACATTTCTGCTTTCCATTCCTCAGCAAAACGAAAAAAAAAAAAAAAAAAAAAAAATCCAGGTAAAAAGGAGGATGGAGGAGGTGGTTCAATTTTGAGGTGTTTCTGTAGGTTGTTTTTGGGACAGAACAAGCCCATCCCTCCCTTCATGTCCCTCCACTCCAAAGGCAGCAAAGACAAGGACTCTCTCTGACTGCCACCCAGCCATCTCAGCACAGCTGAAAGGAGGCACACAAAGCACACAAAGCCCTCCAAAGTTATGCCACAGTCATCAAATACCAGAGGCGTTTGGAAACCACTGTTGTGGCCCTGAGTAGGAGCAAACCTCTCCAAATAAGGAAGCATTTCTCCTCCAACGTGCAGGAATTGGCAGCTCCCCTGCTGGAGTTTATGTAAGATTTCTCAAACAGATCAGCCAGCGAACAAATGTCAAAGATCCTCCCTGGCTTTGGAGGGCAGTGGCCAGACTTTCATTGCAGGAGGGGATTCTGAGGAGGTTTGGAGTTGGGAAATGAATTTCCACGTTGCCAGGACAGAGGTGAAGGGTGATTCCAAATAATGAGCAGCCAGTGATGAATTGATGAAGAATGGCCACGCTGCCACCTCAAAGTGTCCCCTCTCACATCCCCATATGGGTAATTTACAGAAAAAATGGGCATTTCCAGAAAAATGGGGGTTCAGGATCACATTACAGGAATGTGCTGCTCGAGATCAAGAGAAGCAAAAGTGACAAATATGAGATACTACAGGCACAATCTTAATATGGAGACAAAATATTCCAGAAGGGTCTCAGAGAGGTCAGACAACGCTGTATTTTTAATACTTAGCTATATCTACTTATCTCAGAATATTGACTAAATAAATTCAGCTTCACTTTCCAGCAAAAGGCTGCAGGACAGCTGCTTAAAACTTACTGGAGAGGAGATCTTAAAACCAGGTTCCCCTGGTTAACCAAGACATGATATGGCAAGTGCTTAGCAACACTCTTCCCCAATTTTTTTAACCTCCACCAGCCTCCCACGGAGAATGACAAGGAGTTATTACCTCCTGACAATGAGCTCTTTCTTCTGTTTCTTGTCCCATTAGGCCCTGATCTCTGCTGCTTCTGCACAGAAGGTATTTTGAATATCTAAATACCTAAAAGACGTGATTGTGTGCACAAAAAGCTCTTCAGAGCAGAGAGGATTTGGGGCTACTGTACACAAAAAACTCAGAATAAAGGACTCAGCTTGTTTTGCCTCTAAAGGCTTCAGCATTTCAGCTCTCAGAGCAACGGTGACACTGAAAAATTTAGGGTTTACTATTATTTATTAAGCTGCCTATCAGAATTAATGAAGTTTATTCTTGCATTCAGTTAGGTATTTTCACTTTCAGAACAGCAAAAAAAAAAATAAGCAACAAACCACTGACAAAGTCCAATAAAACAGAAAGAAAATCCAGTTCTGTGGGACTTGAAGCCTCAAGGCACACCTACTGCTTTTTTACCTGAATATACAGAGCAAGAAACACAGAGTCCAGATCTCTTTCACTAACACATCTCAATCCTAAAAAAAATATTCACACACAGACAGCAAATTAAAAAGGACCCAAAGCCAATCAGCTGCTTGGGGGCACTGAATAAAAGAGGCTTTGATCCATGGTCACAGAGGAAAGGGAAGATGGACTTTCAGCAGGGTTTGAAGGGACTAAACACATAGAAACAAAATAAGGAATAGGTTTAATTCCACTTTTCCCACACCATGCACAAAGACAAACAGCTGATGGCAAGAGAGAGAGAAGGGCAAAACACATCTGGGAAGACACATGAAAAGGATTTTTTTCTCGCCTCCTTCTCTGCAAACTCCATTCTGGTTTGATCATCCCTTCCACCAGCATGAGGTCAGGCACAAGCTCTTTTATGGGGACAATTAATAACTCTTATCATCATTTGATTTATCCCTCTTTAACATGTGTGCATCACATGGAGATGGACTGGGTGAGTTATTACCTTGTGGAGCTAAGCAGAGAATTTTGTTTTTACTGTCCTCAAGTTCTATTCCCTAACTTGAATAAAAAATACCACAGATGTATATTTCAAGAGGGACACAAGCAATGTCTTTGCCTCAACACATGCTTGATTTATTATTCAGATTTATAACTGTACTTTCCTCAGTGTTTGAGTTACACATTTTTTTCTCTGCTGAAAAACAAGGATTAAATCTTAACCACAATGCCTTGATTTAAGCTTAATTTTCCCGTGCACCATTTTCCAACCTCCTGCAACTCTGAGGTTCCATGACTAAGTTCTTCCTGCTGCCACAAACTGATGCTTCAAACACAAGATTTCTCTAGTTTGGCCCATGCATAGAATACCACAAAATCCAATCATAGTGTCTGGATTGAGTAAATCTTTATTTAAATCTAACTACAGAGGCTCAGGGCACCCTTTTCTTCCACAGCTCACTGGAGACAGCTCTGAGGGAGGCAAAGAACAACAGGAATCCTCCAAGGACATTTCCAAACCAGCCCCAGAAGAGGGGCACTGAGAAAACAGACTCTCATAGTTCAGCATTCAGCTTCTGAGTTACATTTTATGAAAAATAACTCCCAATATAACACAATCAATCATTGCACTGCACAGAGGAGTTTTCAGTCCAAAAGTGTCTTTTCTGTACAACTGGCAAAGATAAATTGGAGAAAATCTCTCATACCTTTTCACTTTCATGACCCTGAATATTCACCTTTGTCTTCAAGTCCAGACCCAGCTGAACACAGGGAAATTAAGCCAAGGAGATCTGAGCCATAATTCTCCATCCATGGCTGTGGCAAATACACAGACCCTGTTTTATTGATTCAAAGCCAGTAATGAATGTGAACGGCCAAACCATGAAGGTTTCTGCAGCTCTACATCCAAACTGGAGCTAGGCATCCCAAGATGAAATAAAAATGCAAGAGTAGGAGCCCTACATTACATTTATCAGTGTTATTCTCTATCTCGACAGCAGCAGCTGTAGCCAGCAGCACTTTCATTCCAATTTGTATCCATGAGGTATCAGCATTTCAGAGTCACCCTGACATCCTGGGAAATTTTCATTGCCAGGTGAAACTCAGATAAAAGTGAGAATATCACAACAGCAACACGCAGGGATCTCTGAAATTTAATATTTTTTCAAGTTGAAGGAGTGGCAGCCCATCTCTCCCTGAGGACAAACTGATCTTCCCCAACCTACACAAAGCCAAACTCAGCCTTGCTGGAAACTCTTCTTCTTCCCAGACCAAAGTCCTCTCTCAAGTTGTGCCAGGAGAGATTTAGATTGGATATTAGGAAAAATATTGTTCACTGAAATCATGGTCAGGCATGGAGGGCTTTGGCCAAAGGTTGGACTTGATGAGCTTGAGCTTTTCTAACCTTAATGATTCTGTGATTCTGACAGGGTCTGCACAGATTCCAGCAAGACACCAAATTAAACCTCAGCCTGAAGGAGCCTGAGGAAAGGCAGTCAAGCTATTGATTGAGCTGCAGCCTCTTTTTCTGCCAAAATTTGTCTATGAGAGGGCAGAAGACAAAAGCTTCTGAAAAACCCTCCTTGCTGAATTAAATCTATTCCCTCTGGGAATTTGCTCCATCAGATATAAAGATATATTTTCATTGCAGTCAAGATTTAGCCTTTTCCAGACTTTATTTTCCATCCAGTCAAACTGATCTGCAATGATTAATAAGCAGTAAAATAATTTAAGAACAAAGAATAAAAGTGTACTTAAACCCAAATGTACAATTAGAGACAGTGCTTGTATCTGTTAACTTAGGAATTCATCTGAGCCTAAAGAAAAGCCCATGGTAAGTTTGATACTTCAATTACAGTTTCAGAGAGGCAGAAATAGCCAATCCAACATATTCCATGGTGCCTTTCTATGGACACAGCTTCCAACATGAACCTGATACACAAATGGAGCAATTACAGCAAACTGGGTTTTCTTTATGAGTATTTCTCTACCAAGTTGCTTTTAAATGAGATGTTTTGATGTTTCCCACAGACCTGAACCATATGGGAATCAAGAAAGTATTAAAAAATGAACAGAAACCCTGCTAATCAAAGGTACAAAACATAAAAAGCTCCTCTGAGCTACTATAACCTTGTGGCTGCATGAGCTGCTGGATAAACAGAACAACCCAGATAAAGAAGAACTGGAAAGGGATTAATTAAATCAGAAGCAATAAAGACATATTAAAAAGATTTCTAGAAAGAATAAATCCAATCACAAATACATTATTATGGGGTCAGCAGTGCTATTATGGGAAGGATCTTTGCATTGGTCCCTCCTTGCTTATTACCCAGGTAATCAGATGGGTCACAGGACTGAAGCATCCCAGTGACTCCCAGCTGCCCAGGTTGGCCCTTCCTAATGCCCTTCTAGATTTAAAAAAAAAAAAAAAAAAAAAATTTCTCAAGGATTAAAAGCACACTGTACTCTATAAAAAGACCAGAGTCTTTCCTAAGCAAGAGTTAACCCCAGAGCAATGCCTAAGACAGGTGGATATTATCAGAGCATCTTCCCTGGAAACGTTAATTTGTTTGCAAGTCAAAGTCCTGAAAGAATTTCTGACATTCCCAGTGAAAAGATCTCAAGTCAAGACTTGGCTCAGCAATTTAATTCAGCTTGTTTTGTTGTCTCAGTTGTTTGTTCAGTATTTATTGCCAGGCTTTGTTTTCCTGTCACCTCCATACCCACTCCACTGCCCTTGTTTACCACGTGCCTTTCTATTCTCTCATAATCCTCTGAGCTTCCTTTCAAGTAGCTTGGGGGAAAAAAAAAATCACAGTATGAGTTCATGAAACAATGTATGAATAAGTCATTTCCTCCTTTAAATACACCTCTGAGTAAATGATCCAGAGACTTTTCAAGAACCATTTACATAACAGTCGCTGATACAGGCTTCAAATTTTCATGTCAATCTCAGGATGGCATTTTAAATCACCCCATTTTCCTAAATGAGGTGAGAGAATTTTAAGAGCAGATTTTGCCAACTTCTAGACCCCTTCTTTTAGACCCAAATCTCTAAATGGTGAATTCTCCTCATCCTTCTCCATTTGGGGTAGTGCAGAAATGTCAGAAGTGCTTTGGGTGTATAACCTATAATCCAAACACAGTTGGGTGCTACTTCAAATACATTTTCTTTTACGACTACAAATGCCATAAATTTCAGCAACTGTCAATCCCACTTCACAGCCTGCAGCTTGAAAATAAAATTTGGAGGCTTTGCTAGATGTGAGTAACCATCTACTGCAGTACTACTGGGAAGACACCTATGAATCACAAGATGCTCAACTAGTTGCAAATAAATTTAGGTAATTTCCAGGCATAATTCATAGACAAGTAAACAAGAGAGTGGAGTTTGGCTTCTACGTGGATTTCTGAAGTGCTGTAAGATCATCCATCCTTCCCTGGGCTCAGAAACCAAGAACAGGCTCAAAGGTGAATCCCCCCTCAAATCTTGTTGGAGTTGGAGGAGCAGTGAGGAAGGTGGGGGTCGGGCTCAGGAAGAGGAAACAGCCTCAAGTTCGGCAAGGGGAGGTTTAGGTTGGATATTAGGAATTTTTTCCCAAAGGATCACCTGCCCAGGGCAATGGGAGAGTCCTCAGCCCTGGAGGGATTTAAAAGCCATGTGGATGTGGCACTTGGGGACATGGGTCAATGATGGCCCTGGCAGTGCTGGGACTCTATGATCTAAGAGAGGGCTTTTCCAGCCTAAATGACTCCGTGACTGCATTCCTGAGACCTTTCTGGATGTGGTCCCTGCAGCAGCATGGCTGCTCTGAAGGCACCAAGGGCCACGTGGGAATTCATGAACTGGATCATCGAGGGGATCATCACAAGCTCCATGTGCTGCTCCAGGGCTGCACTGGGAACTTTTCCTGGACCTCAGGATGGTGCAGGGCTCTGCTGAGCTTCCCTTTCCCTGGGATTACATGGATGGAGTCAAGGACTTCTCTGCCAGCCTGGGAGCAGGAAGCCAGTGCTCAGATCTGAGCTTCTCTTGGAATGTCTTCACACTCAGACTTCTTGGATCACAAAAGGAAGGGCAGAGATGGAGATTGGGATCTCTAGCATGGTGGGAATCTCTTTCGGGGCCAGCCTCTACATCCACAACACTCCTGATTAATTTTTGTGCTGAGGCAGGAGTTTGGGCAATGGAAGGATGAAAGAGCTCCTCCATAGCAGTTGGCACTTTTGTTTGAGTGACCTAAAAGAACCCAGGGGTTGGGCGCCATAAATTCCCAAAGGTACTGCCACTTTTCTTTTTTTGGCTCCAAATCTGAATGCCAAAAAACTGGGACAGCTGACTTTGATGTGCCCCATTCTCAGATAGCAGAGGCAGCAGTGGTGACCCTGAGAGACTCCCAGCCACAGAAAAGCCCATTCTTCAAGTTCACTGAAGAGGTCACGGCCTTGGAGGTGTGGAATCCAAAAATACAACGTGATTTAAAGCAGAGCTGGAGGAGAAGACAAAGCAGCCGGGGGAAGGGAAGTGGCAGGAAGGCTGACTCCAGGCAGAGGAGGAAAAAGGACATGGAAAAGGCAGTGGAAGTTCACAAAGGGAATCTGCAAAGAGTCAGGGGGTGAGGACCTGTGACCCTGTCCCAGCTGAGCACTGGGCCACCCCAGGCTCTGAAAGGAGCCCAGAAGCAGAGCTGCAATCCATCATTTTTATCAGCAGCTCTTCCATGCAGGGCTCAGTCACCCCCACGCTGGGTAACAACACTGGGAGGATTTCTCAGACAACCTACAGGCACCAGGCTGAGAAAAAGGACAGCACTGCCAGAGGAGAGGGAATTAAGAAAGATGATTGGGAAGAGAAAAAGCCGGTGTCAAAACCAGCAGAAATCAGAGCCTAAGTGCCTTTTTCTGGTAGAAATCATGATTTTAGCCAATTTCAACAGGTAGTGGTGCCAACTGTGCTGCACAATAAACACTGGAGAAGAGGCTTTGGAGAACATATCCGTCACCACGACGTGACATGTTAGTGCTGCCTGCTTCCCAGAGTGAGAACAAACAGCAAAATCCAACTCCTAATGAAGTCAAACAACCCAAAAAGGAAAAGAGCAAAAGGAAACACTCTGTCTGTCTCTCTCCCCCATCACCAAACACATTAGCAAAATGGAGTGTTCATGATTAATTCACATTCCTTTCCCACCGTCTCTCCTGCTGGAGCAGCTCATTGTTTCTGCTCCCTGAAGATGCAGGAGCTCTGCACCTCTAACAGAGCTCTGGAGCTTTCCCAGCAAACTCCAGGATGTCTGCAGGGACTTTTCCTGTTTGGTGACAACTGCAGAGTGTCAGTGGCAGGAGGGGATTTGTCAGAGCTCGTTGTGCCTCGACTGACCCGGAGTTCTACAGCACCACATTATTTTTGGGCTCAAGGCACTGAAATTAGGCCATAAAAACACAAAGAGTGGAGATCTTTACAGCACTGAGATGAGCACCATGGCTGGATAGTGAGATAATTAGAAGTTAGTGACAATTTGCACAATGTACAAGGAGAAAAGGGCCTTTCTTTTAAAAAGAAGAAAGCTAAAAACGCTTCGACTCTACTACACTTCATGAAAGCCAGCTTTTTGAAGATATTTCAATTAAGCCCAGCAAACTCTTCAAAAATCTTTCAGATTGTTCCAGATCTCACCTGACTCTGTTCTACATTTTCAAGCAAGGGAGGAAAAAAAAAAGTTATTTTACTTTGAAAATCTACATAATTAAAACCAGCACTGTCTTCTGATTGATAAAGTTTCAAGTGACAGCTTTGCAGCAAGCTGCCTCCCACACAGAAGCAATTTGTAAAAGCCTTTCAGAGTTTTATGTAACTGAAAAATCCGAGTTGCTTTCATCCAGGTCTTTCTTTCCAGCCCCAGTTTAAATGTGGCTGCAAGGAACTGCAACAAATAGATGCCTGAATATAAGATTAATTTAGGGACCAATCATTTTGTCTAATGATCAGGCACAGACCGACAGCAAAGGCTTTTTCTTGTTGCTCTTTTGTATTTGGCAAATTTTGAAACAATTTTATCTTTAAAGCCCAACTTTACCCTAATTTTTCAAGCACAACTGGTCACACAACACATTTGCCACCAGCTCAAATGGGCTTAAGTTCCCATGAGAGCAAAACCAAAAGGAACTGAAACTACAAAGAAATAAAAGATGACATGAATTCGTTCCCTGGGTTGGTGAATACAAATCTGTGTTTGTTTTTTCAGCCATGCAGCACCTTCAGCACTAGAGGGAGTACCCAAAAAAGCTGAACATTTCCTTCATCAAAACTTCAGCAAAATCTGAACATGAGTTCTAAAACTCTCACCTGAATCCACGTATTCTCAGAGATTTTGCAAGCTGGTAGGGATAGGACAATTAATTCCATATAAATTTACCTGGTGGTTTATAAGAATTTATAGAATTTATAAGAATTGCAGCTCTTAGGAAATAATCTAAACCTCAAACCCCTCATTTGGATGCAGCCTCTCCAAGCATATCAAGAGGTTTTAAGGTAAAAAGGGAATGGTAATGCATTTTCTAAACAAACAAACAAACAAATAAAGTAGCTGAATCAATGTTGGCCCAATATAGTCCAGGAAAACAAATTTTTGTTAAATGCAAACATCACTAGTGGGTTGTTTTTCTCTAATAAACTGATCTGGTTCTTATAAACAAATAATTGTAATATTTACAGGCCAACCACTGTAATATTCCACAAATGCAGTAGAAACTGAAAACATTGAATATTGAAAGATGAGAGAAAAAAGGTGTCAAAAAGAGTACAATACTGAGAAAATGTAAGGATATTTCTATTTTAACACTGGTAGATATGGCTAATAAATTATTTTAATGCTCTAAAATTATAGTCAGCTATTTCATAAAATTCTCAATAACTGCATTTCCTATCAGCACAAACATGAATTCCCATTTCCTTTGTATTTTGATGGTTCAACAGAAACAGGCTAAAGTGAATTCATATATTAGGTGAGACTATTAGGACTAAAAGCCCAGAAGAAGCAGAGCTGCCTGTAGGTCATATTTTGGGTTGCATTTTGCCTTTCCTTTGTGATAAAGGAACCAGAACTCAAATTTGACTTCCAAGAAGTCATAGTCAGGTAATAACACAATGGAAGGGCTAGGAAAAAAAAAATGAAACAAACCAAAAAACAGCTCTACAAATGAGCAAATAGCCAAGCAAACCCCCAGGACAAAGATTTGGGCTTCATAAAAGAAACCTCTCGCAGTTTCCAATTTTGGTACAAACTGAGAAACCCGAGACTCACAGAACAACCTCATCAGTGAGACCTCTGGAGGTGTCTGCTCCAAACACCTGCTCCAAGCAGAGCCAGCTGCAAAGGCAGATCCATCTCTGGAGGGTTCATCCCCCTGCTCACTTCCCACTGTGTTTAAAAAAGGTTTGAGATGCTCAAGGCTGACCTGGAGCTGCACATCCCATCAGCTCCTCATTCCTCACCAGCAGTTCCAGCACAGCACCTCCCCAAAACACCCCAGCCCAGGGAGAAAACACCCCTGAATTGTCCCTGATGCTCCCCAGGAATCTCCTGCATGGATTCCCAGCAAACAGCTGCCCTTGCAGCCCTGGCTGAGGTCACCCACAGGAATTCTGAGGGTTCCTCCAGCCTCTGTAGGAAACCTTGGTGCACCTACAGCTCTGCCCTGTGTGCTTTCCAACAGCTTCTCCAAACCTCCCAGGCTGTTCCCCCTCACAGCTCTGAGCATGAGCTGCTCCCTAGAGCAAAATTCCCCTCTCCTGACAGAGTCCTGGAAAGGTTTGGGTCTCATCCCACCCCCTGCCATGGGTAGAGACACCTTCCACAATTCCAGGCTGCTCCAAGCCCTGTCCAGCCTGGCCTGGGACACTGCCAGGGGTGGAACAGCCACAGCTTCTCTGGGAATTCCTTCCCAACATCCCATCCAGCCCTGCCCTCTGGCAGTGGAAGCCATTCCCTGTGTCCTGTCCCTCCATCCCTTGTCCCTCTCCAGCTCTCCCTTTAGGCACTGGAAGGCTGCTGGTGTCAGACTTCATTCCCAGACACTTGAATCCACAAATTCCTGAGCAGAAGGGAAGGACACAGATCTTTCCCTCTGGTTCCCTGCCCTGATGAGAAGAAGACAATCTTTAGCTGTACCCTGCAAGCCTCAAGAGTTTTGTTTCCTATACACAGTGACAGCAGCCTGAGTGATGGGTGAAAACCCTCAAGACAGCAAACCCTGAATATCCTTTGCCAGGCACATTTGAATGATTTGCTTCTTCAGTCAGGCTTTTCTCTTTTGTTCCAGCTCTGTTGTGATCTTTCAACATCCAAGTATTACTTAATTCAGGAGTTTGTCATATAAAAGCCATTTTTATTCTTCTTTAGAGGAGGTTTTCATGAGAGATTTGTTCTTGCTAGGGAGCATTCTCAACAGAAAAAAAAAGTTATATTAATGGTATTTTGCAAACCAGAGTGCTAAAGACTTATTAAATCATATTTTTTTTGCAAATTGAACTTGGTTTTTTTAACCTTCCCATTAAAAGGGAAAGTAACCACAGCCAGAAAAAAAGGAGAAATTTCGAAGTTTTGTCTCTCCTCCTGTGTAACTTTGTCCCAAACCTTGTTGTGTGTGACCTCTTCAAAGGGAAAGCGTGGAAAAAGAAAATATTTGTGTGGTAGCAATGGCCTCATCTCTCCGAGGCACTTGCCACGCCAGCTGCAGGGATAAATCTCCTGTTACAGATAGATTGTGGCCACAAAACAGCCAAAATGGAATGTTAATTTAGGCTCAACCATGCTAAAGCCAGGCAGGGCTCAGGGAATTCTTGAGGAAAACAAGGTCTCCATGAAATCCTTGCTCTGAGAAAAGCCTTGGCAAAGTATTTTAAATTTCTAATTTCTCTGATTAGTTTGGGTCTGAGAGCTGTTAGAGAAAGCATCACCCTTGGAAAATCCTTCTCATTATTTTGTCCTGCTGCCTTAGACTTCAGAGTTCTCCAGAATGTATTCCCTCTCCTCTTCCATTGTCTTTATCTCCTCAAAGAGTTATTGGGTTCTTCCAACCCAAGCAGAGATATTTTCCCATTATTCAGATTCCTGCCCCTCCATCTATGGGATTATGGGGCTAGACCAAAGATAGCATCTCCCACATCCAGTGATTTAACTCCATGGCTGTTCCCAACACCACACATCCAGCCCACCACTGTTTTCCTTAAATTCAAGCACAGAAGAAAATTTCTGTGGGTGAAGGACTCAACCATCTCGCCCAACCCAAAGAAAGTCCCTGCAGGATTTTTGGCCCAACTGAAGGTTAAGCTACAATAACATAATGAGGTACCTGAGCCCTTAAAAGTCATGAACATTATTCCTGAAAGGGAGAATTACTTAACCAACAGCTCCAAAAAGAAATCCAGTGTCAAGAGGAGTTCCTGATGCCCTCCTGACACCCAGCATCTGGGGGAAAAAAGGCAGGGAAAATGAAAGTTAGCCCAGCCTCAATATTTTCACTGCTGGTGCTTCCCAACAGTTCCAAGCTGTTGTTTCTGTGAAGATTTTGCTCTCCCTGACCAGCATCTCCCACTGCACTTCCAGATGCAGAGGGCTGGGCCAAGCCTGTTCCAGGAGATCATTTCTCATGTTCTTACCCATTTTCATAAACAAACTCAAAGCAATTGTTACTTGTCCACCAGAACAGGCAGCCAGAGAAAGCTCAGGGCATGTTCCTGGACATGACCCCAAACCATCAGGAAAAAAAAAATTGGACTTCCTTTGCAGTCCTCCAGACTCTGCCCTGATCTCCTTTGCTCATGCAAATCCCTCTCTGCAATCAGGGATTTCATCAACAGAGATAAAACTGCCTCTGACTTTCAATCAGATGCTCGCAGGTGCTTTTCAAAACCTTGTATTCATCAAAAACCTGGCAAACTTCACCCTCTGAGGTCGTGCCCACATGAAAAGCTGACTTGTTCCAGACTAAATGAGATAATTTAAATTTTTCTTAAGTTTTGAGAGTGTCAGGACTAACTCAGGCTATATGGACCTCAGAAATTATTCACTTCTCACAGAAGTCAGGACCAAAACCACTATGAATTTATGTTCTCCATCCATCAAGTCTTTTTTCTTTTCCAGGATAAATGGGATGAGTCTGGCCAGTTGGATCAAACCCTGAGATGGGCTCTGAGCAGCACCACGATATCTGGGCACTGAACACTACGAGGAACACGAGGAAAAATCCAAAGGAACAAAATGCTTTTAAATAAGTTGCATCAATAAGAGCCTTTGCTCTCAGGTTATAGACAGAGAACAGCCTTGTTGTCACTCAGCTGTTCCAGAACTTCCACTAAGCACTGTTAATTATCTAATATCAAGCCACTTCTTCTACTTCCAAGTAATTTTCCATCCTATTAGTTTTTATATCAGAAGTCATGCAGAACTGACTCTATTTATCTTTTGCTCTCTGGTATAAGTTAGAGTTCTTAAAGCACAGACCTGAGTAAAATCTTAATATCCCTCTTAATTTGTCACCCATCTGAAAACTGAACTTGAAATAGTTGGTAGAATCTCTTCCACACGAGCCTTTTGTTTTAATTGAACTTTTCTTTTTCCCACAGGAAAGCTAATTTAGTATGACTTGCCACTATGAAAATTGAAATTCTTGGGCTAATTAATTTTTGTAACTGAAAGTGAATATGATTTTTTTTTTCCCCGTTTTTAATACCTCCCTCTAAAAAATTCAATCCTTGGCATGTAAAACCAAAGGAGAGAGAGAAAAGTTTTCAAGAATTAGAAAACTTTACAGGAACTGGAAGGTTTAAGAGGGATTACTTTACAGGGTGATAGAAGTTTTTCATCTCTACAAAGCCAGTAGCTGAAATAAAAAATCTGGAGGCAGTGAGAGTTTCCATTATAGAACTTTGGCATGATAGGACAGGAGCACATGAACTTTCCAACTTCATTTCCACAAGTGAAAAACAGGAGACACATTAAAAGTAATTTTCATAGGCAGAGATGAGATACAATGGTTGTATTGTTTGATAAATCCTTAAGAGCTAAAAGAAACAACTTTCCTGTGCTTGCACCTCAGAGGGGTGAAGTTCATCCAGGAGGACCAAGGAGATGACTTCAAGCACCAGGGCTGCTGCTGACATTGGGTTTTGACACCAAAATGATTTTATTGCATCAGGCTGGGCCTTAGATATTGTTCTGTTATTTTCTTTCATCTACTACTTTCTATATAGTTATTTCCCCACCAAAATAACCTCATATTTTACACTAAACACCACAGCTCTTTCTGTTGTTCTTCTCTGTAGCCCATTCCCCACTCTGGATTTTTCCCTATTAGTAGAACAACACCTCACTGACTTGTATTAGCCAACAGCAGGGTTCAGAGCAAATTCAATAATTGCAGTAAGAATAATAAAGAAGAATAAATCGAAGCCACTAACATCACCCATACAAATGGTTCTGTGCAGTGTCCAGAATAGAGAAGAGGTGACATTTCACAGCCAGGTGGGACACGGGACTTCTTCAGCAGCACAAAACTGGAGGGCTGGAGGATGTTCAAACACAGATCCCAGCAGGATTTGCCTCCCCACTTTGCTTTCCCTAACAAACCACCCAAAACCTGACCAAGGCCATTTAGGGATGGGGTGTACCCCAGGGCAGAAGGTAATTGGAGCAAATTCTGATGGGAAGCTGCTGAGGGATTTTAGCCTGGAGAAAAGGAGGCTCAGGTGGGACTTTTTATTGCTCCCAACAACTCCTGACAGGAGGGTGCAGTCAGCTGGGGATCAGGCTCTACTCCCAGGGAACAAGGGATAGGAAAAGAGGAAATGGCCTTGAGTTGCACCAGACGAGCCTTAGGTTCAATATTTTCAACATTAGGAAAATTTCTTCACTGAAAGGGTGACCAAACCTTGTCACAGCTGCCCAGGGCAGTGGTGGAGTCGCCATCCCCAGAGGGATTTCAAAGCCATGGGGATGTGGCACTTGGGGACAAGGGGCAGTGGTGGCCCTGGCTCTGATGGGAATGGTTGGAGTGGATGGGCTCAGAGGTTTTTCCAGCCTTTGTGATCCCAGGATTCTGTGTAATGCACACCGTGCTTCCCCACATCTCCAGCTGTGCCGTGTCCCTCAGTGATGGATGAACCCAATAAGCTGCAGAACAGTTGTTTTCTTTCCCATACACAGGCCTGGAAGCAGAAAACCACTGTTGTCTCTGTTCCCTTTCCCTTTTCCCTTGTACATCTTTCCACACCACTGATGATCTGGCTGAAAGCTTTCAAAGAATTAATCCGAGACTCCGGAACGGACAAAGCGGCACCTGCTGAACGCATGACAGCAACACTGGGCTGGGGATCAGCTCCTTTCCCTGCCTCTTATTCCTCATGGCTTTCAAACCACTAAACTTTCATCCTGCAGGTGTTGAGAGTATTTGTGGAAACCCAGACTGTGAAATGGGCACATCCAACACCGCACGGGTCAGACGCCGCAGTCATTTGTGTCCAATCTCACACGGATTTCCAAGGATAAAAGTTTCAACCTCATATTTTCTGAATCATCAGCAGTTATTTGAGCCTTTTGAACCTCCAGGAATGAGGGCTGCTGCGAGTCAGGTGGGGTAGCTCTGTTTCACAGGCTGAGATGGAGAAATTCCTTGTGGACACATTGTCATTCCGGAGCAGACCCTGCAGAGCCGCCGCTCCAACGCCCGGAAGGTGATGGGAACAAGACATGACAGCAACACCCTGCACAGGCTTGGCTCCCCTGAAAAGCTAAATGAAAGGAAGAGCAGGTGTCTGTTAAGTCTGGGCTTGCAGTTCCTTTGGGTACGTGGGGAGGTGTCAGCGCTGCTCCGGTTCTGTCTGCGAGCGCGGGTTTGAAACGGAGCGCGGTCCTCAGGGCGTGCCCCAGCACCCCTCCAAGCACAGCCTCCCCTCCATCCCACCCGCCTTTGGGGTCCCTTTGCACTGGCACAGAACCCAGAGAGAGACCCCAAGCATCCCCACAAACCAGTGCTGGTTCCCAATAACACAAACCACTCCCCAAACCCATTTTCCAAACATTTTTCCCAGTTTCGGAGCAGCACTTTTACACTGGAACACATACCTGACCAACACAGAGCAGGATATTTATGCAGCTCAGGATGTCTGAGGCAACAACAGATAAATATTAGTTTTTCAACCCTAATCTTCATGTTATAAAATGAACTTTTCGCACATTCAGATTTTTGGGAAAGAAATGCCACGTTTTATAAGCACATCCTACAAAAGGAGCCACATGAAGCACCTCATCAGCTGTACATCCCAACCAATCTTCATTAATTCTCCTTCCACCTGAACCATTCACACATAAATTATCCCCTTTCCCAATCATTTTTTTCTGTAGTAGGAAACATCTTTCTGAATCCAAGTACGATAAACACAATACTGCATGAAATAATGAAGTTTACACTTCTTAATCAGAATTCACAATACCTCAATATCCAGGCTAAAAGACAACTTTCAAGACATGACAGGAAATGCAGATATTTAATAAAAATGGGCAGGGAAGTTTTGGAATTATATTTTTCTGTTAATAAATGACCTCTCCAGAACCAGGGGAACCTCACAGGATCTGTGAGCTCACTCTGGAGCACATCCATAACAAAACCTGCAGCTGTTTTCCTGGATTCTCTTCTGAAAACAGACTTTCAGCAAAACAGGATTATTTTGGAACTCTGCAAGGACATTTCACACTGCAGGTATTTTTACTTAAATCTTACAAAAAGGTGGCTTTGTCTCGGAGATTTAGTTTTCCAGAGACATCCATCAAGCACCACGTCAGCTGTCAAGCATAAATCAATTAACCTCTGCTGAGTAATTATTTTTAATTACTTGAAAAGCAAAACCTTTAGAGATGAACCTGTGACTTTTTTAGGGTTTTTAATAAGACATTATTTTGCTGTTTATGTTGGTCTGGATCCTGGTGGTTTGTGAGTGTGGTTTTGGCCCTTATAAATAATCAGTAATAAACAGACACCCATAATTCAGGGCCAGCCCAGGATCTGTCACTGCTCTGCCTGAGCAATATTTTAAAATGCACCAGAGCAATGCTTCTGTTCTTTTCCGACCTGCAAGGGGAAGAAGTGACACCTAAGGCTATGTCTACATTATTTATACCACTTTGATAGATTAAATCTTTACCACAAGGCTGTGCTTTTCAAACATGCCTGAAAATGTTTAAAGATTCCACAGGTGCTCTTCCCGAGTGCAAACAAAGGCTTCTCTTTGTAGTGCGAAAACAAAATTAAAATGGAACAAAACCCTGGGAGCTGTAGGTGGTGCTTAGAACAAATCCTTGACTGGACATGTTGGATTTATTTATTTTTAACTCAAATATTTTTGGAACTCAGCAGAGCAATACCTATATAAATATGGGGTGGGTGAGATGCACCATGTCCCCAAGGGCCACATCCAGGCAACTCTTGAGCACTTCCAGAGGTGCTGACTCCACCACCTCCCTGGGCAAATTATTCCAGTGTCTGACCACACCTGCAGGGAATATTTTTTTCCTGATATCTCATCTGAACCTCCTCTGGTGAAACTTGAGGCCATTTCCATTTTACTTGGGACACAACAGAAGAGCCAGACTCCCACCCCACTCCACATTCCTGTCAGGCTTGTAGACATCACTGAGGTTCCCCCTGAGCCTCCTTTTCTCCAGAAAACCACTGACATTGATCTGGTTCCTAATTCTTTAACTGTTTAATAATTTCCAAATTTGGAGGCAAGCAAGAATTAAAAGATCAAAAACCTCCAAACCACATCTGAGTCTGCCATTAGGGTTAGAACAGTCTGAAACAAATTCTCTGCTCACTGGGTCCCCAAAACACAAAGGAATTCATGGAACAGCTTGGTCCTTGACTTTGCAGCTGAAGAAAGATACTGAGCTCCCTTGAGATCAGTAACAGCTCAAGTGGAAGAAGGTCTGAAAATATTCTTTATTTTGATCACTGTTAGCTAACGATGACCACTGGATTTTCATTCCCTATGTCGCCATGACAAGAACAAAAGGCCAGAATTTTAGGCCTCACTTCAGCCTAAAATTATTTTAAAATGTGCTTTTTGAAATAGATGTCTTCCTTCTAATTCCCAAGGAGTTCACAATAGTATTTTTAGAAAGGCAATTTGGAATTTAACAAATACAGGTACTTGAAAATGTCTCTGTGCTTTCCTACTTTTACAAAAAGACATTAAGGTCATAGATTTTTTTCCAGAGTGGAGATGACTTTGGGGTGGATGTAACCATGGCTACTCCACTCAGAATCAAACCAAACTACTGAATTTGGAAGTCACTGAAATGTACAGAATGCACATGATTTGATCCACAATAATTGTGACTCAGATTTATGGAAAACCTTCTCAGTTGCTGTTCCCAAATAGGGAAGAGAAGAGACCAAATTCATCCATGGGTCTCTTAGTCCATTTTGTAGCATCCACTCCAATGTTGTCATCACCCTCAACCCTAATTTTTGTTTGAATTGAGGTTTTACTGACCTGTCCTACAGGAAACAGCCTCAAGCTGTGCCAGGGAGGTTCAGGTTGGACACCAAGAGGAATTTCTTCATGGAAAGGGCTGTCAGGTGTTGGGAGGTGGTGGAGTCCCCATGCTCACTGGCTCCCCAAAACACAAAGGAATTCATGGAACAGTCTGGTCCTTGACTTTGCAGCTGAAGAAAGATGCTGAGTCCCTTTGAGATCAGTAACAGCTCGAGTAGAAGATCTGAAAATATTCTTCATTTTGATCACTGTAAGCTAACAATGGTGGTGGAGGTGTCCAAGGAAAATCTGGATGTGGCACTCAGTGCTCAGGGCTGGTGACAAGTTGGGGATTGGGCACAGCTGGGACTTGATGACCCTCGAGGTCTTTTCCAACCTCAGTGATCCTGGGATTTTGGGATTCACTGACCTGTCCCTAGTCCAAGGTCTTTATTTTGTTAAGGGCCAGTTCTCCCCTCACCAGAGACACTGAGAACTTTGAGAATCAGGAATCTGCTTCCCTCCATTCAAACTAAATAAGCAGGAAGGAGAAAAACAGATGTTATCCAAATTATTTAGGTTAGAAAAGCACACTGCCCTACTCTGTGCTTTGTTCAATCAGCTCTGCTCTTATTTCACTACAGAAAACAGGGCTCTTCAAAATCTAAGACTTATAGGGGTGAGTGACAGGTATATTCATTTCTGATGAGTGAAGACACTGTTTTAAATATTTAATGCACTGAAAAGCATATGGAAAGAAAATAATATGAAGTTGGCTTTTGCACAATAACACCATATTTTCTGTCTCTTTCCATGTTGCAGCCACATTACAGAGAACCTCAAAAAAAGGAAAATGGCAGATTTCAAATCAGTTATCCTGGTGCTACCAGCTTTCAAAAAATTAATTTTTCCCCCCATTTTTTTTCATTTTTATAGTGCAATCAATAAATAAGCCATGGCCATCAATCTCCACACCACAGAGCAATATTTTATTTCCAAACTGATGGCTTCCCATGATGAATTACAGTCATTAGAAAGCATGACAGCCTGTTACAGTGCCTTCAGCACGTGCAAGTGTTGCTGACAGAAGAAAGTGGGATTATTATTATTATTATTATTATTTTTATTATTATTGTTATTGTTATTGTTATTATTTTCATTTGGGATCACGGAATCCCCAAATGGTTTGGGTTGAAGAGACCTTAAAGCTCTCTAATTCCAACCTCTGCCAGTGGTAGCAGTGCCACCCACCCCCTACCCACATAAAGTCATAAATATTACCCTGAGCATGGATCACTCTGGACAGCCCATCACGGATGAATTTAACTTTTTCCAAACATTTAAAATGACATTTCAAGGGTTTTTTTTTTTCCTGAATAGATATTTAGTGTTTGCAACAGTTGGATTTGCAACGCTCAAATGCAGTTTTGTGGTCACGTATTTGGATAAATAGATCACCACTTACATTAGTAAAACATGAAGATCAATCAAAAATAAAATTATCTGAATAATTTATCTGCTCCTCAGATACATTGGAATGTCCACAAATACAGGATCATGAGTGCAAATGGAATTGGAACTTGGCATCTGTGACTTAGCAAGACAAAGAATACTCTTAGTAAATAATTACACACGTAATAGAACTGAGCTCAGCAACACTGAGCTTAACAGGCTGCCAGGAGTCTGAGCTGAGCTCAGTGGAAGTGAGTCCCCGTGCCAGGGAAGCAGAACAGCTTTCCCAGCTTTTGAGACCTTTCTTCTCAATCTTTTCCTACGTAAAAGCATTTTCTGCTCCTGCACTTGCAGCAGCCAACATAAACGCGAGGAGTCTTCAGATGGATCGAGGGACTGGGAGTTAAAACAGGTCCCTGCAATGCCTTTAATGTCACAAAAAACCAGCCTGACAGGAAGCACAGGCACAGGACACACAGTGGAAATGGGGTTTGGGGATGGAGAATTCATCCTCTGGAGCAGTGGGATCAGCAGGGGGGAGAGGTGAGGTGGGAGAGGGAGCGGAAAGGGATAAAAGCCTTGGGATAAAACCTGGGAGAAAATTTAGTGAAGGTACAAGGAGTGGTGGAAGTGAGGGAAGGGAATAAAAGCTCCCCATCCTCCCTTTTCTTTCTGAGCCATCCGGAGCTGAGATTAGAGCTAAAAGCTTCCACTGACAAAAGTAATGGTCTTCAGATCCAAAATGTACCTGGACACCCTGTGGTGCTCCTGGATCCGGGAATAAACAACAGCTCCAAAGGAGCTGCAGGTGACAGCACAACATGTGAGCACACAAAGCTCAGGTAATGATTAACATAATTATCATTGTTTTCTGTGGCAAGATATGCAGAGGATCATGAACCTCGAAAAATTCCAGAAACATCTGAAAGCAGGGTAAGAAGTTGGATTTTACTGGAGAAAAAGGGGGGGAAAAATCCCCAAAGCCACAAAGCAAAACAGGAGAGGAATAAAATATAATTGATAAATTTGTATTGAAAAAAAATAAAAATGAGGAGGCCATAGTTAATTATCAGAATTTAGAGTAATATTTTTCTCACTGGCTGCTGGGAGGGGCTCCAGGATTGCCCCAGGAATAATGGATTCCAGGTGAGATATTCAGAAATAATCAAAGAGGAACTTCTGACAAATTAACAGGGACTAAATTGCTTCGTTTATAAAATCTTGCAGCGAACACGAGCTTTGAAATTCTCCCCCTTTTGCTAAACTTTGTGAAATCCAGAAGAGCTGGCTTGGGGGGAAACTTCCCACTGGAAGAACAAACAAGTAGCATGTCCAAAGGAATGGAGAGAAAAGAATAACTTCTTATCCCTTCTGTGGCCCCACAAACCTTTCAGCAGAGTCCAGCATTTTTTTGAGGCATTACCAGTGTCATTAATGAGATTTCAGGGTGTCATGTGTTAGCCCTGGAACTGAGATAACTCTGCCAGTGTCCCAGGCCAGGCTGGATGGGACTTGGCACACTTTGGGATAGAGGGAGGTGTCCCTGCCCATAGCAGGGGTGGAATTAGGTGATCTTTAAGGTCCCTTCAACCCAAACTATTCCACGATTCGCTAAATTTCTTCTACTCCTACCAAACTGACTTTGCTCCATGAATGTCCAAACCCTGCTGAATTCCTCCATTCCATCTGCACCAACTGGCACCAGGAAGCCCAGCCTAGGACAGGCTGCAGATCCCAGCACAGAGCTTTGTACTTTTCTCTCTGGTTCAATAAGAAACTCCTTGGAAAGACAGGGATAACACAGCAGCTGTCAGTCATTGCAAATGCCTGGTCTCCTTGATCCTTTTGATTTTCCAGCTGGATGCACTGAGCCACTGGTCAGTCCCTACACCAGAATCTGCTCTGGGCACTTCTAAATCTGCAACACCCAAACCTGAGGATTTCCATAGCCAGGGGAGCAGATTCAGTCCCATCCAGGCCAATATTAAGATCACTCCTGTTCCAGAACCTTCCTGCTTTTACACTGAGATGGATCTGAGCCTCTTGCACTTTTTTTTTTTTCATTCCATGCAAGCTGCCATCTTGTGAGGAAGGAGGAATAAACATATGGATCCAAAATATGTTGGAATAATCACTTTCTGCACTGATACTTGTCTGTCTGTGTAGACATCAGAGAACACATAATAGTAGCTTTGTGCATGCTGTGTTATTTCACACCGCCTCCCATTTCACACGGAAAAGGCATTTGACTTTGTCTAATACAGCCTGGATTTCTCATGGATTTACCACCCAGAAGAATCCAACTGTCTAAAGCAGCCCTGTTTATCTCAGCAAAAAATTGAAAGTTTGAAGTGGTAAAAGAGCATCAGTGACCAGTGGCCAATGAAGATAAAGGTCACAGAATGTGCCTGAGGGCAGACTTCACTATTTTTTCAAGAAAAAAGGGAAGGAAAAAAAAAATCTTGCTAAAGAGTTGTTGATCATTTATGCACTTAAGACTTACGCTGTTCAGACTTAAAATGATATAAATTTAGAAACAGCACTGACATAACTTTATTAGAAGCCACAAAAAAAAATCCATAGAATAACTAAGCACGACATTTAAAGAAGTCATTTAGCATTTCTAAAGACCACATGGAGCCAATTGCACACGGAATAACAATGCAGGGATTTATATCCTAAAGAGATTTGGATATTCAGACAAGAAAGAATTTGAGGAGAGGGAAAGAAGTAAGTGAGGAGCAGAGACATTCCTCTGTCTGTTCTCCTGCATGATTAATAAGCAAATTACATCTCCTCTCTTCCTTCTCCAACATTTCTGAAGCGTATCTGGTCTTTTTGGGAATCTATCTTAGTATGCCAAGTAGCTGCCAAGACTTCCACACTCTCCATGCAGATGATTAAACTGGTCAAAATATTGTTGTGTGAAAAAATGAGTAAGAGGATAATGAATCTCTGGATTTGGAGTCGTCTGTAAAACCTCAGAAGAAATCTGGCAGCAGGGAACATGCTCAGGATGAAACAGAGAAGGGAAGAGAGACAGGAGGTCTCAAAAACAAGTCCTGCATCAGAACTGCTCAAGGGTTTGTGCCTCTTTGTAGATGAATTTATCCAATTGTGTTCCTATTTTTCGTGTGCCCATTGAATCACTGTGGATATGAAGGAACACAACAATTTTCTCAGGAAAATCTGCCCCTGAAGAGGAGTGCACTGAACAGTTTCATCACCAAGAGTTTGAATTCATTTGTGCTGTGTTCCCTGTCTGGAAGGACAATGCCATGAATTTCCATCACTGTTTTTCCAGTGCCTCTGGTACGAGCGTGGCACACCCACACCACTGCTCAGCTCACCTTTTCTCACCTGAAAAATGGGAAAGACCTGCTGGCATCACAAGGGCCTTGCTTTAATTAATTACACCTTCCCCCAGCAGAGCATTCAGCCTGCAGTGCTATTATTAATATTATTGAGGTACAGATCCTCCACGCTAATGAGGACCCTGGAAAGATGTGCAACTCCACGTGGAAAATATAAAAGTTTTGGGTTGGGCTTTGATCTGGGGGTGCTTTCATTAATTAGAGAAAAATATTTCAGTGCCTGAGGGGGGAAAACAAAAGAGCTGTAGAGGGGCTTTTTGCAAAGGAATGGAATGACAGGACAAGGGGGAATGAATTCACAATGACAGAGTTAGATGGGATGTTGGGAAGGAATTGTTCCCTGTGAGGGTGGGCAGGCCCTGGCACAGGGTGCCAGAGAAGCTGTGGCTGCCCCTGGATCCCTGGAAATCTCCAAGGCCAGGTTCAAATGTGTCATATTGGAAATAAAAGCAAAAAATTCACCTCTTTCCCTGTTGTGTTTGGAAGAGCTCAGGTGTGATAAGGAGCAGCTATGGGAGCTGGGAAGGGGCTCAGCCTGGAGAAAAGGAGATCAGGGGGGACCTTGTGGCTCTGCACAACTCCCTGACAGGAGGAGACAGGGGGATTTGGGATCTGGGAACAGGGACAGGAGGAGAGGGAACAGCCTCAGGCTGGGCCAGGGTAGCTCAGGGTGGATTTTGGGACAATTCCTTCATGGAAAGGATTGGCCAGCCCTGGCACAGCTGCCCAGGGCAGGGGTGGAGTCCCCATCCCTGGAGGGGTTCAAGCCGTGAGGATGTGACACTTGGGGACGTGGGGCAGTGCTGGCCTTGGCAGTGCTGGGAATGCTTGGACTCAACGTTCTGAGAGAGCTTTCCCAACCCCAATTCCACAGTTCCCAGCGTGCTGCTCTGTCTCCACAGGGATTCAAGCCCGAGGAAGCTCCCGGGGCGCGGCGTTGCCGGATCCACTCCTGATCTGTAAATATTCCCCTCGAAACCCAGCTCCTCCAAACCCACACTCACAGCCTGATTTCCATGCTGACAGTTTCGCTCCATTTGTTGAATTGTAAACCATGGAAAGCTCAGCAATAAAACGTCTGCAATCTGGAGCAGTAATGGGAGGAATGTCTCATAAACAAGATAAGTTGTTTCTTGCCAATATTGTTACACTTCATAAATACGAACTCGAGTCTGTTTTGCGTCTCCTAGATCAGTAGCAGACTTTTATTTTAATTAAACACAACATATAAAATATTCATTTAAAAAACAAACATCATTGTTTTAAAGACGTGCTAAATTAAATTACAGCGCTTTTGCCATCAAGTTCTTGCACAAAAGAACAATTTGGAATTGAGTGGATTGAGGCAGCACAAGTGTCCATCAAGAACCTGTAGCAAGAAGCCTATGAATAAATAAACTATTTATATTTCCTGATAAGTGCTTGTATGAACCCAGTCCAATTCCCAAAGACCTCTCATTCCAGCTGGGGCTGTAATTAAGAAACTTTATCACCTGGCAGTGAGGAAGATGCTGCCAGTCCCATTTTCTGCAGCAGAACTCCTGATTTTTCACTTCCCACAGACATAATTTATGGTCTCATTTCATTAAACTAATGTTGGGTATCTTTGAGAGAGCCATTTTCAACAGTCTCTACCCCAAAAGTACTTGAATTTTGAAATTTACCCCTGCAGCTTCTTGAGGGTCTCAAGTACAACAGAATAGGTTACCTCGAGCCTCATTCAATGCAAATGTTATTCCTGGTTTAGTAGCACAAATCCAGCTCCTGGGTCTAGCTCAGAATCCAAACACATTTCTTCTGACACCAGCCTCAGTGATGACATAAATTACAGAAAGCAAGTTTTTAAACTGTCAGCAAGGAAGAATTTTAGGAATTGAGAAGAAATTAGCCAGAAACAGCTGAATACTGAATTTTCTATAGAACCAGCAGCCCCTAACCATGGCCTGGAAGGCACCAGCCACACATTTCCTTCATGGTCAACATGGAAAAAATGTATCCCTCAGTCATAAAACAACCAAAACAGGAATAGAGAAGGCAGGACTTTATTCAGAAACTCCACAGCTGAGAGCAAAACTCAGCTGCATCACATCACCATTGTGTGCCTTTAAATAAAACTTTAAAATAACTGAAACTGCTCAATTATGGCTTTAAAGTCACTGTGTGACACCAGAGTGCAACACAGATCAGTAGGCAGAGGCAGACTGGCCAAAGCTTAATGTTGATTTAATTCCATCCTTAATCCAGAAGGAAAATAGAAGGAATAGGCAAAACACGGAGCAGCATTAATGTCCTGCTAAAATTTCAGGCTTCTGTGGAATTTCAGCAGAGTATAAATGGTAAATATGAAATTACTCAAGTTTTGTGATGTGCTTGTGTCTTGGTTCGCTAAAAACAAGATGTGTCTTAAATATTTTATTCCTCAAGTTATTTTCCAGAAGTCCTCAATCAGAGCCAGCTTCAGGAAGATGAAGAAGAGATGCAATAAAATCTCTGTCCTGTCAGGTTCAACAACCTGGAGCAGTCTTGGAGTCCTCCAACTCGGGGGCAAGAGAGGGAAACTAATTTTTTTATATTTTTGGTTTGTTTTTTCCTTCCTTCCTCAGCGATCTTTCTCTGGGATTTGTTATGTTTTAAGCCTTAAATTCACCTTTTTCCAAGGAAAAAACCAACAACCAAAAACCAAAAACAAAAACAAAAAAAAACCCCAAAAAAACAAACAAACAAAAAAAAACCAAACAAAAAAAACCAAAAAAACCCAAAAAAAAACAACAAAAAAAAAAGCAAAAATAAGAGAGGAACAAGATGGATTTAAGGCTTGAAATGTGTCATTTTCACCAGTAAAAGATGAATAGTAAAATGCACAAGCCCCAGCCATCACCAGTACTCCAGGTCTGATGGCTGATAAGTAACATTCATTTACCAGGGAATAAATGCAAAAAAAGCACAAAACACCCTTTTCTTCACATGCTCATCTACTGCAGGAGCCATCTCAGCTCATTTATTTTCAGTTTGCCATTTCTAAACTTTTAATAACTGCTTCTAATAAGCAAGACTGTAGTGTTTAAAAATTTTTAAAAGACCCTGTTCAATTTCCTCTTATTTTCTGCAAATGAATTGTTTTTATTAAAAGTAGAGCCTGTTTGGCAACAGGCTGGATGCTTTTAACTCCTAAGAGAGACTTTCCCTAACCTCTTAATTTGGCAGGGCCCATACTTGCATTCCAGATTGCTTTTAGTACCTCTACTGATTCATTACACATAGATATGGTGAGAGTGAAGTCATTTTAGCAGCTTTTATAATATTGCAGAATTTCTACATTAAATAGCTTTAAAAGACAAACCACACTGGGAATATTTCTGTTCCTGGTCAATTTATATTTTTTAAAAAGCAGCATAGGAATAAATTATAGGAATAAAGAAGTGGCACTGATCAGACCAAGTATTGTATGCAGTGGGGATGGGGAAAAGGGATTATTTTTCTTCCAGATTGAGAAGGAATCTGTGAATTAGGATTCCTGCCAGATTTTTTTTTTTTTTTAATCCATGCTTATCAAAATGTAAGCTCAAGCCTGAAACAAAAGCTTCAAACTCCTCATGGGAGACCAGGGTAAGTTGGGTGAGTATTAAGTGAACTAATTCAGTCCCTGCTTCCTGTAAGCCCGAGACACAACACTTGATGCTTTAATCACACAGCCATTTATTTTTATAAAACATAAAATGTAAAATTACTAAATTGGGCTGGTACTCAATCCATCACCAAACTGGGCAGTAATTGCTCTTCATATGGATTCCTAGTCTGGGCTGTTTCCTGATCAGTATTTCCCTCTAATGAAAAACTTTTAATGCTTTCAGATTTTGAGACAGCAGAGCAATAAAAGTTGTCAGTTGAGTCCCTTTTGTAGCCCATGAGATGTAAAATCACCAGATGGATTCTCTCTGCTTACCCTAACCCTGGGTGAGATTTATTCAGAATAAATCCCGAGCTGTAGTGGCTCAGAAAGGATGGAGACACATCAATTACCATTGCTTTCAGTGGGCTCTAACCAAATTCAGCTTTCCCTCTCCTCTTTTTCCATGAATCCCAAGCTGGTGCTGGGGAGTGCTGATGGACAATCCTGCTGGCTGGGAGGCAGCTGGAATTCCAGGGACAGGAGATCTGCACTTCTCCCAGGACCACACATCCATCAGCAAGGCAATATTAAACTCCTATTTGGCCAAGGAACACACAATTCCAGGCTCAGTAGCCCCAAAAAGGGACTAAAATGTCTCAGTGCTAACAGCCCTGTCCAGACCCCTTCCACTTCTGCACATTTTTATCATCCCACAGAGCTTTAGGGAGTCACCACCTTCTCTAATAAAAGCCTGAACCAAAAGCTGGGCTTCTGAAGGATTTGGGTTGGCTTTGTCTGGCCAAAGTCTCTCTGTTCTCCTAAGCAAACACGATCCCCCAGCCCCTCACTCTCACGTCTCTCCCTTTCCACGCTGACCAGGGAAGTCTGATCCTCCCCTGGATATCATATTCCTTACAAATCGTAAATATTTGCATTGTGTCAGAGAAGTGACTCACTGGAGGGATTACATTTCAGAGTAGGCCCAGAGGATTATTACTGGCATTGCCAAATAAATTCATATGCAAATCTTTGCCACGTTCATTCACGCCTTCAGCACAGCAAGAGTTTGCCCAGGCTGAGATCCCTGAGGAGTGTCACAGAATCATGGAATTATGGAATCATTAAGGTTGGAAAAGGCCTTCAAGATCATTAAGTGCAAACATCAGCTGATGCCACCATGCCCAATAAACTCCGTGTTTAACCACTCTTGCTACGCAGAAATTGTCCCTAATATCCAACCTGAACCTCCCCTGGTGCAACTTGAGGTTGTTTCCTCTCCTGTCCCTTGTTCCCTGGGAGAAGAAAGGCAGGAACCTGCAGCAGATGCTGATACAGCCCAGGGAGATGTTCCAACCTTTGCTGTGCTACCAAGCAATTTCCCCTCCTCACTGCAGCAGCCTTGTGCTGATAAAATCCAATTGGAATAAATTACTCCTTTTTTCCTGATTGTTATTTATCTGGAGAGGCTGAGAACCGTGTTTTTTGCTGATCTGAATGAATTGCTATTCTAAATAACAACTAAATTAACTTTGGTGTTTCGATTAGCATGGTGAGAGCCTTGAGCTGGTTATTTTATAATCACTCAAAGTGCATTTTTATTCAACAGCTTTACCATAACATTCTGCTAAACTAGAACTTGCACAGCATTTAGCAAACTGAGAGAAGTTACAATGTCAATGTCAGTGGTAGAACACAAGCAGTACATGGAAATCTAACAATCATTAAGGTTGGGAAAGATCTCCAAGATCATCATGTCCAACCTTCAATTGGATATCACCTTGTCAACCAAACCATAGCACAAAATTCCACTCTTTTTTTAACATTTTTTTACTCATTTTTTGAACACTTAAATTGTGCCCCATTTTTTGGAAAAACTTCTGCCCAGCCCCAAAGTTATCAGCAGGATGTGCTGAAAAAATTATTGCTGCAAAAGTTAAGGATATGCTCACCAGGGAATGCACAAAGCATCCACAGGGAATGAAACGTGTTGGGAATTCCTCATGGAATGTTTCAGCAGGTGTGTGAGCACGGTCACACCTCCTGACCACGAGTGGGAATATGAAATGGCCTTTTATTATCCACTCCATTTAGGCAAACAAACCTTTAGAAAAACATATACCCAAGCCTTCTGCCAATTTAAACACTTTCTCACAAGTTAACTGTTATTAAAAATGCTTCAGCAAATCCCCAGGTATCCTTATTTTTCCCAGATGTGTACAATACTCCTCAAATATGCACGATCCTAATAAACAGCCACATTTCTGGTGCAAATACATGGAAACCTCTCACAGTGCTCAGATGGGATCCCTGGAGCTGGTAATTCCCAGCATCATGAAATTCAGGAGCAACCCTGATATTTTTCAGCTGGACCCACGTCCAGCTCAGCACCATTTCCCAAAGTTAACAAAATTTACTTCCATCAATTCTAAATATATGTGGAGCTAAATATAGCAAACCTCAAGTTGAAAAATCACGGCTAAAGCAACATACACTGAGTCTCAGTCTGTGCACCAGCTGTGGGTAAAAATGTGCTGAAAAGTAGAACATTTCGTCTCTTTTCATTTATCAAACATTCAGTTGCAAACACACAGTCATCTGTTTAAGAAGAGCTGAGAATCTGTTAAAATTATTCATTTGATGGTCTTCTGAATTTAAATCACAATTTTCTCTGGAATTCGAATTTTCAGGTAACTTTTTCTGGATAAATGCTTTCAATCAAAAAAAAACCTGGTTATTGGAGGGGTTTTTTTTTAATGTACTTTTACATTTTAGCAACAATCTTGCATTTATTTGTTAAGATAAGCAATGACACTTTTCTAGACAGCTGTAAAACATATACCTACATCAGGATGCAGATTCATGAACCAACCTAGCTGCTGGGATAAATTCAGATATCAATTTATTTCTTTTTTCCTGTGTTATCATAGATAAGAGGATTGCTAATGCCATGTCAAATTTGACATTTCCATCTCTCCCAAAGAAGGATTTCGTTGTTTTTTTCAATTCACCAAGTCCCTGCATGGATCTGTGTGAATAGGAATAAGGACCCAGGTGGAGTCCAGATGAAAGATTTTGGGCAGACTTAGGATTTTATCATTTCTTTCCTTTCAAAACCTGCAGGGATAGCAAAGGATGGTTGGAACTGGTGACTCTCTGTGAGCCAAATCAAACTTTCACTCTCTAGAACAGTTGTCTGGAGTTGAACTAATTCTGTGCAGTCTCTCTAAAGCCAAGACTAAGAGAGGTTTTTACTTTTTCTCCTCACACACACCCATTCCTTCAGTGGCTGTGTCCTGTTTGAGTCCCACTTCTAATCCTCCTCGTGATCCCTCTTTCTTTCTTCCTTGCACAATCCCTTAACATGTTTTTCTCCTCTCCTTCCCCTCCATAGTACAATTCTGTGGTTGTACTATCTCAAAAATATCTGATGCTACCACTGATGCTCCCCCCATTGCCCTTCCTCTTTTTCCATCATTTTTCCCCCTTTTTCCTATTTTTTTCTCCATTTTTCTCTCATTTTATCTCCTTCTCCCTCCTTTTTTTCACAGTTCTCTGGTGCTGCTTTGCCATCTCTCTCTGACATCCCTTTCCCTCTCTCATCTTCCCTCTCTTGGGATTCCTTCAGCTCTTCCAAAGAACCTTCCAAGGACAGGCCCACAACAAATCTTTACTTCTTAAACACAGAACCACCAATCCATCCTTTTTTAAAGCCACAAATCACCTAATTTCCTTGCCAGATTTTTTTTTCCCCTGACCTAAGCTTCCGAGGCTCCATCTCTTTTTTTTTTTCTCCCCTCTTCTCTGCTCCCAGTAGGGGAGGATGTGCCTTCCAGACACCCCTACATCTCATTTTTCATCAGCAGCTTTGACGTCTCTTTACATTTGAGGACACCCTCCCACTCAGCTGCCTCCTCATCCTCTGTCAGATGCTTCCCAAAAAGCCACGGCGTTCCTGGTGACAGGAAAAGAGTTCATCAAAGTGCTGGCACCCAAGTGCTCTGTGAACCTCCTACACCCTGGGGTAAAAATAAACAACAACAGGCAGAAATCTGGCTCAGGAACCATATGCTTGGGATTTTTTGGCTATCACCAAAAGAATGGGAATCGTCAGTGCTCTGGGTCGTTGAGAATCAAACCACCCATAAAGCAAAAATAATTATCATCCATCATCCAGAGAAGTTTGAAGCCCAGACAATCCGATGAAGTGCATTGGCTCGTGTTTGTTAATTCTTAGTGAACTATTTTTTGATTGTTAAATTGTCTGTTAGGTTGTTTTTCCTCCCAGCTCCCAGCCCTAGACAGCTGGAGGTGTTTAAAGGAAAAGTAATGTGCAGTTTTTCCACAATTTGGAGAATTCCTATTCTTATATTAGTTTTTATTCTTAGAAGCTTGAGCTGAAATTTGAGTTCCACTGCAATGCTTCCACTAATTGCCTTGAATAATTCAAATTTTACCACTCTCAAGGGCACAACTGGAGCCAGACTGTTCTAAGCCATATTTGTTACTCTGGAGCCAACAAAGTAAGTCCATTTTATGTTGTAGAGCACGCTGAGCTTAAGTTACATTATTTTGTTTGCTTCAAATTTAGACAAGTGGAAAAAAAAAAATTACAGTGGATCGACTTTGCCAAAGGAGCCCACCAAGAAACCCAGAACAAGCCCAATTTTACTTTGGAAGCAGCAGGAACACGTCAAAAATTGTAGCACAACTCTGAAAATTGTCCTTTGTCGAAGAAAATTAGCAAAGGCCTGAACTGTGGGATCTCTCTATTTTTGGCTCAAGAGAGAAATTCTGAAGCTGCTGATGATTTGAAATGGGTCCTGAAGAGAAGGAAGGAAGGAAATTAGATTTTTTTTTAACTTACAAAATTGTCTTGCCTGTGTAATAACACTGAGCATGACTGTCACTCCGAAGACATATTAGCTCATTTAGGTAATTAGTGTGAGCAGCATGTTTCCCTGCTTATTCCATTCAATTATAGGGTGCTCACTTTGTCATTACTGGAGTATCTTAATGTGACTTGTAATTAGTGTAATTACAATCCAATGTTAATTATATCTGCCACTTAGACATAATTTTATATAGTAATGGTCTTATTCTCAATAACCTTATTATGTTGTTTATTCAAACAGGAATTTAGCCTTCTTTCATGCGTCAAATATGGAGATTACAAAAAGTACTGCCTGTCATTTTTGTAGTTATGACTCGGGGAGCTTCGCCTTGCAAAATCATATTTGGGGCAATCAATGAATGGAGCAAACCAAATTATAGGGCCTGATTATTAGAGACATGCTGAACCCACAGAAATGATTTGCACGGGAGGCACATTAAGTCATCCTATGGTTGGTGAGAGCCACAGAGAGAGGTCAGGGGCTGTAAATTAACCAGGGAACAAGAGATGGGATACAGAAAAATCTGCCTGGTGCTGGGTGTGCTTCTAGTGCTGCTGGTAGTGGTGCTCTTATTAGCAGGGTAATAAACTAGCAGGAGTAGAAGTGCCAAAAAAAAAAAATATCCTGGGAAAAGATTCTCAGTGTTAGCGGCACCTTTTTGTACAGGGATTACACATCTGATGAGCAGTTTTGATTTTTCACAGGTTTCCTTTCTCTGATCAACAGCATTTTTGGGGGTGCAGCCACACTCTGGGTTTAGGTACCAGGAGAGGGGCTTTGAAGAGTCTTTCCTCATTCCTGAGCTTTGCTTCCCACTGTGGGAATGGATTTCTGCTTCTTTTCCTATGAGGAAAGGCTGGGAGAGCTGGGAATGTTCCCCTGGAGAAGGGAAGGATCCAGGGAGAGCTGGGAATGTTCCCCTGGAGAAGGGAAGGATCCAGGGAGAGCTGGGAATGCTCTCCTGGAGAAGGGAAGGATCCAGGGAGAGCTGGGAATGTTCCCCTGGAGAAGGGAAGGATCCAGGGAGAGCTGGGAATGTTCCCCTGGAGAAGGGAAGGATCCAGGGAGAGCTCAGAGCCCCTTGCAGGGCCTGAAGGGGCTCCAGGAGAGCTGGAGAGGGATTGGGGACAAGGGATGGAGGGACAGGACACAGGGAATGGCTCCCACTGCCAGAGGGCAGGGATGGATGGGATATTTGGAATTGGGAATTCCTGGCTAGGAGGGTGAGGGGGGAAGCTGGGATGGAATCCCCAGAGAAGCTGTGGCTGTCTCTGGATCCCTGGAGGTGTCCAAGGCCAGGTTGGAACACCCTGGGACATTGGGAGGTGTCCCTGCCCATGGGACAACCCAAACCATTTTGGAATTTGCTGAAGAAAAACTGAAAGACATATTCCAGGAAAATCCTCAGTGCCCTGGCACTGGATGCTCTCCCACAGCAGCAGAGAGAGACTGGAATAAAAATCCACCAAATGCAGCCAGAGGGTTCTCAGCACCTCTTTGCTCTGGCCCCACCACTTCTGTAAAATGAGTTTTTTTAGGAATTAACCCCAGCCTGGAATAAACTCTCTCTGGAAGCAAAATGCTCTCCAGGCCAAATCCCACTCTGCCCCACACTCTCTTTTGTGCTACCTCAAACGGCCACAGTGAAATATATTTAGATTAAAAAGCCCTAAAAGAGCCAGTCAAAACAATGCACATATTTGTGCCTCCAGAGAGGCCCAAAAGGACAAGTCACACATGACAAACTTCAGTCATGTTATTTAATGCACAGTGCTGAAGAGAGGCAGAAGAACCACAGGAGCAGAGAAGGGAATTTGGCAGCTCTCTGAGAGATGGAAACCAAGATCCTCCTAATCCACGTCTTTTACTGAGTCTGAAAAGGGTTTCAAGCTTTGAGCTCTCTCTTTGGAGGCAAGTGAATCATCCAGATTTCCATGGCTCAGGGTGATGTCCCAAGACAGCTGCCAGCTCTCTTTGAGCTCAGGAAAATCAAGAAGTTTCAAAATGAAAGCAGAGAGTCAGTGAAAATAAAAGCAAATCAGGGTATGTACACCAGAGAATGATGCTTAACCCAGCTGGAAAACCAGGAGACATTCTCCAGTTCTGAAGGGAGGCTTAGGGAGCAAATCCCATGGGGAGCTGAGCCCCCTTCTCTGAATGATCTTTAAGGTTCTTCCATCCCAAACCACTCTGTAATTCCTTGATTTTAGAAACTATTTAACTATTCTTCCATGCCAGACTTTTCCTTAGTCCCTTTATGTTTCGTCCACATAAAATAGGATTGTTTTTACCACTAAATCTTGCATTTGGTGGGTATGAAACCTGCTTGGATTCTCTTTTTTAAAACTGTCAGGGACCCCAGAATAGTCATTCTTAATGGCCCAAAGGAAAAGCAAAAATACTTTTCCTTGTTGTTGTTGTGTGAGATGCATAGAGCACATCTGGATTAACACAGTTCTGAAATCTTAAGGTTATTAACCTTATTTAAGGACTTCACATGTGAAAGAACCTCAAACCTGGCACACAACTTCATGCATAGCATTGCTGAGGTAGATACTGCATCGTTAGGTGATCAAATATATCAGTTGGTTATATAATAGCTATAATTTATTGTTCCTGCAATACAAATCTTACTGGCACTTCTGCATAAATAGTGTTTTCTCACTGGTTGCTGACTAAATCATATGTCTGCAGTGACACTCAGTGAACTGACATTTCTACATGTTTTACTTGCTTTTTTTTTTTTTTCTGCTTTTTTAACTAAAAGTTCATCTCCTTAGAGCAGGCAGTGGATTCAGAGCTCCCCAGTCACTAAAGTCACTCATTCCTCACCTTGTGCAGTGTGACACCACACCAGCACTGCTGCAATCACCATTTGGATTTTATTGCTTAAATACATCAGCAATGGCATCTCTGGAATGTGCATCAGACCCAGGAATTAACCATTAACCAGCAGTTTTCCTGAAAATGCTCTCCCACTTTTTTTTGGTAACTGAAAGGCCACAGCAGGAGGAGCAGATCTGCAGAGTAAGAAATGTCTCTCCTCTCTTCCCACCTGCTGCCCTAAACCAGGGCAAATTTACACATCAGAAGAGGTTGTTCCCTACATTTTAGCGGGGTTTGTGGACAAAACAACATCCCTGCCCACCCCAGCAGGAGGAAAACTCTGCTTGGAAATGAATTCAAGATGATTGATCCAGGCCAGGTTGGGACTTGGGAGCTCGGAGCACCCTGGGACAGTGGAAGTGTCCCTGCCCATGGCAGGGGGTGGAACTGGATGAGTTTTGAGTTCCTTTCCAATCCAAACCAGTCTGGGATTCTAAGTCTGCACTAGCTCATCACACATATTCTTAATCCTAGAAAAGCCTGGGAGCTGGTTACACCTCCAGGAATCATTTCCTCCCTGGATTTGTTTCTCTTTGAGAGGTCACTTATGAGCCCAGGTTAGCAGTTCCACTGCCTGACCAGGAGAGACATTCCAGGATGGATTTCTGCCTCCCACAAACCTCCCCAAACAGTGGCATTTGTCCACCCTGGACTCCATCTGGATGAGGTGGCCAAAGACACCAAGGCCCATCCACCTCATCTATGTTTCCTCACATGCTGCCCTGAGAACTCCACAGAAGAACTTTTCACAGTCTCCAGAGGGAATTAATTCCAGTAATTAACCCCCTTAATATTAAAAACCGTTCCCTCATTTTTAACCAACTCTTCCCTGCTGTGATTTTTTGCTGTCATTCCTCATGTTCTATCACAAGGGGCATGGAGAACAAATTGTTTCTTTTCTCTTCACAGCCTTTTCCATATCTGAGGATTTATTGTCATAGGCATCCTGAATGAGAGAACAGAACAAGGACTAAATCTGGGAAATGTGAGTGGCCTCTTCCTTCTCAGGCTCTTCCTATTCATTCCTGCAGCTCTCCCTCTGCACCTTCTCCACTCTAAAGTCCCTGTTTCACAGAATAACCAAATCATTAAGGTTAGGAAAGACCTTTAAGATTGAGTCCAACCATTCCCCAGCACTGCCAAAGCCACTACTGACCCATGTCCCCAAGTGCCACATTCACATGCCTTTGAAATCCCTCCAGGGTTGGGGACTCCACCCTGGGCAGCTGTGCCAGGGCTGGACAGCCCCTTCCATGAAGAAATTTTCCCTCATAACCAACCTAAACCTTTGCTGGTTTAACTTGGAGCCTTTTCCTCTCCTTCATCCCCTCCTTCCCAAACCCCTTCCTGTGCCTGGGAAGACAGAGAGCTCCAGCAAAGCAACAACAGCTCTGCCCCATCAGACACCCCATCAAACAGCCCCACCCCATTCCTGCCTTCCCATGCAGCCTCTCCATGCCCAGGATGTCAAGGCTGAAGCACCTGATGGATTGGGGCAATTACTGCATCTCAGACATACAAGTCACACTAATGCACAGCAAATACAGCTCACCCTTAATTGCAGCTACAGACATGGACATTTGTTTTTCTTAGTAATTAAAATGTTCTATTGTGCTTAATACTGTTATCTGTATTCTTTGGTTAAGTGCAATTTAATTTGCTTTAAGAAAGCTGGGTATAATTTAAAATGAAAAATGTATTCCTTCTGCTATTTTTCCCCCCCTAATGCTATTGTTTGTAGATCTAGAACTCAGCAACTTCTGAGATTGTTCACAAAGTTTCTGGAAGGTGAGGCTGTTCTAAAACAAAACAAAACAAAAAGGCCAAAAAAACCCAAAAGACAAAAAAAAAAAAAACCAACCAAAAATAAATAAACAAAAAAAATTAGTTGTGACTGATTCTGGAAATTTCCTGGTTGCTAAAGCACTTAGTGGGATAAAGGAGGTCCCTGAGGCATTTCCAGGGCAAAGGAGCTTTCACAAGGGAGGCAGAGGTTGCACTGGGGTCCCTGGAGTGCCCTGGTCATGGCTGTAATGAGAAACATGGATTAGAATCATGGATGGGCTGGGTTGGATGGGGCTGGAAGCAACCTGGGACAGCTGGGATAGAATGTGGAAAATGTCCCTGCCTGTGGCAGGAGATTTGGAATGAGAGGATCTGCAAGGTTTTCTGAGCAACCTGTGCCAGGGCCTCACCACACCCACAGGGAAGAATCAATTATTATTAATTAATTGGAGAACAGCTGACAGAACTCCCCTTAAGCCCTCTAAGATGCAAAGTTCCCCTACGAAAGGGGAAACATTTTTGGATGTCCCACATCTGGGGAAAAAAAAAAAAAATCCCTGAGGTGGTGGAAGCAGCTCCACCTGCACAAGGAACCAGAAAACTTCTTATTCATAATTTTTTTTAACACAAAAACAGGTGGGGAGGTCTGCAAACATAAATTTGGTCTGTCATTAACGCTGTTGTTATTATTCTTTGACTTGTCAGAGCACAGAAAGAATTCCTTCCCTGCAGGAAATGGTTGCATTTCTTCTGTCCCCTCTGAGGCCACAACCCTCTGGAATCAGCTCCCCCAGAAGGATCCAGGACAGAAGTCACAGGAAGGAACAGTGTTCCAGCAACCACTCAGGGATGAAACACTGCAGCCTGCGGGACTGGCTGCCCTCTGTCCTGCACACACCACGAAGGGATCCAGCCCCAGAGCTCCAAACCACACTTTGGCTGACTCTCATTTCTGGAGAAAAGGGTTTTGGTTTTTTTTTGTAAACAGCACGAGCTGGGAGGCTCTCGAAGAACGTCCCTGCTCGGGTGTGCTGCACAAACAAAGTCCTTTCGAAACCCTCTCTCCCCAGCCTCGAGCCAGCAGCTGACTTTCCCCATCTCACAGGGTCACAGGAACTGGGATATTGTGAAATCACTCAGCAGAGATGACCTGCTTTAATCTCAGCTGTCGCTTCACACACTCGAGGAAGGATGGAGCAATGTTTGAACATCATCCGCTCCCTTCCTGTAAATTCCTGTGCTGTTTCTGCCCCTTATCTCAAGCTGGAGAATCTCAAACTGAATCTGAGATCCTGCTCTCCCTGCACGACTCATTAGGAGAGCACAGAAATAATGATGCCAGTGCTCACTCAGAAGAGGTCACGGTCTGGGCCAGAACTTTGGTTCTTCAGCTCAACAACTGAGTTTTCCCCAGCCCACCTTCCACACACAGGTTTGATTTTTGTCAGGCTATAAAAAAAATTCTAGCAAAGCAAAATTTTGCTCGGCATGAAATATAATCCTATTCAAACTCAAATTCCAGTATCAATATTATCTCCTTCTGAATAAAAAGTTGCCCAGAGGAGTGGTGGATTGTCCATCCCTGAAATATTCAACCCAACATTGGATGTTGTTTTCTACAGTTTTTTCTCAAATTTAGGAAGATCCAAATCTTACAAAATAATGAACATCACAAAACCACATAGCATAGAAACAGAAAATTGAGGGAGGAGAGTGGTGTTGTTAATTCAGAATAAACCTTCTTCCTCCCCTAGGAAGTGTCCCAAAACCCATAGAGTTAATGAATTAAGTGTGCATTTGTAATGAGGACAAACCAAACAACTTTGGGTCACTACTATGAATATTTCACACTATTATATGACAAAAATGTCAACTTGCAAACAGAAAATGTTAAGATGGTGTAAGGATCTGTAAATTCAATTAATGAAGAGTTTCAGGGACCTCAGTGTACTGCAAACCTTTTACCAGGGTTTCTTCTTGGCTGTTTCCCTGTCTTTGCCACCCTCCTGTGACTGTGGCTCCTTCCACTCCAGTACCCTGAACCCATCCCACAGCTGTAAATTTGTTCCACTCGCCACTCCTCAATCCTAAACCAGAAAGGCACAAACAGAACTCATTTCTTTTCCTGGTTTTATGTTTATTTTTTACTTCCTGGCAAACAAACCCCTGCCAGAATTCTGTATTGCTGCACTGCCTTGACCTGGGGTTTCACTCAGCCAGGTGGCACACACTAAAATCACAGCACCAGAATTTAACATGTGCTGGTTAACCTCTGCTAAAAACTCCCCTGTTTTCCCTCATGGAATGCAAAAGCCCTCCTGGTCTGCCTCCACCTGAACCCCTCTCTCTGTCCTAAGAGAAACAGATAATATAATTTATATATATACAATTATGCATAATTAATAATCCAACCAAAGCTTGCTGCTCTGAAAAGCAACAGTTAGATAACCAAGCTCTGTGTCAGGCCCCATAAAATACCTTGAAAAGCAATATGTACAATTGCAATTTTCCAGCAGAGACCAAAACAAATTAGCAGCTTGTATTCCTCTGTGCTTTGCTACTAATTTGTTTCCAGTGCTGTGTCGGGGAGCAGCAGTGGTGTAATGAGGGGCAGGAAATAGGAACAGCCTAATTAAACTGGGGTGGGTAGGAAGCAAACCATCAATCCTGCTTAGCTGCAGCTCGAGGGGCAGCACTCCCCCATGTGCTAGCAAGAAATTTTTTTTTTCTTTTAAATAATAATAAATTAAAGGGCTAAGCAGAAGCAGAGCAAAAAATGGCTTTAACCTGGATCATGTTTACACGAGTTATTCATCAAAATCTTTACCAAGACTGCCTGATGCTACTTCCCACCACAGAGGACAGTGCATTCATCCCCAAACTTACTGATGGATATGGTGCATGCAGGACCAGGGCACAGAACAGAGATGATGCACAAATTGCCTTCTCCTTCATGGAATTAAACTACTTTGATTTCACAAAAACCAGCCTACATTTATGGACCAAGGAACTTCTGGCCTCAGCAGCAATATCGCAGTAAAGAACAGCAGCATCAGCAGAACTCTGTTTTCCACTCAGTTCACCTGCAGCACTGGTAGAAAATATCCTCACCGTGTAAATTGTAAATTGTGTAAATTGTGCCCCATGTGCAGGAGGGAGTCCCTGTATCCTCCTCTAGCAGAGCCCTGGAGTGGGAGCAGCTGCTTATGGAAGATCCATAAAATCTCCTTCGATTTTCTGCTGGCTTTGGGACATCAGCTTCCAGGAACATGAGCCAAGCAGGTGAGTTCCTGGGTCAGGAACTGGGAGCCCAGGCTGCTCTTTTTTGCACACTGATGTCACCTGGAGCCATGAATTTTTCACTCTTACAGCAAACACAGCAATGCCAGCAGAATATGAGGCCTGATTTCACTGAGTCCTCTCTCCTCACACCACCAGGGAACACTGCAGATGTCTGTCCATGGGATGGAGAGAGAGGAATCCCAAAGTGCCAGCATATCAGAGGAATCAATCCCTCATATTTTTGGAAATCTTAGTCCATAGGAAGGTTATAACACTAGCCCCAGATCCAGAATTTACAAGTTGTTCATGCAGCATTCTGGATCAGGATTCAGCATTGCCACACTCAGTCTTTTCCCATATTTCCTTCAGTTTTTCCTCTTGCTGATCCATTTGGATATCACAGCACAGAATCATTAAGGTTGGAAAACACCTCCAAGACCATAAATTCCAACCTTTGACCAAACACCCCCACTCCCACTAAAGCACATCACCCACCAAGTGCCACATCCACTCATTTTTTTGAAGACTTCCAGGGATGGTGACTCCATCATTTCCCCAAGGATTCCAATGCCTGATCAGTCTTTCAGTGAAGAATTTTTTCCTAATATTCAGCCTAGGCCTCCCATGGTAAAAATATTTCTCTTTGTCCTATCTCTGCTTTCCTGAGAGAAGAGGCCAACCCTCACCTCACCACAACCTCCTGCCAGGAGCTGTAGAGGAAAAACTTGCTTAGACTCAGCTCAAAAACTGTCCATAATATCAGTAGGAATAACACCAAATATTAACAGGAAAACCAAAGTACTTCACAGACATCCAAAACAAAAAATGTATGTTTAAAATTGGATTAAACCATTATCTCCTTCCACAGGAAGAGTTTTGGAGACCCAGAGAACACTGAGGGTTTTTTCAGCTGGACACAATAACCCCCATTTGAGCTGAGAGCACCTGAGCATCTCTGTGCCCATCCCATCTCACAGCCACAAATGATTTCATTCATCAAGGAACAAAGAGGGTTAAAGCTTTGGAAGCTACTTGAACATGAAGGGAGCCAAGTGTACTTTACTAAACACAAGAGGAGCTGAAATATCTCAAAACCCATAAGACCTCTGCAATGAGATTCCAGAAGCCCACTGTGGCATGAGACTGGGGATGGTATCCTAAAATATCCCTGAATTAACATTAAATCTCCAGCAGAGCGTTTGCCCTGATCTCTCTGGGAGCCAGGCTGAACTTATCTATCATTTATCTGATATTAACATCTATTTATTTCCAAACTGAGTTTGTAGCTTTGCTCATTACACAGAATTTCTTCTAAATAAATAGATCTGGTGCTAATAAATCCTCTGGCTTACAGTCACTGGCACAGCAGGTCTAATATCTGATGTAAATAATGTATTCAAGATATTCCTTTAAATCAAGAGTTGGACCACGGTGCTGAGACTCCTGCCTGAGGGCTCTAAACCCTTGTGTAATATTAATTATAATTACCTCATTAAGCTGCTGCTTTAGCACCTTTACACCAAAGCAATGGCACAGAGGGAATTTGAAGGAATCACCTAATTCCTGAAGTAAATCATGACAAGATTGGGATCTCTGTTCCTGAAACGTCCTTCAGAACCAATTATAGACAGACACCAATCCCAAAGAGCCGAAGACTTTGGGGAAATAACTGGGAAATAACAGCAAATAAAGCAGAGTTTATTATGAAGATGGTGTTAAGAGGGATTATTATTATTTATTTTCACTGTTTTGTCCCCAAAATTTGTATTTTTAAGGCAATATCTTCTTGCAATCATCTTAGTTCTGTGGTGAAGCTGACACCATCTGCCAAAATATGGTGTCACCTTTAGGGCAGTAAATCCTAAAGGACCAGATAAGCCTAGAATTCCTAAAATTCCCGCTGTCAGGCAGGTTGTGGGATTCCCAAAAGTGGGGCAGGGAATAGCAGAGGATCGACCACGTGTGGCAAACTCAGCTGCCACATTTCACAGCATCACCTCTCCCAGCTGAACCTGGAACTCAACATCTTCCAACTTTTGTGTTCAGATGCCTAAAATACACTCTAGAACGATGTTTCATGGAGAGTCTTGTGGTTGTGACTTGTTTTTCCCCCCTTTTATGTCAGTTCAGTCCCATGTCACACAAGAGGGATTCTCCAGAGCTGTGGGGAATGTCCTGACAATCAGGAGGTTTTCACCACCATAATATAGGGGTTAAAATGCAGCTCTCATAATTCTTTTACTCCCAGTATTAAACTGGAGAGGGAGAAGGTGCTGCCAGGATAATTTGGAATACTACAGACATCCTTACATCCACAGACTACCTGAGAACATTGGCTGGAAGAAGAAATGTGAGCATTTCCTGCACATTAATCACCAGTGGTGGGTTTGAGCAGGTTTAGCCTTCAGCTAAAGCAGAGGATTTGAAGATGCAAAGTAAAGTTTTCCATAAGAAGTACCAGGAGTTACCTGGTAACTCATTAATCTGCTTAAACTCTCCTCCATAGGAGGCCTTATTTCCATATTTATGTGTTTTTTTAAAAAAAATTATTTTTCTATGGTCAGGATAAGGCACTTCATGGCCCCACACTTCATTTATACAGCAGAATGTGAACATTTCCCTCTGGTGGTCCCCCAAAAATCACATTTGAGGAGAAGAACACAGCAGGAAACCCTCTATAATACAGGATTTTCTATAAATTATCTCAATTGTTTTCCCTTTCTGCTTTTCCCAGCCCTGGTTTCAGGGAGGAATTGTGCTGGCATGGGATGAGGTGAAGGCGAGAACCATCCATAGCCCCGGGGTTCATACCAAGACACAAAGCCAGCCTGAAAAGCCACAGGGATATTTGAGAAGCCACCAGGTAAAGGCTGAACAAAGAGCCCTTCTCACAGCCCTCCCCACAAAGAGGCCACAACTGAAGGGATCTGTTCTCACACGGCACAGACGTTCACAGAAATCCACATTTTAATTCCCTTTCAACACCACGCTCGTCTTCACAGCTCTGTTTTTAGGGTATTTGTGGTGTTCCTTGAGTTATCACACACCTATCAGAGATGCACCTCTTCAGGTCTGGCACATATTCCAGCCTCGACCTGGAAAACTTTCCTTACTTCCCAATCCCTCCATATAAAATACAGGCAGGCACAAGAGCACAAATAAATACAATTGAATTCTGGTTTGGTAGATGAACTTTTTGTCTTTTGAGCACCTTACTGAACAGTGTTTTGGGGGAAAAAAGTAAAATACTCAGCTCTGAACCAAGCTGTGTCAAACTTATTGCCAAGTCTAACAAAGGGCTCCTGTGAAACATAACTCTTCTGTGGAATATACTGTAATTGTACTTTTTGAAAGCAATGTCAAATCATTGACATCGACTTGGTGTTCCACGGGAGAAGTTACAATATATAGAAGCTGTAAATTAGACCCTAATCCAAACTTATCACTTTGATAGTTGTTAGACAGACTATTTGGGTGCCTATTTAGCTCTGTGATGTTCCCATTCCTTTCTCAAGGTTTTGTCTTTCCCTCAGATTTTCCAAATCGGATTTTTCAATAACCTGCACGATAAATTTACATTGCTGTTACAGCACAGTAAAGTTAAACCCCAAGCCAAATCACACATGCAAACTCTCCAAGGATTTATGAAGAGAAAAAATCAGGGTCTGGCAGATGAAATCCAGGCTGTAGGAATTTGACCTGTGATATGCAAAGCATATTCCTGAAAAACAAAATCCATACAAGCTCCAAACTGAGCACTTATCCCATTTATCATATACATTTGCATATATTTTTAAAATTCATCTTGCCTAATTCATGTTTTTTTCATTCTCAACATGACACAAGGAATAGCCCAGCCCATGTTTGCATTAGTGAGCACTGACATCCAACAGCAGCATCCCAATGAAGTAAAATATTGGTGCTGGGGAAATCTCCAAGGTGCCTCCCCAAGCACAGAAACATGGACATGACACTCCCAACCCAACCTAAAACACTCCTGTGAAAGCTGGAAAATCCTGAAAGAGTCAGGCTGAGCAGATATTGGTGTGTAATGGATTTACAGACAGGAATTCCTCCAGCGAGGAAGCAGGATCTTGAGTGCTCCTTGTTAATCACCATCAGATGTTGAATGTGTTCATTATCACCTACTTTGGTGCTGTTTCATACAGCTATGACAGAGAGATTTCAGAGGGAGATTGTACCTTCCAGATGGGAATGAAAACATAACAACACTCATGTGCAAATAGAGGAGGAAATAAGAAAGAAAAGCATATTTCCCAGAGAAAACAAGTTCTTGTTCTCTTGAGGAGCCTCCCTCGACTGCCATAACTATGACAACAGCAGTTTGGAGATAGATTTAAGGGAGATTTTTTAAAAGATGGTTTGGGGGCATTTTTCTTTTGCTCTTCCTAACATAGTCACATTGGCACAGGCCAAACACAGGCAGGAGATGAAGCCCACCTCTAATTCCTGATATCCCAGAACTTCTCAAGTTGAAGACACATTTACACAGCAGAGTCAAAGCTGCAAATTCGCAGAGAACATTTAATTCACAAAGTCTGAGGGACATGCTGACAATGCTGTGCCTGCTGACATCTCCCTGCAATGCCTAGGTCTTTCTGGAGCTGGGGATGTCCTCCTTCAGATATTCCAGAGAATATCTGGCTGCCCCATCCCTGGAAGTATCCAAGTCCAGGCTGGACAGGGCTTGGAACAACTTGGGATAGTGGAAGGTGGCCCTGCCCAAGGAAATGGGTGGGACTGGGTGATTTTTAAGGTCCCTTCCAACAAAAATCATTCCATGATTCTCACTAGAATCCAGCTTTTCCATCCTATCCCCTGGAAAAAGTCCCCTCTGCACTTTTGCATCTCCTATGCATGGTGTTTTACATTGGGTCTCTGCTGAGATCCTCGGGACAGAGCTCTAAACCAAGAAGCTGCAAACACTCTCACACCTTGGCTGTATTTTAATAGTTGAGATTCTGAGGTTGGTGAGTGGAAGTTGCTCAGTGCATCAAGCCCAGAATCCAGAGGGAGTTACACCAAGGGAGACGAGTCCAAACCCATTTATTGTGGAACCCCCCTCCATGTGTACCGTGGTGTCTGAGCCCCAGATCTCTGCCACACCTCTTCAATCCACCATCCCCTTCCTCTCCTCCCCTGCAATTCCTCATCCCTTTCCACTGCTCCCCTGAAATTCCTCATCCCCTTCCACTGCTCCCCTGCAATCCACCATCCCCTTCCACTGCTCCCCTGCAATCCACCATCCCCTTCCACTGCTCCCCTGAAATTCCTCATCCCCTTCCACTGCTCCCCTGTGATCCCTCATCCCCTTCCACTGCTCCCCTGAAATTCCTCATCCCCTTCCACTGCTCCCCTGCAATCCACCATCCCCTTCCACTGCTCCCCTGCAATCCCTCATCCCTTTCCACTGCTCCCCTGCATTCCACCATCCCCTTCCACTGCTCCCCTGAAATTCCTCATCCCCTTCCACTGCTCCCCTGCAATCCCTCATCCCCTTCCACTGCTCCCCTGTGATCCCTCATCCCCTTCCACTGCTCCCCTGCAATCCCTCATCCCCTTCCACTGCTCCCCGAGCCTCCCAGCTCCATCTTCCCCACTCCTAACATTTCGAAAAGCTGAAAAGCTGCCAGTTTTTTTGAAAGCAACCTATTTCCAGAACTGTTTCTCTACCTCAAGATCTGTAATTTCTCCCAAAACACCCCTCTGGAGCAGAGCCCAGGACTGGCAATATGTTCCCCAGGAGCAGGGAAAGGTTTACGTTTCAATACCTATTGCACCTGTCACCATAATACCAGGCATTTTCCACCCACGGAGCAGGAGAGAATCCAAACTTCCTGTGGGATGTGCAAAAGTCGCACTCAGCCTTGGGAGCCATCCAGGCAGGGTTATCAGGAAGAGAAAAGCTATTTTTCTGCTGGCTTGCAGGAATTGATGGCACCATTTAATGTCTTGTCTTTATATGCAAGTGTGTCTAACCCAGTTTCTCCACAGCTGCTGTGACGTAAATAAATTCAGTATTATCTCCATTTTACATTGTAGGGTGGAATATAAATAATCCCGGAACTTGTGCTGGGCATAATTCAATGATTAAGACATTGAGCACAATTCACCCTTAGAGCTGCCTAACACAACACAAAATATTTGATCTGCTTCAGGTACAGCAGGGAAAAAAAATATTATCTGTGATCTGTGTCTCCCAAAGTAGGATGGCATTTCTGGGGAAAAAAAATGTCGTTGGGTTGATAATTTTTTTTATCATTGTAAAATGAAACTTCAAGGGCTCCTTTAGAACAGTACATCCCTACTACAGTGATTAGGAAATATTAGTATATGTTATACACGAAGAAGCCCTAAAATATCTACACTTGCTTTACAGAATTAGCTCTACCTGAATGGTAACTATGTATAAAATCCTGATTTTTTTTTTTTCTGCACATCCTATTACCTAATCAGAAAAAATCATTTGCTCTAGCTGAATTTACTAGAGGAAAAATGTATCTCCTGGTACCTATAATTTTACTTCAGGCTTTCCCTCTTAAGGTAGTAGCATTTCAGCTGCAGGCTGGAGTGAAACTCCATCATTCCCAGGAAAACCCAATGCACCCTCAGTAATACCTAACCCAGAAAAGGAGATACAAATTGAGAGGGCTTTTTTCACCATAAATACAGCTTTGGGCAGCAAAACACCTCCTATTTTCTTTCAGCAATAAATCACTTCCCTGACTTGAGTTAGTAATGAGATTTTTAATCATGTGGATTGAGCATATCCTGGAGTTAATAAAAAAGTATGGTTTCCTCTTTATCTTTAATAAAAGATTTGTACACTGCTCAAATGATCAGTATTACGTTTTTAAAGAACCTGAGATTGATGTTTTCAATTCTCCATCCTATTTTTCCAGGCTTTTATAATTCAAAGGTAATACAGGGAAGAGTTAATAATTCATGAGGTAATTTTAAGGCTTTTATTCAGAACCCTTTTGCCTATTGACTTAAGGATGTGCCATAAAATATCCAGGTATTACTATCCCAGCAATTTGCAGCTCTGCATAGATGAAATCTCTGGATTTATGCAAGTCAGGATTTGTGTTTAAGAATCAGAGCACATCATTCCAGCCTTGGAAGGGTACAGGGGGAGGAAATAGCTTTCCAGCACTATTTAAACGGGAGTATTTCATGTCTTCACACAGTTCTGCTTTTTCGCCCTTGTTTTCAGGTTTATTCTTGATGGAGTTATTTTTGCAGTTGCCAAGAGACAAAGGAGCCGGGGGAATATTTTAAAAAAGGTAAATTCTGCTGCACGAGTCCTGTGCTCCCACCTGCACGAGCTCCAAAGCGAACCCTCTGCTCTGGGAGAGCTCAGCCACACACAGAGCAGATCCTCACAACAACAGCAACAGCAAAAATGGACTCGTTTGAGATGAAAACATCAAAACTGGCTCCCAGCTAATACACTCCAAGAATATCCCATGTCAGTCACTAATGGATGCCGAGTTGGTGGTGTTGGGGTGAGGCAGGGAGGGACAGCAGTGTCCCCACAGCCTCTCTTGTCACAGAGCAGCCACCTCCAAATGCCATTCCATGAGCTGACTGGAGAATTCATCCAAAAATTCCTCAGAAAAGTGTAATTTTTGATTGTGCCTGTCACTAGTTTGCAATGAAGAATGGAAGTGAAAATGGGGTTTGGGGGTGCAGTATTTGATTCTTGTAAATTAATTTCTTTTATTAAGAAAAACCAAAACCCAACCCTCACTTAATTTGTTATTTAATCTTCTTCTCTGAGAGTTTCTCATCAGAGTGTGTCTGGTTACCTCTACAAAATACTGAATTAATAACAGCCAGGCTTCAATACAGAATGGGATATTGGGAAGGAATTGTTCCCTGTGAGGGTGGGCAGCCCTGGCACAGGGTACCCAGAGAAGCTGGGGCTGCCTCATCCCTGGAAGTGTCCAAGGCCAGGTTGGACAGGGCTTGGAGCAGCCTGGGACGGTGGAAGGTGTCCCTGCCATGGCAGGGGTGGAATTGGATGGGCTTTAAGGTCCTTTCCAACCCAAACAATTCCATGATATTTGGTTAAGGCATTTTTACCACTGCATGTTCTACTTCCAGCTACTGCAAAGGAATCTCCCACAAAGTTTCAGGGAATGCTCAGTAACAACAGTAGAGAGCAATGAAAATTGATAATTCCACCTCTAAGAAAGAAAACAGAGCTCAGGTGAGCACTGAGCTGACATTTCCTGCCATGAGAAATCAACAGCCTCACCTTTATTAGCCTTTCCCCACATGGACAACCAGGAGATCCTGTGTCTGTAACTCTGCCAAATGTGACCCAAATTTTACCATCCCAAGGAAAACGATGTCTTTATGAACTTATAGTGAGTGACATCAACTGGATTTTATTTCATTTCAGGCCAGCTCTGTGCTCCATCCTCTGTTCTCCATCCAATTCCCATCTCTGCTGGAGCCTCTCTGAACTCCCCTTCTTGGTTTGACCTCAGAGTCCCAAAAACTCCTGCCTAAAGTTTCCTGTGTCTTTTCTGCAGCTCCAAAAATGCAAATTGCTGTCAGGTTCTTCAGTTCCCTCTGAGAGACAGGCAGCATATGTCATGTGCATTATTCAGAGCTTTCCATGGCTGCTTTTCCAGGGAGGTTTAAAAAGGAACAGCAAACCGTGTGTCAAACCCAAAGCCTTTGCCACAATAAAGATAATCACGAAGTGACATAAAGTCTAAAGCTGGACTAGCAAAGGGGTTTGTTTCTAATGAAACAGGATAGCAATGCAATAAATTTAAAGCTTTTTTAGCCAGACAGGACCGAAGGTGCACTTTACACAGCTGAGGTTTTTGTAGATGAAACTCTGAGGAAATAGTTCAAGAGGAACGTGGAAAATGTAGTTTTCGTTATCCTGAGGAGCAGGAAAACCACGGCAGTGAAGCAGAATGAGAGGAGTTTCCTTTGTGCTCAGCCGAAAAATAAACACATTTTCCCTGTAATGAGTGGCCTTCAAAATCATGAGAACATCTCCAAGCTCTCCCACTCGAGAGAGGAACAGAGGAATTTCACAATGGGCACACGAATTCTGGGAACTACTGACATTATTCCTGTTGGTCACACAACCACTCCTCCACCCTCCTAAAAAAAACACCCTGGAAAAACCCAGACTCACAGAAACACGCCAAGATGACCCCTCCCTACAGGGCCCCCCTGGAGATTCTGTCACCTGCATTTCCACAACAAACAGAGATAAAGAAATTGCTCAGAATTATGCAAACCCGTGGGTATAATTCAGCACACAACAGCAAACAAGCTGTGGAAGTGGAAGTGTAAAGTCTGTGATCCTTCTTCACGTTCCCAAAGATTCAGTTTCTATGCATTTGTTGAGCATTATTAGAAACAGCCCAGCCAACAAAGCAAACCCCAAATCCTGCCCTAACTAAGGTTTAAAAAAAAAAATCCCAAACCTTTGAGTGACTCCGAGCACTCAGCCTAGAAGTGCCTGCCAGGAAAAAGGGAATTTTGGAGATAGCATCTCATCAATTTTCTTCATTTGTGTCAGAAGTTGAGCAGCTGTCTCCTTACCAGACTGAAGTGGAGCCAAAAACCTTGTCAGGCAGCCGAAGAAAAAAGCACTTCAGAGGAGCTCATCTCCAAGACCCCGAAGGGTATCACATTTTGGAGTGGGCATGTGTTAATATTCCTACTCCAGTATCAATTGGCAAAGTTCTGCAGCAGGAGGAGGGGGGGAAAAGGCTGCTTTGTTTGTTTACACTGCCTGCTCAGGGAAGGCAGGATGCCACACATACTTGAACTCCTGAGTTTGTTTATTTATTTACTTATGGCCAGCAAAAGGATTTTAGCTTTATCTTCCCCGAGCTGGTGAGGAAAGTGAAATAAGAAATGAGATTCAGCTGCATGGATGCACCTGGGTTTTGTGTGTCGAGCAGAGCTCTGTTGTTCCCAGGCTCTGCAGGGATTTCAGCACGGGATGAAAAATCCCAGTGAGAGCCGTGGATCAGCTCCCAGCTCCAGCAGCCTGGGACTGGGAGAGACTGGGAAATCCCAGTTCTAAATCTGTGCCTTCTGTAGCACGTGCAGGGCTGGGGCTCCTTCAGGGCAGCCCTCAGAGCAGCTCTGTGCTCCCAGCACCACGGCTGTGATGAAGGAAGCAATCAAATTCCAGCAGTTATTGCACCAGGAGCTCTGCCAAGTGGGATCCAGCACCGTAAGGCACAGTTTGATCAAACTGAGGGAAGTTATTGATCTTAATTCAACCCAGAGCACAAGCCAGGGAAGGCCCTGGCATGATGCTTTTGTCATCAAAATCCCAAATATCCATAGAGCATAGCAGATACAGGGGTCTGACCTCTCCCAAGACATTGTTTTTTGTGTTCCTTTTAACCTAAAAAGCCACGGTTTTTTCCCTTTGTGTGTGACAATTCCACTCCTGAAGCAGATCCTACTCAGCAGGATCTGGGTGTTAGGAGGAGACAGCAACACCCTGGGATTTGCTGTGGTCTGGAGCTTCCTCAGACCACATTTCAGAGCAGGAAGAGTGTACCTGCAGCCATGGCACAATATTGGTTAATTTGATTTTGATGCAGTGGTTTGGGTTGGAAAGGACCATGAATCTCATCCAGTCCCACTCCTGGCCACAGGCAAGGACACCTTCCACCATCCCAGGCTGCTCCAAGCCCCATCCAACCTGCCCTTGGACACTTCCAGGGATCCAGGAAGATGAACCTGTCAATTATGCATCATACAGACAAAGGTGCCACATACAAAGGCAGAATTCAAGTGAATAAATAAAGGAATAACCAGACATTCAAGATCTTCCTTCACAAGCCATCTTCTCTCAACCAGCTTTTCCCCCAAAATGTTTATTTACTACACAGCCAGGCTTTTGGCAGCCTTCCCACTGCAAAATGTGCTTCCCAGATATTACAAAGTGAACTCCAAACGAAAAAAGACTTTTTTGTTCTTAGGTCTCCCTTTCTTCCACACAGATAGCACTTCAGAGCTGTGCCTTTAAGGCACAATTTTGCCCAGAATTTCTCAAATACTCAGTTAAAGAGAGATGAGTCCACAGACCATTGCTAAAAATGAGATTTCCTACGTGGTCTTCAGCAAACTACTTTAAAGAGATATTTTGCTTCCTCTATTTATCAAAGAAATGCTTCCTTACTTTTCACGGGTCTAGAAATGCCATGAGAAAAGGAAATAATGAACATGAGAAATCATTGCTGTCAAATTTCTAGCATGTTTAAATAATATTTTTTGAAATCAATTGAATAATAAATCAAGAGGATTTTGGCATTCAGGTATTGCATGGTGGGAAATAAGAGATGTTTAGAGCTAGAGAGAAAAAAGCAAAAACTAGAAATTAATGGCGATATGAGTGGATGATGTTCCCCTATTTCTGTATAGAATCATCAGAGAATCATGGAATGGTTTGGGTTGGAAAGGACCTTAAAGCTCATCTCATTCCAGGGTGTGGGCAGGGACATATTTCACTATTCCAGGTTGAACAAGCTGGTCTTGGACACTTCCAAGGATATACAGGAGATGATAGATAGATAGATAGATAGATAGATAGATAGATAGATAGATAGATAGACAGACAGACAGATAGATAGATAGATAGATACAATCAAGACCTCTCCAAAATCCAGATACAAAAGCAAAGCAGTATATAAATAATAAATTCAGCTCCTTTCCCTGCAGTCCAGCAGTGATTCCTGCCCGGTGCTCACAGACTGGACCGAGCACATCCAGCAGAGCCCATCCATGGCTCTGCTCCGTGGATATTCCAGGCTGGAAATGCCTGCTGACAAATCCCCGAGCTGCCAAGGCACCGTGATGAAATTCAATAGCCTCCCAGCTGCACACTTGTGACTTGTGAAGGCAGGGAAACGTGGGGATTGGCAGCAGGCTCTGGCAGATGAGCTCCCTTTACAGATGACACCGGAGATTCTGCCAGGCTGACGTTGAACTCTCCTCTTGGTTTTTTTGTTGTTGTTGTTGTCATTCCAAAGCTCCTTCTTGGAGCTTCTCCTGGGCTCCCAGTGCCTGTTCTCCTGAGTCTCCTGTTTATTTTTCTGACTCTGCAAAGTGCTGGGATTGCTCAGCTCGGCTGTCTCAGCTCTGCTTATATGGACTTGACATGGATCAGTGTTTGTTTTGGAAAAATTCCCCCTTTCACTTCAGTATTTCAGTGCATAGATGTGCCCTATCAGTGCATTATCCCATAGATGTGCCCCAGTTTATTTCTCTGTTCAAAATAGCTTGGAATTCACTGCAAGGGTCCCTCTCCAGAAACAGTTGAAATGATTGTGCCTGGATAGTTGGGATCTTGAAGACCACTCAGAGAGAAGGAAAAATTCCCTACTAAAGACAAAAGGAGTTGATGTCCAGTTCCAGCACTAAGTGCTGAGCTGGCCTGATTCCATCCAAAGCTGGTGATGTGGTAGCTCTCAAAGAAATCACAGGAATAAAACTCCAGATTGGTTTGGGTTGGAAAGGACTGGAAAGATGATCTTGGTTTCATCCTCTGCCGTGGGCAGGGACACCTCCCACTGTCCCAGGGTGCTCCAAGCCCTGTCCAGCCTGGCCTTGGACACTCTCAGGGATCCAGGAGCAGCCACAGCTTCTCTGGGAATTCCAGCCCAGGGCCTCCCCGTCCTCCCAGCCAGGAATTCCCAATTCCCAAGATCCCATCCATCCCTGCCCTCTGGCACTGGGAGCCATTCCCTGTGTCCTGTCCCTCCATCCCTTGTCCCCAGTCCCTCTCCAGCTCTCCTGGAGCCCCTTCAGGCATTGGAAAGGTTTCCTGGATCCTTCCCTTCTCCAGGGGAACATTCCCAGCTCTCCCTGGATCCCTCCCTTCTCCAGGGGAACATTCCCAGCTCTCCCTGGATCCTTCCCTTCTCCAGGGGAACATTCCCAGCTCTCCCTGGATCCTTCCCTTCTCCAGGGGAACATTCCCAGCTCTCCCAGCCTGGCTCCAGAGGGGCTCCAGCCTTAGAGCTGCTCCGTGCCCTCCTCTGGATTTCCTCCACATCCTTCTCACACTGGAGATTCCATGCCTGGACAGGATACTCAATTATAATTTCGATTATTCTTTATAATTTTTCTCCCCCTTGAGCTCTTTGCTTTCACCACTGAAATGTTCAACTGAGATCTGTGACCAGATTTAAATAAGACACAGAATCAGGTGACAAAAAACTCAGCTTAATTTTTCATGGATGTTTTTCTGATGCTACTCCTGTAGTGATGTATATCTCTGACTTGGACTGATAAAAAAATAGATCATGTATTATATTAATTGTGTTTATTATATTATATATGCAATATAATAAATCCAATCAAATTGCATAAGATATCATAGGCATTTTAACAAAGGTTAATTGTGGTATTAACTGTTCTCTCTGTACAGACTTTTAATGTGAGAAATGTTTCACACATTTAAAGCTCCCTTTAATCACCAGACCTCAAGGCCACACTTCTCATTCCCAGCCAAGAAGCTTCCATTACAAAAAACACAGATTTTTTTCCCTGAGAAAAACTCAGTATTTCTTATATGAACAATGAAATATTATTCATTGAACAGACACCATCCCTGCAAAAAAAGAAGATTAATTTCTCTGAGGTTCTGTAATACTTTTAAGAGTTGGAATCATCCACCAAAAATTTTTAAGGGCAGCTTTCAGGTTATTGCTCACGGTAAGAAATGGAGAGGAAGGAAAATTCTCTGGACTCCCAAAATAACCCTCCCTCTCTCTTCTGCTGTCTCTGATTTTTGAGGGAGAAAGCAAATTGCTCTGCAATCGATTTGCATGAATCACTGCACCAAATGCACGCAGGAGCTGTGATTAGGGGTGATTTCCTGCAGGAGGGAACGGGGAATCACCTGCACGGAGCCCAGAGAAATCCAGGGGGAAAAACAAGGAGGTGTTTCCCCGAGCCCTGCTCTCTGTGCCAGCAGCAAGGACAGGCCAGGGACTGCAGAAAAGTTAACAACTAACTGAAATTATTCTCAGTATTTCACGTGATTTCGAAATCACAGCATCTTCCTCACCCTTCTTTTGGATTTTGATGCTCTTGAGTAGGATGGGAAAGTTTCTCTTGAAAGTGGGATGAAAATATCCAGGAGAAGGGATTGTTTAACAAGAGCCCGAAGCAGGGAACAGTTCATTCCCAGCCCGTTTCTCAAGACAGCAAATACACAGAATCATTACTGATCCCCCTCCTTTTTTTATCTTTTTGAGAACTCTTGCACAATCTGCTGTTCCCCAGCGTTTCAGCAAGAAGAATTCACCACTCTCAAGCCTTGTTTCTTTATTCACCCCAAAAGCTGCAAGTTTCCCTTCAAACCCTGCACGTCATCCCCATCAAATCCTACACAGAAATGGGCATTAAGTGTTTTGTTTACTCATAACTCAGCAGAGCCACAACAAAGAACAGAATGTAAAGAATGAACTCCCTTTGCAAAAATCATTCAGAGCCAAACAAAAGCCTTTACCTTCCCCAAAACAGATTTTTCCAAGTGGGCCTCCTCTCTTTCTGAATTGCCCAGCATTACAGGGAGCTCTCAGATAACTCAGAAACATCTGAGAGCCAAGCTAAAAACAGAAGGAATGAGAACATTCTCCTGCATCTGATTTCTTTTTTTTTTTTTCATTAAAAAGGCATTAAGAAAATATGGGCTTTTCAGCACTGCACTGTGAACAAGCAGCCGCTTTTCCACATGACGTGCAGGGACCTGCTGGATCCAGGCTCCTTCCAACTTCCCCTGAGCTGTGGCAGCTGGATGGATTTGTTTCCACCTGCTCTCCCCGTTTGTCATTCCTGAGGTATGCTGGAGAAAGCCAGGTTAGCTCGAAACTGTCAGCCTGGCTGCAGCCAAAACTCTTCATTTTTTTTGTTATCTGATCACATCCTTCAGAGTGTTTCATGTTCCTTTGGTTCTCAGCTCCCCACACCTCTGTCCCCACGGAGAACAGCTGGGGTTTGGGTTTTGTTTTTTTTTTCCAAATGAAAATGCCCATTTTTAAAGCCCTCTAAGGAAAACCATTTGTGGCCAATCCTATGGACCTGCTCCTTCCCCACTGTTTCCTCCAGGAGCTGCAAACTCCTGTGGTCACTGGAGAAGGGACCATCCAAACGTGGCTGCAGAGACCAAAATGCTTCTGAAAGAGATTAAAATCTCATTTAAAATGTCAAAAACCTCTGCCCCCAAACTCTTTGGAAGACTGGCTGCCTCCATCTCCTGTGCTGGTGTTGGAAGTAAAGCTGCCAGAGAGATCTTCTCCCATTCCTCCCGAATTTCAGGGGGATAGGAGAGAGTGGGTGTGGGGAGGGAAGGTATCTGGAGCACAAGAAAGGATGATTATCAAGTCTAAAGAGAGCACGTCATAAAATGAAGAAATATAAGGCTATTTTTAAAGCAATTATTTTGTTTTCAAGCTGAAAACGTGCTGCAGTATTCCCCCTCTGCTTGGCATTCCAGAGGAGGTGTTGCATTTAGCTACAGCAAAATTAATTCCCTGGAAAGGAAGAAAACTGAAACACTGGCAGGAAAATAGAAAAGCAGAAGAGGAGAGTTTTGTTTCCTCTGTTTTGAAAGGGAATTATGTTTTCCAAACTTGATCAACTCCCAGGCCCAGCTCTGCAGTGCCAACCACAGCGATTCCCTGAGAGGTTTTGTGCAGAAGGTCCCCCTGGTACCACAGGGATGTGTGAGTTTAGAGCAACCTCTTCACCCTTCCATCTGCAGAATTTATTAGGAGATATTCTGGAAGTTCAGAAACCTCTCCAATAAATTAGAAAGATTTAGGAACTTTGGGGGAGAAAGAAGAAGAAAAAAATAAATAAATAAAAAATGTGACCTGTTACGTAAACCTGTATTTTAAGAAGTGAACTAGAGACAGGAGGAAGGATCACAGGGGTTGGACACTTACCCAGCTGTCCCAATTTGGTGGAGCTGTTTTAGCTGTCAGCCTGTGAATTCTTAATGTGTGATGGTTATAAAGTATGGAGAGGCAGCTCTGCTCCCTCATTGGATTTATTTTGCCTTTTTCTCTGAGGAACAGACCCAGAATTGCTGCTGGCGACTGTCTCAGCTCAGACCCACACCTTGAAGCCCCTTCCAAACATTAAATCTCAGAATATTGATTTATTAAGATCTAAAGTGATAAAATCCTGCTTATCCCAGGCTCAAATTTTCCTGCCACCTCCACTAATTACACACCATAATGAAATCCCAGAAGCACTGAAATAATTGTTCCAGCAGGAACTGAGCCAGCAGAACACCTATGGAAGCTTCTTTCTCTTCACTCATCACTGTGGGAAGCAATCTCAGAGTCCTCTCCAAAAACCCCCTCAAACAGATGTCTTGCAGCACAGCAAGACATTATCAAATTCAGGCTTGGAGAGAGCATGTTCCAAAATCCCTCGGAGAGAGAGTTTTGCCAGGCACACCTCATCATCCACAGGAAAGGGAGTGGGATCCAGGGAAGGCACCTTCACTGGCACGGGGGGGCACAGGGAAAAGCAGCTCTGTGACCTGTCCAAATCCAGGTATGAGCAAATAACTCCTAAACCCTGAGCACTGCCCTTATCTCTGCCTGGAGACAGAATCACAGCATCATGGAATTGTTAAGGCTGGAAAAAACCTCCAAGATCATCCAGTCCAACCCTGACCGTGTCCCCAAGTGCCGCATCCATATGGTTTTGAAATCCCTCCAGGAATGGGGATTCCACCTCTGCCCTGGGCTGGGCAATCCTTTCTGTGAAGAAATTCTCCTCCTATGTACCCTGAGCCTCCCCTGGCCCAGCCTGGGGCCGTTCCCTCTCCTCCTGTCCCTGTTCCCTGGGATAAGATCCCAAATCCCCCCGGCTGTCCCCTCCTGTCAGGGAATTCCAGAGAGGGAAAAGATCCCTCGGGATCCTCCTTTGCTCCAGGCTGAGCCCCTTTCCACCTCCCTCAGTTTTCCAGCCCCTTCCCCAGCTGTGTTCCCTTCCCTGGACAGGCTCAGAAAGAGCTGCAGGGTGACTTCTGCCTGATCTCCAGCCCAGGTTAAGGATGCTCCCTGTCCCTACTCTCACTTGGAAGCCTGACAGAAGTTTCCATGCTGGGAGCCTCCAGGACAGCTGACCCAGAGCTGGAGCAGCATCAGGAATTGCCCACAGTGGCTGGACCAGGTGGCCACCAGCACCACCTCCTGCTGCCTGCACACCCAGACCCATTACCAGGCAATCCTGAGACACATTCACAGCTTTCCCAAGAAAACATTTCCAAAGTGGGATCGATTTTTTTGCTGTTTCAAAACCAACATTAGCAAACGCGACTGCACGGTGCACAGATCTGTCAGATTTGTTCTCAGCTGCAATCCTGAAACGTGTCATTATCGTGTGCTGTGTGAGCAAAGCTGGGCCTGCTTGCCATGTGACTGAGCTCTAAATTAGTTTATGGGTAAAGTTCCTTCCCAACGTGCTCCATCTTTCACTCCATCTTATCTTAATGAGCTCTTAACCTCTTAAAAATAAGTTACTGCCAGAGAGACTAAATACAGGGTATTAAAGTCTCCAAGAAAACCATGGGGATGAATGGCCCTGCTCAGGTAGCTCTGCTGTCCTTGAACACAGCTCCTGCAGCTTCCAAGTGAATTGGAAAAAATAATTTCCACTGCATTCATTGTAAAACTCATTTGTGATTACAGGGCCGTGCTATTTTTTATAAATAAGTGTGGGAAATGATGGTCTGAAAAATGTGCATTTCTCCCAGCAAAACTCCAGGGTTCCCGCACTTGCAGCCTCAGCATTTTGGTTCTGGATGCTTTTTTTTATAAAGGAAATTATTACTCCATGCAAAGTGTCATAGAATATTCTGAACTGGAAGGGGCCCACAAGAATCATCACAGTCTAACACTGCCTTTGACACAGGATAATTGATTTAATCCCAGAACAACCCCTTTCACCAGGAACTTCTGCTGGAAGGACAGAAATCTCATAGAATATCCTCCTGTTTGGGTTGAAAGTGTTGCAGGTCTCTCCAGATTGTACCAGAGGATGTCACAGGAATTGGGATCTGGTCCCAGTTGGGATCCAGAGCACCCAACCCCCCCATGAGCACATTCCATGGGCAGCAGCCTCTCTCCAGGCTGGAACTGAAGCTGCCTCCCCTTACACATTCAGCCAGAGTGGCAGCACTTTTTATATAAAATAATTATATCAGTTAATCTCCTCATATCCCTGGATAAAGATCCTGTTTGAGGAGCTGAGGAGCAGCCCATGGACCAGAGGCTTTGCTGGATTTGTGCCATTTCAGAAACAACTTGGACAACTTTTGAGAAGAGAGATGGAAAATAAGATGTGGAATTCTGGACTTCCTTTGCAAGGATGCTCCAAGGGCTGGAGCCCCTCTGGAGCCAGGCTGGGAGAGCTGGGAATGTTCCCCTGGAGAAGGGAAGGATCCAGGGAGGGCTGGGAATGTTCCCCTGGAGAAGGGAAGGATCCAGGGAGAGCTGGAAATGTTCCCCTGGAGAAGGGAAGGATCCAGGGAGAGCTGGAAATGTTCCCCTGGAGAGGAGAAGGATCCAGGGAGAGCTGGGAATGTTCCCCTGGAGAAGGGAAGGATCCAGGGAGAGCTGGGAATGTTCCCCTGGAGAAGGGAAGGATCCAGGGAGAGCTGGGAATGTTCCCCTGGAGAAGGGAAGGATCCAGGGAGAGCTGGGGATGTTCCCCTGGAGAAGGGAAGGATCCAGGGAGAGCTCAGAGCCCCTTGCAGGGCCTGAAGGGGCTCCAGGAGAGCTGGAGAGGGACTGGGGACAAGGGATGGAGGGACAGGACACAGGGAATGGCTTCCACTGCCAGAGGGCAGGGATGGATGGGATATTGGGAATTGGGAATTCCTGGCTGGGAGGGTGGGGAGGGGCTGGGATGGAATTCCCAGAGCAGCTGTGGCTGCTCCTGGATCCCTGGAAGTGTCCCAGGCCAGGCTGGAGCACCCTGGGACAGTGGGAGGTGTCCCTGCCCATGGCAGGGGGTGGCACTGGATGCTCCTTAAGGTCCCTTCCAACCCAAACCATTCCATGATTCCATGGCACCAAAACAGGAGCTACTCCCACCCTGTGTGCATTTAATGTGATTGTGCCACTGGATTATTTCAAAAAAAGATAAAAAGACATTAGAATTTCCGTTTAAAATCCCCACTTTCTTGTGCTTCACAGCTGGCCCATAATTCATGTTGGGAATTGCAAGAATTAGGGGATGTACAAACTGTCTCCCACACCCTGTCTGCTCAGGAAACTCACTGTCATGTGGAATTAATTCCTTTTTTTTTAAATACATATAATTTCAAGCTCATCTCTGATTCATGGCAATAAAGGTTGCACAAGAAGAGAACTGTGTAGAGCAAAGGTTAATTGGAGGGTGAAATCCCCTTCCTAACAGAACCCACCTGGAAACCTGCTGGTTCCAGAAACAAATCCCTGCAGCACTATTGATCTTTAATTCCTGATTGCCAGGTTTAGGAACTCAGAGCCTTTAGACAAGAGCAGGAGGAGGCAGAGGGGAAGCAAAGAGCTTTTCCAGCCCTGCAGCTCCTGGCCTGGGATTCTCCTGGGGTGTTCCAGGATAATTCCTCAATGTCACACAACAGGTTTGTGACACTTCCACCTTCTCCCCTTCAGCCCTGGAGTTTTCAGGCAATATCAAAAATCCCAAGATCAGAACTCAGATCTCTGTGCCAGCCTCAGGGATTTAGAAACCAAAGCGAGCTCTTGAACTCCCAAAGTAGGAGACAGTTTTAAAAGAACACTTTTGAACTGCTGGGTTTTACATTTTCAGATTCTCTTTCATGGCAGCGAGGGCTGGACGTGTCCTTTTGTGCCACAGCTCTGTGGATTTGGGAAGGATCCCATATCTAACAAGACTCCCAACAGCATCAGAAGGTCTGCCATCCACAAGATCGTGCTAAAAAAATAAATGAAACGAGAAAAAAGCAACAGAGGAGGAGGAGAGGAAAGGATGGAAAAGCGACGGGAGAGTAACGAAATGGCATTTTCTGAGCATGAAGAATGATTACAGAGGTCAAAACTGAAGCTGCTGCAGGAGTTTCTGATTAAATCCTGCTTTGTTCCAAACTGCTGACGTGCAGAACTCCAAACGGTTTGGGGAAGGTATCAATCTGATAGCAGCCATTCCTGCAGGGTCATTTGCCTACTTGCCTTACTCGAAACCTTGGCTCCTGCACAGCTGCTCGGATGGGCTATTGGGAAAGCCACATTCCCAGGCTCCCCAGAAACTCGGGATTAAAGGAAATTAATTATTGATACAAGTCTCTGCTCTGCATGTTTATCAAATGATCTGTAGCTGTGCCTGTGGCATGGGAGGAGCACATCTGAGATCTTTTAATGATGCAAAAATCTCCTTCAAGGGGCAGCCAAGGCGAGCAAAGCTCCAGCTCGGGGCTCCCTTCCCAAAAAATGAGGGGAGAAATAAGAAGTGCAAACGTTGTAGAGAAGTTTTAAAGAGTTAAAACTTCCCTGTTTCCATCAGCAAATGATTGGAGCAGCACTGCCTGCTCTGATGAGCGCTGGCTTTGTGGGATAATGCATTTCCATGGTGAAATCCAAATATCCTGGGCATTTTGGGCTGGGATGGGCTGTGAAAACCAACTCCAGCTCCCTCCAGCCATTCCACTTTTGGCCTGGGATTTCGTGTCTGAAGTTGTGCTGCTTTCTCCTGCTCAGAGCAGGCAGCAGAGGGATGTGGGATCCAGGGATGTGGGATCTGGGAGCCAGGGATGTAGGATTGGGATCCAGGGATATGGAATCTGGGAGCCAGGGATCTGGGATCCAGGATCAAGGGATGTGGAATCTGGGAGCCAGGGATCTGGGATTCAGAGGTATGGGATCAGGATCCAGGGATGTGAGATTCAGGATCCAGGGATGTGAGATTCAGGATCCAGGGATGAGGGATGCAGGATCCAGGGTTGTGGGATTCAGGAATGTGGGACTCAGGGATGTGGGATCAGGAATCCAGGGATGTGGGATCAGGTTCCAGGGATGTAGAATTCAGGATTCAGGGATGTGGGATCCAGGGATGTGGGATTCAGGATTCAGGGATGTGGGATCCAGGGATGTGGGATTCAGGATTCAGGGATGTGGGATCCAGGGATGTGGGATTCAGGATTCAGGGATGTGGGAACCAGAGATGTGAGATTCAGGATCCAGAGATGTGGGATTCAGGATTCAGGGATGTGGATCCAGGGATGTGGGATTCAGGGATGTGGGATTCAGGATTCAGGGATGTGGGATGCAGGGATGCTCTGCACTGTGCACCGATGCCATTAGGTGGTGCTTGAAACAGAAGATTGCAAGAAAGAAAAGCAAGAGCTTGTGTGCTGGCCAGGCAGCCTGCTCGATAAACATTTTATTCTAGCAATTAAAAACTAAAAAATAAAAACACTGAAAATAAAAAGGGAGAGAGAGGGGAAGATTTAAAAAGTACAAACAAAAAACCTCATTCTAGGATTCAGGTCACCATTTAAAAATCTGATTTCTAGGCCTTGGCAGAGCTGAGTAATTAAATAAATAAATAGTCAACTCTTCCTCCTGCCTGGAGCAGCTCTGCTCACACACACACAAAAACACTCCCTTAAATCAGCCTCTGATATTTCTGTGCTCAGCCAAACCTGCTCATCATGCCTTCGATCTCTATCTCTCTCCTAAGCTTGATAACTGGATTTCCAGTAAGTTTTGAGTCACAGATTGAAATACTGTTTAATGCACCAGCTTGAAAATGGGTTTCCAGGAAAAACTGTCCGAGGAAAACCTCACTGTAGGAGTTGGGAAGAAGTCTTGATTCAGCTTGGAAAAGCAGAGCTCCCTCCCTTTCCCTTCTCTGCAAACACCTCCAGGCAGCAGGTACATATTTATATATTTACACAATTTCACAGCTTCCCTTCAGAATTCCATTAATGGCAAATGGCCTGTGCTTGGCACTGACAGGAGTTCATCAATTAAATTATTGCATCCTATTAGATTTAGCAGCCACAAATAAATTTGTGCCTCTGATTCTGTGTGACCTTTAGAGAATTCCTGATTTCCTACACCCTCCTAAGATCCAGGAGCTGAATCCCTGTGGGGCCCTTCCAACTCAGGATATTCCAGGATTCTCTGAATAAGCAGTTCTTTTAGTTCTTTTTCTCCAGCTCCTTTATAATTTCAATTCTTTCATTATTGAATTATCATGAAATAGTGAATAATCATTCATTATTCATGTTCTCTGTGCCACTCTTGATTTTATAGCAACTATATTTTAACAACTCTCACAGCAAAGGGCAGAATGGCTGCAGATTAAAGAGAAATACAGAATTATAGATCATGGAATCATTAAGGTTGGAAAAGCCTTTGAGATCATCAAGTCCAACTCTTCCCCAGCACTGCCCCATGTTCCCAAGTGCCACATACACATATTTTTTAAATATTTTTCAGGGATAGGGACTCCACCACTGCCTTGGGCAGATGTGCCAGGGCTGGACAGCCTTTTCCAATGATAAATTTTCCCTAATTTCCAATGTAAACCTCCTCTGGCCCAAATTAAAGCCGTTTTGTCTGCTCCAGGAATTGTTTATGAAGCTACTTATAAACCTAAAACTTTCTTATGTACTGCACAGAATAATTAAAATAGAAATACTTTGAGGAATTTGGGGCTCAGCAGAGGCAGATCTGCTTGTCATATTTGTATGAGGACTCAGAAATCATCAATCCCTGAGAGAACAAAGCAGCATTCCCTTTTCTTCATGAGTTACCTGAAACACCAAGAGGTGGGAGGGAGGTGGACAAAATATATAAAATATATAAAAAGCTGATCCATTTTCAAGCCTCTCTCGTTCCTTTTAGGCTTTAGATTTCACATAAATATTTCTTCAAATGCACACATCTCTGTACCAAAACTACCATTTGAGAAGCTTCCAAAACTTGGCTTTTAATTAAAGCCATGAAAGTATAATGCTCACACTGAATAAGTATCAAAAATAGAGACAAAACTGAGAAAATATGCAGGCATTTTTCTTGGGGTTTGTCAGGCACTGCAAAGACAATTAAGTTTCTTTTCTTCACTGTACATATAATACTCAGAAGTGAAAGCTTAATTAACTTGTCAGAAACTCTGGCATCTCTTTTCTTGAGCTGCTGAACCCACCTTCCCCAAAGACTTGAAGGGAAAATAAAAAAAATAAAAAATAAAAAAAAAAAACCCTGAATGCTCACACTGAAATACCTGATCATGCATGACATTCCTGTCCTGTTCCACAGTTTGTCTGTCATTACCAGAGGGTTTTTTTATCCATCTGGGTGAGCACACTCTGTTTCCATTTGTCTGGGAATGTCTCAGGGCTGTAACTGCTCCGAGACGATGGCCCCGGTGCTGGAGCAGCGGGATGTGCTGGCACTAATTACAGTGTGCACACATTCCTCAGGAAAATCCTGGAAATCGCACCAAAATGCCCTCAATCACCTGGGTTTTCCTGCCAGCTCAAGGCCCTGGGCTCTGCTGTGAGCAGCAGATAAAGCAGTTGGGAAAGGAAAACTTTTGTTACCCCTTGACAACAATTCCCCATCCCTGTGCGGATTTAAAATCCAGGGGGATGTGGCATTTGGGGACATGGGTTAGAGGCGGCCTTGGCAGTGCTGGAGAGGCACTGGAGTCCATCTGAGAGGGCTTTTCCAACCTTAGTGATCCTCGGATTCTACATCCTCACTTTTCTGGGCAGAATGAGTGGGATTTAGATGCAGGAAGAAGCAGAACCCCGAAACAGAGACCAATTCTTGCTGCAGCAGCCCTGGCACTGCTCCATTCCCTGATTTTGTGGATATTTCACATTTCTCCTCGCTGAGTCCAGGGGCAGCTGTGGCCAAGAAGTTCTGGCCAGCAAGCACTGCCTGGAATTGTGCTTGGAGCAGCTGGAGGAGCAACTCCTGACCCTGCTTCCAAGAACCAGGAGAGTTTTAGGGAAAAGCAGGAGCCCACACACCCTGCAGCATCTCCCTCCTTCCTCTGCCCCACACATTGCTCCAAAGAACCTTCCTTTAACCGAGGTTAACCTAACAAACCTACTGCTGCCACTTCAGCTTGGCAAGTGCCAGAAGTGGCTTTCACATTTTTAGGGGATTTTTAATGCAGTTTTTCAACCTGAGCTCACTTAAGTCTGAAAAATATTGTACTTTATCCTGCTGTAATCTCCTCTGCAGGATCTGCATGTTTAACCAAAGAGCAAAGGTCCAGGTGCTTCTCTGCATTAGTAATGACCCAAAGTCTCCTCTTCAATAATGCAACACAGGCTAGAGCACAGCAGCCTTCAGCTCCCTCATTTTAAAAATGGATTAAAACTTCCAGACAGCACAAGGGAGCAGAAATTAGTGGGGTTTTTCCAAGGTGATGCATTCAAGGGGTAATTTTTCACCTCCTATATAAATCACCATCTTTAATTCTCCACTAACTTTGCTCCTCTGTTTCCAGCACTATCCCAGGTTTTAGTGAGCTCTGGGATCGGGTGCTTGGTTCCGGCTGTTCAACAATAATTCCAAGCCCAAGCAATCCTACATAAAACATCCTGTTGCAAAACCCTTGTCTCTTCTGATAGATATTGAAACCAAACACAGACAGTTCTTAACCACTCCGCACAGATTCATGCTTCAAGTCTTTCCTTTTCCTTAAAAATAAAAATTAATTTAGATTTCACATTCTCCAGAGACTCACACAGACCTAACAGGAGAGTTTTCAGAACAATTCTCTCAATTTAAAAAGGGAGCTTTTCTGCAATCCATCACTTTCTCACCAGGCCTCTCTGGGCACTGCTGGTGGCTTGGAGAACACTTGGAATAAGCCCCGGTCTCTGTTATTCTGTCTCTAAAATGAATTCTTTGGTTTGAAGTGTGGCAGGTCTCAGAAAATTCCTGCTTCAGGACTCCACACACCTGGACAGGAGCTCCAGTAGCTGATGAGCACTGGACACGTGTCTGTATTTATCAGCTTAGACCAAAACCAGGCAATGGGGTGGGCTTAGAGCTGGGAGAATCAGTGGGGAATAAAACCCACCTTGAAGGTTCTCCCGGAAAAGGGCAGCTCCTTCAACTCCCATGCACAATTCCTGGGGTAAAACCCTGTATCTGCACCTTTACCATGAGCCCAGGAGGCCCCACCTTCCTAAACCCCCATTAGACCTTTCCTAAACCCTTATTTTATCTGCTCTCTGCAAAATCCAAACAGACAAACGAGCTGGATTCCTGGATGAACATAAACACCAAGCCCTGGATGTTCGTTGGGAATTTTCCCCCCACTCCCACCAGAGTAGGGCAATAATCCTTCCCCCCACAACAGACCTAGATTAGCAAAGGCAGCAGTATTAACAGGGGCCTCTGGAGCAGGGAAACATGTGCTGGGAGTCTGGGCAGGGTGTTTACAACATCTGTTTTGCAGGTATTAATGCTCAGGGGACGCTGATGTTTGTAAGGGATAACAGGTCCTGCCATTTCCCCGGGGCCACCGCTCTCCTCCCAGCTCCCCATCCCTCCCCTCTCCCCAGAGCCACAGAATCTTTAATTGTTTTGCCACAGGTACAGACCCAGCCATAAAACACCCCAGCTGGGACACAATTAGTGCTCTGAAACACAGGAAAACCACATCTGGCAAACAAGTGAGGGAGCCCAGGGAGCTCTTTATTCCAAACTGAATCTCCAAGGGGGAACAAATCTGTTCTTGAGCCTGGCTGAGCTTTGCAGTTGTGCTTTGGGCTCCCCCCTTCCCTTGCAGGCTCTCGTTTTTTGGATAAAATAAACGAATTTCTGCCTTCCAAGCTGTTGCATAAATCCTGCTCACATCAAGGCTGGCTCTGGTCCCACGCAGACAAATGCCAGCACCAGTGAGGTGTCTGTGGTCAGCACTGAGGCTTTTCCAAACAAGCCTGGAGGTGTTTGTTCATCAAAGCCCAAAGCTCCAGCCAGGCCCTCTGGAAACACAGGTTTCCTATCATCCAGCGTGCCCAAAACATTGAAACTTCACCAAAGTAAACTTGGAAGTGGGATAGGAAAACGTCCATGGTTTGATAGAGAAATGAACTGTCCTGGAGTGGCTGCTTCATATTTTATGAAGATGGAGATTATTCTGCCTGTTACACCACTGGTAGCTTTATATATATATATATATATTTTATAAAACTTTCCCGCGTCTATCAGACCCTCCAGCATTTGCTCCAACCTCAAAGGATATATTTGGCCTAGAAAAACCTGTACTTTGAAAAAAAAAAAAAGGGTAGAATCCAATGGGTGAACATAGAAATGGACGGACAGACCTGTGTGACAAGGAGATAATTTTCTCACCACACTCAGAAATTCAGTCCCCAGACCTTACAAATTTGGGTTCTGCACTTGGGATCTTCCACTAACAGTAACCCCTAAACAGCAGCTTATTTGGGATTAGAAAGTCTAGAAAAAGATCTGTCAATGGAAATAATTGATCCGTGGGTACCCAGGGAATGGAGTTTTGTTGATATTCATGATTCAGGGGAGGAACAGGAAGTTATTTATTAGAATGATGGAAACAAACAGAGCGAACAATTTCACCAGTTCAACTTTCAAGTTTGTGTGCTGTTAATTTTTAAGCTGTATTTGATTATGTGTGTGCAACACCTATGAGCAGAACCACAGAATCACAGAACCATTTAATTGGAAAAAGCCTCAAAGTGCCTCTCCCAGGGCTGTGTAAAACCTGAAATCTCCTCTCATCTCGCTGGGGAAACACCACATTTATGTTCCATTCCCACATGAAACTTCCTATCAGAGCATTAAAACCATGCACCCTGTAGGACCCACACCAGACTGGGGGCAAAAAAACCCAACAACAAACCTTCAGACCTCAGGATTATTGCAAAGAATGTGTTTTCATACACAAATAAATCATAATTTCAAATGCAATTAGCCGTTTTAATTAATCTGAGCTATTATTTGTTGACGTGAGCAGCACGCTGGTGGCAGGGATGTGGTTAAGGAGCACTCAAAAAAAATCTGGGATATGATTTACAGCTTTCCCTGCTGGTATTGACACCAACAGGAAAACCCAAGGAGAGCCAAAAGTCTAGAAATGCCTTTTGTCTTTTTTCCTACCATTCTTTAACAGATATGTCACTGAAATTCGCCCCTATGGCTCAAGCAGTTACACTTTGCCTTTCTGTGGTTAATTAGAGCAGCAGAAATCTTGCAAAATACACCAGGAAAAAATCTAAAAATCTTGGTGACTCATAAGGTTTGACCAGTTCATTTCATTTACTGGTTCATTATAAATAACAGAGGGGGGGAAAGTAGACTGGGATAGTTTTGGGCAGCAAAAAAATTGTTTCATGATGAGTTTAATGAAATTGTTCGAAGTGATGAGTGTAGCTAAGTACTGCAAAGTGCTGGTGAGAAGAGGTTTGACTTTGTCTCTAACAGAATTTGGAACAAAACATATATAAATATAAATACATATGTATATACATATATTTATATTTATGGTTTGGCTCTTAGAATTAGTCCTGTAAAACCTTAATAACAGCACCAAGGTCTACCAGCCACAATATTTACATCCAAATTCTCTTGGTTTTTCTTTCTTACAAATAAATATATTCAATAGAAAAGTGCAAGAGAATAAACATATTTTGTTTTAAAAGTGCCTATTTTGCTTTATTTTATCATTGTTGTTTTTAAAATGATCTGATTTTTCAAGATTTTTTTTTTCCTGAGGCAAGGTTGAAAACCTTTTGATCAAAGTTTGGACTTGAAGATCTTGGAGGTCTTTTCCAACCTAATGATTTTAAGGTTTAATTCCATTTGTGCTGTGCAGGGGGGAAGGGAGATAAACTTGCAGAGATCTAGTAAAGAAATACCTGTGCAAGCTGTGTCTTTTCTCCAAAATAAAACCCTTTTGACCAATTTGGGAGAAATAAGGATTCCAAGCAGCATGAGCTGTATAGATAAATAAAGATATTGCTCACATTTGTCTACAAAACATGTTGCAAAAGGCATTTCAGATGCAATTCGAGTGCTGAAGGAACACCAGCAGTTTATGTTTGTTATTTCAGAAAATTCTCAATGAAAGTGTCAGTTCCAAGAGGAGGCTGAAGAAATCTGCTCCAGACTCCCAGAAATGACTGATCCAACAGCTTTTAATTGAATCCCAAACGACTGCGAGCGCCTTTCGCTCAGCACCCCATTCCATGGAGATCCAGTTGGATGTAGGTAATAAGATTACTCCTGGGTTACTGCCTGGAGCCTGGAAAACGCTGCCAAGAGGGAATATGCAACATGTTGTGGGGTTAAGGAAGCCTAACACGGTGCCAACATCACACTGTGACATTGCCTGCGGAGTGTGAAAGGATTATATCCTGTCTTAACATACCATTTCCCCCATGCCAGAAAACGGGAAAGGCTCTAATCACCCTGCAAGTATGTGAGGCACTAAATATAAACCCAAACCCCTTTCTGCTGCTGGAGGATCGAGTTTCCCTTCAGAGCAGCTCTGCTCCCAGCAGTGCCTCTGAAATTTGGGGCTGGAGGTTCTCATATTGATGGCATCTTGGTAATTTCCAGATGAAATCAGACTAGAAGGAAAGAAGCAGAGGGTTGGTGTTGGGTTCTTTTTTTTTTTTTTTTTTTTAATACGAGCCGTGCAAACTTACTCCAGGTCTGGATTCTTTCCAAGTCACGCATTACTAAACAACAAAGATTTGGCAGCCAGATTTCTTACAGCTAATTTTTTTTTTTTTTTTTCATTCTGGCTGCTTGAGTCAGAACTGAATCCTAACTCTGCTCGCCTTCATATGTACTGGGTCTGCAGCAGGAAAAGTAGGTCAGGAAAGACAAAAACAAGGGAAACCAGGACAACTGTGGCCTTACCAAAGTGAATGGCAAAGCAGGAATTTTATCAGGGCAAGAAACTCTGGTGATGCACAAGGACTGGGTGGCACAAGAGCAGCTTGTGTGAGTTACAGTGAGGCCACTTTTATACATTCCAGCATGGAATTGTGGAGGTACTTAGGTCAGGAAATAACTTTAAAATCGTCGAGTCAGACCAAAAAACCAGCACTGCCAAGGCTAGCACTAATCATGTCCCCAAGTGTCACAACCACATGGATTTGTAATCCCTCCAGGGATGGGGACTCCACCTCTGCCCTGGGCAGCTGTGCCAGCGCTTTCCATGAAGAAATTGTCCTGAATATCCAACCTAAACCCTCTCTGGAGTTACCTGAGGCCATTGTCTTTTCCTTCTGCTGTTCCTCAGGAGCAGAGCCCAGCCCCCAGGAGGATGCAGCCTCCCTTCAGGGAGTTGTGGAGAGTGAGAAGAGTCTGCACTGAGCCTCTTTAGTGCTGTCCTTGCTGTTGAAAACTTTGAATTTGGCACCGTGGTCACTCAGAGCTGCTTTTCCCACCCCTCCAAGGGCTGATTCTCCACTCCAGAGGGGGCTGATGGCCAAGCATGGCCAATGTGCCCTGGCCCAGGGTGGCTCCAGCAGGCCCTGGAGGCTTTGCTGAGGAGCTGGGTGGCTCAGGAGAGAAAGCAGGAGCACTGCAGATATTCCCATGGAAGTGCAGGATACTGGGGCCAGGGGCTCACCACACCAAAGCACAGAGAAATGGGAGCATCACATGGCAAACCATAACGGAGCAGAAGGAAACAACAGATCTTTGAGGCTTTCCAACCTCATTTAAAAAAAAAAAAAAAAAATATTAAAATAAGAGACTAAAAAAGTAGATTTTTTTTTTTAATGCCTTTTTCACGCTGGTGAAAATATTTGGGTACGTCATTCCCTGCATCTTGATTTACTTAAAGTGTAAATGTGGTGACCTTTAAAAACTGGAACAAAATGTGCTAGAGAGGTTTTATTGTTTTATTATAAAATGATCAAAAAATACAATTGGGAAGAAGAAAGGAGACACCTTTTCTCTAAGTAACCATTAATGCTCATGCCCTTTAATTCTAGCTATAATTTAAATCTAGTTATAATTAAAGTCTTTAATTTTCTCCTTAAACCCATCTAATCAATGCTACACTTTCTCCTCTACTTTTTGTTTTCAAGAATTAATCAAATTAATGTTCCTCCTAAACCTGCACATTTGTACTCAGTTAAGCTGTAGCTGCTTCTGATAACATAATTTCATTTCCATCTGACCTCTGATCAGGAAAACAATTTTAAATAATGCCAAGGAATATATATTATAACCAAAAAAAAAAAAAAATCATAATTGCAAACTAAATATTTAAGACCTCCAGAATTGCATCAGACATTTCCCCATTTGTCAGTAAATCAAAACAGTGTTTCCAAATCAGACTTTAAAGGCAAGTCGAAATATCTTCAATTTTTGCACTTCTTCCCAGAAAGACTTAAGTCACCCTCAAGAGAAAGTAAAAAAACCAACAGCTGCAGCAGAACTTGATGCCTGAAAAAGGAACCAGAAGGTCCTGGATGGAAGTGGAAAAGGCCAATTCACGAGCAGACAGAACAAACAAAAGGAAGATTATTGGTAATCTGAAAAGCCAAATACACAAGAAGAACTCTTTAATATCTTTGAGATTCTATTGGTGACACTTGTAAATGAAGATGGCCAGTAAATAAATAAAGACATCTCAGCAAAGGTTTCTTCAATCTTTTCTTAAGGAGGCTGTAGATATTTCTTAAGTGTAACTTCCCCATTTGCCCTGCTCAACACTTGCAACCCAACTTCTGCTCTGATAATCAGAGTGAGGGATTTGTGCCCAGGAAGGAAAATCTGTAATTGCTAAATTGGGTCAGATTAATCCAGGTGCTGTTCTATGGACTAGATCCAGATGGGATTTGGGATCTTTGGGTACTGACCACTATTTCTCACTTCAGAAGAGGTTTTCTAGGTGTGTCAGCTGATCCATGAGCAAATCCAGCAGGAATGGACAGTTCTGCTCCCCTGACCTCCCTCCAGCTCCACTCACGTCCCTCCAGCCACTCTGACCCCTCCACAAGCCAGTTTACTTCACTAAACTGGCAGTAATTTTACACAGAAGAAAAAAAAAAAAAAAAGAAAAAAAAGACACATTTTCTACCAGCTCCTGTCCTCAAGCAGTGGGAGAAAGTGAGAAAAAAGACAATTTCCACACCAGCTGGAAAAGAAGACATGGTAGGGACAAGCCTTTGGCAGGCCCTATAATTTACAGGTGTGTTCTCATTGCATTTTCAGGAGTAGGTATTTTATCCTTGCAGTGTAGCAAATCTGCTCCATATCTGGCTATTTTTGGTTTCTGCTTCGTTTTTTTCTCAGCCTAAAAATAGAGTTGTTGGACCAGCCCTTGCCACCTGAGTGAAGCTTCCTCTGTGAGGCCACCCCTGAAACAAAGCTCTTCTCTCTTCCAAGACAGAGGCAGCTAATCTTTGATCTGAGTGAAACCAAAGACTCAGGCCCTGAAATTCAAGCCAAACACAAACAATAAAGTCAGTAATATTTGAAATATCAATTACAATAACTGCTACTAGCAGTAACATTTCCCATTTTCACGGTCTTCTTACATCCAAAGTTCCACGGTTCTTTGCAGCTACTCTTCCAGACTGTGAAGAACAGCCAGATCCTTGTGCAAACTTCGGGAGCTCACAAACACACAGGATGCCACCAAACTTAAAATCTAATTTCAGATAGGAGCTGGAAGTGACTTTGGAATGAGAAACTCAACGCTCACACAAGTCATGCCAAGAAGATCAATAAGAACCACACGTTGCTTAAGCTGTTCCCCTTTATGCCCATTATTACCACTGACAGGTAGTCCTTGGATTTTGATTTTCTTTCTAGGTGATGGAAGGAAGAGCACAGAAATGTGGCAGGAGTTAGGGATCCAGGAAGGAGCAGGTGTTTGATCGGGGACAGCTTTTGGGGGATGAGGAAAGAAGTCATTCCCATGAGCAGGTGGTCCCTGGGGCCTGTCAAGTGACTGGATGGATGTGGCCGTGATTGACAGCTTCTGTGCTGGCTGTCAGGGGGGCTTGCTTCAGCGTCAGCAAGTTGCCAGGGACATATGGCAGCAAAGGGACAGCCAAATTTTAGGAGCACGTTGACAATGTAAAGCTATAAAAATACCTTCTCCGGAACTTCTGGTGCTGGGAGGAGGCACAGGAGGGGAGCAGAGAGGGCAGGATACCTGAGAGCGCCCTGATCACAGAGTGAGGCTCAGGTGAGCTCCCAGCAGAGGAGAGACAAGCTGGGATTTGTCCCAATCCCAATCCCAGGGCGGCCACACAGCCACCTCCACCCCACCACGGGTCTGTGAGAGCCTCGTCCCATGACCCACAACCACCCCAGACAAGCCTGTTGCTACCAGGAAATATGGCAGAGGATTTCCTGCTCTTCAGGAGCCTTGAGGAACCAGCTGGAAATCTGCATCTCAAAGGGCACGGGGCTCTGGCAGGGCTGTGGAAAGGCTGGGGGGGCAGAGCACCTGTGTAGGGCACAGCCCTGTAGGACACAGCTCCTGTGTAGGGGACAGCCCTGTGTAGGACACAGCACATGGTGGGAAATAGCCCTCTAGGATATAACACCTCTGTAGGACACAGCCCTGTAGGACACAGCCCTATAGGACAAATCACCTTTTTAGGACACAGCCCTGTAGGACACAACACCTCTGTAGGACACAGCCCTGTAGGATACAATACCTCTGTAGGACAAATCACCTCTGTGGGACACAGCCCTATAGAATACAGCCTTGTAGGATACGACATTTCTGTAGCACACAGCCCTGTAGGACACAGCCCTATAGGACAAATCACCTTTTTAGGACACAGCCCTGTAGGACACAGCCCTATAGGACAAATCATCATTTTAGGACACAGCCCTGTAGGACACAACAGCTGTGTAGGACAAATCACCTCTGTGGGACACAGCCCTAGAGAATACAGCCCTGTAGGATACAACACCTCTGTAGGACACAGCCCTGTAGGACACAGCCCTATAGGACAAATCATCATTTTAGGACACAGCCCTGTAGGACACAACAGCTGTGTAGGACAAATCACCTCTGTGGGACACAGCCCTACAGACACAGCCCTACAGGACACAGATCCCTGTGACCCACAGGACCCAGCAGAAGGCAGGACACAGCCCCGAGCCCCGAGCCGAGGTCTGGGAGCCAATGTAGGGAAATGAAAGTGGTGCTGGCCCACGGCCAACCCCAGAGCAGCCCTGCACCAAAGCCTCTGCCCCACACACTGAAACTCCCAGGGAAGCACAGCCCCACGGAGTTTCCTATTTCTTTTAATTAATAGAATTTGCCTCCAGGCCTTTTGGGAGCGTTCAGACAACCCTTGTTGCTGGTGTTCCCACACTTTCCCTTCCCGTGCTGGATCTCTGCTCTTGCAAAACCCGGAGACAATGACACAAAAAACAGCGTGAGTTCAAGAAACTTCAGGAATGTCATCGTCTGTCCCCAGAGCTGCTGGGGCCCCTCTCAGCCTCTGCTCAGCACCTCAAAGCCTGCAAATGTCCCCACCGAGGCCAGCACTGAGCAAGCTGCTGGCACATCCAAATGCCTCTCCTCGCAATTTATATTCTGCATAGGTTTTGAATGCTTTATCAATCTCGCAGGAGATAACATCCAAACAAACAAGAAAACGGGTTTAATGATAATCCCTATCAGAAGATATTATCTTTCAGCTGTTAAATGCCTGGGTGTTTGGCCAAGGCAGATGGAGACAGACCCGAGATGTGCATTTGGAAATGAAAAGAAGCACTGACAGTGGGCTGATTACAGTGATCTCAGTGGATGACTTGCATATGACTGTGACAATCCTGTGAATACAGAGATTATCTTGCAGGGATGGATTATATATTATTACAGTCCATTAGGTCCATCTCCCAAGTCTCACCGTTTTAATGGCACATTTAACATCATGCAGATATTGGGGGAAAATACCGGTTTTCTCTAGTCTTTTTCAGCATTGTTGATCCCCAGACTAAATTTATCCAAGACCAGTGTGAGAAAATGTGCCTTTAAGTTAAATGAGACTCAACAATTCATTTCAGCAGTGCACAGAAAGCAATCACACCACCCTACCAATAAAACCTCTTAACACACATCCTGGGATATTCACCACAGAGCACAGGAGCTGATGGTGGAGCAGTGGCTCAGCCAGATCGATTTATTGCAATCCTTGAGGAACTGAGGGGTCTTTCCACCCTCAAGTACTGGTTAAAACATGAACTATGAAGAAATGGAGGGAAGAGCCTCTCCAGGGCCGAGCACCACAGCAAGAGACACCACAGACAACGGGGAGCAAGCCACCAAGTTTCTCCCTACAGCGTGCTGTAAAAATATTTCCTCCAGCTTCTCTCCATGAGAAAGTCAGTGAAGCCCCCCGAGCCTCTCCTGGTTTCTTGCCAAAGCCATATGAAAACACAATTGTTGCCTGATTTCAACATATAATATGACACAGGCTTGATAAATACCGGGCTCAAGTTCATAGGCTTTGCAGAGATGTTTCATTGCATGTCTAAAGGGCTTGATCCCGTTCCAGCTGAAGTCAATGGACGTTCTCTCATTTACCACAGGACGAGGCCCCAAAGCCTTGAAGGAATCCAGGCTTGCAGTTATAAAACCCAGTCTCTCGTGGCCAGAAATGTTTCAGGCTCTTGAAAAAGCCGGGCTGACAAAATGCAAATCAGTCACTTGGTGCAAACCCACGTTGCAGCCAAGCACAAACGATCTAATTCCATTCTGATCTCATTTGCTCTTGTCTCTCTCCTTGCATTAAGCATTTTCACTACAGGGTTTTCAATGTCCTGCAGCTGGGTCTGCTGGAAAGGGCTGTAGGACACGAATTTAAGGCAGCAAAAGCCACTCTGAAGACAGGCTCAGGTGCTGAGCACAGCAACATCTCCTCAGTGGTTTGTGTGTGATTGTTGAAGAAACGGTTTTAATGTTTAAAAACCAGATGCAACCTTGAACTGAAGCTCCCTGGAGCTCATTAAAGATTTTATTCTGTAATATGAACCCATCACTTAAAATAAATAATTTTAGGCTAATATTTTCTGTGGAATTCCTTATGAGGATTCTTCCTAATGGGATGTAAAGAGCTTTTTCTCATGGCTGTTAAACAGACCTGAAATTAGGACCACCTTGTTAATTAGAATATTGCTAAAAGTGGATCCACTGAAAGTAAACATTTATGTTCTAAACTCTGACATTTTTCTCCTGCCTTCTCTTGGAAATCACCACAAAGAAAGAACTTCTTTCCAGTAATAGAGACATAATCTGAACCTCAAAGAGTAAAAGTGCAGCATCCAGATGTGGAAATGTCAGCACATCACACTTGGAAGATGCAGCAACCCCAAATTCTGTTCCTTCTTTAATCAGAAGTCCAACAAGCCCCCAGGTTTCTGATAACAAATTATATCCTTTGGGAGAAATCTCTTCCTCCTGCCACTGTACAATCCATAAATTTGACAGGAAATCAATCAGTACCACTGCAAGAGCATTTTAAAGAAAATCCCTATTGAATTCTCAAGGAAACTAAAGAGAATACCAAAGAATCAGAAATTCCTATCCTGAGCTCCTTTGGAATGTACAACCTCCCAACAGTTTATTTCCCAAATCAGAAACATCTTTGGAAATGAATCAGATATTTCTCACACATTAGCACTGCCTTCCCCCAGTAACAATAAGGACATTTTAGCATGACAGGCATAAACTTTGCCTTTTTGAAATCCTGCAGATTCCCAGAGACCTCAAAGATGACGCCAAAAACACAACTTTTGGCCACAGCATTTGGGAAGAAAGAAAGAAAGAATAAACACTTTTTAAATAATAACCAGGTCACCAGATCCTCTACTTGTGACGTAGATGTTGATATATTCCAAATTCCTGTCCTTCTTAGCCTTCAAAAAACACCGAGGGAATTGGGATTGTTCAGCCTGGAGAAGGATCTGGGGTGACCTAATTCTGGTCTTCCAGTACATGAAGGGAGACGACAAAGGGGAATGGCTTCCCACTGACAGAGAGTATGGGATATGAGGATTAAATTCTTCCCTGTGAGGGTGGAGAGGCCCTGGAAGTGTCCAAGGACAGGTTGGACAGGGCTTGGAGCACCCTGGGATAGTGGAAAATGTCCTTGCCCATGGCAGGAGGGTGGAAACTGGATGATCTTTACAGTCCCTCCCAACCCAAACCATGCTGAGATACCACCCAAGACAAAGGGAGCTCAAAACACCCCTCACAATGGGATACTCAAATCCCTGGACCACCAGCCTGGTGGTGGGAGGACTTTCTCTGCTCTTCCTTGTGCTGTGACAAAAGCAGAGGAATGAGAGGAGAAAGGCTACGAGCAAAACCAGATCTTCAGGACCACACCTTCAATAGCGAGTCCTGGAGTCTGCCCTTGCTGCCTTGATGCTTTTCATGGCAAACAGTGACACCAAAAAGTTGCTGAAGTTTGTGGTTCAGTGTGCAGGACTCTCCAGTTGTGCCCACACGTGGTACAGACTCATCTCTGGTGAATTACACCTTGGATGAGTCCCCACACAGAGGTGAAATCCCAAGGAAAGCTTTAGGGGGACAAAGCCACCCTGTCTATCTCCAGCTCACTGCTCCAGCCACTCACCCTGACAGGGACAATGCCAGGGTGACCTCCAGGAAGGTGACAACAAGCTGTTCCTGACCAAACCACCCCAAAATCCCGGCTGTAGGGCGTGCAGAAGAGGGGACCACGAGCAGTTCCATCCAGAACATTTGGAAATAAGAGACTTACAGCAACCAAATCCTGCGGGGCCCGAGGCTGCCAGCGTGTGGGAGGATGTGCTCCAAGGATCCTCAGCCATTCCTCTCCCTTGCTGCCTTCCAGAGGGAGCCAGACATCCCTCTCCAACAGGCTGAGGCAGCTGGGCACACGGGGAAGCTGAAAAACCACCAAAATTTCAGAGTGTAGGGGGACAGCCAGGCCAGTTTCATTACTTCCACAGTCGAGCTGACGATATTTTGGTCGTGCAGTTTTGGATTTAGGCACTGAAGTCTGCCTCACTGCTAAATCCTTTTTTGGATTTGGCCTTAAAACCTTATGTTCAGCAGCATTTGTTTTATCTTCGAGACTTAGAACACAAGGAGAATTTGGCTTGACTATTTTCTTTCTTCATTCACACGAGGAATCCTGTGAATTCATGGGGATGGAAATATGATAATAATCTCTCCTTTAAATTCGTCCCCATTATAGGACACTGAGGCTGCACAGCCACGCACAGCACAGAGGAAGAGCTTCACAGTTCAGGATGTCAAATGTGCCTCCAGATTTCTTGGGTTTCACTGCAATATTGAACTAGACTTTTGGTAGCAGAATGTGAGCTCTTTTAAAAATAGTTTAGACAAGACATTTGGTAGAAAATGTTAAAGCATATTAACTAGTGAATAAAAACTAACACAGGAAAATGTACTTTCTAAGCTATGGAGCTGCTGCAGTCATGGCTGTGTGAGACCTGTAACTCTGTCTCAAAAGATTTAAGCAAATTATACATAATGGGCCAGCAAATTTTATATAATGAGGCCATTTCTGTTCTGTTTTATACTTTTCTTTTTAATTCATTGCATAAATGTAACAGAGCAGAAGTCGATGCTGTATGCTTATTTTATTTAAGTGCCTATCAAAGAATAAGACAAATCAGACCCAAAAAAATGCATTTCTCAAAGCAATTTGATCACAAATATTTACTGGCAGGGCTTTATTTAGTCTGCTGAAACAACAGACATGAAATTAAGAGCACCTTGTTGATTAGAAGGCTTTTGTTCAAAGCTTTGGAGTAAAATAAGTAATTCTAAATGTGCAAGTGTTTGCATTTAGTCACTGTATATAAAAACACAGAGTTTTCTCCAGCAGGGAGCTGCAATCAGAGCATGCATCCAATTGTGGCTGTTACTCCGCAGGAATCTTTACATTTTTACAAGGACGGGCAGAATATACATTTTTAGTGAATTCAAATGATTTTTGTTTTTAGAAAAACTGTCAGAGATTTTTCAAGGCGGCGTAGCGGGACAAAATAGCTGCAGCACGTTCAGCACTTCCACAAAAATACCTCAATTTAGTGTCCTCCAGACACATAAAGGGAGAGGTAATTTGGAGATGAGTGGACAGAATCCTGCAGGAGATGGGGGGGAAGCTGAAACAAGTTTTGTGAAGTGCAGTGGAAAGTCTCTTGAGCGAAGTGACGCCGTACAAGAGGAGAAGCACCAGATGGCAAACTGGCAGAGTGTGCTCCTGTGCCAAAACGAGTGTGTCAGGAGAAGGAGGAAAGTGGAATCAGACGAACGGAAGGAGATAAGGAGTGATTTGATTTGGAACCACAAGAGCTGTCAGAAGATGAGGAGGAGTTTGGCTGAACTTTGTGGAAGTGAGAAGCTTCCTGCAAAGCAGGGCAACGAGTTTGTGCTCCTTCAGTGGAAGGGAGTGCTCTGTGTGCTCCCAAGGTGGGCTGGATGTGCTCAGAATCCCAAATTGTGGCTCTTAGAGGGAGAGGAAGCTCTGCTTCAGAACGGGGTTAATTCACTCTCAGTGCTCTGAAAGAACGTGGCTGAACCTGCAGCTCAGTGCAGTGACATTACCCAAACCTAACAAGCTCAGGAAACAACAGCAGAAATAAATATTTCCCTGAAATATTTATGTCACTCAGCACACAGAGCAGGGGTGTAAAATAAAGTATCAGTGAGGACAGGGATGGGCAATCCTGTGACAAGGGAATTAAATACTATTTACTGTAAATATAAACCAGATCTTTCACTGCCCCCGTTGTTGGATCTCAGTGCACGGGTTAAGTCTGGAACAGAGAACAAAATCACTGAGTTCAACACCGTTTGTTTGGGGGTTCTGCATCAACTCAGTTCAGCAACTGTGATGCCACCCGTGCCAACTCACAGGAGCCACACCAAGAGTCATCACCAACACTCCCTGTCCTCCCTCCTTATCAGTCTCAACAGCCTCTGATAAATGTGAGCATTCACACACCCACTTTATCCCACAAAACAACCTCTTCCCCATATTAGAAGGCAGTGGGATTTTGTAGACACATTAATGGCAGTAATGGACATTTACAGACATGAACAGGCATTAATAGACATTCATAGGCAGGGTACACATGGAGCTGAGAAAGTCAAAACAAAATAAATATCCCAGTGAGGTTTATAGGAAGCACAGACTAAGGGTATCAAAGAGAAAAAAAAATTAAATGATGGTCCACTTCTAAATTCTCAGCTGCTAAAAATATGTATAAATACAACATTTAGAAATCTATCTGCTGTTTACATTTAGAGTCACAGAAACACTGAATTGTTCAGGTTGAAAAAGCCCTTAAAATCACTGAGTCCAACTTAGCCCAGCACTGCCAAGCCTACCACTAACCCATGTCCTTAAGTGCCACAAAATTCGTATTTTCTTATTTTTCCAGAGGGTGATTATTTATTCGATCTGAAAGGTAGTTCAAGTAATTTTGTTTAAGAAATAGAAATTTCCTTTTTGAAGTGTCATGAGATGAAAAAACTGCCTTGTAATTGCATTCTGATGAAAACTTCTGTTTAGAAAGGCAGTGAGAAGAATGGTGAGAGTGTAATCAAAAAGATTTAAACCAAATTTTAGTCGATGTTAACAGAAATCATGTTTGAAATACAATGAATTCTCATTGCTGTTGTGTGTTACTACACATGCCCGACCTTATTAAAACAGGAATTCTTAGCAAAAATTCCAATCTACATTTCTGTGATTCCCCTATTTATTTTGGCTTGATTCCCACTCTGTACTGTCTCCAGTCAGTCTTTGACCTTCTAGTCTTTGCCAGTGGTCTTTATTTTTTTTGCAGCAGCCCTTTGTTGGAGAAACTCATCCCTCCAGCATCTCTCTAGCTCCCGGTGCTGCTTCCCTTTCCTGCCCCAAAACTGCAGTGGCTCAGAGGCAGCTGCTCTCTGGCTGCTCTGCAGGCTCCAAGGAGGCTCTTCCCAAGGTGAATAAACACAGGAAAATGGCAGTGAGGAGAATAAAGTCAAACAGTGCTCAGCAAAATCTCACTCGGGAGGAAAATCTCATTTCTGCCACGAGAAAAGTGAGTAAACATCGACTAATCATTCGTGTCCATGGCTAAAACTCAGCTTAGAGGCACAGGACAAATGTTCCAAACCTGACTACCTAAGATTCATTCCTACAGTTCCATTTATTTGTGCTGCAGCTGACAATTACAGAGCCAAAACATCATGGAAATATTTGAGTAGGAAAATCCCTCCCAGGATCATCCAGTCCAAGCTGTGCCAACCTTGTCCCCAGCCAAGAGCACTGAGTGCCACATCCAGGCATTCCTGGGACACCTCCAGGGATGGGGATTCCAGAACTCCCTGGGCAGTTCCAATGCTTCATCAATTTACCAATTAGAACAGCAGGATAAATTTTCACTCAAAACCATCCCAGTTTTCATGCTTTAAGAAATAACAAACTCTGGTAGATAAATAATTAAAATATACCTTATTTTTAGTCAAACTCTACCTTATTTTTAGTCCTTGCTCAGAACTAAGGTTTGTGCATCCATATTAATTACTGATTTATAGTCCAGCAACCCTCAGCTCATTTAATACATGCTATTAATGTTGTAATGTTATGCCAAATTACATTTCACCTGGAAAACAGCCCTGTGAGGCAACAGGGAATCTTTGGGATAAATACCACGAGGTGCATCACTGTGGCTCCTGCTTCCCTGAAATCATTAATGTCACCGAGTTTGAAGGTGGATCTTAGCTCAGAGGAGTTTTTAAAAGGTGAAAAACCTCAAGTGTTTTTCTTAGCTCTGCTTCAGCCCGTGCAAGTTCACACACAGGGTGTATCTGAGAGATCTAGAAGGGAAAAGCTTTAATCAGGATTATTACAGATGACAGAGGAAAGATTTCTTTAATTAATGGTCCTTGCTGGCAACCTGTGCCACTGTAAAATTAGCTCCAAATTTGTTCTGCCATGCTTATGGGCTCCAGTTCAAAAATCCATGGAGTGTGGAGTGTTTTACAAGCTCCTGCAGCAGCACAGAAAAGCAGGTGGTTGGACTCAGTGTGAGGAGAAAATAAATGCAACCATTTATCTAGAACAATTTGCAATCCACCAGGAGAGCTCAGATACCAAAGCAGGGATAACTTCAGGATATCCATGGAGCAGCACAGCTCCAGAGGGACTGGATTTGCACAGGAATCTGCAAAATTCTGCTGCCAGGGAGAAGGGAAGGGGCTCTGCACACCCCCAGCACTGCCAGGGCTGCAGCTCCACCAATTCACCTCTCCCAAACCTCACTTTTCCTGCCAGGATTTTATCCAGCTCTCTGCTTCTGACATCGTTAATCTAGTCTGTCAGGAGCCCTGCAATAGTTAATTAACTAATCAATTGCTTTGCAAGCCTGAGTGGAATGGGAAAGCATTGCCAAAGCTGACTTTGTTTATCCTAGAATCCCAGAGTGGGTTGGGTTGGGAGAGACCCTAAAGCTCATCCAGTGCCACCCCTGCCATGGGCAGGGACACTGCCACTGTCCCAGGCTGCTCCAAACCCCATCCAGCCTGGCCTTGGTGACACTTCCAGGGATCCAGGGGCAGCCACAGCTTCTCTGGGCACTCTGTGCCAGATCTCCAGGGAAGCCAAGGTTTTTGGGCAAAAAAATATATATATTTTCCTGTGACAGGTGCTGCCAGTCTTCCCATCACAGGCTGTACTTTTGGGGATTTAGGTTCTTCTGTTTCAAACATCACAGCCACCTGAGCTTGTTCTCATGCTTTCCTCCAATATTCCATTCCCCTTCCCAGGAAATTAAGCGTTTTTCCTGCTTTGAATCTACTTTGAAAAGCTAAATTTAGACCCAGACCCCTCCCCAATAGAGGTTCTCACATCACTGCAATCCCTCTCCCTGCTGCACAGGTGTCTTCCCAAGGATTTGAGTCAGCAGGATGGGCCCCCAGAGCAGCTGTTGGAATCTGTAACTCCAGGAATCACCGGGTACAGATGCAGGTGCAGCTGCAGAACCATCAGGCACCACGCAGAAGTCCTTCAAGGCTGATAAAACATGCACTGCATCTGTTCCACACAAGGAGGAGGCACAGAGTGAGCTCGTTCCTCCAGGCACACCTCTCCTTTTTGCTGTTGGATTGGAATCTTTTTCCCGCTTTACCTCTTATTTTTTTTTAAGCCCCTCTGAACTCAAAATCCATTTCCACTCATCTGTTGTTTGGTCTTCTAAGCAACTTGGCTTGACAATTTTGTGTAACTTAGGTCTGCTGCAGGGCAGGTTGTTGTCAGACTATTTAAACTTCAATCCATGAGGTCTGGGGTTCCAAATCCAGGAGGTTCGCTCCATGCTTTCTCCAAGGTGAAGCGCCACATGGAAGTTGTGCTATTGGGTTTCTGTACTTTTTTTTTTTCCCAGCAATGGAGCATTGCAGGTGAAATTGAGGCAGAATTTTAATGTATTTCCAGCCCCCTGGTAATGTCAGCCATGGAGCATCTCTGCTTTGCTCATCTTTTGTGTTTGATGAGGAAAAGCTGAGGGAATTGGGATAACTCAGCCTGGAGAAGAGAAGTTTTGGGGTGACCTAATTGTGGCCTTCCAGAACCTGAAGGAGTCAACAGAAAAATGTAGAAAAACTATTTACAAGGGCCTGGAGTGACAGGACACAGGGAATGGCTTCCCACTACCAGAAGGCAGGGATGGATGGGATATTGGGAAGGAATTCCTGGCTGGAAGAGTGGTGGGGCCCTGGCACAGGGTGCCCAGGGCTGCTGTGGCTGCCCCTGGATCCTTGGAAGTGTCCAAGGCCAGGTTGGAGCACCCTGGGACAGTGGGAGGTGTCCCTGCCCATGGCAGGGGGTGGCACTGGATGAGCTTTAAGGTCCCTTCCATCCCAAACCACTCTGGGATTTTTATCAAGCTCCCCTTCTTCACAGCTGTCACCTTTCTGCTGTGTTTTGTTTGTTTTAATTCAAGCAGTTTCTGGGCAGAGGATGAGATCAGGGAACCACAGCAGCACGTTTGGACCTCACCATTTATAAGATTCTTCAGCCTGGATGTGTCATTTCACCCCCTATTCCTCATTTTATTCATCTCTGATCACCCAAGGAGCGATTCTCACATTGCTTTGCAAACACAGCCAAGCAGCAGCACATGGGAGATAAAGGTTATTTCTCTGGGATTCTGTCCCAAGCAGAGAACAATATTTCTCTGTCACACAAAACCCCTCCCCAAGCTGCAGGGACAGCAAATTTCTTGTGTTCCAGGCCACGTTCCCTGAAGGATATCACAGAAAAGTTCAGTGCACACAAACTCCACCGGGTTCATTAATATTTAGTCAGTTTAATGTCCTTAACACAGCAAATGAACAAGTGGGTCATTGATCCAGCCTCGAGTGACTGCCTTGGCATAAGCAAACAACATTCAGGGCAGCACAATGAAATTTTGGGTGTGCTTCTAGGAACAAAGCACACAGCCCATATTTCTGGGATGGGGGATTCCTAGGAAACAGCGACCCTGGGAACAGCCTGCCTGCTCCCGTGGGCGTAGAGCTGAATAGGAGCTCCCAGAAAAGACCATCCCTGTGTTTGGGAATGCAGGAGAAGAGAACAGCCTTTGTCAGGCAGGGCTCTTTCCCACCATCAGGTCTGACCTGGCCGTGTCTCCTGCAGGAATTATACAGGGGAAACAATGAGCAGAATAAATGAGTCAAGAACAAGACTTGCATGTGGTTTGGTTTGGTTTTTTTCTTTTTTAAACCACCTTCTGGAGGCTATTCTTATCACAGTAGAAAAAAGTGCTTTCCTAATATATTATAAAATGAGCCTGGCAGACAAAATATCAAGGATAGGAAGTAAGGATATGATTTATCTATAATTAGAAAAACTTAGACTCACACTTTTTTCTGTATCTTGAAGAATAACAAAGATTGGAATCAACAACCTGGATAAAATGAAGATAACCCTGTGCTGTCTGTAACTTTTCCTACCCTTGGGATTTGCTTCACTTCTTTCTATTCAAAACTTTGCTCTGGGCTTGAGCTAAATTCTTTACTTCAATAAACTCAGTTCTTTTTTCACTCAGGATTTCTGTATAACCCTTTCTTTTCCTACTGCAGGGTGAGAAAGCATCTAGATCATACTTTGTGATTAACAATGATCTCAAATCTGAATATATTTTTCCTTTGAGTTGATGAACAAGGGGTTTTTTTTCTGCATTGGAAAACAGACCAAGACCTCAGTGGTTAAAATACAAGAACCCCGGGATTAAATATGTTCTATACACAGATTTATCTATCAAACCTCTCTGCACACACGTGCACGCACTGACAACATCACTCAGCCTCACACCAGTGTGAACAAGTTTTGCAGCCAAGCCACATTCCATTAAAAGGAGTTAATTTTCTACAGCCTCACACAGTGTCCCCCCCTTAGGAATTTAGTTTTCAATTAAATCCAAGCGCATCCAAGCACTTTGAGATTCTTAAAAAAAAAAAAAAAAGTTTTTCAAACTTCACAGCAGCCTCCTTTCCATGGCTCACATGAAATGGCACATTTGGGGCCCTTGTCATGCTGATCTGAAACAAAATCTTCTGCTCTTTAGGGCCTTGGGTGGGGAAAGCAGGGCCTGAGAGCCCAAATAATGTGCTCAGGGAATTTGGCAGGATGCAAAGATGTAGGAAAAGTCAAGCAGATGTAGGGGATGCAGGGCAATGCTGGACACTGGGTCTGGTGGTTTCAACTTGATGTTGTTTTCAAACAAAATTTGCCATCGTCTTTAAGTGCCCAAGATGTGAGCAGAGCACTTCAGAGTCCAGCATGGCAGGGAAAGAGCAGAGGAAAAAGGAAACCACAACATCCAGCACACACTAAAAATTAAATATTGCTTCAGTTATTAATTATGTTTGGTACTTAAAGAGGAAAGGCACTTGGATCATTTTCTTAATTCTGGTAATACTCCAGTTATTATATTCTTGTGTATTTATGTTTCATTTCAAGAGAGAAAAATTGTTTTAAAACTGAAGAAATCACTTCAAAGGTTTGCAAAGATCGCTGACTTGGACTCACATGAGAGCACATCATTTGTCCAGCCTCTTATGAAAAACACTTTAAATACAAAACAAAACAAAAAGAAATTAAAAATTCCCTCAAGAAAACACATTGTTCAACTTTCAGAAAATAAGAAACATCCGTGGCATTAAAAACCCAACATCTTTACTTGATGAAGCTCCACTTGTGCTCTGCTGCAAAACCACATAAATATCGTGGAGATTCCTATTCGTTCCCAAATTTCAGAGCTTTCCCGTGGGTCGTGTGTGTGAAATCACCCAGGTGAGGGCTGTCCCTGCTCTCAGAAAGTTGGGGAATTCTTTGTCCCAGCTGCTGTGCAGACACTCGGTGTCTGCTGTCTGCCCTGCAGTGAAAACAAACCACGGCCGGTCCCACGTTCCAACTGGGATTTTGCCATCTGTCCCTGTGTTTGCAGGGCTATTTCCACGGCCGGCTCATACCGAACAAATTCCACCTCCAGCACCAGGAGCACTTCAAAAGGGATCATGTGCATGGGGGAACGTGCCTGGGAGTCGGGGGACCTGCATCTGTTCCCGGCTTTAAATCTTGTTTGGCAGCATCGCATTAAAGGCTCCTGGAGCTGGGAGGGATCGATGTTACCACATCCAACAGGGCCATAAAATTCCCAAATTCCCTCACTCCACGCTTTTCCGGGCTATTAGCACCCGGCTCTCAGCTGAGGTGTGTTAAATCGTGACAGACAGGTCACGGTTCTCTATGTAGGGTGAAAGTCTCATAAAAATATACTGATCTGAAACACCATTAGTTCCAGGAATTTTTAGTTAATTATGGCTGAAAATGGAGAATCTCCAAACATTTTACACACATCTGAATTCTCCAAGGAGTTCAGTGTGAAACAGATTTTAAAAGGGGGATTTTTTTTTTTCTGGTTTTCCCCCTTTCCTAGGGCTCTCTCAGCAGTACTTCGTCTCTAACACGGGCAGAGGAAAATTCAGCTTTTTATTTTATATGTAGAAAGCAAACCAGAGGCTGATTTGACACATTTTTAATGTCTCCCCAACCCTTGCTGAAGGGGGAACCTCAGCCCTTGGTTGTTCCTCCTCCCCCAAAAGCAGAGCCTGTGCAGAGCTGCCAACTCTCATTCTTTTGCAATGAGACACTCTCATTTATTGTCTCAATTTCAATCTGCCCCAGGCCCAAAATAAAGGCAGTCACCATTGATTTCAGGAGGATATTTAGAAACATTCCAATTCTTTCTGAGCCAATTAGATGACCATAAATTGGCAACTCAATAAATTTCCTGCTGGGGATTTGGTTGTTGCACCAACACCTCCTGCTCCCTTCACTCAAACTTTCAGTTTTTGACAAAATAATACTTAAAGAAAGGGGGTGGCAGTGAGGAAAGCTCCCTGCCCTTCAGCAAACTTAAAAATGTCCCACCATGTAGAGGGAATGACCCAAACAATATAAAACATTCCCGATTATATTTTGGAGCTATTTCCCCTTGCTCATGCAACTCGTCAGGGAGAAAGAGCAGAACAAAATCATAAATTCAGCTACACCAGAGACACAACTTCTGACCGTGGGAGCACTTTGATGTGCACACAAACAAGTGCAATGCAGATGCTTGGCTTTTCCACTTGCCAGCAAGCTCGGAGCAGATGGGATAGAAGGAGGATTCCAAAAGGGCTGCACATAAGGACAGAGATCCCCAGAGGTGCTAATAATCCTGGTTTTCCTCTGTAAGATGCTGTGCCTCGGCTGTTTGATCAATAACTTCACATCTGAGCAACTTGTAGGATGCAAAGCATCTTCTGCTGCTGGGTTGTGTTTAAAAAAATACCACAAATAAAAGCGCTGGTAGAGCAGCACTGAAGAAAAATCTGTGCTGGAAGACAAAGTGAACTTCGAGAGAGCATCACTTCAGCAAAAAAAGTCCAAAAAAGGCAGGGAAATTAAAAAATAAAATATTTTAAAAGTACAAGTGTTTTGAAAAGCAGCTCCAAATGGCCACACCAGCACCAGCTGGGCGTGGAAATGTGGACACAAAGCACAAAAACTCACGTGGCTCCTTCACACACATCCCATGCAGAAGCAAGGAAATAAAGGAGCTGTTTCAGATGTTGCTCAAGCACTATCAGCATTTTCACTGCTATTTTAATCATGTTTACTACAGTAATGCCTGAAGAGCCAACCATGGAGAGACTCATTTGATGATATTGAGGCATAGTTAAGTCCCCGCTTATTTTCTAAGCAGATGCTGCTCATGATTTTCCTGCTCATATTTGATCATTTCTTCAAATAACAGCTATAACTGAGAAAAGAATTGAGAAAACATTCTGTGACAGATTTTCATGTTCTGGATTAACTGGAAAGCATAATCTGATCCTGGAGTCGTGCTGTCGAGGAGTGATCTGACACATCACTTCCATCTAAGTGCTTTATTTCCTGCCTGCACGGGGGAGCAAACACTTTTCACTGGACATAAACACACACGGATGTCAGGCACTGCTGTGCCAGGGCTAAATTGCGTTTTGCTGCTTGTGGCACTGAGGTTTCTGTCCCAAGGACTCACTTAAAATGCAGCACAGCTGAAGAGATGCAATTTTCCACCACATTTTGGAAGTATTGGCTCGCATGGAAAGTGGTCAGGAGGGTGCTCAGGGCACCAGGTAAGTTCTGCATCAGATCCACCTCTTCTGGATCTTTTGGGGATCTATTCAAACTGAACTCCACTGGTTGCAGTAGCAGAGAAGATCTGATTTCCAGAGATGACAAACCTATTGCAAAAGGGTTGATACTGTGATTAAAATAGCTTTTAAAATCAACTAATTAATAAAAAAAAAAAATCCAACTCCAAATTGAGTTTAAGATTTATGATCCATCTTCCTCTGAGCTCTTTTCCTTCAGTGCATTAATCAAGCTAAAAGCAGGGCAGGGATGGCTGTTTGCATAAGCCGAGTCAAATATATTTTAGCTGTTGCTGTTGAAAGCAAAAAGAATTATTTTGCAGGAACCGAAGCTCAAACATTATAATACATGCAAAAAAAGGCAGCCCAATTAGATTCCTTTATCCCCAGCATATGGCAGAGAGGTACATGCTATGTACTAATGTCTCTGCAGAGCTATTTTGGGATCGTATGAGGCTGCAATCGGAGCGGGGTGGTGACAGATCCACAGGCACAACTGGGTTACATTCGTCAGGGAGAGCTCCTCACAGCCAGGAACTTCACAGCGAGGAGCAGAAACTTCCCTGGTGCCTGTGCTCCTGAAATTTGCTGGGAAATGAGAGGGCAGGGGGAACGTTCAGTGGACAGCAAAGTTCAGAGTGGGGAAGTGTCACCAGTTCGTTGGCACTTCACAAACTGGGAGGTGACATCGGTGACAAACAGTGATGAGACCTCCCTTCATCACTTCCCAGACTTTTTTTGCCTGTAAAGACTTTATGTATTCAGGTTTAAATATTCAACTTTTGCATGCATTAATGTCTCTGCTTTAGTCTAAACTTGGTTTAAACTTTAATCAGCAGGGAGAACGCACTGAGCCCTCTCAGCATCGATGCAGCTTCCAACACGCTCTCCAGTCTGACAGTGCAGCAGGATAAATATCTGAGGGATGGATATTCCATTTACACAGGAGTAAACAGGTTCTTTCAGAGAGGCAGCTTCAAAGCCTTGTAAAAACCTGCAAAGAAATCTGAGTTCTCTGAAACCTCTGAAAACAACAGCAAAATTCCCAGTGATTTTGACAGGGACAGGATTTCATTGTGAGGGCTGGAAATAGATGTTTGAGGTCCCTTCCAACCTGAACCATTCTAGGATTCTCAGATCCTGGGAATTCAGCAGACAAGCTCAGAGGCCGACCTATATAATCTGTGGCTGATAATCTGCAGGGCAGACCTCATTTTGCTGTGGCAAATTTATTCTAGATGGGGAGGAGAGGTCAGGATCAGTAGTGGCAAGTAGGAATGGGCTTGATGGTCTTTCCTTGATGATGGACACCCAGGGGGTTTTATCTTGTTCTATATTATCCCTTTTCCTGATTATCTTGGCAAAGACAGAACTTTCCCTGCTCCTTTGTCACTTTTTTTCACAGGGGAAGTCACGGCCCGTCACAGGTCTCTGCCTCTGGTTAGGAACACGTTAGAAGCAAAATAACCAGATCCTATTTCATCCTTAAATGAAATAGGTTTAAATACATTTATGGAATGTCATCCAGCTCATAGGAGATTACAGGGGAGGGGAGGGAGAATATCTGCAGCTTGGGATGATCAAGTGACAGAGGGGTGAGAGCAGAGACCCCCACCCTCCCGTGGCTCTGGACACACCCTCAGCCACCTGCCTGCAGCCAGGGGCACAGAATAGGGGCCTTTCCCCATGGATCCCAAACTCTGGGAGCCGGGATTGTTTACAGAACAGGTTCTGTCCCTCCCAGAGCAGCAGCTGCACCCCAGCACATTCCAGTGGGGTTGGATACAGGGACAAGGTCATGGAGGGAAGGTTGGCAGGTACTGAGCACCCCCTGCTCCAGCTGGGTTCAGCTTGAGATGGGAATATGAGATTAATGACATTGACAGATCAAACTGCACAACAGTTCAGAACCAGTAAGAAGAATAAATCCCATTTGCTTCTATTAAATAACTTGATCATTATTCTGTCTTGAGAACTTTATCCCTAGGGCCCAGCCCCTATCAGCCCAGGTGCCCCACACTGCACCGTGAGCCTTTCTCAGATTTGTCAGCAAACACTAAAAACAGTTAAAATGTGAACTGATGCTTGCAGTGTGAGCTCAGAGAAACAGAACTGCTCTTTTCCTTGTAGATGCAAACCCAGCTTTATCTGTTATTGATGCCAAGGAGTCGCTATCTGCGCATCCGTTTGATAAAAACATCACAACTTTAATTGCTAAATAATCTGGTACAAGGCAGGGTTATTCCGAGTGCTGAGTTCTCTCTCTCACTTCAGCTCCTCAGAGGGTACTTTCTGGAAGGATTTGCATGGCAGTCAAAGCATGCAAAAATTTATAAATACCAACACAGATGCCAACATGTCGGGAGAAATGTAGTTATAACATTTGAAAGCTAGGAAGAAATTAATGTTGATCCTGATTGGAACAGTCACTGTATTTGCAGTGTCTGGAGATTTTTTTAATTTTTTTTTTTTTTTTAATTAAAAGAATAAAAAAAAACCAACAACAACATAAATTTGGTTTGTAGAAAATCCTCCATGTCCCAAACTCCATTTCTTGGCCCCAACACAACAGTGTTACAGGAAGAGAAGAACAGTTTATTTAAAACAGTTCCAGGATTTAAGGCTGAGCTGACATAACTAATTTTTCCATCCAAACATTGCCGGCTCCAACACAGGCATCAGCTCCAAATCAGCCATCCTGGAAGTTGGGCCCATGCTAAGAGCAGACAGAACTCATGCTCCTGCTGGTGGGATTGCACAAATCACCACAGGCTGAGGAAAAGCAGAGCCTCTCCCCAGGATTCTCTCCCCAAAACTTCGTGATGTGGCTGTTTCAGACTTTAAATAATTCCTGGAGCACCTGAGGCTGTGGAAACTCTGTGGTGTATAAACAAAACTCTGTCTGAGTGTGCAGGTGGAAGGAAAGGGAAATTTTCTGCACAGCAATGCTCTCGAAAGATTTAAAATGCTTCATGCCTACTCCTTAATTAATTTCCTAACAGAGCACTTAGTGCTGGGGATAGGGATGGAGGGATAAGGAATGAAGCTACAGGATTTACTCACAGCCCAAGGCAAACTGTGAAGAGTCTCCTATGTGGTACAACAAAACCCAGCATCAGGCTAAAACAAACCATGTAGATGGGATTTGAGAAGGAATTGTTCCCTGTGCAGGTGGGGAGGGACTGGAACAGGGTGCCCAGAGAAGCTGTGGCTGCCCCTGGATCCCTGGAAGTGTCCAAGGTCAGGCTGGATGGGGCTTGGAACAGCCTGGGACAGTGGGAGGTGTCCCTGCCATGGCAGGGGACTGGAAATGAATGACTTTTACAGTTCCCTTTCAACCCGAACCATTCAAGGATTCTATAAACTTTTATTTCAGCATTTCTAAACCCTTCCTCGTGCCATTAGAAAAGTTTACCATGTTAAGAAAACTACATGAAGGAAAAGAATTAAGTTAGTTAAGAAAAGAAAGAGAAACAGAATAACACATCTGGGAAAAGAAATGGGAATCCTGACCCCCAATTCCCTTCCCAGATAGGTGAAGTCCTTGTTGGCAGTGGGAATGTCCCCATCAGGGCTTGCACACTGATAGCAACACTGCTCTGCAAGAAAAGCATCCCCAAATCAGGGTGAAATCAGCCAGATCTGCCTCCCACAGCCATCACAACCACGGGGGGACAAGAGTTTGCCTTTTTCCATTAATTCAGTGCCATTGCCTTTTTCCATGAGTTCAGTGCCATCATCTGCAGGACGCAGGGGAGCAGGGACAGCTGAGCCAGAGCAGTGTCAGGACACATTAGGGCTCGTCAGGGCTGCTCAGAATAAAGCCTTCAGGACTTTGTTTTGCTGGCAAAGGTGAAAACTTAGTTTAGCTTCTAATGACTTCTCATCCGCCCAATAGAATCCCCTGGGTTAAAAAGAAAAAAAGAAAAAAAAGGCAAACACAAAAATTTCGGAGTTTTTCACTTTATCCATTTCATTTTTGCTGTCAATGCAGTTCCTCTACCATCTTAAACCCAGTTTTCATGAAATGAACTAAAAGTGACTCTGATGCACTGGATTAAAGAAAAACTATCACAGTCTCTCTGTTTTCAGTTTCATGGGTGTTGGAAAACCTGTAAGTTTAGGTGTAAATACTTTAAAGCCATTCTGATGAACAGATTTAGGTGACACATTATTCTGCAGGGCAGGCTGAGACAGAGCCTCTATTTTCTCTCTCGTTAAAAATTGTTAAAAAGCTAAATTAAAAAAAAAAAAAAAGCTGATAAAGAGCTTAAATCAGATTTGATCTTAGCCAAACATGGAGATCAGAATTGCCTTTATAATTCGCCCTGAGCTTTGGACAGCTCTACGGGGATGGGGATGGATGGGGACACCAAACCATGGAATCCAACAGCATCACCAGGGACTGTCCCAAGGTGGCTGAAATGGGGTCCTGGGCCATGGGCAGGAGCTGGAGGGAACATGCCCCTCTGGAAATACTTTCTAATAAAAATCTTTATGAAAACTAAAATGCCTTTCCCTGGCTCCCGCCAGACAGGGGCTCTGGGCAGTCACTCAGCACTGAGCAGTGCCACCAAGAGCTTGTTCAACAACTCAGTTTGTCCAAAACCATGACAATCTACAGACCTTTTCTAAATGAAACAGGCAAGTAAACCCAGGGATTTCTGATAAATGTGTTCCAAAAGGCATCCATAAAGATGATGGCTTACGTATTTTCACCAATACATCAATTGCTGTGTTTAAATTTAAAAAGCATATGCAGTAATGGAGTCTACATCTTACTTTGAAGATGTGTCCAAACAGAAATGAACTTTGCTATGCAATAGCAAGGGGTTATATATTGATTTTGGAGGCCAGGCTATCCATACTTGTCTACAAGCATCACATATTTCACAAAGGGCTTAGTGTTATTTACATTGCATTAGAGATGGACAAATCGGTTTGGGCAAAACGTGCCAAAGCTGAAACAAATCCCAGCTCTGAAAAAAGCTTGGTCACTTCTTACCATGCACGTTCCTTGCCCGTGTCCCATTCCAGGTACTAACCCAGAGCAGTGAAATCCTGGGAAAGTCTCTGCTTGGATGACCAGAAGCAGGAGGCAGCAAGTCACAGAGCTCAACTTGGTCCTGAGCCTGAGCATCAGAGAGAACTTGGGTCCAGATCCATTTTTGGGTGACAGCTCTGTAAACATCTTGAGCAAACACATCTTAGGAAGTGCTCAGCCCCTTCTGGCTGCCCTGGGAAGTTGAGTGACTTTGAAAAGGCAGCCAAAGTTTTGGGATTGTGTCCATGTCACAGAAGTTTGCGGCAGAGATCTGCTGGATGAAGTCCATCCCCATGATCGCACAGTGCTTCCCTTTAAAGAGCATCATCACACCCCTAAGCCACTGAACATTTACTTGCTGCCAAACACTCAAAGGCACACACTGAAACCCTAAAAAGGAATCAGAAAATCTCGCCACCCTGCTCCCTTCGTCTCCCCAAATGTTATTTTTTGATAGAACTCTTTGAAGCTCAGCTTTTCCTCGGAACATCCTGGAGGACAGAGCGTGTTGGAGCAGCACATCCACACATCTGATTGTCAGCTCTGAACCCAGAACTTGGTTTAGCATGGCCATGAAGTCCCTGCTATCCCCTAAATAAAGTTTCCATCTCAATAGTTCAAAGCCACGGTGCCATATGCTAAATGACACAAATAGCTTGTTCATCTTTATAATTAACTTCAACTCTCTTGACTTGCCTGCCTGCTTGGTGGTGTTTGGCTGCTTCTCTCCAGCTTGGTGTGATCAGAACTGCAAGGCTGTTTGGAAATTTCTCCTTCACCAAGGTCATCCCCACGCAAAATCAAGCAGGAAAAAGGCTCATGGCACTGACCCCACTTGTTTTCCCTCCTCACTCGGAATTCTCTCCTTCCCTGACACGTTGGGTTTCATCTCCATAAGCCAGTCCATAATCCATTTCAATGGCTCTTCTCCCGAGTTATTTTTAGTCTTAAAAAGCCCCATCAGTCTGTGGTGTCACAGGCACTCTCTTGTTCCTTTGAAACAAGGTCTGAAATAAAGCAGCTCTTCCCTTCCTATGTTGATAATTGTTGGTATTTTCAAAGACATTTGGGGGGATTTATTAATTATTTATGGTGTTTTTTCCCTTCCTGCCTTTCACTCCAGTGAAGCCACACACAAATAACTGACTTCTGCCTTTTACTCTTTCAGAGAATCACAGAATGTCAGCATGGTTTGGGTTGAAAGGAACCTTAAACCTCTCCAGCGACCCTGCCATGGTCAGGGACACCTTCCATTACCCCAGGGTATTCCAACCTGGCCTGGGACACTTCCAGGGATCCAGGGGCAGCCACAGCCGGGCACCCTGTGCCAGGGCTTCCCCACCCTCCCAGCCAGGAATTCCCAATTCCCAATATCCCATCCATCCCTGCCCTCTGGCACTGGGAGCCATTCCCTGTGTCCTGTCCCTCCATCCCTTGTCCCCAGTCCCTCTCCAGCTCTCCTGGAGCCCCTTCAGGCCCTGCAAGGGGCTCTGAGCTCTCCCTGGATCCTTCCCTTCTCCAGGGGAACATTCCCAGCTCTCCCTGGATCCTTCCCTTCTCCAGGGGAACATTCCCAGCTCTCCCTGGATCGTTCTCCTCTCCAGGGGAACATTTCCAGCTCTCCCAGCCTGGCTCCAGAGAGGTTCCAGCCCTGGAGCAGCTCCATGGTCTCCTCTGGATTCATTCCAGCAGCTCCAGGTCCTGCTGATGTTGGACCCAGATCCGGATGCAGAATTTGAATTTGAGCTCCTGAATCGGAGTTTTTCACCTTCATGCTCTCCCTGAGCCAAACCTGCTGCTGGGGGAGCCCAAGTTCTCCACCTCCCCACAGCTCTGCCTTCAGCTCCTTCATGGAGCAGCACCAATTCTCCCAAAAAAACCATCGATTTTTTCCTGCTTTATCTTCTTATTGACCAGGAGCTCCTCAGGACAAAGCAGTCCCCAAAACCATGGAATGAGCGAAGGAATCACCAAAACCACACTGGACTTAGCATTCCCTCCTTTCCCCTCAATCATTTTAGGCTTTTTTCCCTGAAAATATCCATTTCCAAGACACAGTCTTCCTTTTTATCATTTCCTTTGAATAAACTACATTTCTGGTTTTCTCTTGCTCACTCCCCCACCTTCCCCTCTGTCCTCATTCCCCATTCCTGAACTCCCTCTTTTCAGCAGCAAATATGAGAAAAAGAGGGAAAAGAGGTGAAGTGGAGGCAAAACCAAACATTTGGAATATTTTCCCTGTAAAGGCACAAATATAAAGGCATTCTCCCCATTCAGCAAGAACAACAGAAGGAAAAGCAATTGAAAATATTCAAGAATTGTCACAATTTCCTCATTTTTAACCATCTCTAGAAAATAAACGGGAGCTATTCAGCCATGAGTACATTTCACTGAAGTGACACTTAACAATCCAAAAATATGGCATTTCATTTTGCATTTCTCTCTGAGCAGGAGATAATTTCATGTGTGGCTGCTGCAACAGCTGCACTGGTCCCCAAAAATTCCTTGTTTGAGATGAAAAAGAGGGTTAATCATGCTGGATTCAGGTTTTCGGGTGTTTTGGGTTTTTTTTTTCTTTTTTCCTTTGGTGTGAAGTCAGACTTTCACATTAAAAATATTATGAAAATTAATTTTCACAGACAAATGATATCCAAGTTGAAATGCCATTTTCTTTATCCGTCTGAGGCCAGAGATGGATTCTCTTGCCACAAAACTGGAATCTGTTTGCTCCCACAGCTCAGAAATCACCCGGGACATGCTGGACACTGATAATTCCTGCTGATTCCACATTTGGAGGTTAACATCCAAGTTTAATCAATCCACTGAAAACAATGACTGGATCCAAATCCAGCTACTGCTCTGCCAGGGAAAAGAATCATTTCACCTGTCCCACAGCGGGGTTTATAGAATATTAAATCCTTCTCTTTTGTTTCAGTCACTTTTGCTGGTAAAGGACAAAAAACCAGGGAAAATCTCAGTGCAGACACAGCATCCCACTGGCACAGCCAAGGAAGGATTTGTGGGGTGAATCATGGAATTATTGAGGTTGGAAAAGACCTTTTAGATCCTCTAATCCAACCATGGTGAAACATTTGTCCATTTAACCATTAAAATGGGCCATGTTTTCTCCTGGTTCTTGGCTATGAGGTGAGAAGGAAGGGACTGAAAAAGGAGAATCCCACAAAACCTCCCTTGGCCTGAAGAACCTCAAAGTTCACCTCAAAAAAAAAAAAAAAAAAAAAAAAAAAAAAAAGCTGCATTTCTAAATTAAAACAAAAAATAATCATCAAAGTAAAGCAAATATTCCCTGTATTTCTTAATAAAATGTGATGTAAACACCAATCCCAGAGCCACAAGCAGAAAGGCAGAAAGGTTCAACATAATCTGCACTGAAAAATATCCCCTTTAACTCTGAAAAGCATTATCTTTTAATAGCACGGGAGATCAGCCATAAAGTTTCTCTTTAACCTTGTTTCCCTTTCATACGATTTTTTATTTACTTAGATAATATTAAATATTTGATGTCATAAAATGTATTCTTGACCTAACAGATCTTTAAATATCTCCCTTTTCTGACCAATATCTGTGTCTCTGTGTGCTGGCCAAGTTCAAACACAGTCTAAACAACTTCCTGGCTTCACTGTGCATTAAAACAGCTGCCAGCCCTGTGCTTTTTTGCTCTATTTCACAGTTCCAACTGCTCCAAAAGCATTAAATTTCCACTCATGTTTAGCAACAGGGACGTAAATACAAAAATGTTCCATAGCAGGGAGACATCCCTATATTTTGTGGTCCTTTATTGTTTAAACACTTCGCTAAACAGAGAAATACATTCAATTTCCAGCAGAATGTGACAGGAATGTGCATTATTTTTGAGTAAGGGTATAACTTGATGTGATATTTAAGCAAAGATGGCTGCATGAAGATTATTCCCTGGAAATCAATATTCCACAGGGGAGAGCTGATGTCTCAAGTACATGGGAGAGTCATTGACTCCAGCTGCCTGTGACATGGAAAATAGTCTACATGGAGGCTGCTGGGGCTGGAAATAAAAGTAGGGGAATATGGATTTTTATATGCATTATGGAGTTCACAATTGCAACACTTTGTCTGAGATAATCTCAGAAAATTAATGTCCTATACATTGCACACATCACTGCGAATCTATTCCACAGGATCACAGGATCATTAAGGCTGGAAAAGAGCTCCAAGGTCATTGAATCCAAACTGTGCTCAATCCCCACCTTGTCCCCAGCCCAGAGCTCTGAGAATTCCCTGGACACCTCCAGGGATGGGCACTCCAATCCTCCCTGGGCAGCTCCAATCCCTGAGCACCCTTTCCATGGGGAAATTCCTGCTGCTGCCCACCCTGCCCTCCCCTGGGCCAGCCTGGGGCCGTTCCCTCTCCTCCTGTCCCTGTTCCCTGGGATAAGATCCCAAATGCCCCCGGCTGTCCCCTCCTGTCAGGGAATTCCAGAGAGGGAAAAGATCCCTCTGGATCCTCCTTTGCTCCAGGCTGAGCCCCTTCCCATTTCCCTCAGGAATTCTCCAGCCCTTTCCCATTTCCCTCAGGAATTCTCCAACCCTTTCCCATTTCCCTCAGGAATTCTCCAGCCTTTTCCCATTTCCCTCAGGAATTCTCCAGCCCTTTCCCATTTCCCTCAGGAATTCTCTATCCCCTTCCCATTTCCCTCAGGAATTCTCCAGCCCTTTTCCCATTTCCCTCAGGAATTCTCCAGCCCTTTTCCCATTTCCCTCAGGAATTCTCCAGCCCTTTCCCAGCTCCGTTCCCTCTCCTGGCCACTCTCCAGCCCCTCAGGGTCGCTCCTGTCCCAGAGCTGTCCCCAGCCCTGGAGGTGTCCCAGCACAGGGACAGGCACAGCCCTGGGGCTGTGTCACAGCGGGGCTGGTACAGCCCAGGGACTTTTGCCCACTTGGGCACAGCTGGGCTCGTGTCCAGCCACTGTCACCAGCACCCCCAGGGCCTTCTCCAGCTTTCCAGCCCCTCTGGAGCTGCAGGTGGTGGTTGTGACCCAAAGGCAGGACCCAGCACTCGTGGATCCTTGTTGTTCCTCATCCCAGGGCTCCATCCTGTGCAGATCCCTCTGCAGAGCCTCCTGCCTGAGCTCCAGCAGCTCAGCACCCCCAGCCACCTCGGTGCCACAACACAGCCCTGAGGGTGCCTCCATCCCCTCATCATCCATAAAAACATCAAACAGGGCTGGCCAAGGACCCTGGGGGACACCACTGGGGGTGGGGACACCAGCTGGATGTGGCACCACTCCCCACCACTCCCTGGGCCCCCCAGCAGCCAGTTCCTAACCCAGGGAGGAGTGACCCTGTCCAAGCCTGGGCTGCAGCTTCTCCAGGAGATGCCATGGGAGATGTGTCCAAGGCTGTGCCGAGGTCCAGGTGGGCACATCACAGCCTTTCCCTCCTCCACAGCCAGCTCACCTGGCCATGGAAGGAGTCCTTGAATGCTCCTGCCCCATCAGCTGTATTTCCATAAGATATTGGTGATGTTTGCCAATATTATTCCCATGAGATGGGAGCCTAAAATAGAGCAGTGGATGTAGGCAAATTCTCCTCCGTGCTGCTTGCATCACAGCTGGAAGAGAGGATGAGGCATGGCCGGGTCCCAGAGTCAGGAATGTGACAGGATGGCCCAAGACCAACTCTGAATTACACACTAATTTTTTTTTTTTTTTTTTTTTTTAGATACAAACGTTTCTGTATTGGGAAAGTGGGACACAGTTAATGGGTAATTAACTGGTTTGGGCAAGTCACAGCCCCCTGCTGAAAACTCCACCTCCTTTTATCTGATCCATCCACACCCTTGAGTACCTGCCTGGGATGCGTGGGATTGATCTGATGGCAGATTCCCAACTTTACATAATGTAAACAAAGCAGCTCCGTTCAGCAACTCCTTGCCTTCCCTGTAAAATTGCTTCAAGACCCAAGAGTGCAAGAAAAATCAAGCTGTGGCCCATAAGGCAGAGGAAAAGAAATTAAATCACTTTTAAAAGAAGGTCTCTGGGGTGAGGGCAACACCAAAGTGGAGCAAATTCCAAGAAAGGGATTTTATGTTGTTTAAATAAAACCAACAAACTCAACCAGCTGAATCCAAAGCTCCCCATGCCAGGGGCAGTGCTGGGAAGTCTGAACCCACAACTGGTTCACCACCAGTGGAAACAACATTTGTCCCTCGCTCTCCAGCTGAGCAGGAAATTACACTTGGGAATCTGAAAGTTTTTAAGATGTTTTAAAAGCGTAATTAAGTGTTCAGGATGCCAGCAAGGACCCTCCATGCTCAGAAATGACCCTCCATGCTCAGAAATGGAGATTTGGAAAGGCAGAAGTCCAGAAATCCTGGGCACAGAGCTCATTTAATGTCTCTGTGGCCACTCGGCAGCTCCAGCACTGGGACAGCAGAGGTAATAACAAAATTCCAGTGAGGATCCATCTGCTGAAGGGCTGAAAATGAGGACCTTTGCAGGGATACTCCCTGTGCTAAGCCAGGCTGGGTTTCGTTATGGAGGTGTTAAGGCACCTGAGTAGCAAACACAGCCACATCTCCTGGCTCTTCTCAGAGGCAAAACTGGGGGATTCCAATCCTTCCCCCCATTCCCAGTTAAAGCCGGGTGAAGCAGCTCCTTCCTCATTAAACCAGCCAGGAGCAGATGGCTGGAGCTGGCTGGAGCTGGGTTTGGGGACCTTCTGAGTGACAGCAGGTGGATAAATTTGAAGAGCAAGTCCTGGAGGGGTGCAGGAGGACGCAGAGGATTCCGTGCAGCAGCTGGAGATGGTTTGGTGGGAAGGACACGGCTCCTGCAAACTGGAGCTGACTTGCTGTGCTAAACCTCTCCCAGGCAGTGTGTGCACACCCCTGCTGCTCTGATCCGAGCAGAAACATCGGGAGGAGCCGCCTGGAATCTACAAATGGCAGAAGGAAATGTCCCCAGCTGATCACTCCTCGCACAGGATTGCTCCCTGGTACTGCTTCCATGTTTTCATGTCACCGCTCTGGCACTCCGAACATTTGTCTTTGGCACTTCAGATATTTCTGACTGCTTTCTCAGCCCCTAGTGCTGGAAGAAATTTTACCTAAAAAGTGAAGAGAAATTCATTTTTCCTTTCCTTTTTTAACTTTCCATAGTCTTGGCAGCAAACTGTGTCATGATGATGTTGGCAACAACATATTTGTGGCAGAAGGAAGAAAGAGAATCATAAAATATATGAAAGAAAAAGTTGACATTTTAATGAAATACCTTGTAACTTCTTGGAAAAAAAGTTATTAAAATGCAGTCAGTTTATAGCTGTTTGTACAGATAGGAGGAGAAGGAGACTTGCTCCTGAAGCCTGTAATAAAAATCGCTTGTTACCCAAAAGTAATAGCGGCTAGAAATGATTTTCAAAATTCATTGCTGGAGAGAATTTTAGATTTGGGACATTCTGGGCTTTTCTGAGTACTTGGAGATTGCTGGCACATGCCTGAGGTTTGGGAGAACAGCCTGACTTGCTCCTCAGGAGAAGGAGCAGAATGATGGAGCTTCTCCTGCTCCTTCCCGACAGCTCCCGGAGCTGGCACTCGCTGCTCACACAGCTCCAAATGAGAGAGTTTATCTCAAATGCTGCTCTGCCAGACCATGCAGTCAGAGAATATCCTGAGCTGGAAGAGGCCCACAGGATCACCAAGCCCAACTCCAATGGTTGCCAGTATTCCCAGCCCCTGCAAAGGTTTTGCCTGCCTTTGGAGAAGGAAGGATGCAGCTCTGTGGACACTCAAGCATAGGGATTCCTCCTGTTTGTCTGTCTTCCTTCCTTCCTTCCTTCCTTCCTTCCTTCCTTCCTTCCTTCCTTCCTTCCTTCCTTCCTTCCTTCCTTCCTTCCTTTCCTTCCTTCCATTGCATCCAACCTCTGGAGCCACACATCTCTTTCTAATATGCCTTAAATCCCAGGAAAATCCTCTTATTGCAAAGCATGGTGGCTCTGGTACCAGCTGCACCAGCTGAGGATAACAGACCATCCACACCTGGGTGTTCTTCACAGAACATGAACATCCCAGACATGGATTTATCAGGGGCTGAAAAGAAAGAGTGGAGCACTGGGAGAACTTTTCTCCCATCTTATTTTCCACCAAAATTGAGCTGTATGTAAAAATAAAGTGCAAAAAGTCATCACTTTGTGTCAAATACATGGGACAGTCACCAATTAATGCTCAAAGCAGAACCTCAGGACCTCCCTGTACCATAAAGGGATTTCCAGGCTCAAACAAACCTGCTTGGTTTGGTGTCTCCTGTGTCACCTTTCCAAAATTATTTACAAGTAAACCTTGGAAAAATTGCACTTCCCATCCGTTTTGGCTACAGCTGTAGGAAGGACAGGTGTTGCATTTCTGGATGGATTCTGACATCTTGATTTAATTCCAAACCAAATAAACTCCCTGCTGTGTTTAACCAGACTCCATGATGAAGAGCTGAGACATTTCTTACACACTTTGATATCATAAAGCAAAAAAGGAATTTCAAATGGAAGAGTCGTTTCATGATTAGAATAGTAAGGACTGCAAAAATTCTGTAGAAATACAGTTTTTCACACAACTGAAATTTCTGCTCCTCTCTAGAATTGACCTTCAGCCTCTGCCCTTCCTTGCACCAGCACTCACATTTGTGTAACACAGACCAGGAGCTGATGTGCTAAATGCAACCCTGACAGAAAACAGAGAGGAACGTGCAATCAGAGAGGAGTTTGCAGCAGGATCAGCTGCCTGGCCCATCCCACAGCTCCTGGGCAGGCAGGTGAGCCCAGCCAGAGCTGCTCCCACTGCCACTTAAGGCCACTCTCATCATGTTTAATGAGCTTTAGCTCAGCTCTGGCTGAGTCCTGGCAATCTTTGCTGGGTCACACAATTACCAGGTTCTCTGGGAGTCCCACCAGGGCAGGACATGTCCAACCCCAGGCAGAACTGGTTGTGACTCAAGGACCAGCACTGCTGGTGGAGCTCCTCCCTGAGAGCTCTGGGGCAGGGGGGCACTTCCCTGGGTGAGGAAACGAGGGGCTGCAGAAATTCTGATTCTGTAGAAAGTTTTCTGCCTCCCCAAACTGGGTCTGGATTTAAAATTCTGCAGGGCAGTGATTGTCCCTCACTGTATGTTTGCTCAGGGGTGAGGAGAAAATCACTTGGGCTACCAGAACTCCAGACAGATCAGCTTCTGCCACGACTGATGTACAATTTAATCATGGAATCATGGAATGGCTTGGGTTAGAATGGATTTTAGAGCTTATCTCATTCCAAACCCCCTGCCATGGACAGGGACACCTTCCACTGTCCCAGGTTGCTCCAAGCCCCATCCAACCTGGCCTTGGACATTTCCAGGGATCCAGGGGCAGCCACAGCTTCTCTGGGCAACCTATGTTTCAGTTTAATTATTAGGAGATAACAGTTCCAAAAGTTATCCTTAAAGATTTCCAGGATAATGCTGTTTCTACAGCCAGAGCAATGGAACACCAGGCATACAAATCGTCCACACTAGGATAAAATACTCTATACTCTGGAGCAGCAAAGTGCCCACCCAGCACAGATACACTTACGGGATTCTGGGGCTTGTGTTCCTGCCCGGAGCAGTAAAAGCAGAACAGAAATAGAGCACAAAAAGCAGAACTCTGATCAATTATTGGCCCTGCAGAATCCAGACTGCTTTGGCAGATCAGCTGAAAATCTCACAGCCTGGAAAGAGGCCTCGGTAACCAAATAAATTTTCTTTTATTGGCAGCTACTGATAAAGATTTCAAGCACTGGGCTGGGTAGAGGGGATTTAAATGCACATTGACAATTAAAAGTCTGGGTCACCACCACGCTGTACTAATGGCAATTTGGGAAGGCTTATGTTATTTTTGTGTCATTTGTGTTCTGTTCATGAACTTTGTTATTAATTATCACACAAACTTAAGTTAATAATCAATTCATGCCACAATTATCGTATCAGTTCTACTGCCTAATTAAAAACTGGTGAGTGATTGGAATTCCAATATGGTGATACAGGCACAGGCTGCAATCCTAAACAAATACGAGCATGAAGTTACTGAACAAAAGATTATCTAAGCTTTAGTATCAACTGGCAAAACTCTTTCAACTCTGGATCATTAACTTCCAGCCCTATTATTACATACAAATGCCCAATTTCTGCTAATTCCCAGTGCTAATTCCTTTTAATCATTATTTTGTATACATTGTGTTAAAGCTTTTCACTTGTTTACATTTGCATAATTATAGCAATTGTCTTCTAAGCTTCACTCTGCTGAAATCATTCTAATTTGGGATTTAGCCCATTTTTAAAGATTAGCCGACTTCTGCAGAGCAACATCTCTGGGACTGGTGGTGTCTGGATCTTGTGTGAGTCAGACCAAGCACAAGGAGCAGTTTGGAAGGCCCAGGAAAGGGACAAAGTGGAATATCCCTGTGTGGATACACAGCAAACATGAGCTTCTCTGGGATTCCCTTCCCTTTATGGATGTAGTAACACTCACAAAACGCTGGACCAGCAGTTCTGGTGCCCCTGAGGAGCTCCTCTGAGCAACTACTCCTCTGAGCAACTACTCCTCTGAGCTACTACTCCTCTGAGCAACTACTCCTCTGAGCTACTACTCCTCTGAGCTACTACTCCTCTGAGCAACTACTCCTCTGAGCTACTACTCCTCTGAGCTACTACTCCTCTGAGCTACTACTCCTCTGAGCTACTACTACTTCCATCTTGAGAATTAGGTGCAGTTTTGGGCAGCCCAAGACAAGAAAGATGTTAAACTATCAGAGAGTGCCCAAAGGAGGGCAGTGAAGATGATGAAGGGCTGGGAGGGGCTGTGGGCCCTGGATCTGTCCAGCTGGAGAAGAGGAGCCTGAGGGGAGACTCATCCCAGTTACAGCTCCCTGGGGAGAGGAGGAGGAGGGTGGTCAGTGACAGCACCCAGGGAATGGCTGGAGCTGCTCCAGGGAAGTTTAGGTTGGATAGCAGGGAAAGGTTCTTCCCCCAGAGGGTGCTGGGCACTGAATTCCCTCTGGGAATGGTCCCAGCACCAAGGCTGCCAGAGCTCCAGGATGCCCAGGGTGGGATTTTGGGGTGTCTGTGCAGGGACAGGAGCAGGACTGGATGATCCTTGTGCTCCCTTCCAACTCAGCATATTCTGATTTTCTTTTTTTTTTTTCGTGTTCCCACTAAAGCAGCTCCAGCCCGGAGCCATCCCCAGGCTCCAGCAGGGAACAGCAGTGAGGACTCATCCCTCTCCTCATCCGTGGCCTTATCTTCCTTTAGTGCTCCTCTCATTCCTTGATCATCCATCAGCCTGACTGCTTCCCTGGCAAGCTTCCTGCCTCTGATCTGCTCAAAAAACTTTTTGTTAGTAGCTTTTCCACATCCAGTAAGTGCTCGGAATCTGCTTGGCTTCCCTTTCGCTTTTAAATTGAGAGGCTACATTTTTTTCCTTTAAAAAAAAAATCCCAAACCAAACCTAATAACTCCTTTGTATGTCAGTTTATATTTTCTTTTTGGCATATCTTCCTGAAAATAATTATGTTGTGCATATTTGTGTTGAGTAGTAAAATAAATGTTGGTTGCCCTTAAAGCATCTAAGCCACCTACAAACATATTCCCCTCTTAGCTGCTCCTTTAATTTCCTTTTAATTATCTTCCTCGTTATTAGGCAGTTCCTCTGTAGATACATTGATTTTTTAATGTATTTTTTTCCCTCCTACAAGGATCCTCACTGTTGTTGTGAATACTCCAGGCTGGCTTTTTCAAACACTGGTTGAAATGATGAAGAACTGAAGTAACTGAGGAATTCTCCTTCCCTGTGCCAAGTGCTTTATTGTCCCAAAGTGTTTGTGGAATGGAGCACCTGGCTCTGGCACTGTCAGCCTGAGCAGGGATGACCCTTCCTGGGTTTTTTATCATCCCTGTGGCTGTTTTATCACCAGGACCTTGAATTCTCCCACTGCTGGGAACTGATGTCTTGAGTTTTGGCCATTACTTTCTCTATATTATTTATTTCTGTTTCTATTATTATATTTCTGTTCTTGGATTTCCATGATCCTTCCAACTCAGGATATTCCCAGATTCTCAGATTCTCTCCCCTGAGCTTTCAGACTTGTGTTGGTCACACAAAAGCACTCCCAGGGCTGGGGTTGATCTCACTGTGTGTCCCCAGGTTTGTCACAAACATTTCACATTCTTAACGATTTCCAACCTGGGCTTCACCTGACTTTCTCCCAGAATAAAATTGCCATGGTTTCTTCTTTCCAGGATGTTTTATCCTGAACTTTGTCCATATCTCCTGGCTTCCTTTCACTTCACCCTCTTATCTGTGTAATTATTAGTGCTGGGAGAGCAGAGCTCCTCTCTGCTGTAGGTTATCTATATTTCAAAAGCTTCTCATCCCAATACCTACCAGAGCCTTTTCTCTGCTTTCTGCCTCTCTCTCCCTGCCCTTTGAAGCATTTCAGCTCCCTTTCATGTGCTGCCAATCCAACTTTACTCCTTCCATACCTATGCTCTGAAATATGCTGCTGTACACACGCAGATGAGATAATCTGCAGCTTATTAAAAGCAGAGCTATCAAAAGACCATCAGCAGCTCTCAATAACACAAGGCAGGGGCCCTCAAATTTTATGCAAAGGAGATATTAAGAAGTTGTTCCTTTGAGAAAAGGGATGAACTGATGTTTGGGTTGTGATCTGCTCTATTTAGGGTGATATTTAGGATAAAACACAAGACAGAGTGATGGCTTAAGGATGAAACCCCATCTTGTTGTCTAAAAATTCCTAGACATGTAAATAGGCATTTTCTCCACAATCACTCCTAGAAATAAGTATAATTTTCCCTTCCCATGCTGTAACAAATTGAAGCATTAAACTGTGTGGTGTTGGTGTCCTGACTCTGTTTCTTTGCTTTTCCAAAATAAATAAAAATTGATTGCTGCCCATTTCAGTTACCTGTTCCTTGCCCAAAAATCTGCTAGCTGGTTTAGCCTATAAGAGATAGGCCCAAAAGTGAGGTTATATCCACTTAAGGTTTATTTTATCTTATTTCAGGAGGAGCAGAGCAAAAAGGGGAATTAACTTTTTGCTGGCTGCACATGTCTAGAGTGAGTAAATCAAAATAAGGCTCTTCACAGCCCAGAAAAACCCTACATGTTCCCTCCATGTTTCACAACACCTTTTAAATCAACTTTAAATGAAGAACCTCTGATAAGCATAATTTCAGTTATCTGGGACTCAGAGGCAGAGGAAAAAAAAAAAAAAAAAGAAAGAAAGAAAGACTCAACTCTTTTTGCATACAAAACAGTCCTCAATAATTTTTTCAAAACAAAACATCAAATGAGTCGGTTGCCTCAGATGTTGCAGATGAATGCAGCTGTCACCCTGCCAGTGTGGGAGGATCTTCTCCCCAAGCCCCTGCAGGAGCAGAACAAGGGGCTGGTCCTTTGCAGCCCCCAGGAGCCAGCCCTGCTCTGTTTGTGCTGCACCAGGCTCGTCTGAGGCTCTGGCCCCTTTCTTCTCTCCCTGCAGGCTCAGAGCACATCAGCCTTTCAAAGCCACCCTGTTTGTCACCCATCCAGCTCCCCTTCAGCTTCAGGCAGTGGCAATTTGTGTAGGGGAGGGAGGGGAGGAACCCTCTGATGGGTTTCTGCACTGGGGTACTTCTTTAAAATCAGGATGTCTGGGAAGTGAGTGGCTGGGGGAGATTGATAAGGGGTGGAGGGCCAGGATGTGCTCCAAGGCACAGGACAGGCACATGTCCCATGCAGCCCCCAGGCTGGAATTCCTTTCCATATTAAAAAAAAAAAAAAAAAAAAAAAAAAAATAATTCGTTCTTCTTGATTTTTTTTTTTTCCATGTGAATGAATGAAAGCAAAATTCAGTGGCATAGGATACCCAGGGAAGCTGTGGCTGCTCCATCCTGGAATGTCCAAAGCCAGGTTGGAGCATCCTGGGATAGTGGGAGGAGTCCTTGCTCATAGCAGGGGGTGGAAAAAGATGATCTTTCAGGTCCTTTCCAAGCCAAACCATTATTCTGTGAAAATTTTCTACTAAATGGTCTCAAAAATTCACACTTCAAAAATGAAAAATAAAAAATAGTCATTAATTTCATTCCTTTTTCAGTTTTCCCCAGCTCTAAGCCTGAGTTCTAGGAATTATCTCTGTGATTCCAGCAGAAGTCTCTTCCTCAAGATCAGAAAATGATTTCTGAAAGAAGGATATAATGATGCAAATGAATCAATTTGCAAAAGGTCTGCTCTGATACTGAACATACATAAAATATACATGAGCTACCCTGAATAGCAACTGTGCAGTTAGGGAAGCAATAAGTGTAATTATCATCCTGGGTTACTTAAAATACAAATTGGCATCAAATTCTAGTAGCCAATACAAGTGCAATGACAATTTTGGTTACACATAATACTTTTTTTTGCCTTTGAATGGGAGATAACAAATAAATGCAAAATGCAAACCATCTTGGTATGGAGTAAATTCTAATTTAAATACGATCTGTGGGACTGCAGCTCTTGCTGCTTCTGGATTTTAGGGAACAGTTCACTGTCCTGCTTTTGGGGGAGAAGGGGAAAGGAAATAAATTCAGGGTTAATTTGTATTGATTTTTGTCGTATTTTTGTTTAATTTTATTTGGATAAAGTATCTTAGAACAGTTACAATAATTACCAAGGCAAGCAATTAAATAGAAACTCAGAATCCCAGAGTGGTTTGGGATGGAAAAGACCTTAAAACCCATCTGGGGGCTGTGATTTTGGGATTAAGGGCAATGCTCACCACAGCTGCCTCATAGCTGCCCCTTCCAACGAGGATTGCCAGAAAATAATGATCTGGCCAACACCAATAATTAACAGATCATGGAAAGATGTTAAAATGCCATCCAAAAGCAGGATTTGCTCTGCAGCACTCGTGTCTCACATTCCAAGTGCAAGGAGCACGTGCACAAGCTGTATCCTAAGGATGGCTATTACTGGAGATAAATATTATGATCTTTAATTATTATTTGTTGTACACCTCTGCAGTTATAACATCTGCTGAGTTTGTGCCTCCATGGGATTCCTCTGAGCTGGGGAGAAAACAACCCTGTGGTATTAATTGCTTGCAAATTGCCTGAGATAACATTTTACCTTCCAAACAGAAATCCTGGAGAATTCCAGAGCTGGCTGCCCCGGGAACAGGCTGGTGTTTGGAACCAGAACCATGCACAGGTCACAGAAACCAAAGCTGGGGATTTTCTTTCGATTCAAAAAACCCACAGAGAATTTCCAGCTCTGGAGGCTTTGTCCCCAGCCCCAGTTTAAAAGAGAATCCTTTATAGAGCACGCTCAGGCTGGAACAGTTGCACAGATTTGAAGCCATCAGGCTGCTCTCAATTTAGGAAAGTTCTGCCCCTCCTGCCTCCAAGTAAAATATGAGGAATCACAGACTGTGAAAATGGGAAGGATTTGAGATGGGGAACTGCAAGTCTTGCGTTTCTGAAATGCAGCAGCACAAGCTGGGATTAACTGAGGCTCTTTGGAGACAGGGGGAAATCAGCCCTATCCACACAGTCCCAGCTTTTCCATATTGACCTTTGGAGTGATGGACAAATTGGGATATTCACTTTAACCACTGCCCTGCCCGTGGGTCACTCAGTAATCCCACACTGGGAATGTGCAGAGACCTTTCCAGCTGTGCCCCTAAATCCCAGCTCCTCACACCAGACCCACTAAACTCCCCACCTACACAAAGTTTGTGCTCAGCATCCACAGAAATCCAACCAAGACAGGAAGTTTTGAGAGGATTAACCCTGGACCCTGCTGTGCCGGGAGGTGATGGGCAGCTCAGCAGAGAACATTCCTCAAAGGGATGCTTTTGTCCTAGAAAGAAAATCCCTCCTTGGCACTGTGGGCTTTAATCAGCCCTGTTCAGTTTGGGATTCGAACAATAAAGCAGCAGTTTGGCCCTTCCACACACGAACAGAACAATTCCAGAATGCAGGAGGATCATTTCATAAGGGATTTCTGCTGTTGTTATTTCTCCTCATGCCCGTGTCTCAGCAATATTGAAACCCCGACGGGGAAAGGATGAAATTCATTAAATGCCTTGTATAAATCATGGATTGTTTTGCTCCCTGGCCGACTAAGAAGTTAAAAAATAAATGAGTGTACTTTGGCAGGTCTGCACGTGGGTATCACCTAGTTCTGAATAATATTTACATGATTTAAGAACGGGCCAGTCCCTTGAACCGAAAATGTGAGTTTAGTGTTGAATTAAAGAGAACTAGAAATAATTAATGCAGACATCCTGAAACAACAGGATGAAGGGCTAATCCTGCTGTACTTGGAATTATAAAAAACTAAATCATTTTATGTAGCTGTCAAACCAGTTTACTCGAGGGGTGAAAAAAATGCTGATTTTTTTTTTTTTTGTCAGTTCTATACTTTTCATTTGAATATAGGTCAGAGGTTTGAGTGCTGAATAGCAGGTGATCAGAAAACTGGTTGTTTTCTAGGATAAAATTCCAGCAGTAGGAAAGGCAAGAAAATTTTCTTCATTGTCTACTTTCAAACCCAACATCTGGAATGCAAAAGCACTGAACACACAGAATTTGGATAATTTTTTTTTTTTTATGATGCTCTTCTTTTCAACTTAAACATTATTTGGGTTCCTACTCCTTACCAGGATTTCCCAGGTAAGCATGGGAATATATGGAGCATATTTCCTGCTCTTCTGTCAGCACTTCCCAAATTCCCACTCTCTCTGGGCCCTTGGGCATCTCCTGTTCATGCTGATATTGCAAGTTCAGGCCTGTGTGTGATTGTTGTCATTAGAGGAAATATTTTCTGCCAGCTACATGATGGGTTGGGTCACGATGCTCCATCCTGGAAATGTTCCAGGCCAGGCTGGATGGGGCTTGGAGCAGCCTGGGATAGTGGAAGGTGTCCCTGCCCTGGCACAGGGGTGGAATGGGATGAGCTTTAAGGTCACTTCCAGCTCAAACCAGTCTGGGGTTCTATGATGTTATAATTGAGCTGGATGGGAATGTTCTGTTAAATATTTTATTTAAAGAAAATCGAAAAAAATAGAAAATTGAAAGAAAAATTTTCATTTTGCATGACATGGAGATTTTTCTAATTGGGCCAATAATTCCAATTCCCAATTTGCTTTATCTTGGCAAAAAAACCATTTTCAACCAGCAAAAGAGCCAGTTTTGTTCCCAGTCAGTTCTCTGCAGGTTGCTGCCCTCCCAAGACTCCAAAATTGAATCCCCCACCCAAATTCTTTGCACTCTGATAAACCTGTGCAAGGTGGGTGCCTGAGTGACATTCCAGCTACAAAGCTGAACCTTTACTTTTCAAAGCCCAACCTCTCATTTGGGATGTGGGGGATCCAACCCCACCATCAAGGGGGATATTTTTCACCCAGGAAAATGAAATGTAAACTCCCTGCACGTGTGTGGAGCCATCTGGCACCAGAGCAGCAGCTGGAACACGCAGAGGGAGCCAATTGTCATCACCTGAGCTGCCAACTTGCAGCAAAAAAAAAAAAAAAAAAAAAAAAAAAAAGTCAGGCTCTTTCCAGCCAGCAGGAATATTTGTGTGCTATGGGGAGGGGAAAACAGAGTGAGAAATCTCCGAGGAAAGCCTAAAACAGGAAATTAAGAAAGCCCCTTTAACGATGCACACGGATAGGAAAGGAGGGAAGGCAGGACTCAGCACATAAAGCTCTTTCATGGAAATGGGAACAGGCTCGTGATGTAAAGAATAAAAACACAGCTTGTGCTGGGAATGGCAAAATGGAACAGGGAGCTATAACCCAAAGTCTCACCATGCCATAATTCAGGTGTTGCAGCTGCAGTTTGCCTTAAAAAAAAGTGAATTTCTCACTAAAGGAGAGCAAGGTTTCCAATTTTCCTGCGAGATCTGGTGGATGCATGAGAGGCTTTGTCAGGTTTGTGTCGTTACCACAAAGATAAGCACCTGGAGCCTGGGGAAACACAACCATTCCCTACCACCACGACATTCCACCCTCACTGAAAGGAGCAGCAAAAGGCGAAGAAAAAGTGAAAAATGAACGTGGTAACTCCGGGCTCATTGAATGGCTGGTAAGAAAAAAAATTGGGAAATACCAGATTGGCTTTGTGTAAATGAGGAAATGAAGACAAGCCCAGAAATTTAGGCTGTTTTTTACTTCATAAAACTGACCAAAAAACAAGAGGAAAGGAGATTGCTAAAAGATCCATTTTTTAAAATGCTGTTTATGTTTCTGCCCATCTGAAATGATCCCCCTTGATTTATTGGTGCAGGATATATTGCTGCAGCAGCTGAAGTGATGATAATAGCTCAGGAAAAATGTTGATGCTGTTATTTGATGATGGATTGAGGCCCTGTGGACCCAGCACAGGGATTTGTCAATGTGAACTTTGCAAATGATGCTCCTGGAAGTCTGTAAACAAAGGGAAGTGGAGGAGAACTGCCAGCACCTCCCACTGCTGAGGTGCACAAGGACTCCTTCAGAGGGATGCTTCAATTAGGGATGATTAATTGCAGCAATGATCCAACTCTGCCATACAGAAGCCAATGGTGTGGTCACTGCAGCCATCCCAGCCTGAAATTCCTTGTAATCCCCTCACCACCATTCCTGCAGTTCCCAGGGTTTTATTTACCAATCAATTGCCACAATCATGTGATTTTTCCAGTTACTTATTCCCCCAGTTTATTTCACCTACTGCAAATATTTGGCACCTCTGCATCCCTCAAAGGGAAATTCCTCAATATGCATCAATCACATATTTTTGTGTCCTAAATGTTGCATACAGAAAGACTGTGAGTAAAGAAAGATGTCTTGCCACCCACTGATCCAGTTCATGGAGTGGGACCTACATTTTTTTTCAGTTCATGTAGTTGTAAATCTTTTTGCTAAAGGTACAGAAATGAAAAAAACAACGTCAAAGCATCGAATTTACCAAGAGACGAGTGAAGGATTGCAGCCATGTGACAATCCTTGAGGACTCAGGAGCCAAGGCACTTGTCAATCTGCATTTCTGGAATTTCTGCCCCTTCTTCTCAATTATGGAGCAGGGCTTTAACACACAGAGCCCGTGCCACTGCTGGCAGTGCAGAGCCAGGGCCAACCCCCAGCTCCCACACTCACGTCACAGCCTGTGAACCTCAGCTGTTGTTTTTATTGATACTGGCAGACAAAAGGATAAAAATAATCATCAGAAGTGCTACAACAAGACAACAAATAAAGGATTTGATAATTGTGGGTAGAGCTGTCAGATGGATGTTGGAGCTGCCAACAGATGAATGTTGTGTTCTGGTGCACAGAGAGACCCTTCGCATGTTGTCAAACTTTGCAACAATGCAGATTCAAACAAATTAATGAGGCAAAAGAATGTGAGTTTTTAGCTGCTCCTGTGGTGCTTTGGTTTAAAATTCTGTGTACCAGGGGGACAAGGTTGGGGTATTTTCTGGGTGTCACAAACCCCCACCAGTGACCTGTGCAAATCACTCTCTCATCAGAAGGCAGCAAAATGTTTGGACACAAGCTCAGGTCCCAGAAGCAACAAGCAGGAATTGCTCCTTCCTTCAGGCTGGGGAGTCCTGCTGGGCTGTAGGAGCAAAGCTGATCCAGCAGATTTGTGCTGCTGAAGCACAGAGCTCCCAGTGCTCCCCTTCCCTCCCTTCCCTGCAGCCTCTGGGATGTCTCCCATGAACCAGGTCAGTGGAGAACTCCAAAGAAAAGAGTTCTCTGCCAGGTTAAAACCACAAGAGAAGGATCTGACAAGGGCTGGAGCAGGGAAGGTGGAGGGAGGAAGAGAAGGGGAAGAAAGCAGGACCTTTTCTTCCTGAGGGGACAAGCTGCAGGAGTCACATTCCTTAAGCCTGGGCAGCCCAAGGGCTGACCTGACCTGCTCCAACACATCTCAGCCAAGCCCTGCCTGTTATTGCAGCTCAGGTGTCTCTAAATAGTGTTCAGTGCACAGTAAAGACATCATCTGATGGGAAAAATTCCACTGACCCATCTTCACCCACACCTTTGGATCCCTCAGGTGTCCCTACCCGTGGCAGGGGATGGAACAAGATGAGCTTTAAGGTCCCCTCTGACCCAGCCAGTGTGGGATTCCCTGATTCTCTGATTTTCTGATTTGTAGCTCAGTTTATGAGAAAGACAAATACATTTCACCTCCTTAAAGGGAGCAATCCTTACAGAACCAGGAGTTTCTAAGCAATGACAAATGGATTAGCAGAATGAACAGCAGAAAGCCCCAAGATGGATTTTCCAGGATGGGAAGGAGAAGCGGAGAATCAGCAGAAATTATTCCATACCTCAACTAAAATGTGACATTCAGGTAACTAAACCAGAGCAATCAAGTTATGCTGTAAAAACTAAGAAAGGCTGAGGAGCTCCTTCTGCCAGGGCCAAGCAGGATGGGAAACAACCTGCCCTGCGATTTTGGCTCCCCAAATGCCCTCCCTTCAGCCTAGGGAAAATCATTCCCTGCCATCAAGTGCCCCGTGGGGTCACACTGGGCTGCACTGGGATGTGGCACATTGGACACCACAGGAGAAACACCAGGACACAACTCAGGCAAGCAATGGGTGGAACTTCCTGGGATTCCCAAGGATTTTCACCCTGGGAAGGGAACAACACCTCAGCCTGTGAGAAATCCCCTGGTCGCTTCCAGCACCTAAAGGTCCCTGCTTAGAAACTCAAACTCAGGTTGCTGACCCCCAAAAAAATCCCCTATTTGCAGCCTTCAACTGTCCTGGAGTTACTCCGAGATTTTCCTAGGCACCGATAGGAATCTTTTGCTTCTATTTTCGAAAAAATCAAATGAAAATAACACTGAATTAATCTGAAAGGAAAAGCAGCCCCCATTTCCATATTACCTGCCATGCAGGAAGTGGCTGGTTTTTACTGCAGGGAGCTGGGAGCCCGAGGATAAATAAACAAATAGGCACAAGGAAAGAGAGGAGATGAAACACAGAGGGCTTGCTGGATATACACCCAAATTATTTAAAGGAGGCGCCAGGGGAGGCTCTGCCTTTGAGCTGGAGCACAATTAGCTGGGATGAGTGGCACCAAAATTACTGAGCTGGGGTTACCCAAGGCTCAGCAGGCACGAGGATCCTCCCTGCTCCCATCTCCAGCAGCATCTCAGAGGCATCTGCATCCTTCCAGTGCCAAACTGCCTTGGCTTTGCTCTGCAAATCAATGGCAAGGAAAGGTTCCAAGGAAGCAGCAGAGGGGGTGGGAGGAACCTGAGGTGAACAGCAAAAGATGAAAGAAAAATGGGATTGAGGAACGGCTCTGATAAGAAAAAGTCCAGGAAGAACAAAAGAGGCTTTCCAGGTGTTCTTGTGAGGCTTCTCCCACGGGCAGAAATCTCCCTGCTGGCTTCTCCCTGTGGATTGTTTTGGTGTTTTGGGTTTAGGTTTGGGGATTTTTCAGGTTTTGGGGGGCACAGCTCATGGGGTAGCAGGCAGCAGAAAGGAAAACGGCACTTTTGAAGTTACCTGCAAAGAAAAGGGGGATCTGTGGGCTTGATCTCAGGGGTGATGGAAATGGGGGTGGCCTGAGCCACTCCTCACACCTGTCACCTATGGAATCATGAAATACCCTGATTAGAAGGGACCCACAAGGATCATCAATGTCCAACTCCATTACTTTCCCCCTTCATCCCTAACAAATTCCAGTTAAAGTCAGGCCTGGCCCCTTAATGCTGTTCAAGCTCCTTACAGACTGCATTATCTGCAAATTAACAGAGGTATTTGGCTCTTTAAATTGGCTTTATCATTGAATGCACTGAGTTTTAGATTTTAAATTTTAGATTTGAAATTTTAGATTTTATGCCTAGAACTAAAAAGCTCTTTGCCATCTGGAGGTCAAGTGGTAACCCACGTGTTCATACTTTGCTACAGACTTGCCTGAGAAGAATTAAAAAGTTAAACCTTGATATACATGAGGGTAAAGCACCCAATATTTTTTAAAGATCTGCCCTGATTCCTTTGGGATGTGGAATTTCAGAGCCTACTCAGGCAGAACTTTAATCACAGAATCCCAGAATGTTTGAGTTGGAAGAGACATTAAGGATTATCCAGTGCCACCCCTGCCATGGGCAGAGACACCTCTCACTGTCCCAGGCTGTTCCAAGCCCCATCCAATCTGGTCTTGGACACTTCCAGGGATCCAGGGGCAGTCACAGCTTCTCTGGGAATTCCAATCCAGTCAGGAATTCCTAATTCCCAATATCCCAATATCCCATCCATCCCTGCCCTCTGGCAGTGGGAGCCATTCCCTGTGTCCTGTCCCTCCACCCCTTGTCCCCAGTCCCTCTCCAGCTCTCCTGGAGCCCCTTTAGGAACTGGAAGGAGCTCTAAGGTCACCCCAGAGCCTTCTGTTCTCCAGGCTGAATAATCCCAAATCTCTCATCCTTCCCAAGTACGTGGAAAAACATTTTCCTTCCCTGCTTTGTACCAAAAATACCCCAGAGCACCAAGGGCTCCAATGTTCCACTTAGAACTGAGAGAGGCTCTGCTGCCCCGTGAACCCACCCAGAGTCAGGCAGGTCTGATTCCTCCTGTCCAAACTGCCACTGAGTGCTATTAACGAGCCCTAATTGATCATTTCATCGTGGGCTGATAAATCCCAAACGCTCCAGTTGCCTCCAAACAATCACACAATTCCCTGTGCGCTGCTGCAAAGCCAAGCCTTGACACAATGATTTAGTGACAGTGCCAGTCACTGTCTGGCTGTGGGACTGCCTGGACATCCTCTCCTTCGGAGTGACTGATACCCTGCAGCACCGACAGCACAACAAACAGCTCTGCCAGACAATGCAAAAATATCCTGACAACTTCAGCTCCTTTAACCCCTGCAGCGCCAGCACGGGACCCTCCTGGGCTCTGCTGCAGAGCACAGGGGAAGGACAGCAGGGTCTGGAGTGCCTGGGAGCTGCCAGCTTGGATGAGCTTGCAGAGCATTCTGTCCCTAATTTTTATTTCCCTCTCAGTATTGGTAACATTTTTTCATCCTGCCTAACACCCATTTCTGGTTTCCTGCCTCTGGGACTTTGAGATGTGCTAGAACTGCAGGAGAAGTTGTGCTGAGCTCCACAATGCCTTGATCCCAGCTCTCCATCTGCCCTCTGATATCCATTGGCAAAGCCAATGGAAGGTACAGAGTGGCTGAACAGTGCCAGTGAAAGAAATCTTCTGCTAATTGGCTTTGGGCTGCAGCAGGGAAACCTTTCTAGATCTCCCTCTAGGCAAAGAGGAAAAAGAATTATTAGGTCAAAACTGAGCTGAACATGTACAAGCTGGTGCTGTGGCAAATGCTGGAGGATGGCAGAGGTTCAGGCTGTGTTAGGAGAGAGATTCCAACCCACTTTAAAATCTTTCAGTGGAAGCCTTCTGTTTTAGCCCATAAACACTCCCAGTGACAACTCACAGACAAGCCAGAAGATTAGGAGAACACAAGTAGGATAATTAATTTCACACAGACACCAAAGCTCTGCAAGAATTCAGAAAATTAATGATCATGTTGATGTGGCCTCCTTCCCTTGCTCCAGTTTTCCCAAAACTTGGGCATCAAGCACACTTTGCAAATCATTTTAACCAACAAGCTGCTGCAAACCAGGCACAGAAAAAATAAAAGAAAAACAAAGCAGGGGCCACAGAGGTGGATTTGGGAGGAATAATTAGAAGCAATTCAATTAAATACACATAGTGAAGCCAAGCAATACCTATGGGCAATATATCTGTCAACACACACGTGAAGGATGTAAACAGAAAGAATGGAAAGGAAAGATTTAGTGCAGCTCACTAGGCATAGCTGGGAGTGGTGTGATTAAATTAAGAAAGATAATTCAGGTTGAATTTGAAGAACAACTTCCTGACAGTGAAAGGTTTCAGCTTCAAACACGCTCCCAAGTAAGCAGTTAATCCCCACTCTTTAAAACATGACTGGGCAAGAGCCCTCGAACCTGCACAGCGGGGAAAGGGGCAGCTTCTGCCAGAAGATGGATTGGGAAATGAAATAAGCCTTTAATTTCTTTAATGTCTCTGAATCTCCCAGTGGGGACAAGAAAACAGAGGGAAAAAGAGCCAGATGGGAAGCAGAGAGGCAGACTCCTAAAGTCGGAGTTCCCTGGATTTCTTGGAGAAAATAGTTTAGTGTTAATGTAAAAGAAATAAGAAGTGATTGCCAGGGAGAGGGGGTGAAAGTCCTGGGCTGGAACTCAGCATAACCCTGGCAATTTATTATCAGAGAATGATGGAATGGTTTAGGTTGGGGAAGCTGTGAGATCAATGAGTCCCACCATCCCCTGCACTGCCCCACGTCCCCAGGAGACACATGGACATGGTTTTTAACAACTCCAGGGATGCTCACCCCACCTCTTCCCTGGGCAGCTGTGCCAATGCCTGACCACCCTTCCAGTGAAGAAATTGTTCCCAGTATCCAACCTAAACCTCCTTTGGCACAACCTGAGGCCATTCCCTCTCATCCTGAGGATATTATTTTTTCCCTCAAGGTTTCCAAGCAGCTGTGTCTCAGTCCATGGCAGCACCTCTCTGGTGTTACACATCTTTTCCTCTTCAAGCAAGCCTCAAACACAGGGTTGAGCAGCACAAAGACTCAGCCTCAGCCTCACTTTTCCAGAGTCCATCCAGCAGGGATGTGGATTCTCCTGCCCTGCTCTGTTCCCTCCTCCACTCTCCAGCCAGCTTCTCCCCATCCCCTCCACCCTCTCCCCACCACCATCCCAGCAAAAAATACAATAAAAAAACGGATAAGACTTGCTAAGTCTCATTATCCTGCTACACAAATTAAATCAACTAAGGAGAGGCAAACTGGAGAGCTTTGCCCAAGGTTACAATCATATTCAGAGGCAAAGCCAAGACTAGAGCTGGAATCCTGCTTTCTCCTGGAATGTTTAGACTACAGCTCCTGCAGCAAATGGTTTCACACTTTATAGTGTTTACTAACTTCATAATGTCTGCTCACACACTGCTCTGCCTGGAGGAGCTACACCAGAGGGAATTTAATCAATGGGAAATAAATGTCATTATTAGGAATCAGGTAAGGCAGCACTTAAGGGATAGTTGGGCAGATTCTGTTGTTTCAGGAGAAGCCCAACAGTTTTGGCATTGCTGTGAGGGTGAAAAAAAACCCACAGGGATTATTCAGGCTTCACTTGGAAGGTCCTGGAAGTGCAAATCACCATCCATCACCTTTATGGTGCATCACATCACCTGAGGTATGAAGTAATCATCTAAAAATGCACTGCCTGACACGGCCATGGTTGCAATCAATAACCTCTACGACTGGAGAATGTAAAGGAAAATCTTTTATTCCACTGATCTCTTGTTTTTATACAAAGGGCTCCGTTATCAGCATGGCACAAGTGCAGAACTCACCTGAGGAGGATTGAAAAGCATCATTTTAGAAATAAAAGTGCCCGGCTCAATAAATGTGTAAATCATCACCCCAAGCTCTGATTGGCTCTGGATTAACTCTTGGAATATCAAAGATGCTTCAAAGCTCAGTGCTCTCCATGTCTGCCCAGAGTGCTTGCCAAGTTCTTATTTATAGATATGCATTCAAAAATATCTGGAAAAAGGGAAATCAATGCCATGTTCCTGCACTACCAGCCCAGGGATCTCAAGTGCCAGCTCATGACCACTTGGAGATGATTCCAGCCAGCACAACCTGGAAAAAAATGGGAACTACAGGGGCTGGAACAACTAATGCTGCCACTTATATGCAGGGATTGTCTCTGCAATTCAGCTCACACAAGCTGAAGCTTCTTCTCCAAGGGAATCTCAGGAACTGAGTTTGGAAGGACACAAAACACCTCTTTAACCACCCATTCCATGCAGGATCCTGGGAACATTGTGGGCAAACATCCAGCATTCCAAAGGTTCGTGACTGAATTGCCACAGACTGGTTCTTAAGGGGAAAAATGAAGGATTTTGGAATACACAGAAAAATATTCTCCACACAGGAGTTTAACACACAGGCACGTCAGGCTGTATATGTAAATTGAAACCACATCTGAGTTATATGCTATATATTATATTTTATCCTATATTTTCCTATTATTTTTATATCTGGGTGAGTACATGATGCATGAGTGTTGGTGTTTTAGGGAAGAGCCCTCCCCTGCTGCTTTTGGAGAACTGGGGCAGGCAGGAGGGGAGATGGGATGGGTGGGGATGTGCTACAGGATTGCACAGAGCATGAAAACATGGATTGGGGCTGGGATGTGAACTCTGGCTCTCCTTTTACCTGTTTCTCTTTCTAAAGGTAAGAGGCACTTCATAGAATCATAGAATTATTGAATAATGGATTATTCTGAGTGGGAATGGACTTAAAAGGAAGGGACACCTCCCACCAACCCAGGTTGCTCTAAGCCCCATCCAGCCTGGCCTGGAAATCACCATCCCAGGAATCCTGTGTCTCAGAATGGTGTTTCCCTCCTGTAACTTTTTCACACGTGATCAGACTCTCTCTCACTCTCTCTCTCTCTCTCTCTCACTCTCATTCTTTTTTCACTCTTGCAAAATACTCCCAGCTTCAATTGCAGCGTTTGGAGCCAACACGTCTGGCTGGAGCTGCTCTGTCATTCAGAGCCTTATTATGCAAATAAAACATAGACAAGCTGTAAGTTCCAATGGAATCCAAACACCCCGGAGCATCCAATAAATGGAGACGTCTAAAAAACAGAACTCCATGGATGACACACATTTGTCATCCAGCTGAGAAATCTGAGATAGGAAGATGAATAAGAGCGAATTTACAAATGTCAAGAAGCTTCAGGATCCTTTCCCCCGTTTCTGTTGCTTCAGGGAAGAGTTGAGACCCAGGAATACAAAAAGTCCCCTCATGGGATGGCAAGCTGTGTTTGCACTTCTTTCTTTCCCTGGAAGCTGATCTGGGAAACAAGGGGCTTCACTTGGGAGTTATTATTTTTGCAAATATTTCTTACGTTCCTAAATCGGAGATGAACAACTTCGACAGACCTGCTCCAAACTACACTTCAGCTGCTTTACAAAAAGAAACAAAAAAATTAACCAAAAAAAAGAGACAAAAGTCAAATATTAAACATTTTCTTAATGTTTTGAAAGTGTGGTTATCATTAGATCACGGACTGAGACCTGTGTTAGAATAAACAATATTTTAAACAAAGAATGAGAGCCACAAAATATCAATTAATGTTCATGGACAATGGAAGAGGTTCTAATTAATATTTATAATTTAGCAATAGGCTGTTGTTAATAGTGAAAATATTAACAAGGAAATTGCCAGTTTCTAATTGGCAATATTAACAAGGTCAAAAAGCCAACAAGCAGCAAATTCACTGATATTCCTACCAATTTAAAGGAAAGTCCTGCTGAATTTCTATAATCACAGCAGGGCTAAAATGGATATTTGGAAGCCCAGTGACACAATTTAAAGTTTGAAATGCAACCTCTTCGTATTGCAACAGGTTTGGAAATGGCTGGGATGTCTCACCAGTACAGACCAGTTCCTAAATCCCATCGGTTCCAGTCAGTCCAATGGGATCCCAAAGGGTGCTGTGGATAACCAGGAGGCTCTCAGAGGATAAGGAGAGGTGCTGAGGAGTGCTGGCTGCCATGAAATGAGTGTTTATGGAGGTTTGGCTCACAGTCAGTGGATCCCTGGATGTGGTGGATGGAATATTTGTGCCACCTCTGCAGGCTGAACAGCAGCAGAGATGAGCAAGGCAGGACTGACCCAAGAGAACTGAAAGAATTCCTGCAGATTCAGGGATTTCTTTATCCCTAGAGTGCTCTCACTGCAGGATTGTGTGTGGCCACTCCAAAGGTCTCTCCAGCTGCCCCAATCCCAGGATATGAAGCTGGATCCTGGGGGAACTGGGGGGTTCCTCCCCTTCCAGGAGCCTCCCCTGTGCTCCCCCAGGGAACAGAGCACCTCACTAAAAAAACTCCTCTATATTAGTTCGTCCCTGCTGGTCAGAATAACATTCTAAATTATTAAAAACATGAAGAATTCCAAGTTCCATCCCCTCAGCTGCCACGATAAATCAGCAGAGCCCCGAGTGCCTGGGCAGCCTCAGCTCAGTTTACAGCAGATGATAGCAGGGCTTTGTCTCCATTTCCTCCAGCGCCTGCGAGGCTGCTCCCACTGGAAAAGTCACCAATTAGCTGAGGGAATTTTTTCACACATTTGTTGTCAGCGCTGTCACGTTTCCCCAGGTCGTCCTTAGCTTCCTACAACTGCAAAATGAGGGCTGTAATATAAATACAGAGGGGAGATAAGATCAGATCCCGAGATTATTTACTGTCTCCAGTGGTTTTCCCACTGGAACGAGGCTGCTGATATCCCCTCACCAGGGCTCGTGTGCATTTCACTGGCAGCAGTGACCTCAGGAACAGGTGGTGCTTTGGAGCATTACTGAAAGCAAGTATCCATAATAATCATTTCAAAACATGATTTATTTTCTTTTCCAAGCATATTCCAGCATGTGAAGAGGCAGAAGGGAAGTGTCTTGTATTTACTTTTACTGGAAGAGCGTGATGGACTGGTCCTGACATCATTTTGTTTTGTAGAGGCTCAGCTTAGATATAATTACAGTGACAAAGAGAGCTCCCCTCCCTTGGACAGGTGCCAGAGCAGTGCCAGGGAATTCAGGGATGCTGCACTCAGCCAGAAGGGTTTTATGGATTACAGAGCAGCCCGAGCCTGCACCAGTGCAAGGGCTGAGGAGATCCCAAAAGGTGTCAGCACTGGGAATGCCTTCACACTGCTGCTTTGGAAGAGACCTAGGGATTTGTACTCATTCAGGATGTCTCATCAGTCACTTATTGTCCAAAAAAAAAAATTAATTTAAACAATCAGCGGCCGAGTAAAATTCTGTAGTAAAACTCTGCTCGTAGCAGCAAGTGGCATTGCAGCAAATATAAATTGCTGCTTTTGATAACAGAAGTTATAAGCAAGTTTCTTCAATTTAATCACTTTTAAGAAGGGATAGACTGAAGAATGGGACAGAAATAGTCAGCTGCTGGAGCATCCCAGAGAAGACCTTCTACATTCCCCCCAGGAGAGGAGGATGCCCTCCCTTTCCTTCTCTTACACAGCATTCAATCTCTAAACCCAAGTAACAAGAGCAAACAGCCTCAAGTTACACTAAGAGGGGTTAGATTGGATATTAGGGAAAATCCCTTCACGGAAAGGGCTGTCCAGCCCTGGCAGAGGGGTGGAATCCCCATCCCTGGAAGGGTTTCAAAGCCATGTGTGGATGTGGCACTTGGGGACATGGGGCAGTGCTGGCCTTGGCAGTGCTGGGGGAAAGGTTGGACGTGATGGTCTTGGAGTGTTTTTCCATCCTAAACCACTCCATGCTCCCTTCCCCTGCCTCTTCCCAGGAGCCACACGTTTTGGCATGGCAGGGAACATTTATTACTCTGTGTTTGCACAGTCCCCAGCAAGCAGAGACCTCCTTCTGGACAAGCTGGAGGTTGTTGGAATAAAAGGATCATTAAGGAATTAGGACAGCATTAGAACTCAGCTGGGGGCTCACTGAGGTGTGGCTTCATGCTGGCACCCTTTGGTTTAATATTAGATCGTCCCATTATCTTCACAGAATATCAAATAAGGCCTTTGCCACTAAAATGTACCAAAAAGCTTGAGAAAAATGTGTAAAATGCTGAATAAAATTATTAAAAATGTGAGCTTTAAAATATTCTGATTTCACCACCATCTCATTTAATGAACTCAGAGCATTTCCCAAAGGCCCTGGTGAATTTTATCTCCCTGACATCCTCCAGCCACTAAAAACCCTCCCTGGGATTGACAAAACTTGAACTTCAGTGTATCCCAAATGGGCTCCTTGATGATTTTGCCTATTGTGTAGAGGAGAGCCCAGAGCTTTTAGGCTTTCTCTCTCTTTTATTATATTTTTTCCCCAAGAATGCTGACTTTCATGAATATTAAATCCCATTTCCCAAAAGCAGCTATTTATTGAGCCTGTTTGCCCTTTATTACCCGAAAAACAGAAAGCTTGTATTTCTCCTCGCTGTGTAAAGATGCTTCCTAAGTAATCCAAGACGCTACTTTCATGTTTGTTCAATAAGTATTTCAAGATGTTGCTATTTTGATAATGTGCTGACTGATACATAATTCACAGCGATGCAAAGTTTAATAATATCTCTGATAGAAAACGAGCTCTCAATCCTGACGTGCTGAGCCCAGCTCTGGAGCAAAGAGTTTTTCTGATTTGTTTGGCGAAACGATCTGAAATCGCTGTTACCCAACGCGGTTCCTACACCGACGCATTAAAAAAAATAAATCACCCCTAATTCCTGAGCTCACACAGGCACAAACACACCTCCTGCAAGGGAGGAGGATGGAATGATAATCCCTCATGGAGAAGAGCCCTGCCCATCTCAGCCAACACTCGCTGAAGAAGGAATTGCTCAAGACACCGTTCCACCCACGAGTCCTTCTCTAATTAATTCTCCATCAGGAAGGATTTTAACAAGGAATTCTGACCTGACCTCCATAAGGAAATAAATGAAAGGATGAGAATCATGGATGACACTGTAATTTCCTGGGTTCCTTAGAGGCTGTGCACTCAGGAGTGTTTGCCTTTTGCCACCTGTTCTGGGGTTTAAACCTGCTGGAAATTTTCACAGAATGCCAGAATTGTTTGGGTTGGAAGGACCTTAAAGCTCATCCCAGCTATAAAGTTGGTTATCAACTTTGCACTCTTTTACTCCCTGCCATGGGCAGGGACTCCTTCCACTATTCCAGGCTGCTCCAAGCCCTGTCCAACCTGGCTTTGAACTTCAAGGGACGAGGAGTCCACACCCTCTTTTTGTTTGTTAATGAAGGATAGAAGGGATTTATCTGCCTTTAAATACCTGCCCTTAAATACACCCTAATAAAATATCTCCTATTGCTTCAGTTTCTGGGACTTTCAGAGCCTTCATGCATTTTTTTCTCCCAGCCTGGTAGGAGAGTATCTCTTTCCACATTTAAAATACAACAAGCAGAAATTTGGGAAATTTGGTCCTTCCACAAAATCAGAACATTTGACACACAAGGCCCAATTTTTGCCAAACATAACCAGAACTCAGGAGGATTTGTGAAGGAAACCTCCCTCATTTCCAACCATGTCCTCCTAGAGGGAGACTCCATCAGGCAGGATGGCAGAGACTCCCTTACCTCACTCTGTGTGTGAATAATCCAGATTTCAGCTGCTCCACAAGAAAAGCAAAGACCCTTGGAGAAAAAAGTGAAGACTCAAGTGACACTGCAACATCTTGTGAACCCCTGGACCTCATGCCACCATCATCACACACTTCCCAGTGGAAATGGACCTCACCCTTCTCCTGCCTTAGCTGTGTCCCAGCACGTGTGAGGAGCGTCGGATCGGGGCAGGGAGGGATGCGGGAGAGACGCGATGTTCCAGGCTCGGCGCTGTCGCCGCGCACGGCTTTTGCCTCCCTGCTCCAGTCATGGAGCCCCATCTGTGCCTGGAAGTCCCATCTGTCAGGCGGAGATGATTCCTCCTGCAGATCCTGGAGACGGTGGCTTCACGCTCGGATCCACGGGAAAGGCAGCACGGGGAAGAGGAAGGGATTACGAAGGCGTTTCCAACACGCGCTCCGATCTTTCCGCTCGGGAGATTTATTTCGCAAGACGCGTTTTGGGGTTGAAAACATTGATTCACTGGTAAGGTGAGAAATAAAGAGGTGAAACTCCCGTCTCGCTGCTTTCCTTGTTCCTGTCCATATCTCATCCTGTTTTCAAGGGACTGGGATGCCTTGGCATCTACTCTCAGATTAAATATTTTCCTTTGTGGGCAGAGAAATAAATCAGGATGGGCTTTACCTGCTGCTCCAGCACTTTTCTCCTCACTCTGATTGCCTCACCCTCCAACTGCCTTTCATCAATCCCACTAAAACAGAGCTTAAATAAAACAGAATTTGGACAACTACACAGAAGGATCCCTTCCTCTACTGACTACGTGCAGAGTACTTTACCTTACTAGCAGCAAGTGCATCATTTGTAGGGTTACAAATCCAATTTAGACACCACAGTGGGTTTGCAGCTACTCCAAATGCTGCAGTCAACGGAAGTATGGAAATTTGGATTGGATATCAGGAAATATTTCACCTCTGAAGGGGTGGTCAAGCATTGGAACAGGTTGCCCAAGGATGTGGTGGAGTCGCCACCCCTGGAAGTGTTCAAATAATGAGTGTGGCTTTTGGGGACACAGATTAATGGTGGCCTTGGCACTCAATGGTCTGAGAAGTCTTTTCCAATCTGAAACATTCCATGATTCTAATTTAGACAAGAAAAAATCTGCTCAGTCAAAACACTTTTTTTTTCACATTTTAAACTCATGGCATGTAATGGACCCTCTGTAAACTCCCAGTTGTTCCATAATCACCTAAACATTCCAGTCTCTAACACTCCTCACCCAGGAGCCCTCAGGAACTCCTCTATGGTACCAGTCTCTCCCTAGCTGTACATTATGAGTGAGCAAGATGTAACAAATTAAAGAGTGGTTTGAGAACATTAAAATGCCAAACATATTGAAAAATGCTAAACAAAAAATCTGGGTCTTCTGCCTCTCTGCATGAATCACTGCCAACAACTACAACCTGATCTGTAACAGCAGAAAATTACAAACAGGAAAAAGGAAAACAAAAAAACCTGCCTTGAATGAGTGAGCCCTGCTCTCACTCTGCTGCTACGACAAGGAGCACATTAAAAATGGAAATGGGACTAGCAGAAGGACAGGGTCTTGAGGAAAACAAATGGGGACAGAGCCTTCAATCATTCACAAAACAAATATTCCGGTGTCACAACTCAAGGAAATCTTGTTTTCCAGCCATTCCAGTAATCAGCTACACTAAACAAGCCATGCTTTGTACTGAAAACTGTGTAAAATTACCTAATTCTCCCATTATAGGCAGGAGGATCTATGTATAGCACGGAAGGAACGAGCCCTGGGTGCCCTTACCAGACTGTGCTCTGTTGGCAGTGTTGTGTGGGATAAATCTCTCCTCCTCGGAGCTCTCTCCCCGCTTCCTGTGCTTCTCTTATGCAATGCACACTAAAATAGGAGAGTTTTGCTTGCCCTTTCCCAGCTGTCTTTCCCCAAAGACTCTGAAGGATTGGGTAATACCCCAAACCTCATTACGAGCAAAGAACTGGAATTGGGAGAGGTTTATACCCCACTGTGGGGATGCAGCGATGGGACCAGGGAAGGGCAGGGATGGAGCTGCTCCTCTATGACAAACAAAAATTCCAAACCCCATGGATGGGATCTCCAGCCTGGGAAGAACCCAAAGCTTTCACTGAAAACCTAAATGGTTCGTGTAAAAGCAGACCTGTGGCAACAGCAGAGCTGAACCAAATCAAGCTGAATCTTTGGCCAACAACTGATCACTTTTTAACTTACATAGATGAATGCTGATGTCTGGAGAAGAGAAAGCTCCAGGGAGAACTTAGAGCCCTTTCCAGAGCCTAAAGGGGCTCCAGAAGAGCTGGAGAGGGACTGGGGACAAGGGATGGAGGGACAGGACACAGGGAAAGGCGTTTATCTGAAGCAGGGTAAGTTTGGGTAGGATATTGAGAAGAAATTTTCCCTGTGAGAAGGGTGAGGCCCTGGCACGGGGTGCCCAGAAAATCTGTGGCTGCCCCTGGATCCCTTGGAAGTGTCCAAGACCAGGTTGGAGCAACCTGGGATACTGGAAGTGTCCCTGCCCACGGCAGGGGGTGGGAATGGATGAACTTTGAGATTCCTTCCCATCCAAACCATTCTGGGATTCTACATTAATTTTTCTATTTCCGTTTAAGTCCAGTGCATACCCAGAACCTTGTCCCTCCTCCTCTTGTTCCTGGGAGCAGGGAGGAAGCTCTGCAGCTCCAGGAGGGCTCTGGCAGCTGTTGGGCATCGTGGCCATGCAGCTCAGGCTCAGAGCAGTCAGCTCCCAGCTCAGCACACACCTCGATGGGCAGACACAGCCAGGCCAGACAGCTCTGCTGAGCCAGCCCTTCTGAACAGCCCTGCACGGCTCTCCCCGGCCCATTCCTGCCTCCAAGCTAAGTGATTTCTCTCCTTATCCTTATCAAAAATATCAAACCAACCTGGACATCACTGGGAGGGAAAAGAAAGGCAACGAAATTACTTGTCTTGGGAAAAAAAATCACACTGCTAGTTAAAATAATCGATGTTTCTATTTAGGCTTGTTACCCCTCTCATTAGGTCCCTCTGTAGTTTCTGCTCCCAAAATGTAGCCCAAATGCTTCTTCCCTTTGTTACTATGGATGAATTGCATTTCCAAATGCCAATTCCTATACAGCATGAAGCATTGGTTGTTTCACTTACTGAAACAAAATGAAAACTTTCTGAGGCAGTGAGCAAACCAACCACGGTGGGCAACAACCAAGGATGCTGAATTTTGTACATGAAGTCTGAGCTGCCCCAGCTGCTCTGCTTCCCAAAACACCAACACTGCCCAGAGCTTTCTTCAGCCCATTCCAGCAGATCCCTGGAAGCAGAACAGACTCAGCTGCTCCAACAGGGAATGGATTTCTAAATCTATACCCAGAAAGGATGAGAGAGGCAATGCTGGGAAAGCCACATTCTTCCCAAGGAAAGGATATGGGGAACCTGCAGCTCACCACACAGCACTCCCTCAGCTCATCTGGAATCCCAGAATGGTTTGGGTTGAAAAGGACCTTAAAGCCCATCCAGTACCACCCCTGCCATGGGCAGGGACACCTTCCACTGTCCCAGGCTGCTCCAAGCTCCATCCAACCTGGCCTTGGACACTTCCAGGGATCCAGGGGCAGCCACAGCTCCTCTGAGCACCCTGTGCCAGGGCCTGCCCACCCTCATAGGGAGCAATTTCTTCCTAACATCCACTCTCAAGCTCATCTTTGTCACTTGGAAGCCAATCCCCGTGTCCTGTCACTCCATGCCCTTGGAAACTCTTCGCCTTTGACTAAGGAAAATGCTGTCTCACTGCACAGCACAGTGTCCTTGTGATTATCCCAAGGAAGTGACTGCAAATGTGCAGCTTTGGGCATTCAATCCCATCAAGGGTGAAGAATTCTTGGCTAATTTAGGAAGAAAGCACTTTGGGTGCTGAGCAGCAGAGTGTACCCAGGACAGACAGCAGCCAGGACACACGGCCAGAATGAACAAACAGCAGCCTTTTGGTGGAGAACTGTAAATAATATCATTATTTCATTATTATGGACTTCAAGGTGCCTAATTCATAATTCTCTTTCTATTCCCAAGATAGAACATACTGGGCATTGTTGTGAGGGATAAGAATCCACAGGATTCACTGGACATTTTGAACTTGGAGCCCTGGCTCTGTGCTAATGCTTGTCCTGGTATTCAGCTCTTGCCCCAAAATTAGGTGCTCTCCAGCCCTTCATACATCTCATCAACACAACTCAATGGTTTAAACCAGTCTGTTATAAAAAGTTCAGACTGGATTAAAATCCTCAGGGTGCACAGTGAGGCAGGATGGGAATCTGGTCCCTGGAGGCCTGTGATTCCTTCAAGGAAGATGAGGGGGAGCACAAGACTTTGGATTTAGAAAAAAAATCCACTTTGTGTAGTGAATTTTCTGCCTTGTTTTCCTTTCCCCTTTTTATTACTTAGTAAGCATTCAGGAAAAACTGGATCTTTGCTTTTGAGATATTCTGCACCTGCTGTCTCGCCTACAAAAACGCTGTTTTCAATTCAAAGCAATAAAACACTGCAATTAATCTAAATCACATCATTACGGTTGGAGCCGAGACTCACAAAATTGGCTCCCTCTACCTCGGCGTGCACCACTTATCTTGTTTTCCCAAATATTTTCCAAGTGCATTTTGTTATTCTTTCCTCTTGGAATGTTGCTGGGGATTTGATTGTTGGTGTCAGGACTCATTTGGGATCGGATGGCCCTGGATGCACAGGTTGGGATGGAGACACATCCCAAATGCTGGCAGAAATACCAAGGGCACCAAATTCTTACCAAAAGTGCTCCAAAAGATGTTGTAACAGGTGTCAAACATCACATCCAAGAGCCCCTTAGGAAATCTCCATCAAGTCAGAAACACACCAACCACCCACAGGGAATGTTCAGGAAGAAGCTGGAACAAAAGGCCACACATTCCCATGCCATGCCTGGGCAGCCATGGATTCTTTTGACGGGTAAATTTTGTGCCACAAACCCAAAATATGAGGAGCTGCATCCAAAGAGTTGATCCCACAGTGGTATTCCACAAGCACGTTGCATCATGTTCTGTTTAAAATCCACCTTTTTTAACCATAAAATGACCTTTTTTAACCATCTTCTTGGTAATCCCATTTCAAAATGTAGTCAGAGATAACTTTAATTTATATTTGCTAGTTCTGGAATTCTATGGATAGTATTTTTTGGTTTTTTTCAATAAATTAATTTATTGACTCCCCCATTCTCTGTTCTTGAAACAATTCTTACAAATTCTGCTTTCTGCTGTTGTTAAGATACAAAAGTGTAGACAGAAAAAGCACAGTGACAGAAAACAAAGATGAAAAGGTCTCTCAGAAATTTCCACTTCACTTCCCAAGCAGAAATTCTCTCCAGAGCTTTCCAGAGCCACAGTGGAAGGACATTCCCCTTGAAGTGACACAAATAAGTTGGGAACAAAGATGCAACTTGTGGCTACCACAGGAATGAATCATTCCTTTTATCAGATTTCCTATCCATCATTCCTTTTTTTATCAGATTTCCTATCCTTACTTTGAATAAACTTTGCCATATTGCCTGGACTCAAACACACAGACAAATTTTTATTCTGGCATTAGGAATGAAGAAGTTGGGAGTTTGTATTAATGAGCTTGAAAGCAGAAGCAAGAGAGAGACTGCTCAGTGGAAGGTCCATTGAGTAATGTCCAAGGAAAATAATTTAATTTCTCTTCTTCTCAGTCCAGACAGGACAGGGCACAGCTGTGCCAAAAAAATGACTTTTATTAATTAATTAACAAGCTGAATATCGAAATGTGCTCTGTGGCAAAAACCCCCACAAATATGCAACATTTTTCAGACTTCACCATTTGAATATTATTAAAAGCTTCTGAATGCCATCCTTTGGTATCTCCCAAAATTCTTCAGGTGGCAGCACCAATTTTTCCAAGTTTTTGGATCCCAGGCCTTTGTTACACTCTTCCCATCACCAGGATTATCACCACTTGTTATTTCCAGCACTTTTTTGGGTCTCTTCCCTGGGCCCAATCCATCCTTGTGCCTTGTTCCCCATAAGGAATGGGGAGTGCAGCATGATTTCCAGTTTGCATATAAAAAGCTGTCAGGAATAAGGAAATTGCTGTCCATATCCTGCCAGGAGGGGGTATAAATAAAGTGCTGAGGTGTAAGGCATGAGCCACCTCAGCCACACAGAGGAAATGAGCTCCTCTCACTCGCACATATTTTCTCCCATGGCCCCTCCTGACACTTTTGCTGAGACCACCAGAGGTGTTTTATGTCATTATACTCTCATTTTCTCTCCACTTTCTTCCTTTAATGACATCAAGACTCTTCTATTTCCTCTGTTGTCCAAACTAATCTCTTTCCCTGCTATCTCAGGTCTCTGAACCGAGCCCCTCCTGGCTCCAAGGAGACCCCAGGCAAGAACAGATCGTTTAAACTCCAACTTTCCATTTTTCCATTGAAGCCTAAAATTTCTCTCCAAACAGTTTGTGGATTTATTTTGGGGTAAAATACATTGTAGAAGCCAAAACTTTAAAAAGAAGCCTTTAGCTACAACTTCTATAGAGTTTGCAGGTTTTTTGGAGAGAGATGCTATGGAAGCATAATCTGAGGGTTTGTTTTAGGAAATATACTAATTAATTTTTTCCCCAGATCCTTACATCATCAAAAACAAGAAATCACAATGTCACAGACTGATTTGAGTTAGAAGGGGCCTGAAAGCTCATCTCCTTCCACCCCTGCCATGGGCAGGGACATCTTCCACTATCCTGGGTTGCTCCAAGCCCCATCCAACCTGGCCTTGGACATTTCCAGGGATCCAGGGACAGCCACAGCTTCTCTGGGAATTCCAGCCCAGCCCCTCCCCACCCTGCCAGTCAGGAATTCCCAGTTCCCAATATCCCATCTATCCCTGCCCTCTGGCAGTGGGAGCCATTCCCTGTGTCCTGTCCCTTTCCAGCTCTCCTGGAGTCCCTTTAGGCTCTGGAAGGGGCTCTGAGCTCTCCCTGGAGCCTTCTCCTCTCCAGGTGAGCATCCCCAGCTGTCTCATTTGTTGTTGAAAAGTAGATCAGGAGCAGAAATAGGAGGAGCAGAAAATGAAATAAATTAAATACTTTTGAAAGAATAAAAGCAACCAATTAAAAAAATGCCCCTCACACCAGAAAACCAAACCAGCCCAAAAAAACATAAAACAAAGAAGAGAGTTATTCCCACCACCAATTTAGAAAATCATGAGTGACACTCTGATAGGTTTGGGTTTTCCTTTGCTGCAAAAAGGGCTTTCCAGAAAGCCAAACTCTCCCAAGCAGAGCGATGCCAGCCTGAGTTCCTTGGCATTTAGCAACACTAATTGTCCCTTTTTTCCTTGCTGCTCTTTGCCACATTTCTTGGAAAACAACAGCTGTGTTTATTCCAACAGCAAGATCCTGATGGCTTGATGAAAGGCTAATCTGCTGGAATTCCAAGTGTGAGTGTCCTGTAGGAATCTTTGCCTGAGCACCACACAATTGCCCCTGGATGACACAAATCCTTGGGAAGGCTTCCATACTTCTGGTCAGTCTGGAAGCTTTCCCTTCTCCCAGTTAGTTCCCTGAATTTCTTGCAGCATGCACTGTATTTTTCAGGGGTTTTTGGAATAATTTCCTCATACATCAATGTCAGCAGGTAATTCCACAACATAAACAATTTCCGTGCCGTGCACCCCGAGCAGAGGGATGGAGGCAGGACATTGAATTATAATGGAAACAAGCTCAGCATCCAGGAAATCAGGGACATAAATCCAGCGGGACTGGCAGTGTTCTCCATGGAACAACACAGACACAGTGCCCCAGCAGGCAGTTTACAGAATATATCAAATGATCCAGGAGGAAAGCAGCCATATGAAGGCAGCTGAATTAATGCCATGGATGCAAGGAAGGAGCTTTCAGACAAGTGCTCAGCCAGCCAGATCCCTGTCTGCTCCATGCCGGAGGGGATGCCCAGAAAATCACTGAGCACAAAGTCTTGTTTACTCAGCACTTCTACTAAAAAGGGGAAACTATGAGTAAACAGCATTTTCTCCACACCTGAGTCCTGTGGTACTGAATAATATTTAAATATAGGCTGTTAATGGATATAAAGTGTCCCAGGCTAGGTTGGATGGGGCTTGGAGCAACCTGGGATAGTGGAAGGTGTCCCTGCCATGGCAGGGGTGGAATGGGATGGGCTTTAAGATTCCTTCCAGCCCGAACCAGTGTGGGATTCTGTGAAATCAGCTGGGATTGGGAATGAGGAGAGAGGTAGAAAAGGAGCAGGGATAGTGGGGTGAGGGTCAGGAGGTCCCCGTTGGGCACCGTGGCTGATGGCACGGGAACGCACGGAGGGGCAGGGAGGGATGCAGGGCACACAGGGAACCAGGCAATATTCCCATATTTCACACCCCAAACACCATTTCAAACCCCTTTTTTAAATCTACAGCACATTCAGGCCCACTCTCAGGCCAAAGTCATCTTAGTTTCCTTAGCTGAAATTTAGATCGTTTGGGAAAATGTTCATTTATTCAGAATTTATTGCAGAGCTGTTCTGTGATCTTTCCACCTGCAATACTGCTTCCTACAAAAATGCAGCCCTCCACTGATACATTAAAAACCCTTTGGGGAACACCAAAGATTCCCTGAGCACAGCCAAGAGCAGGACTGCAAAAGCCTCTTGCAAGGCAGTGAAGAAGGAAGTGTTCAGGGTTTCCAGCCCCACATTTAATTTGGTATCTCCACCCTCAGTCACCAAGAGGTCTGGGAACACTGACTTCAAAACCAGACAGCAGTGAGATAAAAATCAAAAGTAATGTGGCACTGCACCCAGAGCCCATGAGAATAATGATAATAATGATAAATCACCATTTGGAACATGTGCACCTCGGCTTTGCTCAGTCACAGCTTCTCCTCCTGGCCTGCACCACGCCTTCACCTGCTCAATGTTTTATACACCACAGAGTTTATTATAGATGAGGCCATTGCACAACTTTGATAAGGCCAATACATCATCTTCTCCACATAAAGAATACATCATCTCTCCATAAAGCCATTTGCTAGGGGCTTAGTGATGCTCATAATGATTTCTTTCCTTCTAGGACATTGATAGAAACATCTAGAACCAACCTAAAAGTCTCCCTACCAGGAATTTATTTTTTCAATTATCATCTCTTTAAGCTCCCCTTTGAAACCAGACAGTTGCCAGCTCAACTTATTTAATATGTGCCAGATAATGATTTATAGTTCTTAATCAACATTTCAAACAAGCCCCACTTCAAATGTTTTATTTAAGTTTAGGTTTATTCCAGTCTCTTTTTCAGCCTAACCTGTGCTCTCAGAAAAATTTAAAATAGAATAAAAGATCAAGTTGGCTTGACCCTCTCTAATTCCAAAACACCCTATTGACTGGCCATTTACTGCTCCCATTTATTTCTTTATTCATACCATTTTATAGCCCTTCCTATTATTTTTTTTTCTCTGAACTGAGGAAGCAATTTCATCTCTGCTTTTGTCTGTAAGTAGGTATTTAATTACGTAGCCCCAATCTGCATAGAAATAGAGTCACTTAATCATTTCCTTGCCCATCTTCGAGACATAATTCAGATTGTTTTCATGCTGAATCCCCAACCAACGAAGCATTTTAAAACAAAGCTGATGTATTCTTGTTTTCCAGTATTACAGACTAGCCCTTATCTTACCTCTCCTAGAAGAACAATAAAATTAATCCCAAATACCCCTAAAAAATCTCACCAAGTGGTGATTCAGGAAAAAGAAATTGATTTATGTGTAGTTGCACATAAATACAATCCCATCAATGCAGATGGTTCTCTCCAAGTGTATTATCAGTGCTGATGGACTGAATAAAATCGGTGTCATTTTCTCTCACATGACTGAAATCCGCTTGGCTGGAAAATTAACCACAAGTAACGACTTTGAGCTCTCCAGATTGAAAAATGGGCAAGAGATTTCTTCTGAATTTCAAATATGCAGCCAAAAAAAAGTCCAAACATTTACTTGTCCAAAGTGTGAAACACCTCAGCTCTTAGAAATCAATAAAATGCCCTTAAATCAATTAGAAAATTTCCATCCTCGTGGTGCAAAATGGCTCAAATATTTATTTCCAGAAAGTTATTATTTTAATAGTACTATCACTGCTCCCATAGAACTGACTCTCCAGACCCCCAGAAATTGAATACTTTTGCAGTTTCCTGTTTCTTTCTGAACCCACCAAGCACACATTTCCAGAGGAGCAGGGTTTAGCTCCCAGCCCTGCTCCAGCCCTCCAAGCCAGGCTTGGCCACCTCCAGCTGCACAAAGTTGTTCATTCTCTCTCTGGAAGAGTCATGCAGATAATTAGATAATTTCCTATCCTCTCTCTAATTAAAATACAGCATGACCTTAATGCCATGGTGAGTGTTCCCAGTTCATTACTCACCAGGCATCACTCAAACCACATCCCCCATCTATTTTTTAGATTCCCAGGAATATAAAAGGAGCTCGCTCCAGGCACTCCGCAGGGATGAAGGTCTCAAGCTGAATTTCTGCTTCCTCTGAGATTCTGATTGCTTCTCCTACTCATCTCCAGACCCTTTCCTAAGCAGGAAACTCCACAACTGGTCCAGGCACTTTTTTTTTTTTCCAAGGGAATTAATCCTTGCACCGTTTCAAGCACTTGTCATCACTGAATAAACCAAGGCTCGGGTAGGAGCTGCCTCTGTCATTTTACCTGTGATGGAGTTTGCAACAACTCCATGACCTGAAGGGGTTCTTGGAGGAGCCACAGAACCCTGGAATTATTTTTTTTCTTTCAAGTTTAACATTAACATTCCTTCTTAAAGAAGGCTTGTGAAAAAGAGAAACAGTGAATTTTTTTTTTTTTTTTTACAAGGGCAGATATTGATAGGACAAGGGGAAACAACTTTAATTTAAAAGTGGAGATATTAGATGAGATATTAGGAAGAAATTTATCTCTGTGAGGGTGGGCAGGCCCTGGCACAGGGTGCCCAGAGGAGCTGTGGCTGCCCCTGGATCCCTGGAAGTGTCCAAGGCCAGGTTGGACAGGGCTGGGAACAACCTGGGATGGTGGAAGGTGTCCCTCCATGGCAGGAGGTGGGACTGGATGAGCTTTAAGGTTCCTTCCAATTCAAACCATTCTGATACTTTTATTCTACAACTCCTAAAACATTCTTTTTCACCTTGATACTAAACAGCAGCAGAAAGTCACACCAAAGGGGCAGCAGCCCAGCCCCTGGAATGGGGAGATTCAAAGAGTAAATATAAAACTCTTCCAATATCAGAATTTTAAAAAACAATTTATATTTAATGTCATCAGGGTCTGGGCTTCTGGTGCTCCTGGAGAAAGCCTGGCTGGTTGAACTGACATCTCTGCTCAAGCCCTTTTGCAGCATTGTAAAATGAGAATAACCAGTAATACAATGTATATTTATACTATAATTTCAATCATTAAATAAAATGTCACTGTATACACACAGCTGCTTTTTGGAGAGCAACAGTAATTTCCTGCTTTTCAATGACTTGAACAAATGTGGTGAGTTTTATTTAAAAGTCTTTTTGCTTGTTTCTTAATTGGTGAATTCTTGTGCCAAAGCACCCAAACAATTCAGAGAATTGCAAGAAAAAACTGAATTAACTTTCAAACACTCAGAGGCACAATATGCCTGTAGGAGTTGGAAAAGCACAAAGCCAGGCAGTAATCTCCTGGTTTCCTTCCTGCTGGTAATCCTGGGCTGGCTTGGAGAGAGTTCTTACACCTCAGGTGGAGCAGCTGAGAAGAGCCCAGTTATCTGTGCATCCTCTTAGAGGTGATGAAATCAGATTGTCACTGCCAGAACAGACTTTCCCACATTGTTATATTTTTATAACCCTAAAACACCTGTTTTCTTTGCAGAAAACAAAACAAAAATAAGCCCTTTATGGAAAGTGATTACACTGAAAAAAAGGAATATTTCCCAGTGGTACCTTGTGCTCATGGCCCAGCAGGAATTCCCCAGGGCTTATGGATGAAGCAGAGATCAAAACTGTCAGGACTAAATTATGTTCTAAGCCTAAAGAGCCACGTGAAATTTATAAAACCCACAAGTTTACAAAGTCTGAATAAGACAAGAGTATCTACTAATATTCTAAAAATTAAATTATTACTATTATTACTATTATTACTATTATTACTATTTAATTATTATTCTAATAATCAAATTATTACCCTTAATTTAATTGCCATCTCCCTATTTCCCATGGCTCCAGGTTAATATCCATAAGAGGTGACTTTCCCTCCCTATAAAGATTTACATTTGATCACCAGAATAGTACAAAGGATTTCACACAAATCCTCCTGATTTACTGTGCATACATCAGTGCCATCACTCTTCAAAAATACTATTTTGTCTGCTACTTGCAGTACTCTTTATCTCACACACACTCACAGATATATGTATTTATGTATGGGAAATACGTGGAGTGCCTCACCAGCTTCCTAAAAATACAGCTCATTCAAATAAAGCTGCACAGATATTTGGGAAAGGCAGAAAGGAGGGGAGATTCAATCATGGTTTTATTTATAAATATTAAATTTGGACATTTGAGAACCGCTGTCCAGTGCAGGTCACAACTGGCAATGGAGGCGGGTGTGCAAATATTTTGGTTTAGTTCATTGATTTCAAGATTTCAAAATGCAACATTTTCCAATTCTGAAAGATTTCACATCCTTTGGTACTGGATTCATTTATAGGCCAGCCAATGAAATCTGGACTTGAATAAGAAAATAATCCTAATGAATACTGACAAGAATGTTACAGATCTGTCCTGGCAAGGAGAGCAAGGGCTTGGACAGGAAGCGTGACAAGTCCTACACCATTTATTTCCTATGATATTTTGTTAGTGAGATCATTGGCAACAAAAAGGCTCCAATTAATTAAAACCTGGTGCATGTGCTGAAACTCTAGGTCGAGGTTATCACAAAATTCATCTGAGCAGAAAAACAAGCAAGAAATTAAAACCCTGATCCCTTTCCTCAGTGACAAATCAGTTTCTATTGTCATTATTTGTGCCCTTCCTTATTCTGATTCTTCAGTCATCCAGTAAGGCCCTGAATAAAATAAATAACCTTATTAATTATGTACAGACAGGTTTTGTTGATTTCATTAATATGTATTGAATTCTGTGTCTCCATGTAAGGTCAGAATGAAGAAAGGATTTATTGTTATTATTATTATTATTTCTGTTCTGGGAGTTTGTCCCAGTGATGTGAGGGGGAGATATGTCCATGCACAAATTCCCATATGGATGGACAGCCCAGCCACTGGATGTTTCCAGCATCTGGTTAACAACATCCAAAACTGTCAGTCAAAATACAAATAATAAAAGGTCTGTGGAAGAACCCATCCCTTTCAGAGCAAAAATTGGCATTTTTCAGTCAACCCAAATCCTGGCTAATGACACCAACACTCCACCAAACATGACCTGGAGGGTGGCACGTTGGAACTTTGGGGTTGGAACTGGGTGAAATCAAAGGTCCCTTCCAACCCAAACCATCCTGTGACTCTGATTCCATGGAGCCATCAACAGGAGCAAAAAGAACCTCCCACTGCTACGTGCAGTCCTGCACAAAGGAGGTGAAATCTCATCCCAGAAAAGCTCACAAAGTCCGTTTTTCCAGCTGCTAATCCGGATAAATTCTTCTCCTTCCCATCACTGAGGTTTGGAGGAGAGGAGAGGAGAGGAGAGGAGAGGAGAGGAGAGGAGAGGAGAGGAGAGGAGAGGAGAGGAGAGGAGAGGAGAGGAGAGGAGAGGAGAGGAGAGGAGAGGAGAGGAGAGGAGAGGAGAGGAGAGGAGAGGAGAGGAGAGGAGAGGAGAGGAGAGGAGAGGAGAGGAGAGGAGAGGAGAGGAGAGGAGAGGAGAGGAGAGGAGAGGAGAGGAGAGGAGGACCCAGCCTTCTGAATTTCTCTTCTCTTCTCTCTATTGACTTCAGACAGCTATAATTTATTAAGCAAACTACCTGGCACCAGCAGACAAACTCCAAGTCTCCGTTTTTCCATTACCACTCGGGGAGAAAGTCTCCAAGACGTGTGCCAAGAACACAAAGGTAAAGGGATCGATATGGAGGAGGAGGGCAGCTGAATCACCCTGGTGTCACACTCTGCCCCCAAATCTGCTCCATTTCATCCCTCCCCCCATAGTTGTGCCTAATCTGGTCCCACACAGGTGTTCCCAGGCTGTTCTGAGCTCGCCTGGCGTGACCTGAGTCTGGTTTTAATTGCTTAACAAAGGTAATTTTATTAGCCAGATAAAGATATAGGAACAGTAATAAGCTGGCTTCGAAATATCAAGAGCCTTTCAAGATTGGATTTTTAGTTAGCTTGCTGCTCTTTCTTTAGGATCTAATTGATTTTCTTGACATCTCTTTAGCCTGGCATCCTGCCTGCCTAAGTACTTTATCTGACCTTCAGGCTCTTTGCCAGGTATCGATCCAATCCCTCCAATGGTTGGAGCTGCTCTCCCAACTTTGATAAGGGCTAAAACATCCCAGCCCCAGCCAGACAGGAACTCAGTGGCCACCAAATTTCTCTCATCTTGCTCTGCCTCTCCTCTTACTCTGAGCAACGCTGAAATCAGATCCTAAGCAGGCCATATGTGCTTGTATTCCAAATTTCTCTTCCAGGAAATATTTTACCAAAAAAATACATCCTAGAGCGAAAGTGTTTAGATAGAATTCTCAACGAAGAGCTAAAATAAAGCTTTTCTGAAATAGAAGCAAACTTGAGCTGTTAAATAAAATATCAAAACAAAAAAGAAGGGGGGAAAAAAGGAAGTTGGATTTTTCAGTGGCATCTCATGCACCCGAATCACTGAAAATATTTTGGCCATTTCCAAACCTTAAAGGAAAGTAAAAGGATGGTTTTTTATCTTTAATAACACATTAATAACAAGGCAGCAATTTATTATAAATTACAAATGGCAAACGGGAAATAAAGATTGAACATAAAACTTGTTAAATTATTGCAACAACAGTCAAGGTTGAGTTTTCCCAGATCTCACTTCCCTCATGCAAGGCATTGTAGCCACGTTTTTAGAGCCATTAAGATAAGATTGATATCAGCTTTTTCCTCCAGAAGTTTTATTGTGGAAAGGCTACAGCACGAGGCAGAAGGGAGCACGTGGATCCTGTCCTGGATGGAGACTCCTGAATCCACTGCAGGTCATTGAAATGGGAGCACTCAACACAAGATTTTGGGACTTGGAGCTCCACAAGAGCAGCAACCAAAGCTCTGAGATGGACAAAGGAGTTTGCAGACTCCACAATTGTTCAGATTTTGCCAGTAGAGTTTTTTTAAATATTTTTAGTTGGTTTTGTATCCAAAAATGCAGTGAGGAACGGTGGTTTTGTGAGGAAACTCAAGGCTCAGGAAGCACTGGCTGAAGCCTAATGCTGACCTGAAATGCTCTTCTCAACAATGGAATCTTTCAGTCTCCCTAAAACACTGACAATGAATTCTGCAGGTAAATACATTAAAAATTCTATTCAAGGACTTGTCAGAGAGCAAAACAAATACCATGGACAGACAAGAGCCATGGTGGGAAGATGCCCAGCATGGGCATAACTGCCCTGGATGCAAAACATTTACTAAAATATTCTGTATTTATATCTCCTTACACTTGCTCAAAACAATTAAAATAGATCCAATTTCAAAAGTTCGGTTTATCAGCCCCCCATGAAACGATAGGGATTTAAAGGAGGGTAAATAGAGGTACTTGAATCCCAAATTCTTGTAAAGAAGAGGGGTTTTTTTCTCTTCTTTAAAGAGAAATATTAAAGAGAGAAAAATTTCTCTCTTTAAAGAGAGCACAGAGGGAAAATTTCAGCAGGGAAAATTAGGGATTTTTTTCAAGTGATGAGGAAAATGATACAAACAGCCTATGCCATTAAATGCCTTTTTCAATCTACCTTTCTCACATCTTGCCCTCGGATATTTAGGAAACATCCTCCCCCTCACCTGCCCTCAAAATGTTCTGCCTCCCCACCTTGTCCTCACCAACCTGGAAAGAGGCTTAAAAAGTCCTCTCCCTTCACCAAGGACTCGCCTGCTCCCCTCCAAAGGAATAACTGAAGTTGCAATTAAGATTTTGTGGATGGCTGCACTATTTAAGTTCAGTTGGCCTCCCTCCCATAAGTGCCAGGCTGCTCCATATAGCACAGGACAGGAAGACGCCGTGCAGACGCCTTGGCACGGCCCCAGCAGAGCATCAGATCCTGCACAGAGCCTGTGGGAGCTTTGACTAAGACTGGCTGAGGCCCTGGGTCATAAAACAAATGCATCTGACAGGGAAGTCAGCAGAGGAGTGAAGGGGATCAGCAGAACTGGAGCACTGATGGATGGGGCTTTCCATCCGGATCCTGGGGCTGGAACAAAGGGACTGAGCTCGAGGCTCCCCTCGTGCACCCTGTGCTTCCCAATTCCTCCAGTCCTGCTGAGCTGAACGGGTTGGGGATAAGGAAGGTGAGGAAAGATGCTGGTGCAGCTCTAAAAGTGGCTGAAGTGGCCATTGCCCCACATGGAAAGAGGAAATCCTTCAGGAATTGCTATGGGAATGGTCCAGGCAGGAGCTCAGCTGGATGTGAATCACAGAGACTTCACAAAGGGTTGATGAAGTGCCCAATGCTCCAACTGGAAGGGGAAAATCCTCCAGGAATTGGCTTGGGAATGGTCCAGGCAGGAGCTCAGCTGGATGTGACCCCCCCAGACTTCACAAAGAGCTGCTGAAATACCCAATACACCACCTGGAAGGGGAAAATCCACCAGGAACGGAATCCTTGCGAATGGTCCAGGCAGGAGCTCAGCTGGATCTGGATCTGGGTGGAAAAACAAACGCATCTGACAGGGAAGTCAGCAGAGGAGTGAAGGGGATCAGCAGAACTGGAGCACTGATGGATGGGGCTTTCCATCTGGATCCTGGGGCTGGAACAAAGGGACTGAGCTCGAGGCTCCCCTCGTGCACCCTGTGCTTCCCAATTCCTCCAGTCCTGCTGAGCTGAACGGGTTGGGGATAAGGAAGGTGAGGAAAGATGCTGGTGCAGCTCTAAGAGTTTCTGAAGTGGCCACTGCTCCACCTGAAAAAGAAAAATCCCACAGGAATTGGCTTGGGAATGGTTCTCAGGCAGGAGCTCAGCTGGATGTGACCCCCCAGACTTCACAAAAGGCTGTTGAAGCACTCAATGTTCCACCTGAAAAAGGAAAATCCTCCAGGAATTGACTTGGGAATTGTTCTCAGGCAGGAGCTCAGCTGGATGTGACATCTCCAGCCTCCCTGTGGGAGCAACCAGGGAATTGGGGATGGAGAGGGAGGGTGGAGAGGGGTGAATGAACATTTAAAGCTGTTCTGAAAAGTGAGCACACAGTGACTGTAGCTCAGGAGAAATCTGGATTAGGGAATGTGATTAAGTGGGACATGGGGCCAGCAGGAGTGGGAGAGGTGCAGAATCTGGTTTCCTTACCTTTAGGGAAGGAATAATTTGCTTTAGTTGCATTCAGCCTTTTTCCCTTGCAGGGGATGACATTTCTCCCAGATTTCTCCATTTCTGTGGGGATATTGTGGATTTGGAGCCAGTGATTTTGCTTTATTATTATTATTGCTAATGACACCAACTGAACAAACATGGCCTGGGAGCCACCAGATTCTCCAGAAACTTCACTAGGGCTGGAAAATTTCTATATCACCAATGACCACGATATTTAGTAGTCATTTAGGCCAAGTCTTTTTATTCCCTTTCATCACAAGGTAGAAGTTTTTCCAAGCTTTGGCTAAATTGTTTCACTGAGAGGTTTGAGAACTTAGAGTCTATTTAGTTGTTAAATTTGTTTTCCACAAATCTGTTCTAAAATGGCTTTTTCCTCTCTCTGATAATGTTTTACCTTTGGTTTAGTGAATTTTTAAGCTTAGGCTGAGCATGCTTTTTAGCAGAGATATCTCTTAAGGGAACTTAATGGAATAAAACTTGAAGTTTGGTTATTATCTCTACATCCTACAAATGTGGAGTGATTTTTCAAGCTGAGACATATTCTGTTCTTAGACAATTTGCTCCTATTTCCAATTATGTATCTTCTCTGAGAATTCCTGACTTTGCAGGTTTCATTTTTATTGGGATCCCACCCTGCCCCAATTCCATGTTATCACAAACCCTCTTAGAGTAACACAATTTCCTGACCTGCTATATTTTAACATTTGTTTTTCTGTATTTATCATTCCTTAATTCCTGATTTAATTTATTTCTCCTTTTCAGGATCTTTTACACAACTTACTCTTCTGATGTTTCCCAGAACTTGGAATTTCCTACATATTTTATTTTCAGTAAAGGTCACATCTCACTCAGAACCTCCCCAACAGATGATTTAAAACACAAGTATCTGGCACCCACATTTGAATGTTCAACAAGATTTGAGGTGAAACTCATCCAGATGAGTCTGTAACCACACCATTCCCCTTTTCCACAGGATGGGATAATGGGATAATGTTTATCCAGCTTCAAAAGGAACAAAAATCACTCGAAACAGATATTCTTTAAGAGGACTGGAAAGAATCAAAAAACAAAACATTTGCAGGCGCTATTTCCCATTTCAAGACCTACCATAGATTTAGATATTTTAATTTTTACTCAGAATAAAAACAGCAACGATCCCATGGATGCACTTTTGAAATCCAACATGAACCCAAGCAAAGTTCCTGATTTATTTTGGTGGGAGCAGCAGTTTACTACACAGGAAAGGAAGCAGCTGAATATCACTGTGAGGATACAATTAATAACTCGATTACCTCTTCACTTCTTTAGAGTCTGGCTCAGATTGTGCTGAAACCCTCCCTCCTTCCCAAGCATCTTGTAAAATCACCAAGGGTTTTTTCAACACTGTCCAGTGCTGACCCTTGAGGTGCCTTGCATTGACTGGAAGGAGGTTCCAGATTAGATGAGATTTATTGAAAAGTCTATTCAGTTCCTTCTTCTCTTGCAGCATCCTCAAAATACATGTCTATATCTTTTTCATGGTGACTGAATTTCTCCCCAAAGAGAGTTTGATCCATAAAAGTGCTGCTTTAATCATCATTGACTTAATGATTCCTTTGCAATGTCAATTAAATGGGATGAAAAATTAAACCATTTACAGAACACGAGGACCTTTTAAATTACACATTTCAAAAATATTATTTAAAATTCGAGTTATATAATCCTTTTAGAACTGTCAAAGAATAATGCTACTCTAACATTTGACTCATTACTCATGCCAATGCTTGTTGGAACTCAAAAAGTTGGCAGATATTTAAATACCAAACTCAGTAGAAATGAAGGAATTAGCAGGGTGGAACAGCAGAATGAGCTTGTGCTCTGCAGGAGGGGGGCACACACCATGCAGGTGACAAAGCCTCTTAAACATTACATTTTGCACTGCTAATGTCACAGTAATGCCCCTAATTACATAAAAAAACCCTTCAGATTTCTGTAAATTAAATCATATACCCAACGTGGGTTTCTACTTTTGTTCTTGGAAAACACGGTGAGCCGTTTAGCTGGGAATGTTTCTCCTCCTTTCAGCTGGTTTTCCCCTCTCCATCCCTTTCCCCCCCCACCCGCAGCTCTGAATGAGGGTTTTACTCTCAACTCGTTCATTTAATTCTCTCCAAAAGTTCCCTCCATCCCGCTGACTGCCTGGGGCAGCTCTAGAATTCCACATTTTCCACTTCAGTGTTCAGGGGAGTGTTTATTTTAGCACCCAGCAGCAGCAGGGAGAGCAGAGCCATCAACTCTCCTTTCTTGCTGCTGCCTCTCTGATGGGGATGAGAGGATTTATCTGGGACCTGTAGGAATGTGGGATTTCCCCTGCAGGGAAACACATTCAGATCAGCCCAAACTCACACAAGAAAGGCTCCTTTGGCTTCTCCCCACCCAGCCCCAGCTCACGGGGGCTGTCATGTGAGTATCAGGGGGAGCCTTATCATGACGGAAATTAAATAAAATCTGACAGTTAGATTGGGAATAAAGGGCACCATTCATGGAGCCGCCCGTTTTCCCAACAGCCATCATGAAATCCCATCCAGAAATGAGCAGGAGGCAGTAAAAGAATGGCAGGCAGCCAAATTGTCAGGATAATTCCCAGCTGAGCTCTCCATCGGCGTCTCCAGTGAGTTTTGTCAGGGTAAAGTCTCAATTCTTGTGGAACAGGCACCACCAAAACTCACTCAGACCTGTTAAATCATCAATACCCTCTGGAAATGACTCTGCCCCTTCCCTCACTCCACCTTTTATACACATGGATTCAATCGAAAGGATAAAAAAATACACGAGGAAAACAGAGAGGCCCAAGAATTAAAGGAAACCCCAAACCTAGTAGTCCTAAAAGACTTCCAATGGACAAAATTTCTTTTTAATAAACAGATTCCTTCAAAGCCCCTCACTTGTGCCAGTCTATCAGCACAGGATGCTGGTTGTCACTAATTTGGGAAGTGCCAGTGTTTAGCAATGGTTGGGTCTGATGCAGAATCATGGAATATCCTGAGTTAGCAGGGATCCACCAGGATCCACCAGGATCATCCAGTCCTGCTCCTGGCCCTGCCCAGGACACCCCAACCATCCCACCCTGTCCCTGAGAGCATTGTCTTAACATTCCTGGAGCTCTGGCAACCTTGGGAATGTGACCATTCCCTGAAGAGCCTGTTCAGTGCCCCAGCACCCTCTGGGGTGCTAAATCCTCTGATTCAGGACACAGTTACCTGAGATATATCCTAAAGATATGGGCAAAAGTAACACAAATACTTTGGAATTGTTTTCAGCTTCATTTTCCCAAAACTAGATTTTTTTTTACCTTCTGCAGACACTGAGAAACATTAGCAATGAACAGCACTGCTCCAAAGTTCTCAAGCTGGAGAAACATTTTTGTTGTTGCTGGATAAACACTCCATATTTTTGGTCTCTTGGGACTGGAGGACCCCCAGGTACCTCCTAGGTGGGATTAATTTTCACAGGAAATTCCATTAAAGCAGATAATTCTTCTTTACTCAGACACAAGGAGGTTCACAAACCATCACCTCAAACCCTGCAGTTTGATAATCCAACATTCATAAGCACCAAGATCATGCCAGAGCATGAAAGAAAGGATGAGCTGTGTTAACTACAGATTCTTTCTTATTAGCCATTAATACCGTTTTTATTTTCCCTGCACTTTTTACAAGAGAAGGTCCTGGATCTTCCTAAGACACTAAAAAAGATAAAATAAAACCCACTCAACATTACACCCAGCTGGGAAGGTGTACAAAAGGCAACTCAGCATGGGGAAGGTAGCACCAAGAATTTAAGCTTTTTATTTTTATAAGTAGAATCTGGAAGGTTAAATGAGGGGAAGCCTCCAAACAGTGCTGAAAATAATTTCAGAGCTCTCCCAGCCGTATTTAAACAAGAGGATGGTAACAAGTAATTTCTCAGCAAGGAGTGATAGTGATTTTTGATGTTATCACAATTATTGAGCCATTACTACGAGATAAGCCAATATATTACTCTGTGTTGCTCTGTGCATCATCCTGCTGTGTAACAGCCACTTATTTATGTATTCCTCACATATAGCATTGGTATTTAGCAGTTCATATTTTTTTCCAGTGTTCTCAAACCCTGTTACATGCTCAGCTCCCATCTGAGTAGCCACAACCAAAACTCGTTTTCACGGGAAAATTCAGCAAGTTATTTGTAACTGTGGGGCAATATCCTCAACCATAATTACCATTCTTTAAGGAGAGAAAGAACAGAAAGAAATAAATATCACCCTAATTATTTCCTAGCTCGACTGTGGATTTTGCAGGAGATGGTTATTTTAAACAAGGGGAGCATCTTGCAGCAGAACTTTATTATTATGACTTCTAATCATCTGGCTTGCCACCCTCTGGGAGGTAAAACACGTCCAGGAGAGGTTTAAAACAGGAGGTGTGGGATGTCTCAGGTGCTCACAGAGTGGCCTCTTGGTTTAAATTGCTGATGTGGCTGGGTTTGATCCATGATCCCAGTCCTGACAGAAGCACATTTCCCTCCTGCCAGTCCTGCCATGGCTGCTGAGCCCTGGCAGCAAAACAGAGCAAGGCCCAGGAGATCCAAGCAGCTCAGAGCAGGATGAGCTGGAACTGGTTTGTCAAAGCTCTTGTGCACCAGCAACCTGAAAGGGTTTATTCTAAAGTCTGAAACAAAACCAGTTCAGAGCAGCACCTCAGAAATTTAACTCTTATCAGAGTGGCACCGAAAACACATCCCAATGTTCACTCCATGGGAGCTCCATCCTGCATCCAGGGAGATTTCTGGACAGGTTTCCACAGCAGTTTGTTGTAGGTTGTTCCTGAATGGCTGAGGTGCATGAAGGGATTCGCATGGTGCACTTCATTCTTTGGAGGAGGCACAGAATGAAAAGTGTTTTATAAGAAATAATTACTTTTAGCCATCATGTGACAGCTGGGAATAGGTACTGCCATCCAGCAGAGCACCAAGGGACCCTGCCCCTCTGCCCAGGATTATCAGGCACCTCTGCAGTGCTGTGTCCAGCTCTGGATGCTCAGCACAGCAGGGACAGGAGCTCCTGGAGCTGAGCAAGGCCTGGAGCATCTCTGTGTCCAGGAAAGGCTGAGGGAGCTGGGGCTGCTCAGCCTGGAGAGGAGCTGAGAAGGAACCTCAGCCCTGGGTATCCCTGGGTGTCCCTGGGTGTCCCTGTCTGTCCCTGGGTGTCCCTGGGTGTCTCTGGGTGTCCTTGGTCTGTCCCTGTATGCAGAGAGGCAGTGGCATCAGAGCCTGGGCAGCAATTCCCCCTTCACAGGAGGCACAACTTCTGCCCTGGGCAGTGTCCAGCCCTGAGAAGAGCCCAGAGAGGCTGAGGAGTCTCCTCCTCCCTGGGGATATTCCAGAGCCACATGGACACAGCCCTGTGCCACTGTGGTCCCTTCCAGCCTGACCCATCCTGGGATTCTGTGACCCAGCAGCTCAGAGGGGCAGCCCTGGGGATGGTGTCAGAGTGAAGCTGCTCCATTGAGTGACACATCCAGAGGGAAGGGCTGGAGAGGAGCTGGATACCCAGGGAATGTCCAGGTGAGGAGCAGGAGGAGCAGGGGTTGTCCAGGTGAGGCCAGGCTGGGAGCAGAGCCCCTCCAGCAGCACCTGGGAGCTCCCAAAAGCTGCAGGAGTTTGCAGTCAGTGCTCAGCACTCCCTCCTAGACCCCCTAACCCTGAGAATGGGATAATGGAATAGGGAATAGGGAATTGCTTCCCAGGTCAGGGATGATTACAGGGCAGTTTGTTGTTGTAACAACAACAAACTCTTCTCTGTTTCATGAATGATCATCAGCACTCAGGTCTGACCAAAGTGAACCCAGCATTTCTCTGCCTGTGAAACACGGGAGGGTTTTTTCCTCATCTGTTTTAATTAATCTCATTAGATATGAATTAACAGAATATTGCTAAGAGAAATATATATTTTTTGGTTTAGTTCCAATAAAACCTTTCTATTCTCTGGATTAAGTGTTAAATATTTCCAAGCTGTATATTTGGTGGGAGAAGATACGTAACCCCCCCAATCCCAATTGTCAGTACAAGCACTCCTTTTGCCCAGAGTTAATGGAATTAATGTCACTTGTTCAGTCAAGGGGCATTGCAAAGCCTGGGTCTTATCTGTGACGTGCACAGATAAACAGATTTACAAGGCAAGAGCTCCCATGGCACCTTGTCTTTCAAGGTCACAAGTTACACTGCAGAGGAGCCCATTCACAAATGTACCTAAATCAAAGCTAACAGAACATATTGATCTTTATATCCATAGAGCCTACGGACATGTCCAAAATATCAGTTGGGATAATTCTCCTTTAAATTGCATTTAAATCCTGTTTTAGCAAACCTCTGTCTGCCAGGAAGCACCTCAAACAAACCATCCTTTTGTCAAAAGTTATCATCACTTCTTTTTCTAGAATTCAAATGAAAATCCAAGCAGAACAGAATTAAACCTAATACTCATTTTGTTGGTTAAATTAGGCTGCATCTAAAGCATGAAATCAATTGTTCATGTATCTGATTTCTTCCTGCAGTGAACAAAAGAAATAATTTCTTTCAGGGAGCAAGATCCTATTGGAAATATAAGTGTGTGACAGCACCACGACTGTCAGGCTCTGCTCCGCCTCAGAAACCCTTGCCCTTCCCTCACTGAGCTGCTTACAAGACACAAAAAAATGAGATTAACAAATAACTGGGAGATAATGCCAGTAAGGCATCCTGGAAGACTTTTCCATCATTTGTATGATAATGAACACCTGCCTGTGGAGCTGTATTTGTCCTGGACATTTGCAGCAACTTCACCCAACAGAAAGAAAAAGAAACCAATTTTGTGGCCATCTTCATCGAGTGCCACAGACTGAGGAGCTGCAACTCAATTTTCTAAACCAGTTTAAAAACTCTATTACGATGAATTTCCTTGTTAAAAATAAATAAATAACCCAGCATGTATAAGCTGAAGGCCTTTTACAAGCTCTTAAAAACTGTGCTATGGGCTAGATCTTAGATTAATGTTTGTGATGCACACTGAAAACCTGTAAAGCATTTATGTAATTGCTGAGCATTATTATTTTTATTACTGCAACAGATGGAACCAATCCATCTTCGTAGATAATATCTCATAAATGATTCATTATTATTCCTTTAACCTAAAGTCTTTTATATTTTGCAGATCCATGAGAAATAACTGTTAGGAAGCTCCATGCATAAAATAGTACATAAACTACCTAATGCCTTGCAAATGTAGTGGCCTTGCTGATATTCAGGCCTTTTAATGTTCACATGGCTGCTGCTCCTCTCACAATCTGCTGCTCCTCCTCATTTTCCAGCACTGCTCTCCAGGTGATGGAAAATATCCCAGCAAACCAGGGGAAAATGACAAATGTGGACCAGAAAAATACAAGTATCTCCCAAAAATGCACAGAAGAAGTTTGTAATGTGGCACTCTTGGCTTTGGTGGCTGAAGGACCAGGGTTCTGTGATCACACTACCCATTCTCCCCTGGCCCAATAACTTTTTGGGCCAATCTTAATCCAATCAGAAAGCCAGGTAGACATCTCCCAGATATCATTTCCTATCATCCTAATGAAGACTGATGGCTGGCAAAGGGCACAAATTGGTGCTGTCACTGGGAAAAAGGCTAAAATGGGATCTCATCAGCCCCCCCAGGCCAGGGCTGCCTCTGGCCACACAGACACTCTCAGACAGAGCAGATTCCATCTCCTGCCCACCCCAGAGCTCACAGACAGGCCACTGGAGATGCTCTGAATGGAGAAAAGCTTGTCTAAAAATGTATTAAAGCTTGGCACAAGCGAAATAATCATAATGATACCAGTGAGTGATGAGCCCAACATTTTAAACGGGGAAAAAAGCTGATTTAAACATCAAAAAAAAAGCATGTCTTGGATTGTTAGAAGAAAACACAGAGAAAGAAGTTAAACCCACCACATCTAAGTTATTATTTTGATACTGACCTTGGAAGAATCAATGGCCAAAACAATTCCCAGAGCCCAATCTGAAGCACTGGGCTAAATAATCCATGGGATGATTTGGATAACTCAGTCTGCCCATTAAACATAGAACAATTATCCAGCGTAATGAGAAAAGCTCATTGCAAGTGATGAGCTCTGAAATATTTATGGGGTTTATCAATGAAAAAATGAATGTTCTCCATGTAATACAGACATTTTGGATGGGAACTAAAGGTTATTCTGCTTACTTTTGCCCCGTGAAAGAAAGGTCCTGCTCTTGGAGATCTTTTCCACCCTAAACAATTCCATGATTCTACAGCCCAGCTCTTCCCAGCTCCTTGACTCATTCCAAGACTAAAATCCACAGCACCAGGAGCTTTCACCTGCTCTTCTACCTTTTAATTCTTCCCACCTTCACTAAGAGAAAGGAAATCATTTTCAATTCTATTAAACTGCCAACTTTTAAAACCTCCTGCTCAACCCACTTCTTACAGAGGAGTTTTATTCACCATTAGCACATATTTACTTCAGCTGGAAAGATGAGCTGGGAGGCTGAAACCATGGAACTTTGCCACCAGGCACTTTGACATTGGCTCTCTTGTAAAAATGTTCTAAGGAGTTACTATTTTCCTTGGAAACCACATGAAAGCATCTCTTGAACAAGTGGGGCTATCTCTGACTTGAAAAGTCCCATGTGATCCCAGCCATTCCACTGCCAACCAGTTTCCAACCCATTCTGACTCATAAAAAAAAACTAGTGAGCTGCCTCGAAAGCTCGCCTCTAAAAGTCTAAATTCATCTCCAAATTTCATGAAAATTCATGCAAAAACACAGTTTTCAATCCCCCAAAAAAGGAAAGTCAAATGTAGAATAACGTGTTTTCTGAGCAAGCTTTAAATTCCAGGTTGGAATGAGGGAGTGTGGAGCCAGATCCTGCTTTGGTCACAGAGCTGCCATTCTTGGGATGACAATGCCCTCCTAAAAATCCTTCCCAAAGAGGAATCCTACCAACTGCAGGGTTGAGGCAACCCAGTAAAAAGCAAATCCTCAAATCCTTCATCTCTGATTGAGCCAGAAAGACTGGCTTTTATCAATTGACCTTTTCAAAAGAATTCCTTTCCCATTCCTCTTTTCACATAAAAGATGTATTCCCTATAAACCCAGCTCCAGATTTGTTCTTTTTGTGAATACCTCAAACACCACGAGCTCCATTTCAGTTCAGACCCTTAAATGAAATGACTTTGCTGTAAGCAGGAGAACAAAATTTCCTCTGATTCCAGACAAACCCTCTCATGAATGGAAGTTTGAAAAATCCCTTACAACTGGCACCAGGTGACTTTCAACAACGTGAGATTGGTGAGTTATTAAACCAAGCAGTGCCTAAGGACAACAATGTGCCAGCAGAACTCCACTTTTCCCAGGGTTTTTTTTTAATGTTTTCTATGTTTTCCATGTTTTTCTTGTGCTCAGCTGTCCCTGCAAAGACTTGAGTGGCTCCATTACCACTCTGGCCTGAGTGTGCACATTTTAATTTTGTTACTTAGATAATTCTTTGCCTTTAACATGAAGGGGTCTTAAACACAACTGCCAGCTGTTTGACATAATGAGGTTTCATCTACAAACTTCTAACGAGCACAAGGGTAGAGAGAAAAGAAAAATCCCAGCTTTAAAACACATTATTTTACAGCAAGGGAGAGAACAGCAAGCACTCATCTGAGGTGATTGGTTAGGATGACAGTTCTGCAGTGAAATACATTTTCATTTCAGGAGCCCCACAGTTATTTTGAATTTAATTGCGTGGAAGAACACCAGGATTTCTTTCTCAAGCACAAACCCAAAGCCTATCAGCAAAGAAACAACTCTTACGTGCAGGAAACCCATCTTTTTGAAGCTTACTACCAAAGAAACAATTATTACGTGCAGGAAACCAATCTGAGATGTTGAAATGGTTTAAAAGGAACCAAAAAGGCAAAACAATGAAGGGAAGTGTGACTTTCAAGCATGCACCAAACTGGGGTTTGGTGCCTTGGTAAAAGGAGAAGTTTCAAATTAATTCATTAGCAGGCAGAATCATGTCCCCACATGGTCAGGGAGAGGTGGAATGACGGGAAAGGAGGGCGACTTCCCTTCTGTTTGTATCCCTGAGGAGCAGAAATAAGATTTAAAACACCTCTGAAGGTGCCCAGAATTGTCTTACCTTGCTGGAGGTGGGCTCAGGGACGTGGAGGGTGCCCAGTTCAGAGAAACTTGCAGCTGCCAAGAGAGAGAAAGATGGGAATTACATTTCCCAGGTAAATTGGGGCATATTTTGAAATAAAATAATGTAAAAGAGACACGAGCTTGTAAATTAATTCTGCAACATCTAATGCAGAAAATGTTCCCCCTGCTTGGTCATGTTACAGGACGTGGAATATTTGATAATTTGGGAGCAGGGAATGTCTGGAGAAATGGGAAAGAGTGGGATAAAGGCAGGTAATAAAGGGTGGGTCTGCAGATAGCCCACTCCAGAGAAAACGTGTGAAATTAGAATTGCTGAACTAGGGGGAAGGAAACACAAGTTACTAAATTGTGCTACTCTGACACTTCCCATTCTCAGAGAGCACATGAATCACGGAGAAGGATGAATATTTGTCACAGCTGTGATTTCAGCATCAAAAAGAAATAATTTTAGCTCAGATTTTAGGGGAGTTTCCAGAAAATTTGTCGGTTCAGCCAACCGGATCCTAAACTTCTCCCTGATCTTCTGCAAGCGGAGCTTTCTTTGAGGTTGGACCCACAAAGGAAATCTTGAAACCACCGTGGTGACCAAGCATGGTCAAGGGCCTTGGTGGCTTCATGGACCACCCTGAGATGTCACAAGCTGCTTTTTGATGGATTTGTGCTCTTTTAAACAGAGGTGTGAGCAGAATATTTTTAATTTCAAAGACAAAGAACCGCCAGCAATACGAAAATATCAAAATGCTGAACCACAGCTTTTCGGTTTGGATGATAAAAAAAAAATGATGCCCTTAAGTTTTGTGCTCTCCAAAGCAGTGGGGTTTTATTCTTGGCAGTGACAAAACTCCAATTCCACCCGCAGTCCTGACTCACTGGGAGTGTTTGGGAGGGGAAGTGGCCTAGCTCCATGAGCCTGCACTAGGAGCTATAGCTGGCAGCAAAAAGGAATGGTTTATATTCCAAAAAAAACCGGGATTCTGGAGTAAACAAACTATTTGCAAGTTCAGATTGGATTTTAGAGCAGAGCAGAGGAGATATGAAATTTGGAATGTATTTAAAAGCTCAAAGCAAAATATTTTATGTGAAACAAAATGTTGCATTCAATTCTAAGTTAATAGTTTCTGCTGGGAAAAGAAATGCCAACAATTCTGACTTTATTTTACAAAGAGAATGTCTCTATATTGTTCTTACAAGCCCTGCCAAACACAGGCATACACATGAAAATATCCACATTTTAACCCCCATGAGTCCAGGCTGACTTCCCACACTCATCTGAACCGTGTTTTCCCAGATTCCTGCTACCACCCAAAGTGGAAAAATGGTTTTAAGTCACTCTAAAATTTCAAGAAAGAGATTTCGATCAATTTAAATCAAAAATCCAAATCAATCAATTAAATATAAATTCAATTTAAATCAGTCCAAGGTGAGCTGCAGTGGAAAGGAGGTGTCCTGCTGGCTCCTTTCTGTGCTGCCCACACTCCTCCTCTCCTACCTTTGGCATCTGCCTCCCTTTGTGGTGAATCAGAGGCAGCAAAGAACCAACTCTCCCCAAAAAACAGCAAATTTTGTTGCCAGCTGAGCTCCCTGAATCAGCTCCTCGCAGGGCAAATGAGCTCTGGGATCACATGGTTTGGGCAGCAGGAGGAAAAAAAGATGATTCTGTGATATGAATGTAATGTTTTTACATCAGCTGAGTTTGGAGTTGTCTCTAATCTAAGACCTTACAGCACCCCTCTGTTTCAGATTTCTCCTTTCAGGTAGAAATCATCTGTTTTTATGCCCATTGAGAGAAGGAAAAAATCCCCAAACCTACCCACAATTTGAAAATTTCTCAAAAGCAATTACAAGGCAATTCATGCAGTTGTTGTTTCTGAAATACAAAGGAGGCTAAGACTATTCTCAAATGTATTTTTTGCAATGGCTCATAGGTTTTTTCTTTTTTCTCTGTGAACCTCTGTTATGGGAGCTCCCGTTCTCAGGCCCTGTGCACTCAGTGCTTTATGGATGAAGCCTCAGATTTTTGCTGCAGGCTCCTGCTCCAGCCCCACTGGAGGCTCAGCTGACACTACAAGACATCCCCAGCTCTCATTCCCACAAAAAAATGCTCAGGGAACAGGATTAAAACTCCTAATGTCCCCCAGGATGACTCTCAGACATATCTTTGGGGATTGATCCATCAGCTGCTCCACAGCTTGTACTTAGCAAATACTTTTTTTCCTGTGGAAATCCTACCTAACAGGTTAAAAGGGGATTTTCCTTTTTTTTTTTTTTTAACTCTATAGCCCACAGCAAAACTGAAGTGTGATGGTGGAAATAGCTAAAGCTGACCTCAGACTCCCCCCCCCAAGTCCTCCTTTTCACCTCCAGCTGCATCCCCAGCCTGCAGCATGAGGAACTCAGGATTGGACCAAGAGCTCCGCTTTGGAAAGCTCAGCCTGAAGGAAGGAGAGAAAATCCCTGCTCAGCCTCATCCCTGAGCTGATCCACTGGATCCCCATCCCAGGGGAGGTGTGGGAGCGTGGGGGGGAGGTGGGAGGACAGGTCTGGCCCCTTCCACACTTCCAGGAGCTGCAGGGAAGAGCTGGTCCGAGACAAGAACATTCACAGGAAACCTTCCGCCTAAAATAGGCGTTGTTCTTCTACACCTCCCACTGAACAGTGGGTACAAGCCAGGAATACAGACTTTGGAAGCGGATTCCGAAGAGCTCTGAGGAATGCTTCAAAAAAGTCCATATGGTTTTGCCAAATCAAGTGTGCAGAGCTGGGTAAATTTAGCCGAGCGCTGAGGAGCTAAAATTTGTCTCGTTTGACCCAAGTGGAAGGAACGGAGTCATGAGGCTCTTAGACACAAATCCATCTGACTGAATCAGCTCAGGGGAGGGCAGAAATTGATGAGTAACACGTTATTCCATGTGTGGAAACAAAAGGACACCTCGGCTCCTCTGGGAACAGGAGAGCACTCCCCAGACAGGTCTAAATAATGCGACTTTCTCCAACATTTTTAGGTGCTGAAATTCCGAGTGACAAGCGCTTGGCGCTCCGACAGCTGGGCCCACGGCTCCAAGTTTTCCTCCTGGAGTTCCAAAGAGTGAAAGCTTTGTTTGAGACGAAGGTGGAAATTCTTACAATGAGACAGGAGGCGAAAGCTCTGGGGAGGGTGACGCGGCGCTCATTGTAAAAATCGCCGGTGTTCCCTGGAGCGAGGTGCCAAGAAAACAAGGGAAGGCTTCCCAAGCCTCCCAACACCATCCTGCTTCCATTGGATGGAAACATCCCATCACTGTCCATGCCATGCCCCTGGAGCACTCTGGGGCTGCTTTCCAAATTTCCCAAGACCACCCCTCAGGAGCCTTTGGAAGTTCTGCTCAAGGTCAGGTTCAACTCCATGAAGTTACAGTGGGCAAACTTTTCGTGTATAAACTTAGAGGGGTAAATCCTGACTATGAGCTTCCAATGAGCCTCACCTCGAATCCCAGGCTCAGTTTTAGGCCTCTTATGACAAGAAGGACATTGAGGGGCTGGAGCCCATCCAGGGAAAGGGAAATGGGGCTGGGAAGGGGCTGGAGAATTCCTGAGGGAGCTGGGAAAAGGACTCAGCCAGGAGAAAAGGAAGAACCAGAAGGGTTCAAAGGCATCAAAGCCTTCCTCAGACTTCCCTCACTTTTTTTTTTCCCATCACTTTTTCTCCCACTTTTTGATTTTCCCCTCATGGCAAGGGAGATCCTGAGGGGCTGGAGCGTGGCCAGGGAAGGGAACGGAGTTGGGAAGGGGCTGGAGAATTCCTGAGGGAAATGGGAAAAGGATGGAGAATTCCTGAGGGAAATGGGAAAGGGGCTGGAGAATTCCTGAGGGAAATGGGAAAAGGCTGGAGAATTCCTGAGGGAAATGGGAAGGGGATGGAGAATTCCTGAGGGAAATGGGAAGGGGCTCAGGCTGCAGCAAAGGAGGATCCCGAGGGATCTTTTCCCTCTCTGGAATTCCCTGACAGGAGGGGACAGCCGGGGGGATTTGGGATCTTATCCCAGGGAACAGGGACAGGAGGAGAGGGAACGGCCTCAGGCTGGGCCAGGGGAGGGCAGGGTGGATATTTGGGAAAACTTCTTCAAGGAAAAGGTGCTCAGGTGGAGTCCCCATCCCTGAAAGGGATTTCAAAGTTGTGTGGATGTGACACCTGGGGACATGGGGCAGTGGTGGCCTGGGCAGTGCTGGGAATGGTTGGATTCAATGATGTTTGAGGACTTTTCCAATCTTTAGGATTCTTTTATTCTCTGATTTCTCCTCTCCATCTTCCCTCTGTGACCAGAGGCTTTGGCAGTATTTCCCCAAATTCCCCCTGGGAAAGAGGCAGATGAGGATCCTACCAGAACTCCTATTTATGACATTGTTGCCAATGGAGCAAAAAAGTGGAGAATAACCAAACACCACACGCAACAAAGTCCCCCAAATTCACACAGCAAGAAAAAGTACAACTAGAAAAGGAAGGGCAAGTTCAGCAACAATAATAATTTCAATATAAGGCAATTATTTATAAAACTGAATACAAAACAGTGCAGGGCAATGTTTGTGTAATGGGAAATACAGGTGTGAACACATCTATAGGAAAGAAACACATGAAAGTCCTTTGGTGATTGAATTTGTAGAGTTATCTAGAACAAATTAAAAGATTTGAAGCTCATTTTTAGTCACACTAAGCCAGCCCTTTCAATACACACAGCAATGTAGGAACCTGGTGGATGGAACATCACATTGTTCTGAGAAGAGTGAAATCCCAGAATCCAGGAGCTGCAGGTGAATGCTGGCACTGAACAAGTTTTCCCATCCAAACCTGCACTTTTTACAAATTCTCATATAATAAAAAAACCTGATTATGTTTTTCAAAAGCATCAGCCCATGGTTCTACAACTTTCACCATTCTCTTTCCCCCTCGAATCTTTAATTAAGTCTCAACTCTGCTTCCAAGCAGCAGCAGCAGCAGCCTAATGACTTCAGAATATTTCCTTACAAACTTCAAAACACCCAGAATTTGCTGTGAGTTGCAGGCTTTGAACACGAGCTGCTTAAATAATCCCTTTTATTTTTATTTATTCTTTAAAATATCATTTTATAATCCCCTCTAACCAATGCATTAAAAAAAAATATATATATATATAGCTCTTTGGAATATTTTCCTTTTTTGCCAGTTTTGTGATGAATCTATGTGTAGCTATGCAGGATTTCTCACATGAAAAGTGCTCACAGTTGCAAAAAAAAAAAAGAAAATGGTTTTCATCAGCAGATCTTAAGGAACTTTTACAAAGCACTGTTTCTAACAGATGGGAAACCTGAGACTCAGGCAGGAACTTCTCTAACTCACCCAACAAGGTGTTGCAAGTTGAGTTTCTGCTGTGTGAGCACTTTGCTCTCGTGGCTCTTTAGGACTACCCAGAAAAACTGTGAGACCTTAGGAAGGGTTTTATGGCATCAGATTGGGAGGTTTTTTTGACAGGAAGGAAACAAACCCTCAAAAACAACACCTTGGGAGGCTGAGGAGAGGAGAGAGGCCAAGTCCAGAGCCTGGGATAGTGTGAAAACAAATCTGCCACTCTGAGTTTTGAATTTTGTGTTTTGCACAATAAAACATTGAATTCCACACTGGTTTAGGTGGGCAGGGACCTTAAAGCTGATCCCAGTCCCCCCCTGCCATGGGCAGGGACACCTTCCACTGTCCCAGGGTCTTCCAAGCCACATCCAACCTGGCCTTGGACACTGCCAGGGATGTGGTGGCCATGGACAGACACCTGAATGCAAAATCTGAATTTCTACAGCTGTAGGAATTGTATTTTGCTGCTAAACAAGAATGCAGCAGAAGAAGTGAGCTTGGTCTTCCCCATCACCACAAGCAAACATTGCCTTCCAGTTCCGAGGTAAACTGGGTTTGAGCAGCTGGAGGTTAATACATAAACCTGTATTTTTATTTACTGCTGTAGAACATTCATGGCAGTTTCCTAAGAACCTCCACTTATCCTGCCTGTAGTGCCTGCTCCCCTCAGATTCCCCTGATGGATTAATAGAGCAGAGCCTGCAGTGAATGCAAGACACATTTCCTCACAGATTTGTTTGAAATATAAACTCAGGGCTTAGTTTGCTAAACATTTGTTTTCTTCCCATTTCGATATTTGGAAAGAAAATAGATAGCTCATAATTAGTCAAACATTCACTGGAGAATGAAATAACCACCAGTCCCTTTAATCTGTTGTTCAGAATTCTGCAGGATCTGGAGCTCTATAAATAAATCCTTCCTTGCTCTTTTTTATATTTGTACCAGTGGCAAGAAATCCTTGACTCTAACTCTCTAACAAAGACTTTAGCACTGCATTCTGAGGTGTGAACCAACAAGGGAAGTTATTATTTTTTATGACTTGCCCGTTTAAACGAAAGGAGGCAAAGTCTAAGAAATTCAGATTTCTGACATCAAAGGAAGCGCTGCTCCTTGGCAGATATTTAATAAGGGATCCCAAGGAAAACACGGAGTGCTGTAAACATTGACCAGCATTTCTTGGTGGTCTGAGGTGGCAGTTTCATATTTCAAAGGTTGGGAGTGAGGAGTTTTCCAGCTGCACGTGTCTCCTGGCCCAAAAGGGATCTTGAGCAGCTCTGGAAGTGGCAACTCCAACGTCCTGCCCACCTCTCACAGGAGAACCAGGAACATTTGCAATGGCATTTCAGATGGGAATAACCCAACACTCCCAGGCTGAGCACACACACCAGGCAGCTGCACGATTCTTTTTTTACATCTTAGTGGGATTTGTCCAGCTGGAAGTGTGCAGGAATCACACAGCAGCTCCCAGCAAGTTGCTAACTTGCAGCAGTGAAAATGAAAGGTATGAAATAATTGTCCACTTTCCTCTGACACAAACCAGTTCCTACTATTCAGATGTTTTTAAAGTCTCACTGACAGGCTGGAGTGCAACACTTCAAAATTGCTCTTCAAGAAAATGGGAAACTATTTTAATAAAATTTAGGGAACGATTGTGAGTTCAAAAGAATCACCTTCTAGTCTAGATCTACTTGAACACCTGAGATGGAGAATAAATATTGAACCAACAGATCTGGGAACTGACTTGCTGGTACTTCATGTTTTGGGGGATGGGAAAGCTCAATGCTGTTCAGTTTTAAATTCTCTCCTCAATTCAAACACATTGAAGCAAAATTCTGTAAGTCTAATGAAGTTAATTATTTCTCAGCCCCTCTCAGGTTTGCAACTTCTGGGTGCTAAGAGTGTAATGCTGTGGTGAAAGAAATTAAATTCTTGTGTTACACAAACTCTGCAGGGCAGGACAGAGGGGTGGGAGCTTAGGCTGACCTAACTCAGTTATCACAGAATCCCAGAATGGTTTGGGTTGGAAGAAAACTCCAAGACCATCACAATCCACCCCATGCCATGGCAGGGACACTTTCCACTGTTCCAGGCTGCTCCAGGCCCTGTCCAACCTGGTCTTGGACAATCCCAGGGATCCAGGGGCAGCCACAGCTGCTCTGAGCACCCTGTGCCAGGCACCACCACCCTCCCAGCCAGGAATTCCTTCCCAATAGCTAATTAAAATCTGTTTTTTAGCATAAAACTATTCTTCCTTGTCCTATCACTACCTGCCCATGTAAAAAGTCACTCTCCTCTGTTTTGAGTTCCTTTTCATGCACACCCCCTGTACCTGCCACCCAAACCAAGCCACTAATTGAAAGATTATATCTGTCTGTAATAAACAACACACATTATTCCCATTCATTATTTTGTATAAAGAATGCAGGCCAATTTGTATTATTTATGTGAAATTAGAACATTGGGGGTGTAAAGAGCCTTCAGACTCGAAATTTGGCTGTTGCCTCTCTGAGTAATTTGGTGTTTGCATTAACAACTTGCTAACATTTCAATCAAACAGAAAAGGTGATTACATGAGGTTTCTGCCAAAGAGGTTTAGTGGCTCCAAAACCTGAGGGCAGACAGAAGCCCAGGAAAAGAAGTAACCAAAGTGTGTTCTCCTAGAGGCAAAGAATTCCAGAAGGCAGGAGCACAGAGGGGCTCACAGTGAACCTGGCAGGGGGATGGCACTGAGCCCCTCCTGGCCAAGGTCTGCAGCACCAGGCAAGGAGGGAATCAGATCCATCAGGGATGACATTTGGGACTTTGGAGATGTAGGGCAAATGCAGAGGGTTTCTTTCCTCCCATGCCCGTCATTAAAAACTTCCACAACTGCGTTCATTTGTTCAGTTGTTGAAAAAGTCTGATTTTCTTTTATGTTGGTGGGATCAGGCAAAGGTCAAGGCAACTCTGCCCATCAAAAATGGGTATTTTAGGATCGTGAGGGCACTCCCATCAGCTCTTCAAGGTACAGGAAGAGCTTCTGGGCTTCAGGATGCCTTGGGAGGAATGTCCTGCAGTGACTTTCATCAGCCAGCTGATAAGTTTCCTACAAGCACCATTCCCACAGGACAAAGACCTGAAACCCAAGCAATTTCCTGTTATCACCCAGCAGAAAGTATCACACAGCACAAGTTCCAGAGCAATAGTTCCACCCTTGGGTTCTGTGAAGGACTGGAGAAATTGGGAAGACCTTTCTCTCACCCTCTAATGAGGAGCTGAAACGATGAGAGGGCAACACATGAGAACAAAAACCACGGTGTGGACAGCAGGGATCAGGAGTAAACATCCATACCCATCTCTGCATGGTCAGGATCTCCACTTGTACCCAAAACAAATTCCCAGGGCACTCTGAAAACTGATTTCATCTCCAATCAATTTAAAACAGAGATAAACTGGAAAACAAGGACACTGTGACACCTCCAGCTCTTTTTGCATCCTAGTATCAGCTGAGCCAGGCCTGCTCTGTGGTTAAGCCCCCTGCCAGGACTAAAATATCACGGAATTATTACTTCCCTGAGCTGAACCAACATTTATCAACCTTAAAGATGTTTCCCTTAAGAAGCACTACCTTGTCATGGAGCTTTGGACAGACTGGGATACAGTGGGAATATCAAATGTAGTAGCACATGGACACTTCACAGTTGGATTTGGGATGGATTTGAGGTGTTCACCTGCAACACCAGGCAGGGAGGTGAGAGCAAACAGCCCAAAAATCAGAACACAAAGCACAGGGTGAGGGTTCAAGCCCACCTTCAGCTTTAGGCCACGCTCTGGTTCCACAGAGTGAAACTCCCAGGGGAAAAGCTGCAGCCATCCAATTCCTACAGCACTTCCACTCGGCTTTCAGGAGAAAACCTAAGTGGGAGTAGCAGTAGTTTCACACATACAAAAGGAGCCCTATTTTTAAGGGGGAAAAAAAAGGGAAAGAAAAAAAAGAAAAGGCTAAAGAAGCAGGAAGCGGAGGAGTAAATGACAGTGGTAGGGAGAAGAGATGTCTCCTTCCATTTAGACAAGCAGACATACTCTTGCAATTTAATGGATTAGAAGGACTCAGAGATATTTACTGTCTAGCCACGTAAGTACATTCCAGCTCTTGATTTGCTTTTAGCATCAAAACCAGTCATAGATTACATCAGTGGGATTCTTGTTTGTTGAAATAAGTGAATAATTTGGGGAGTATATTCAATTCACTCTTTTTACATTCCCTTGTTTCATCTGGTCTCAATTTCCACAAGATGCTGTTTGGGAAACTGCAGCTGGGAGCACGTGGCCAGCGAGACAGGTTGGTCAAGAGCTGGCATCTCCACTCGTTTGCTGGGCTGCATGTTAAATTAATAATGTTAATGTTAAATTAATAACATGCAGGCTGAGCTGTAATAAGCTTGACATGCATCACTTTGGGGGGTTTGGTGTGCAGAGTTCAGGAGCACAAAGCAGCTGAGCCAATTTCATGGCTCATCTTTGCCAAAAGGTTCTCCTTCATCCCCTCCTTCTCAGCCTCCCCAGCTCCATGTCCCCATTCCCCTCCTTCAAGATGAGCGTGTTGGGGGGACTAAAATGGCACAAAACACCCTTTGTTTTTGTTTGTTTTTTGTTTTAGCAGTGTGGATTTTTCTGCTGGTTTAGGGCTCTCAACTGACTCCAGGAAAGGTCAAGAAGTCAGCACAGAAAATAAAACCCAAGCCAGGCAAAGAGGAAGGAACAGATTGCTGTACCATCAACCCCACCATCAGAGTACCTGGCAACGGCTTCACACTTGTTCTTCTCATGGAAAAAAAAAAAAAAAATAACAGTTCTGAAATAGGTAGAGTCTTGTTTCTATTGCTAAAGCCTGCGACTTCTGAAGTGACAACCTTCTGATGTTCTGTGGAGCAACCACCACGGCAACTTCCCCTAAAAAAATCTTAACCCATCGTTCTTTTTTCTATTGCAGGGCTGAAAATTCAGCCAGTCAGAGATAGCCAGTAAAAACAGAAACATCAGCCATCTAAATTCCCATAATATTGACTTGAAACAAAATACACCAGTGTTTACTCTATTGCTTTGGCGTGGGTTGGTTTGTTTGCAGTCAAACCGTAATTTATACTGGCTCCTCACATATTGATATGTTGAGGAAATAAACAGTAAATACTATTTCCAATCCATCTGTTTAACTTGTTAGAAAAACAACAGTCAGAGGCTTTTGAGAACTGTAGTTTTTCTGTACAAACCCAAATTGGGAACTGGAGTTTTGTTTCACTCCGAGTGCTCTGTGTGGGTTTGGATGAAGTGTGGCTCCAGCCTGAATTCCCAGCTCTAGCTCCAGGTCCTGGCAGAGCTTTGAGGAGTGTGCAGGGATTGTCTGGAGGGAACCCATCACATCTGTGAGCCTGGCTGGAGCCATCCCACTCCTCCCTGCTTCTCTTTGTCTGACACATGGCTGGGACTTTTAGGGAAAACCTCACCCACCAACAGGGAGCTTTCCATGAACTCGGCTCCTTCCTTATTCTCCCGCTGGCTCTGGAGTGGAGACTCAGCTGGGGCATGGAAAAGGGTTTTAATCCTCAGTTCTTCACAGAAAAATGAAGGTATTGATGTCATGTTTGAAACTCATCAAGCACTGAGCAGCATTTTTGGGCTGCTCTGTCCTAGGGGCAGCACTGCTCTGAGCTGGACAGGGACACACAGGGATACTGCTGGGACAATGAGGTCTGGAGAATTCATCCCACTCCAGCCTCACTGTGGTTAAAGAAGCCAGGATGGACAGGGCTGGGAGCAAACTGGTCTCATGGAAAGTGTCAGGTTGAGGTAGAGGGGCTTCAAGGCCCCTTCCCACCCAAACCATCTTGGGATTCTGGGTTTCTGTGAAAGCTGAAGCAAAGCAGCCCCACAGTGCCTTTCCTTGACATTTAAGTGTTAAATGTTTTAGCAAGCTGTCCAGCAGGGCACGGACACCAAAGTGGGCAAGGGAGTTTTGTGGCCTGTCAAGATACTCCATCCTTTAAGGCAACAGAGAAAAGAGAGGAGGGAAGGGAAAGGAAAGGAAAGGAAAGGAAAGGAAAGGAAAGGAAAGGAAAGGAAAGGAAAGGAAAGGGAGGAAAGGAAAAGGAAAGGAAAGGAAAGGAAAGGAAAGGAAAGGAAAGGAAAGGAAAGGAAAGGAAAGGAAAGGAAAGGAAAGGAAAGGAAAGGAAAGGAAAGGAAAGGAAAGGAAAGGAAAGGAAAGGAAAGGAAAGGAAAGGAAAGGAAAGGAAAGGAAAGGAAAGGAAAGGAAAGGAAAGGAAAGGAAAGGAAAGGAAAGGAAAGGAAAGGAAAGGAAAGGAAAGGAAAGGAAAGGAAAGGAAAGGAAAGGAGGACATTGAGGAGGAGAAGGAGGAGAAGAAAAATAAAAAGGAAGAAAACAAGGCAAACACCAGAGCTTGTTGGAAGTAGCAGCTGGTTACCAGTAAGTGAAGGTGGCATGGTTTTGTGGTGGGGTGGAGAGGAAAGGGTGGGATTTAAGGAAGAAGTTTTCCACAGTGAGTGTGGCAAAACACTGGCACAGGGTGCCCAGAGCAGCTGTGGCTGCCCCTGGATCCCTGGAAGTGTCCAAGGCCAGGCTGGAGCAGCCTGGGACAGTGGAAGGTGTCCCTGCCATGGCAGGGGTGGAACAGGATGAGCTTTAAGGTCCCTTCCAACCAAACCAGGCTGGGATCCCCCATTTGGCTTCAGTCTCCAAGCAAACAAGGCAGTGGAGTCCAAGTGCTTCCATCAGGATTCATGTTCTGCTGAAAGGTGGGGAACAAAATCCCTTCCCTTCAACCTGTCATTGTCTGAGTGTGAGTAAAGCACTGCCAGGGAATGGGAGAGGGAAAAGTGATTGTTGACTCGGGTACAACAAGAGAGAACTATCAGCTTTTAAAGGCTCAATTAAGCTGCTTTCAAGATCTAGGCCAGCAAGTTAGTACCTTGCTTTAAATATTAAAACCGTGGAGATGGATCTGAGCCTTACACTCCAACCTCGAGGTAGGTAATTTAAACCATCTGCACTGCAGAGCTGCTGCTGGAGCCAATAAAAATATTTCATAATTACTTCTTGCTTCCTTTTTTCACCAGAATCAAATATCGTCATTGTTAAAGGTCAGAAACATTCCACTTTTCAACACTTGGAGGGAAAAATGCTTCTCTAGGTAGCCAGGAAAGAGTTTTCATAGCAGGAATATCCTCAGCTGTACGTTATGAGCTTTGGATGAGCAGGTTCCAGACACTCATCAGATTTCTGATACCAGGAGATCTCCCAATCATTTCACTTCCTTTCTGTGATTTCGAGTGTTTTCCCTACAACACCCACTCAGAAGAATCTTTCAACATATTTTAGGTTCATTCCATATAAGTTGAAAACTCTTGATAAATTTTGCATTTCTTTTTGTAGCCTGTCTTGGTCAACTGCAGATCTTTTCTAAGAAAACAAAATTTAAATGCCCTTAGCTTTTTGTGTAATTTCCAACTCTCTAACAATGGATGAAAATACATAAACAGGCTACAGCTGTTCAGCCTTCCAAATTCTGACACCTCCTCCCTCCATTTGGGACTCCAGTCTCTATTTCTTTTTGTCTTTGACTTTCTGTGGACTGAAATCCAATCCTTTTGTCTGCATCTGCTGCTAAAAGCCATTTCTCCCCAGCCCCAGCCCCGTCCCCTTGTGTCTCATCAAGCACATTTACATTTGGCTCAGAAAATCCCAACCAGAGCATTTCATGCCCAGCCACAGTGCACTGATGAGAGGAGCTCTCTGCTCGTGGCTTCTGCAGTGACACGTGGTGGATACCCCATGATTTGGGGGGGAATCAAGCAGAATCTTATTTAAAAATAAGGGAACTGCCCTTTTGAAGACTTTAAAAGTATATTAGTGGTTTTCTAAAGTAGGCAAAAATAAGACTGCATTAGAATGCATACAAAAAGTGAAGTTTTGCATTTATTCAGTGGGTTGGACATTTCTGTGAAGCTGCTAGAACCAAAGGAAGGATTATCTCCTCAGGAAGATTTTGCCAAGGAATGGCAGCCATTTGGTGCCATGATTCCATTGGGAACAGCAGGAATTCTGGCTCACCACCACGTGATGAAATGCCATTCACCAGCTCTGAACCAATCCCTGCCAGAAGTGCCCAGTGAACCTGTTCAGGTGGCAGGAATGTCAGGAACAGCGGTGGGAACTCATTCCAGACTGGCTCCTGCAAGTCCTGCTGGCTCCAGTTCATGGCTTCTATTGATCATTCCTGTGGCAGCAGGGAGCAAACACGGGAAAATAACAAAGCAAGAAGGGAGCCCAGCCCTGAGTCACTCCGGATTTCACCAGAACAAATGGGATCATGGGATGCCAAACCAACAGCAGGAACAACCTGTAGGGCACAGGTGCAGGGTGCTCATCCCAAGGAGCAGCTTCCATCACCTGAACTAATCGTTCATCCCACTTATATTCCAGCAGCTCCCACACGAGGAAAATGAGCAGCATCAAACTAATGTGGAGCTAATGAAGGAAGTCAGGGCTGTCCCCAGAGTGAATTGTCACATTTGCCTTCACAGGAGCAGATGGGAGAAGCAGCCCCTGGAAGCTTCTCTGGGAGTTTCCAGCCAGCAGCTCAAGGACTTGGAGACCTTGAGCTTTCAGGACGTGGCTTGCAAAGAATGGACAGCTCTGGGTGTCTCCAGCTGACAGCCCTGAACGAGAGCAGAGCAGAGCACAGAACCTGCCAGCAGTGTCACTTCCAGCTGGATCAGGCCTCAGGGCATTGTCACCATCACCAGACACAGTGTCAGCCCCACCAGGGCTCACAAAGGCACAAGGGAGGCCTCTCCTCTGTAACAGGGATGGGCTCCAAGGCTTTGACCATATCCTTAATCCAGCAGCATTAATGCTGATCCAGCTTCAGAGGCAGAATAAAATCGAGGAATGACTCACAGAATCGTAGATTGGATGGGAAAGGACCTTTAAAAATCATCTAGATAAGCTTCCCTGCTATAGTAAGAGGCACCTTCCACTATCCCAGGTTGCTCCAAGCCCTGTCCAGCCTGGCCTTGGATATTTCCAGGGATCCACAGCTTCTCTGAGCACCCTGTGCCAGGGCCTCACTGCCCTCATGGTAAAAAACTCCTTCTTGATACCTAATCTGAATCAACCTAAATCCTTCAGTTCGAATCCATTAACCCTTGTCCTGTGGCCTTTAACAGAAGCTAAAAGTCTGTCCCTTTTCTCTTCTCTGCAGGCCCCCTTGAAGATCTGAGAGGCTTCAATGAGCTCTTCCCAGAGCCTCCTCTTCTATTAAGAACATTCCTGTTGCTTACATTGAACCAACCATCCAACAAATATGGTCTATGATGTAAAAAATGTGAGATCATTAAAAAAAAAACCAGAGGCTTTAATTTAACATGATCTCAAGCACATCTGGCTCATCTGGAACATCTACCAGCCCCACCATGGTCCTTCCAAGCCAGCAGACACAGAGAGACCACGACACCAGCACAAGGCTGGCACAGCCTCCTCCCTTCCCCACTCCCCAGCCAGAAGAAGGCTCAGCTCAGCCCTTTGAAACATTCCTCTCCACCCACAGAAGCTGCATTTTATCCCAGGCATTGTGCCTGTGGTACAGGCAGCAAATTCCTCAGCTGGGAACAAAGGAGCAGCGCTGGCATCCAGCAGGGGTGGGTGAGGAACTTCCTGCCCCCAGCCAGAGGAGTCCCCTGATGGTGCTGCCATCAGCACCCTCCAACCCACTGCCCTGGCTCTGTTCTGGGCCAAAGCTTCCTCTGGCCAGGAGAAAAAACAGCCATTCTTTTCCCTCACTTTCCCCTTTCCCACCTTTACACAGGCACATGGAAGGTAAGAACTGAGAAATAATAAATACTCAGAGAAGGCCAAATGCAAGAGCACCTTGATTTCTCTTTCTTTTAAACCCTTATTCCAATATCCTTTGTTTCCACTGTCCCCCTTTACCATTATCTCTGCAGAATCCCTAATCTGAAAATATTCTCCATCACAGAAATCACTTGTACACCCCCTGGTACCTCTAACTCGTTATTACCTTATCCTTTATTTCCTGTGTCAGGCAAAAGTTGGAAAAATTAATGCCTTTTTCTGGAGATCTTTGGAATCTCCTGATCAAAAAAAAAAAAAAAAAAAAAAAACACCTGTAACCTTCATCACAAGCACCCAGGTAAACTACCTACAACCTGTTCATACAACTCTCAGGTAAAACAAATTAGTCTGTCCACACTATTTAAATTAATGGAAACATTGCAATACAGTATTTCCAGCTGGCTGTGCATGGAGCAGCAGAAGGAAAACTCTTCCTTCCCCTCTTTGACCCAGACAGGCCTGGAACTAAAACAGGTATTTGAGCCTGAGTTCCACTTCCCAAGCAGGTCCTCCCAGCTGGGCCCAGTTGAAAAAAAGAGTGTCTGGGAGAGTATTTGAGTCCTTTCTCCTTCAAATGGCTTCATCTCTGAACTGAAAAATGGAGAGAAGCAAAGAAGTGCTCTTGGGTCTGGCTCACTGCAGAGAACTGAACAGCATCAACTCAGAGCTCAGCCCCAGCTCTGCTCAAATCCCTTCCCCAAATTTATTCCTTCTGCTGGTATGTTCAGAAGTAAAAGGCAGAAGAATCCAAAATCAGTAAAAGGCAGAAGGCTCCAAAATCTTCCAAGTATGAAGTTGTGTTTTACCCTGCCTGCTGACCCAGGAGCTCTGATGTGGCATAGAGAAATCAAAATTCAGAGTAAGTTCTCTGTCTGTAAAGTTCTCTTAGATAACCAAAAATATCACAAAGAATTTATAAACTTCCTCAGTTATGCCAGATTTTGCGGTGCTCACAAAAGTGTCAAATATTCAGCACTGGTGGGGGCTTCACAGAAATGGAGGTAATTTATTTCAATTTAATACCCAATTATCCTCTGAAATCTATAGGTGCTTGAGTTTAGAAACAGAATTCTTTCAAAAAGTTCAGAGGAAGAAAAACTAAAGCTCCATGTCTAAAGCAGGACTAAATATTGCAATCACTTTTCATGCATTTTTTAAATGTTAATTTTGTTTGAAGTCCTTATACCAGTTCCCCACACCTATGAATAAATAATCCCATGCCTGGGTGTATTTTATTTGTGTGAACAGGAAAAAATACAGTAATGAATCCTAATTCTTCCCTTCACCATCCAGCAGGCTACAGACACACAGCAGACAGGAGCAAAAGGACGTGGGGTGGAATAAAGTTTACTTCTGAGAAAGAAGATTTTGGAAAATCCAGGTGAGACATCACTGATGGCACCATTTTTAGAGGCTGCTCCTAAGTGGAATTTTTCTCTCCTGGGGGAGTTGATTAAACTTGCAAGAAAGTTACTGAAATTTTCCTTTCAGAGACACTCAGAAGAAGAAGAAGAAGCAAAAAGCTTCTCAAGGCAAGCAAAGTGAACCTGGTAAAAGTCTCTGCAAGAAAAACAGGAACCCTGTGGTCCCAGTATTATATAAAAATGAGGAAAAGGAACAGGGAACACTTTTCCTACTGGTTCTGCTGATCAAAGAGGATTTGAAGTAGTGAGCTATTTAAGAACTATTGAGTGCTGTCTGTAATGGTGCTCCTTTTGCCCAAACACCGAAAATTAAAGTCCAGTTTTCAAGGCCTTGAAGGAGAAAAGACTGAGGACGAAATTGGTAGACAAAATAAAATTCCAAGTGCCATTCTGGGCAAGCTGGACCAGGGAAAGTGTCCCTGCCCAAGGCAGGGTGGGATGAGTGAGCTTCCCTTCCAACCCAAGCCAGCCTGGCATTCTCAGATTCCATGATTCCATGATTTCTCCTAAACGCCATATTTCAGAAATAGAGCAAATATTTAATTCCCCAGCTTTGTTAACACATCCTCAGACTCCTGCTCTGCCCAGTAATGAAGAGACTGAGCAATTCCCATTGGCAAGGCTCTGCTGCAGTCACTGGGGACCCTTCTCCCAGATTTAATGGGTGCCAAGTGTCACCTCCTGGCTCATCACCTTGGTCCTGGCTCATACAAGCCCAGCAAAGGTAAGAACCAGGGGGGGGGAAAAAAATAGATTCTGAGCTGTCTGGGGGACAGATTAAATTTATTACAAGAGCCAAGCAAGGGAGAAAAACTGTAACAGTGGGACTGTTGGTGTCTCTGCTTAATCTCTGTCATGCTGACCATTTCTGCCTTATGCTTCCTGGAGGCATTGTTGGGAAAAGAACGAGTGACAATATTTTTAAAAGGCTGAGGGGGAGGGAAGCACCAAATGTTGATTTCCTGGGGGTGGAAGAGGCAGTCCTAACACCAGCACTGATTTCAAACTGAGATAGAGTAGCTTTAGACTGGATGTTGGGAAGAAATTCCTCCTTGTGAGGGTGGGCAGGCCCTGGCACAGGGTGCCCAGAGAAGCTGTGGCTGCCCCTGGATCCCTGGAAGTGTCCAAGGCCAGGTTGGATGGAGCTTGGAGCACCCTGGGATAGTGGAAGGTGTCTCTGCCCATGGCAGGGGATGGGACAAAATGAGCTTTAAGGTCCCTTCCAAACCAAACCATCCTGAAATTCTATTTTATTAGCATCTCCTGGTGCTTCATATGTCACAGGATGCAGTCCCAGATCCCACCACGTCTCAGACTACTGCACCTACTAAAAAATGTTCTAAATATGTAGCAGAGACTGGCTTGAAATGTGGAAGTCAGACTCACATCAAGGACATGTTGCTACTGTTTCCAGTCCAGGAAGCCAGGTCATTTTGGGTTCCCATAAATAGAAAGTGGCAAGCCAGGGAGGAAAAAAAAAAATTAAAAAAAAAGGTCAGATTCTTGTTGCAAAATTTTTCTCCTCCTGTTCTTGGCTTAATGCCAATGTAACCAAAAAATTGACCTACAAGAGCTCAGATTTCCTTCCTGTTTCTTCCCTCCCGTGTCCAACTTTCAAACTCCTAAGTGTGTTATCTGCAAACCCTGCTGGAGTTCCCTCCAAAGTTCCTGAACACTCTGGGGGTGAGTCAGCACTTCCAGTCTGAGCCAACCCCATCCCAACATCAACATCATGGTTTTCCAGCAGCTTTCCCAAAGAAACAGGGCTCATGGAGACAGAGCAGGAACCAGGCTGTGCCTCTGCTCTCCCTCTCCACCGAGGATGTTTTTGAACCTTTGGCCATTTTCAACCATATTTAAGGAAAGGACAGAAATCTCAATGTCCTTAGGGAAGGTGGAAGGGAAAACAGAGATTCCCAAAGCAGAGTTCCAGCTCTGGGCATCAGATTCAGGTTTGGGGTGCTGAGATTCTTAAATCTTATCTGGAATTGGTTTTTACTCCATTTGTTTCAGAGCAACTCACAAGTTTGTCCTTATCCTGGAATGGGCCAAAGTGATTCTAGAGGTCCTTGTTTGGTTTCTCTCTGAAAGAGAGTAGATTTAGGTTGGATATTAGGAAGGAATTTCTGGCTGGGAGGGTGGGGAAGGCCCAGAGAAGCTGTGGCTGCCCCTGGATCCCTGGAAATGTCCAAGGCCAGGTTGGACACTGGGGCTGGGAGCAGCCTGGGACGGTGGAAGGTGTCCCTGCCATGGCAGGGGTGGCACTGGATGAGCTTTGGGATCCATTCCAGTGCTCAGGGATTCAGTGATCCAATGATTCTCTGATCCACTCACGCTCCAACACCTCGTCCAGAGCATTAATAGGACACCAATCCTCCAGCAAAGACTCAGGGGTGACCCTGCTGTGCTCCCAGACATGTCCTGGAGGAAAGGCTTCACCTGGAAATCCACACTGAGGTTCCTGACCAAGTCTGAGCTCCCAAACCGAGACCCCAAATCCTCATGCTCGGAGAGCTCCTTTACCCTGACACCACAAAGGCTCCTCCTCATTTAATCCTGGACAAAACAGAATCCTTGAATGTTCCCCAGTCAGAATGGTCTCTGTAATCACCCCCAGCTCGTTAGCAGGGGCACAGCCCACCCTGGCAGCTCTGAGCTGTGATAGTTCTGCTTTCTGACTCTCTCCTTCCCACAGGAGACAGATTTGACTTTATCATTAACTGCTAATGGCCAGCCCACACTGCATCTGATCCAGCATGTCCTTTATTATTCCTAGTAGAGCCAGCACAACAAGCTGAGGTGACAGACAAGGACTGGAAAAAAATAGCTAAAAGTTATCAAAAACCATACATATGCTCCAAGTTGCTGAAAAACATGTTATGGGCAGGCAGATATTTTTAGGCTGCCATAAACTGACAGGTGCCTACATTATGCTACAAGTCTTTAATCTATAAAATTGGATTTACAGCCAGTGCTTCCAGAAGAATGAATGTGCCTAACAGCCACAAAGACCCACATTCTCTGAGCATTACACTGGCACAAATTTAGGGCTCCCTCAGAACTGTAAAGAAGTGTGCACGTGCTCTTTTTTACGTTTTCTCCAGGTTTTAATGGCCCCAGAGCAGAAGGAGCAGGGGGAGCGCTGGATTTTTTTATTATTGTTTTGGGTTGAGCTTTCACTTCATCAAAGCTATAACAGCAGGTAACTTTTTCCTTGGAAAGCTGGCCTGGAATCAGGCTCTTTAAATAGCAAACAGTTTACTATTAACAGAATTTACCACTAATGACTCCAGCACGGGTTACAGCCAACCATTCCCAATGGCTGCCCCAGCCAGTGCATCTGTTTTGACTGCAAAAACAAAAACTCACCAGCTGTACAGAAAGGATTTTTGCTCCAGTCTGCAAACAGAGCAGCTTATTTCACCACAAATGCTGTCAAGTCTTTGTCTGGCGGGCAGAAATCCGTCCCTGGTCGGATCTCCTCACCACTAACAAAGACATTGGGGAGGTTTGACTTATTGCACGTGATATTTTGCTGTATTAAACGACTTTGAAGAATTATGGAGTCCGTACAACCCTGAACACTCGGTTATTGCATCAGGATGAGCCTCAAAACCAAGTCTGAAATGGAACTCATGGTTTCATACCCAGTTTCCTCTGTACTCCAGACTGCCCAGCATCCTTTATCATATGGATTTCTTTTTCCACATGTGCATAAATATCCACAGACCCTAAAACACACTCTTTCAACAGAGTGCTGAGCTTGGTTACTGCCTGGTTATGTATTTGTAAGTATTTCAAAGCCCAAAGAACAGATTCCTTGTGCTGACTGCAAGACAAGAGTTACTACAAGGACTGGGTGTTCTGAACACCTCTGATAGACCTCAGGAATCCTCATGAGACAAAACACTTTTATCCACATGGCTGCACCAATTCAATTCCTTGATTTATTTCACACTCCCAAAGAGTTCCTCCCAGTTAAAATTAATTTATTTCAACTCATTTCAAATTTCAACTCCAACTGATGCTTCAATGTGCTGCAGAAAACACCTCATTCCCTTCCCTCTCTCTGCAGGCACTGGGATGGCAGAGGGTCAGACCTCCACAGTGATCTCTGAGGATCTTGTGCTCCCGAGAGATCCTGAATTTTTCCTGTTTTCCTTGGATCAGCACATTCCAGAATTCTTATTTTCTATAAGCACCACTTTGTCCTTTATCAATTTGATTTCGGTTGTAATCGAGGCTGTTTTTATGGCCTCACAAGTTACTGGAAGTGAGAAAATGGTAATATTAAAAGCAGGATATGAACCATTTCTTTTATACCTTCAGCAATGTAACTTGATTTCCCATTAATAACATCTAGATTTAACGTCTTACTGGTAGCTCTGCTCCAAAATAGGGAAGCTGAGTCACTCCACAGTCGAATAGTTTGCCTGGGTGAATTCATCAAATTAAATTCCCAGCCCAGATTCCAACCACTACAATGCCCTGCCCTCCAAATGTTTCTCCAGGAAAATTCTCTCACTGCTATTGATTATTAAACTCTGCAGGTCAAATGCCAATGGGGAACAAAAGAAGAAATTACAAGTTCTACAATCGACTTGACAAACTTCTCCATGGAATCTGTGTCTCCTGCACGACCTTACTGTCCCTGGACTTGAAGGAGAGCAGGATTCAGTAATTTAAAAAATAAATATTTACGCTTTAAAGTTAAACCTGCAAAAGCATCCATCTTTTCTGTCCTTTTAGGAACTGGTTACTTATCCTCCCTGAGGAACTGAGCAATAATTATCAATTGTGCAATTCTAAGCAGGGAAAAGAAAATGTTGGTTTGGTTTTAGTAGGAGACAGGAGTTACTATAAGAGAAAATCATTAAGACAAATCAGTTCCTTATTCCGTGGCTGTGGAAAGAAAGGGATCCATCCTTCAGTAGATTCATTTGAACGCTGAAAAGAGGGAAATAAAAACCCACAGATCCAAGGAGGTCTCAAATCCCAGTGACAGAAAAAGATTCCAGAGAGAGCAGTGAGAACCAATATCCCAATAAAGGGTGTCCAGCTGGCTTTTAAAATCCTAAAGGAAAATAAAAGGCAAAGAGAGAAAGGAATTCCTGAAATCAAAGAAGTTTCTGCCTGCATGGCTCCTTCCAGGAGCACAGGGCAGGATTCCCAAAAGCCAGGACATGGCACTCAGCGAGGAATCAGAGGTCAGCCCCAAGGAGGAACAGGAATTCACTTCGGGAATGATGATGTCAGCCCCAAACACGAGATGGAAAAGATCCAGGAAACTTGTGAGCACTGCAGCCACTCAGGAGCAAACATTTAACTTGGGAATTAACAAGGAGACCAGCGTGGAACAGGCAGGGGATGTCTGTGGAGAGGCAAAGCAGGGATGGGATAAGGAATTCAGGCTGGAAGCTGCAGGGAGCAGGTCCTGCCCTGCTCGTTCCTCCAGCTGTTCCACCCAGCCTGGAGCATTTGCATCCATCAGAAATCTGGATTTTGCATCCCCTTTGGAGGCTGGAAGAATCCACGCTCCCTTACCCAGTGGTTGAGGTGCCTTGAGCACAGAGAACCCCTGCCTGGTGGGGAAACAATGACTTCAATGGAATTCCTGCCCCTTGGAATACAAAACTCACCTGGTTCTGAACCTGCCATGGTCTGATGCTCCCTTTGCACCAGTGCCAGGCTGGAAAAACAGGTTTTGGACGTCCACTAATTTCCACCTTCTGCTTTTGGAATATTTTATGCCCACAAGAGCAGGGCTGAAGAGCTCTCTTGTGAGCAGGGAACAGCTGATCCTCAGTTCATGAAACCACAGCTCCAGCTTCCTTCACACAATGAAAATCCCAGCTCCCTCAGCCTCATTTCTCTCCTGTGCAATAATTTCACAGCTGCCTTAGCAATTTTTTTTCTGGGATTTCTGCATCAACAACTATAAATCCCTTTTTTGCTTGAAATACCTGGATATTTATTAAATATTTCTGCCTTCTCTGCAGTCCAAAGAGAAAAATCTGATGTTTTAGAGCCTGCAAGCACTTGTCCATGGCTGGCCCAAGGTGCAGGAGCCATCCCAGGTGGTTTGGAGACAATGAGCTTAAGCAAATCACAGAATCATGGAATCACAGGAGGGATTGGTTTGGAAGGGACCTTGAAGCCCTTCCAGTTCCATGGGCAGGGACATCTCCCACTATCCCAGGTTGCTCCAAGCCCTGCTCAACCTGTCCTTGGGCCCTTCCAGGGATCCAGGGGCAGCCACAGCTTCTCTGGGCACCCTGTGCCAGGGCCTCCCCACTTGCACAGCCAAGAATTTTTCCATAAGAAATTTCCTCCATGCAATAGAATTCGGATGGAGAATGAGATTTGAGCCCTGATTTACAGAGCTCTAAAACAGAACAGGAAGGAACCACACGGGTCTGGGAAGTCCAGAGCTGCTGCTGCTGCCAGCACAGCCAAAAAAAAGCTGGGAACTCACAGGATGCCACCGACTTTCCCTATAACATTCTCATCTGCTATTCCCTGCCAACAGTTACTTCCTCTTCCCTCTTCTTTATTCCATGCATTGCTGTTTGTTCTACTGCCAATTATTTCCATATTTTCCTTATGTGGGTTACTTCTCCACCAGGTATCTTGATGTCTGTGGAGCCACAAGGTTTTGCTATCCCAGATGAACCTTTCAGATAATTCCTGGTTTCCAGTAGAATTCCCCACTCCCAAAGGCATTCTGTGTGCATCAGGTTACCTCTGGGAGATTATTCCTATTGATGTGGTGTTTATACACATGGGTGCATGTGCACATCTATCCTAAATAAATCCTGGAGCTGTGTCCTGTTTACAGGAGGTGAGTGCAACCAAATTTCAGGGACTGGAATACAGGGATATACAGAAAGAAATGCTCTGTTTTTCAAGGATAATGAAGTTTTCTTCCTTACCCCTCAGGATTCGATGAGTCTGTGTGGCAACATAAGCTTTTTGTGTTAAGAAAAGCCATTTCTATATTTTTAGAAGACTGGCCTTCAATAGTGCATTATCTCCATTGCAACGATTTTCTAACCAGGAAACCTTTTTTGAGTCATAATAAAACACATTTATGCAGCACTCAGAGCAAATTGGCCCAAAACTCCCTGCACAATGAACACCAATCTTGAATTTAAGGAGGGAAGAGGACCTGGTAACGAGTTCCATCCTGCTCAAGAGCAAACTGAATATAAAAACTCATGTCTTCGCAATTTCAGGGGAAGTGTTGCCCTTCTGCAGGGCTGAGAGCTTCACACTGTGCTGAGAATAAACTTGCAGACAGCAATGACAGCTGTGGGAAGGATGCCACGGAGGAAAAATGTTCCAACCTTGCTCACAGCTGACAACAGGAGCAGTCACCCCCCAGAGCATCGCCCTGCTCAGGTACAGGGCTGGGGAGCAGAGCCTGGGGCAAGGCTGGGGCTTGGCCAGCAAAACAAAGCCAAGGCTTGGAAATGGAAGCCAAAAGCAGGGTGCTTAAAAATCAGATTGAACTGAGAAATTATCAAATTCTACGTCGAGGCAATTGCTGAATCCGTAGCAGGCTTGTGTCTTGCTGGGGAAAATGGGGAGATTCAAAGTGATCCCTAGGAATTATGGAAAAAATCAAGAGGAGAGGAATAAATGCATTTTAGACATCTCCTGTCCCCATCATTGATAAATGGCAAATATCTGCGCTGAATCATGTCCATTGGAAACAAAAAAATAAAAATTAGCATCCAGGATCCCAATTAATCTATAATTGTTGGTGCCCCTTCCCTGGAAATGTTCCAGGCCAGGCTGGATGGGGTTTGGAGCAGCCTGGTTTAGTGGAAGGGGTGGAATGGGATGGGCTTTAAGCTTTAAATTCCATCCCAAATCACTCTGGGATTCTGTGATCAGCCTTTTACTCATTTCCTTAAAATCCCATGGGAAGGGGTGGAATGGGATGGGCTTTAAGCTTTAAGTTCCATCCCAAATCACTCTGGGATTCTGTGATAAACTTTTTACTCATTTCCTTAAAATCGTGCTATAGACACTGCCCTGTGACAGCCCCTGGGATTCCTTCTCACTGTCCAATCTGGAAATTGCTGTGTTTTTAATAAGATCAGAGACAGAAAGGGAAGAAACCCCAGTTTGGAATTCCTGGTTTGTGTATCAGTATTTGCTTGGAGTCCCAGCCAGGCACTGAAGCAGAAAATGCCCAGAAGATGTGGCAGGAAATTGTGACCTGATGCAGTAGAAAGTTTCAGGTCAAAATCTGAGTTTTTGCAGCTTCTCAGAAAAAAGCACTGAAATCCAAGCTCCCATCCATGGGAACAGGAGTTCCCTACTGTGGGAATCACGGCCATGGATTTTGGAGTGAAGCTACATGACTTGGGGAGAATCTTCCCCTCTCTCCTGGCTCTGGGATCTCCTGGACAGCTGCAAGAGTCCTGCAGGATCCCGTCCTCCTCCCTGGGAAGCAATCCAAGCAGAAAAGGTGCTGTTTTATCCCAGAGCACACTGCAGCCCCCTCTGCCCCATCCCAGGGCAGAGCAGTGGTTGTACGCAGAGCAAGGAATTCCTTCTCTCATCCTGGATCCAGCCTCTGCAGCCCTTCCAGGCCTCCTTCAGGATCTGGGGATAAACATCCCAGGCTTTGCAGAACCACACCAGTGCAGGTTTGATGGTGCCCTGTGTGCCTTTGTTTACTTTCCATGGGGTGATGTGAACTCCCCTGGCACTTTCCCTTCCTTTCCTCCCCTCAGCTCTGGGCAGGAGCATGGTGGGTGAAGGAATGGCTGGAATGTGTTTGGTGGAGCAGAGTTTTCTGCTCTGCAATCACTTGCTGCTTCCTGTCAGACTGCAAGGGAGAAAAAAAAACAAAAACAAAAACAAAAAACCCGGCTTCTTTTAATATCCCCCGTTCAAAATCTAGCTCAGGCTCCATTTCTTGGGATAAAAGAATGTTTTCTTAATGGGAATTATGCAAATAAAAATACTCCTAATTCATTTTTCCCATTAATTTGCTCCTTTCCACACTCGAGCATGTAGGTCTCCATATCTCCTCCATTATCTATTCCTGTGAGCCTGTTTTGCAGAACAAAGACATGGAAATTGTGGAGCCAGCTCTCCAATCCCAGCCCTGTCACAGCCACATGAAGAGGCACCACCAGAGCCAGCAGAACGGGATTCACAAGGAATAACCTCAGGATGAGGGAGTTTCCCAGCTGTCACTGAGCCAGTGGAGCTCTGCAAAGCTTCTCCCTTGTAACCAGGGCAAGAAGAGCTCAAAGATATTCCTGATCTTTCCAGAGGCAGGAATGAACCCTTCTGGTTTCCACAGCTCAGCATCATCTGCCTGAACGAGACCCAAAATCCCATAGAATCATGGAATGGTTTGGCTTGGAAGGACCTTCAGAGGTCCAACTCCAATTTCCAGGCTGGAGACATCTCCTCTCCTTACTGGATAAGCAGAACAAACCCAGCCCAGGCTCTGTTGGTGCCACCAAAAGCCTCACAAGAAATCAGAGTGTTGTTCCTCAAAATGAAGCAGCATATTTGTTAGGATAAAAAAACATTCTGTTCTGCTACAATTAATACAAGATCTTTTCATTGTGGTAGCAGCTCAATTTTTGTATCTTGGTACAATCCAAGAGCAGCTGCCCTCAGCTGTTTAACTTTAAACCCCAGTTTCTCATTGCAAGCTTTCCAGTTGCTCCATATCCAGCATTTTCCTCCCTTAGCTGACATCTGAAATTCTTCCCTGGTTTACAAGGCTCCAGTAGGCATTTTTAGATGTATTCCTTAAATGTCATTTACAGAGGTTACTGCCTTGGAATATCTAAAAGCAACTGCAGCTGTATCTCCCTAAAAAAAGAAAACGAGTTCCATTTATATTGTATTCACGACACCAGAACCAAAAGCATCCATGGATTCCAAATTATTGAAGGATGTGCCTATTTTTGCTCCCACTATAATTGTGAGGAAAATAACCACCCCCCAAAAAAAAGAAGAAAAAAAAAAAAAAAGCAGTGACATATTTCATAACAAGCAGTGGGGTTTTAAACCTCCATCCTATTTCTTGTTGATATTTCAGCAGGGTTTTTCAAAACACAAAGATATTGGAGAATCATGGAATGATTGAGGTTGGAAAAGATCTCCAAGATCATTCAGTCTAAGCTGGGACCAATCTCCACTTTGTCCCCAGCCCAGAGCACTGAGTGCCACATCCAGGCCTTCCTTGGACACCTCCAGGGATTCCTCACAGAGTTTTTACATCCACTTGTTGTGCCTTTGCCTTTATAAATTGGGATTCTTTTGTAAAATCAATCTGAAAGATAAAACTCCAATTTAAATCTTAGCCTGTTGGGCACTCTATTTCCCTCTAATTCAGGGTAAAGACAAAATAATTCTAATTCTACAGCCCCCACATGGGATTTAGATCAACATTTATCTCTTCTATCCTTGATGGAACCTCATCTATTTCAAACCAAGTTGGTCCAAAATGTTGGATTTTTCTGTTTTTTCTACATGCCACAATGATCCGTGGCAATGTTGCTGTTTAGATTCAATGGCTGACTTCAGCAATATTTAATCTGTTTTATTTATTTTTGCAGTGATTATACTTCTAAAAAAGACCATTTATAGACAGAAAATCAATTTTCCCCAAGATCATGTGTGATTTCCACATCCAAGGATTTTTCTCATGCCAGTGTATGTCCAGTCAAGTGTTGAATTAAAATTTTAAACCCAGTACCATACCCAACTCCCATGGTGGTAACAACCACAGTGCTTGGCCCAGGGAAGCAGGAAAAATGGGAAATTTCCCAACTGAAAATGAGAGGAGAGGAGTGGAACAAAAGCATTTCCAGTGAGCTGCAAAGGCTCTGGAAGCACCCAGCAAAGGTACAGAGAGAAACAGAGAAAAGGAATGGGAATATTAAAGCTTTGCTGGGATGAGGGAGAGGATTCCAGGATGTTTGGGATGGTCCTAAGGGCAGAACCTGGCCCTGACATGGGATGTGGCTTTGGGATGTCTGGTGGATATTCCTGTTCCACATCCTGGAGGAAATCTGTGGGATGCACTGACCTCCTCATTAATGCTGAACGAACAAGCTCTAATTGGAGCTAATTCTGAGATGGGGCAGGAGGTGAAGTCTGATCTCACTGAGAATTTTACTGCAGACAGAGATGGGAAATAAGGAAAGGAGTGGAGGAAAGGACAATTAGGGATGAACCTGACATTGCACCTACCACACACAGGAGGTCTTGGCATCTCCTCAGTGTCAGGATCAGGGGACAATCCATGCTGGGAGGAAAATCCCAGCCCGATCTTCCTCTCCAAAACCCACCCCAACTTCCCCAGAGTTAAAACCAGCCTGAAAACCTCCAAGGCACCACCACAACATTTCTGAGCAACTCTTCCCCAGCTTGGCTGTCTAATGAGGCAAAAGGATATTTTTAACTGCCCATGACACCATTAGCCAAGTTTAGCTTGGCTTTGGGTAAATAAACAGAACAAGCAAATCATTCGCTGTCCCAGCGAGCTAATAGACAGATCCCTGAACGCGCCACCTACGGATCCCTACAACATATGGAACTTGTTGGGAGAGGAGATGCATCTCCATCCTCCACAACAACAGCCAATAACAGCTATAAATACCCTCTTGTCACATATTTGGGTTTTGCTTTTCGTCGTGCAGGAGCTGGGGGAGCCCAGACGAGGGGAAGCGGCTGCTGGAGGAACGTGCCGGGATTTCGAGGCGCGGTTTATGCAGATTTGTTCACACAGCTCCACACCCCCGAGCCTGCACAGATTTCTGACTGCTGCCCGTGACCTCAGCTGGGATAATCTATATTTTAGTGCTGCAAATCAGGCTGGGAGGCTTTTCCTTGCTGACTGTGCTGAAAATCCAGCTCCAGGCTGCTCACAAACATATTTTAATTGCTCTCAAGTCCCCCCCTACTCTTCCATAAAGACAACAACCAACAAACTCAGTGTTCTGTGAGAAGCAAAAGATACAAATTTCTCCACTGGACATTGAAATAGTAGAATAATGATGGAAATAAACTGTCAGGAACTACAAGCCACATAAATATTGAGTTTTTTCTTTCCTTCTTGCAGCTCCAGCTCCCATCCCAAGCAGGTGGCAGCTCCTACTCACAGCTCCCTGCACACCTTGAGCAGCTACTCAAAGGTCCAGATCCTCATGGAATTCTCTTTACCGTGGCCTTTAATGTCCTTTTTGTACCTGCACTCGCCCCCTCTGCACACTTAACAACATTACTCCTTCTTTGGATATTTATATTTCAGTATATTTTCTCCCCCAGTTCTACAGAGCGGGCCCCACACTCTGTTTATTTGCAGGTTGGTTTACAAACTGTTTTGGCTACAAATAATGAGGAAAAGGGGGAAATCAGGTCGATTTGGTGGGAATATTTTTGGCAGTGCTTCTGCAGTGATCACACACAGCTCTTACACCAACCCAGCCTGAAAGTCCTAAGGGGTATTTTCCTCCATAAATCCAATTAGTATTAATTGGAGCCACATCCACGTTTTGAAAGAGAAACCCACGCTAAGAAGTGACTTATCAGAGTGGGATTAGTTACCTATAGCAGCTATCAAAATGTGATAAACACAAGGCAGAATTCCATGCTGAGATTATTCCCAGCTCAATTCCCTGTGCTCCAGGATGAGAGCCATCAGAAGTTGCTCTTGCCCTTGAAATGATCTCTTTATAGAAAAACTTTCTTCAGTCATCATCAGATTTTCTTGTCATTTCTCTAATCAGCACATGCTGCTGGAAAACTAATTTGGGGGAAAATACATATATATATATCCACAGACATTAAAATCCACCTGCTGACTATATATAGATATACTTAACATTTCAAAGTAAATGATACAGCCACACAGAAGAATCTCTTCATGGCTTTCAGACCCTTTTTTTGCTAATAAATCACTAATTTCGAAACTTTATTCATGAAAAACAGAAGGGGAGAGAAAATGAGTCTGGTTTATTTTAGGAAATGTAAAGGGAAGGATGTGACAATGGCTCTGAGATGTCTCCCTGGTTTTCCAGAAGGATTTATTTCAGGATTTGTTGGAAAACATACCAGTACAGCTTGAAGCTGGGCTTTGTGGCAGTGTCTGGTGTCTGCTGGGAATTAATATTAATTTTAAGTTGATTGTTTTTAGAAAACTCTTCATAGGGCAGGTAAACCAAGCGTCCAAAACATTGGCTGCTTATTTTTAAACACTGAGGGGACAAAACAATATGAGAAAAAATTTAAAATACCTGCACTGATGTCCTTTCTTAAAAATGAGATTCAGCAATTAGTTCAGAAACCTTAAGTGAAGTAAAATTTACAGGAAGTAACAGAAACTGGGAGTGGGACATATCAGTTAACTGATTGCATTTGATACATATATAAATAAAAGATATGATAAAGATATGATAAAGACAGAGAACAGAAAATTTTTCATAAACCATAAACCAAGAACAGAAAATCTATGAAAAAAAAAAAAAAACCTGGAATAATCAATTCCAACTGCAGCCTATTGATGGGAAATTCCTGAGCAACAGAAAGCTAAAGATGGCAAATACTGATTTTTAAGGAATTTCTTGCTCAACCTTCACAGAGAAAACCCAAAAAGGACCTAAATGTAAGTGCTAAATGCAGTGTCACCCTGAGATTGCCAGAGGCTGCAATAAAGAGATTTTTCACACCTGTTTTGAACCCCACATCCAAAGGTTCTGTGACAATAATGAAACCCTATAAAATTCCCCTTCCTTCCAAGTGGTGCCACAAACAAAAGGGAGACAAAGAGTTCTGGAAAGAAGCATTAGAGCATTTTTATTTCTCATGAGAAAGAGGAAAACTGACTCCAAACTCATTCTAACTGAATTTTGCAAGTCTCAGGACTCTTCCCAAAACTTTTTATCCAGGTAAAATCAGTAATTCCTCCTAGCAAGGAATTCTCAAGCAATGTTTAAGGGAAGTAGGAGCAGACATTTATTTTTTAAACTAAAACATGCTCCGAAACACAGGGAGCATTTCAGATCCAGATTTTACAGCAGAGTTAAACTAAAAATTCTGGAAGTTTAGAATAGAAATGCTGACAGACCCTAAAATACAGTGACACCAGTGTGTGTCACTATAATAAAGTGGCATTTAGGACTTTTTTTTTTTTTTTTGCTAGACTTTGATTCCTGCAAAGGTCACATTTGAATAAAACTATCAGTAAACCTCATTAAAAGTATCAGCTCTGCCAGAAAGGCCCCCTTTCTATTATTTTTTTAACCCAACTTGCATAGATTTAAAGAAAAAAAATTATTGTTTTTCTCTGCTGCATCACTCTGGATGGAGATCCACAAAGGACAGAGGAGGAAGGAGGATTTCCCTGGAGCTGAATTCCCAGAGGATGGAGCGTGGGGATGGGACACAGAGCCAGGCAAACCCTCTTGGCTCTGTCCCAAGCCTCTTTTCTCCCTGATTATATCCCCATGGGGGGCTTAGGGGGCTTAAACACTGCATGGGATTTTCCAGCCAAAGAAAGGAGCACCAGAGGTCCCACAACCAAAATTCACCATCAACTTTGCTCTTAAAGAAAGCAGATTTCAGGGCACACCTGCCTTTCTTTGCTTTCCTGCCCTTCCACCAGAATAATTTCTCATGGAAAAGTTATTAAGAATTTTAAACATTGGAAGGACTGCCTAAAATTCAGTTTGATGAGCGCTCTCAGCTGGAAAATTCAGCAGAATTTAGAATTTAAAATTCAAAATTCAGAATTTAGAACATAACATTTAGAATTTAAAATTCCAAATCCAGGCATTAGGACACCAGCAGGATTCCCTTTCCCAACAGGCTTTCAGTATTTTGGGATTTAACACAGAGAGATTTAAATGTGGTGATGTGGGGCTGCTGAAATGAACACCTGTTTTAGGATGCCTCACTCCAGGGATAAATCCACAATCCTCAGCTCCCTCACCAGCTAAAGAAGAAGAAAAATAGCAGGGAATGATTCCCAGGAGCTGGTGAGCTGGATGGAATATCCCAGGGCTTCAGAGGAGTTAAAAACAAAACCAAACAACACAAAAAATCACACTTGTAAAACTACTACCACAAATTCTGGTGATTGTTTGGCTTCTTCTTCTTCTTCTGGTTTAATATCTAATAGCAGTTTAAAATATCCTGTTTTCGTACTGGAAATGATGGAAACTGTGAGTGAGGAAAGGCACAAAATGCATCACTGCTCCACGTGCCACTCCCACAGTGCATTCTCCCAGGTGGGAATGCTGCAGCTGGAAAAGAAGGATTCACAAATGCAAAAGCAGAGTATTTATGGGTCAGGAGTGGGAAAAAATCCTACCTATGTATGCTGAACTCGAATTTGCTGTGTACCACATTCTTAGAAAGTGGAGAAGAGGAACTTTTAATTTTGTATAAATTACCTGAATCAAAAGCAAATAAAAGCAAATGTCTGTCCTTGCCTGGCTCATCCCAGGGCAGAGTTGTCTGAAATTCCCATCCCTGGAAGTGTCCCAGGCCAGCCTGGACAGGGCTTGGAGCAGCCTGGGATAGGGAAAGGTGTCCCTGCCCATGGCAGGGTGGGACTGGATGGTTTTAAAGATCCCTTCCAACCCAAACCAACCCCTGGATTCTGGGATTCCTTTTTTCCATGATTCTATCCCTCCCAGAAGTGTCACTAAAGATCATTTTAGACTTTGCACATGGAAGCTGAGGCTGAGCCCTCCCCCCACCCATCCTGTGCAAATCCTTGGCTGTGTGAGGTGTGATGGGCTCAGAAAAGCCTCCCAAGAAGAGAAAGAAGAAATCACAAGTCTCCAAGACAAACCCAAAGTCATGGGACGATCCATTTGGTTAATTAAGGAATACATGGAAGCTCTGCCTCCCACATTAACAGCTGCTGGTTTTGCAGATTTTGCACGGTCCTTTTGTCCTTCTCTGCTGTCCCCAGACAGGGATGGCTCTGTGCTGGACCCACACAGCAGTGCTGGGCTCTCTCCCACTTCCTCTGCCATGCTCCCCAAGGGAATCCTGCTGACCAAATCAAAGGGACAACTTCTTCCTCCTGCTGCCTGTCCTCAGCCCTCTGCCATCACCCACACAGACATGAAAGCTGGAGGCACTGCAAGCTGAGGACCAGTGGCCCTTGGTGGTATGAGAGCAGCCCCAGACAGCTCAGTGGTCAAAGGCAGGAGACTCCTGTGGGAACTGGGAAATCAGGATTTCACTGGGTGACACTCAGACTTTTCAAAATGAGGGTCAGAAATCACCAACAGTCCACAAGCCCCATATGGAAAATTCTCCTCCACTGTGGATACAGCTGGGGAAAGAGGTGGATTCTCCATCCCAAGGCCAGGTTGGATGGGGCTTGGAGCAGCCTGGGACAGTGGGAGGTGTCCCTGCCCATGAAATGGGTGGCACTGGATGGGATTTAAGGTCCCTTCCAACCCAAACCAGTCTGGGATTTTGGGATCTTATCTCATTCCCTTCAGTGGCTACAGTCAACTTAGTATTGGTGGGGTTTTTTAACCCCCCACATTGATGTTTAAGTCCAGCACTATTTCTAAATTTCATCTGCAGGATCTGTAAGTCATTTCAAGATAAAGATAATTAACAGTGCTCCCAGAACAGGTATCCTTTGCTTCACATAAACTTTCTTTACTTTTTTTTCCCTAATATCTGTCCTAAAGGTTCTCTTTCACAGGTAGATTCCATCTGCATTAGGCTATTTTTTTTCTTTAATATTTTTAACTAAAAAACACTTGCCCACAAACTGAGCGTCCTCATTTTGTTATTTCTTGCTTTTCTTTTAATCTGTACCATCTCCTGCTCACTTTCTGCTTCCCCCGTGCTAATTACTGAGAGCAGGTAATCAACTTTGGGATTGGTTCCGTTCAAGACAGAGGGAGCAGAGTCAGCACTGCAGGCCTGGAGCCATCAATAAGCCCGGGAGAGGAGGCAGCTGATACCAGCCCAGGGCTGTCAGATAAGAGGCCCCACATTGCACTGGGATGTGGGGAGGGGCAGAAATCCCACAGTGACACATCCCAGAGAGAAGCACCAGGACAGAGCTCCATGGAATTGCACACATGTGCCATGGCAGGAGACAGTGATCCTCACAGGGACAGGGAATTGTGGAATGGTTTGGGTTGGAAAGTGCCTTAAAGATTTTTTTTTTGTCCCATCCTCTCCCATGGGAACACTGAAAACTGAGAATTTGAGACTTTCTGTGCTGACAGGCACTGACCCCCAGGAAAACTCTGCTTTTGACCTGAGGCCATGGAGAAGGTTTCCAAAATTGAGTGACAGAACTGGGATCAGGGGTGTGAAGTTTGAACAGAAGTGTGTAATATCACATGGTGAAAAACTTAGAATTTAAGGTTTTGGAATACAGCAATATATAGAAAGCAAGATGGAGGTATTGGAGCAGAGGTTTTGTCCTTCTTCCTCATGGGTTTGGGTGATCTTGTTTAATTGGATAGAAAAATCCACATTGCAGGTCATGGGTGGCTGGTTATTGGGTTAAAAGTAAAAATAATTTAGGTGTCTTGGTTGGACAATGTGCCCTTAAAAGACCTTGTAGAGAGAGAGATACATCAACATTTTTAACTTGTTAGCTAGAAGAGCTGTAGAACTCACTGCAATATAGATAAGAATTAATAAACATCTGAGTCCAAACAAGAAATAAAATCTATTGAGCATTTAATCCCAACCCTGGCAAAAAGAAGATGAAATGTGATAGGCAGGGACACCTTCCACTATCCCAGGCTGCTCCAAACCCCATCCAGCCTGGCCTTGGACACTTCCAGGGATCCAGGGGCAGCCACAGCTGCTCTGGGAGTTCCATTCCAGCACCTCCCCACCCTCTCAGGCAGGAATTCTTTCCCAATATCCCATCAAAACCTCCTCTCTTTCAGTTTGCCTCCCTTCCCCGTGTCCTGTCACTCCATATCACACATACACAGCACATATGCTTCGGATTTCCCTGTTTTTCCAACTGCAGATAATCACTGACATTCCATAATCCCTCCCACTCTCCCAGAGTGGAACTCAGCTCTTCCATTAAAAGTGCACATCCTTGGAAATGTTTCCGGACTGCTGCTGCAAGGGAGCTTTTAATAAATCCACTGCCAATAGCTGTGAATGCTAATAGAAATAATCAATTCAGCACTTAACACTTCAATCACAAGACATATTTTTAGCCCATTACTGATAGCCATGTTTTAAAAACAGAAGTCTGTTCTGTTCCCTGCTTTTCTGGTGGAAACAGCGCCAGAAACAAGCAAAGAATTTCAGCTTTTCCATCTTATTTACTTGCTATATCTCAGACTAAAATAATAACACAGGAGCTCCACTTTGGCTCCACTGTTGTCTTGGTGAGTGCTTAGAACGTCAGGCTGGCAACAAGGTAAATATTTAGTGATTACTTGGATTCTCTTCAGCAGTGATATCCTCTGAATTCAATTTTTTTGGGTGATATTTGAAGCCATTTCAAATCCAGATTGAAGTTTTATTCCATCATGTCTCACTATTATTTATTTTTATTTTCCTTCTTGGAAACTGATACAAAAAAGCCACGAGCTTTTGTTTTCTGGAGGTTTCTTAACTTATTTTTTCCACGCATAAATACATACGTGAATATGTCACTTTAATTAGGAGAGCTTAATACTCAGGGCAGCTCAATTGCCTTGCACAAGGAAATGACTCTTGCAGCAATCATTGATTCTCTCTGCAGCCCCATCTACATCTTGATTCCAACCACGAATTCATTACAAACATGTGACTTGTGGCACTGGAGTCAGGGAGATCTGGACAATCCACAGTTTGGCCAAGCAGAGTTCAAGGCAATGTGGGGTGGTCAAGTTTCATGTAAGGATTTAAAATCTATTTGGCAGTCCTGGCAGTGGCTGGAATAAATTCCCATTGATTTGAGATGCCTTTATGCCAAATTAATGGTCCATGCACAGGTCCAGCTGGACAAGGCACACCCAGCCCTCAGAGCAGAGTGGAAACTCAGAAGTTCAAGGAGGAAAACTTCCTCAAGAAGAAGCAAATTCTACAGTCAGAGCTACAATTCCAATGTAGCCCAGTTGTCCAAGCAAGAAGCCTTTGGATGAAAGGCAATTCACACTTTTGGTTTGAAATTTGTCACGAGGAAAATGCCAACGACCACATTTATTCGAATTTGGCTTTTCAGTACTTGAAGGGGACTTAAAATGAGATGGAAAAGGACTTTTAATATGGGCAGATAGTGACAGGATGAGGGGGCACGGATTCAAACTGAGAGGAACTTTAGCTTGGATATTGGGGAGGAATTTTTGGCTGTGAGGGTGAAGAGGGGGTGGGACGGAATTCCCAGAGCAGCTGTGGCTGCCCCTGGATCCCTGGAAATGTCCAAGGCCAGGCTGGAGCACCCTGGGACAGTGGAAGACGTCCCTGCCCATGGCAGGGGGGAGACAGGATGAGTTTTAAGGTCCCTGCAAACCCAAACTTGCCTGTGCTCCATGAATGGAACAGAAATTTCATGGCATTACTTTCACCTCCTTCCCTTTGCACAAGGACCCCAGCCCCTCCTATGGCAGGGACACACTCCATGTGCACCAGGATCGAGGCCAAAATCCAGAGCCTTTGGAGAAAGAAACAAGATCAATTATTCCAGGGATGCTGCCTGCCTCATCTCTGATCCATTTTTATCGATTACCCTAAGTGAACAGCTACAAACAATTGACACCGAGATTTCAACCACCAATAAATAAAACTGCAGGGGGAAATAAATTTAAACAACCTCCAACTAGAAAAACCCTTTTAAAAAAAAATAAATAATTTTTTTCTCTTAAATTTGTACTGAAGCAGTGCCTGAAAGAACTCTTGGTGCAGCAGGAGGCTTGTGAGGCTGAATTACACCCAAGGCATAAATGCATTCCCACTCTCCCTGTGCCTCGTGGCGTCAGGAGTCTGACTCAGAGCCCTTAAGTGCAGCGAGGTCAATGCCAGCCCTCCCCAGAATGCTCAGCCACTCTCCCAGACATTTTAATGTATCTATTCAATTTCTGCTTTATTAACCTTAGCTAAAACCTACAGTAATAACCCCGCATCAATTAAAGCGGTTCCACCGTTCCTAGACAAAGTTAAGGAGGAAAGAAGGAAGGGGGGGAACCTCGAAAAAAAGGAATGCATTGCTTCTTTTCCAATCTGAACAAGGAATGAATTTGCCTGAGGAGGCTGGGATCGAAGTCTCTTACATGGGATTTCCAAGATTTTGGAATGCAGGGATTGATATTTGCCCTGTCCCACACGCAGCAAACACCTCGTGATGAACCAGGCCCTCAGATAATATCCTTTATTTCATTATAGAATATATATATTCCATATATAATATATGCATTATCCTCGGATCCTATCCTTTATTTCATTATATAATATATATACTCAATATATAACATATATCATCCTCAGATCATATCCTTTATTTCACGATATACTGTATATATTCAATATGTAATATATGCATTACCCTCAGATAATATCCTTTATTTGATGATATAATATATAGTCTATACATTATATATCCATTATCCTCAGAGAATATCCTCTATTTCATTATATACTATATATATTCAATATATATCCATTATCCTCAGAGAATATCCTCTATTTCATTATATAATATATATTCAATATATTATATATTCATTATCCTCAGAGAATATCCTCTATTTCTGTCACACTCGATGTGACAATAAACCCCCATGGCCAAACGTTCCTGAGCAAATCACAGAGTGAGGGACATTTCCATGGGTTAATTTGTTTTTTCCTTTGCTTTGTCCCATCCTGGCTCCCTTTGGGCTCTCAGGAGGTTTTGCTCTTTGCCTTTTCCCCAGGCTGGAGATGAAACTGGAGATGATGGAATAAAGAATTAATTTAATAGAGAAGGGGATCTTTGTTTGAAGGGTTCAGAGGTTTTTGTGGCCACCCTTCCATCAGCGCCCCTGAAGGTTTCACACAAAGATCCCTTTTCTATGACCCCTGCTAAAATCACCTCCCGTTTCATCTCCAGCCTGGGAAACGGGCAACGGCACAAGGCAGGAATTGATCCCCAGAACTGGATCTGGGTATTGATCCCCAGAACTGGATCTGGGTATTGATCAGCAGAACTGATCCAGGTATTGATCCCCAGAACTGGATCTGGGTATTGATCAGCAGAACTGATCCGGGTATTGATCCCCAGAACTGGATCTGGGCATTGATCAGCAGAACTGATCCGGGTATTGATCCCCAGAACTGGATCTGGGTATTGATCAGCAGAACTGATCCGGGTATTGATCCCCAGAACTGGATCTGGGTATTGATCAGCAGAACTGATCCGAGTACTGATCCCCAGAACTGGATCTGGGCATTGATCAGCAGCACTGATCCGGGTATTGATCCCCAGAACTGGATATGGGCATTGATCAGCAGAACTGATCCGGGTATTGATCACCAGAACTGGATCTGGGTATTGATCAGCAGCACTGATCCGGGTATTGATCCCCAGAACTGGATATGGACATTGATCAGCAGCACTGATCCGGGTATTGATCCCCAGAACTGGATCTGGGCATTGATCAGCAGAACTGATCCAGGTATTGATCCCCAGAACTGGATATGGGCATTGATCAGCAGAACTGATCCGGGTATTGATCCCCAGAACTGGATCTGGGTATTGATCAGCAGAACTGATCCAGGTATTGATCCCCAGAACTGGATATGGGCATTGATCAGCAGAACTGATCCAGGTATTGATCCCCAGAACTGGATATGGGCATTGATCAGCAGAACTGATCCGGGTATTGATCACCAGAACTGGATATGGGTATTGATCAGCAGCACTGATCCGGGTATTGATCCCCAGAACTGGATATGGACATTGATCAGCAGCACTGATCCGGGTATTGATCCCCAGAACTGGATCTGGGCATTGATCAGCAGAACTGATCCGGGTATTGATCCCCAGAACTGGATATGGGCATTGATCAGCAGAACTGATCCAGGTATTGATCCCCAGAACTGGATATGGGCATTGATCAGCAGCACTGATCCGGGTATTGATCCCCAGAACTGGATATGGGCATTGATCAGCAGAACTGATCCGGGTATTGATCCCCAGAACTGGATATGGGCATTGATCAGCAGAACTGATCCGGGTATTGATCCCCAGAACTGGATATGGGCATTGATCAGCAGAACTGATCCGGGTATTGATCCCCAGAACTGGATCTGGGTATTGATCAGCAGCACTGATCCGGGTATTGATCCCCAGAACTGGATATGGGCATTGATCAGCAGCACTGATCCGGGTATTGATCCCCAGAACTGGATATGGGTACTGGATCTGGGTATTGATCACCAGAACTGGATCTGGGTATTGATCAGCAAAACTGAACTGAGCACTGGATCTGGACATGAATCAGGAGAACCAATCCGGGTACTGGATCTGGTATTGATCAGCAGAATTGATCAGCAGAATTGATCTCAGCACTGGACCTGGTATTGATCAGCAGAATTGATCTCAGCACTGGATCTGGTATTGATCAGCAGAATTGATCTCAGCACTGGATCTGGACATTAATCAGCAGAACTGATCCGGGCATTGATCAGCAGAACTGAATATGGGTACTGGATCTGGGTATTGATCAGCAGAACTGGATCTGGGCATTGATTAGTAGAACTGATCTGGGCACTGGATCTGGGCATTGATTAATAGAGCTGATCTGGGCACTGGATTTCTGCTCACTGGAGTTTCCCCCTTCCCTGTCCCCACACAATGAGGAGCTCCAGCCTAACTCTGGCAGATTTTTATCCACTCAAGTCATTCCCATGTCCTAATCCCACACTTTTGCTGCTGGTTGGAGTTCAAGTCCCAGCCCAGGGGGTGAAGCTTTGCCCCATGGCTGAGGGGCTGAGCTGGGCACAGCCACATTCCCAGCTTTTCCCACAAAAGCAGAGCTGCTGGAGGATCCCAACCTGCTGAACCCCCTTTACCTGCACTAAGGAAAACCTTTCACACAGGGCAAAAGTCCAGAAAATGAACATTTTCTTCTTGTCTTGGCCTGACTAAAATCTCATCCCAAATTTAAAAATACCAGGAATGGGGAATTGAGGAGGATCAAACTCCCATTTCACACAAAAATCTGGGGGTGTTTCTTGTCCTCTTCGCCTTTTTCCAAGGAAATTTCACCTTTTGCAATTGCTACTCTGGCTAAAATAGAATTTGGACCTGAAAACTGTTTAACAAAGGATTATAAAGAATTTATCCTGCCAAATTATTGTAATAGTATAATATTATATAAAATATATTTATACTCCATATAATTGGAGTACAGACTTACTCCACAGAACATTGAAAATAAAAAAAAAAATCACTCTGCTCCTAAATATTTTCTTCCCAGAATCACAGAACCAGAGAATTCTTGAGTAACTTGGGTTGGAAGGGATCTTAAAGCTCAGCTCATTCCAACCCCTGCCATGGAGCATATGAAGGGAGAAAAGGATTAAAGGACAAAAGTTTGATATGGACAATATTCTCTCCATAAACTTGCAGAGAGGCCCCGAGATGTTGAAATGTTCCCCTTTCCAATATAATTGCAGTTTAATATCTGGACCATCTGGAATTATTTATTTAGGCATCATATTTGTTGCTGTTGCTATTTAAAGAAAATCTCTGTAAATTCAGGAAATGCTGTACATATGCAAAGGTCCCTTAAAAATACGAGGAAATCACTTTCCAAGTTCCTAGGAAGATTTCCTGCTGATTTTCCAGTCCCAGAGGAGCACTGGATTTCTGTTTCACCCAATTCCTTTGCCAGCAGTCAATATTCCATTCTCTGTAATTTGTCCAATAATTCCAGTGTGGTTTCATAAGTGATTTCCAAACTGCAAGAGGCAGTGCAAGGAAGATCTGCGTTTACTCAGAATTATTGCATAACCAAGACTGAAAAATCGAGAGCTTTTCATTAATTTCATGTAAAGGAGCTACTTCCAGGAATAAACATGAAAAATCAGGCATGTGGTAGATGATGGTAACTCTGGGGACGTCTTTCAGCTCTGGAAGGGACTTTATGGATCATTTAAGTGCATCTGTTTGTGGGCAAGTACTCAAAGCAAGAGTGAAAAAAGACTTAAAATAGAAAATTCCTGAAGTAAATGCAAAAATAAATTATGCCTTGTGTGACACAAAAACTTGGCTAAAAAACATTTCTTAATGGTCAAACTATTTTTCCCTCTCACACACTGAATTTAATCATGAGTTAAAAATAAGATATGGAGATACTCAAGCTACAATTTTATATTTTCTGTTAAAATCATTGGGACAAGCAAGTCTGATTTAAGAGGCAACAGAGTTCTTGTGTTCCACTTCGTGGTCAGCAGGAACTCGGGCTCTGTGCAATAGAAAAAATTCCTGACCTTAGAGAGATGCAGTAAAACCACAATCTCCTCCAGATAATGCTCAACCAAAGACAAAACCCTAATTTGAGGAGCTATTAAAAATTAAATCAAATTTCAAAATCTTAGTGCTATCACTACATACCTGAGCCAAAAGTACAGATGACAAAAAAACCCAGTACTCTTTCTTTTTTTAAATTATCAAGTGAATCAGAAACAGTCAGACTCAGCACTCTAATTTCCTCATTTCCTATAATTAACTGAGCTTTCAACACCTCTTCTAATTTACTGATGATTATCTTTTTATTCACCAATCTAGATTAGAACATAACTGACATTCTTTGCTACCCACTGGCTCAGATGTTCTCATCTTTCTGCCTCGAAAGATAACAAGGAGCTGTTCCTTGGTGATTTATTTTCCTTCCCTTCTCCCACTCCAGGTGTCCACACATGTCCTGGAAACCAGAAATCCTTCAAAACCCCCAAAGTTGCTTTTCTCTGATCACTACACGTGAATTTTTCCAAGAACCAGATCTTTCATCATCTTCATCTAGATCAGATTTAATTTTGCAGAGGGGTTTGATCAACCTGTTGCTCCTCTCCCCTGCACTAATGGAGCAAATTTTTCATGCTTTGACACAGCAATTTATATATCTCCTAAAAAAATGAATCATGGCACCAGGACTGGAGTTATCCAAGTAATTCCCACAGCTCTTATTGATGAGAAGAATGGGAAAAAGAAAAACAACATGAGAAATTCATAATAAAGATAGAAAACAAAACATTCCTTAGAGTTAGATGTTTTGCTTTGTTTTTCAAGCCTAGCAGATATTACCTGATTTTTTAATTTTTTTTTTGTCCCTCTGTTTGAAAAACCCCACAGGACTTTCTTTATCCCCATTTTTCCCAGTGGCAGGTGCCTGTTCCCAGAACCCCCCAAGGCTGGGAATGTTTTCCCTGCCTGCCCAGGCAGCGTTTCTGCAGTCAGGAGCTGACGTGCAGCACCAGCTCCTTCAATTGCTGCTAATCTCCCACGATCATCAATTGCAAACCAAGAAAATCTCGTCTCGCAAGATCCTGGCCCAGCCCACTCCAAAATGAGCATTGCCACCTCTGCTTTTCCAGCTTCCCTCTGCTATTTTTACCCTGCTGCTCCTCCAGGATGGGGCTTGCAAGCATTGTTCCCCCAAATATTCTTTAGGCAACAGAATGCTGGATGAGATCCCCGGTTTTGGTTGTAATTCTGAGGAGGCACAAGCAGCTTTAATCAGGAATTTCTGAGAGTAAAAGCAGATCATTTTCCAAGGTTTAGGAGCAATCTTCCAAGCAACCATCAAGCACTTGGTCAAAAACTGAAGGGTGGATAGATGAGCACATTCCTGGAGAGCAGGAATTTTTGACAGGGATCACATTTCTCCTCTCCATCCCCACAGCAGGGACCATATGGACTCTGCAGTGGGAGCCTCCCCAACTCCTTGTTTCACCCCGGGAATTTCTAAATGTGATCCCAGTCCTATCTCCAGCCCCATCTGCAGGCACTCACCTGACTCCTTATGAATCAGATCTTTTACTGGGCTTTCTCACCTGATTTAACCTACTCTGTTCTCCAGGCTGCAATTACTGCATTATTACCACACACCTTCCCTGAACAATTCCTGTGCTTTGTAGGAATTCCTGACAATCAGGGGCAGTGGTCTGTGGATCCCTCTGCCCCCTCTGCACAGTGCTGCTCTGCCTGATGTGCCCACACACAGAAGTTGGTGTATTAATGACTCACTGATTGATTTATTGCCCAGCTCACCAATCCCAGAATTCAGCCTCTCTCCCCCAAATCTCCTTGGGAACAAAGAGGAGCAAACCTCAGGTGCTGTATATGAGGGATGAACACTCCACAAGCTCTGAACTCTCTGCCACAGCCAGTATCAACACTTCTAATGGATGGCATCATTAATATTAATCACTTTTAAAGCCTTCACACCCAGGCTGTGCCTATGGTGAGCTCTTTCTGCATAAAATCCCTGCAGCTGTGGTTCCCTGGGGCTTTGTTTCCCCATGGCCATCCTCACCCATCCCCTCCACTGCCAGGTCCTGGCCACACATTGCTCCTAAATGGAACTGAAATTATTCTCAGAGTAACTCAGCATCTCCCTCTGTCCCCAAGACTGATTTCCACCTCAGCACAGCCCATAAGCCAGACTCTGTCTGCCTTTCCCCTTGTTCAAATATATATTTTACATTTCCTCTGCTGCTGTTCCTCACAGGTGGAAGATATTTCCTGCACAAGTTACCCAGTTGCCCTCTTTCAAATCCTACTTGGAGGTTTTCCTTTGGGTGTTACCTATTTCAAAAATGATGTTTTGTTAAGCCCCTGCCGGCCAAGTGGATCCATTTCATCCCAGTGCTGCCAGGGGCTTCCCTGTTTTAGTGGCTTTGTACTTAAATCATCTCTTAAAACTGAATTCCAATATCTAGGGGACACTTTTAATTCAAAATCTGAACAAAACATTGCAGAGCAGCCCATGTTCTGTAACTTCACTCCCCTGGCACTGCAGTTACAGAAACAGTAACAGTGCACAAGAAAAATAAGTGTTTGAGGGGGATTGTTAGTCGTTTTTTAAGTACAAATACAATTTTAACAAGAAGTTAAAATTATTTTCAGTACCAGAAACAGATTAAAACTAAAGCCATGCAGTGTGCCAGAGAATTCAATTTCTATTTCTTGATATTCATAGAATCCCAGAATGGTTTGGGTTAAAAGCGACATTACAGCTCAGTACCTGCCATGGCAGGGACACCTCCCACTGTCCCAGGATGCTCCAAGCCCCATCCAACCTGGCCTTGGACACTGCCAGAGATCCAGAGGCAGCCACAGCTTCTCTGGGAATCCCATCCCAGCCGGGAATTGCCAATATCCCATCCATCCCTGCCCTCTGGCAGTGGGAGCCATTCCCTGTGTCCTGTCCCTCCATCCCTTGTCCCCAGTCCCTCTCCAGCTCTCCTGGAGCCCTTTTAGGTCCTGGAAGGGGCTCTGAGCTCTCCCTGGTGAGCTCTCTTCTCCAGGTGAACATTCCCAGCTCTCCCAGCCTGGCTTCAGCCCTGGAACCTCTCCATGGACTCCTCTGGGTTCATTCCAGCAGCTCCAGGTCCTCCTTGCAGTGATGTGCTGGTGTTTGTCCAGCTTTGAACAGATTTATTCCTAGGACAGCTACAGCATCTCCTTACTGACACCTAACTCAGCCTAATCTGGGATCCTCCTTCCCCACCAACCTCTGGAGTGACTCTCTGCAGTCTGTGAATCACAGGAGTAAAAGCAGAATGGGGAATATCCAACATTCCATTGTCCATCCGTGCAAATTCCAGAGTGAACAATGGCCTGGGTGTGGAACCCAGACCCCCACTCCAGTGCTGCGTTTGCCAGAGCCCTCCTGTGGGAATATTTTGGGGTTTGGGGGAAGCTGTGGTGCACCTTCAGCTCAGCTTTGGGCGTTTTGCAATCCCAATCCCCGGGGTGTGTGTAAACTCCAGGAACAATAACCAAACAATGTCTCTCAGTTTATGACTAAAGGGAATTCTTGGCACTGGCAGCTCTCTGCTGTATTTACTGATTTTACAGTGTAAACACATATGTTGCAAGACAGATGGACCTTTCCCCCCAGCTTTCAGCAATGGGTGTCTCATCAGGGAAGGGATTAAGGAGATCTTAAAATCTTTAAACAAGGTTTCACGGGCCTGGCCACGGGCAGCCCTGCACAAAGGCCAGGATTATGGGACACAAAGGGCTGTGCTCCCAGCGAGCAGCCAGGCCACACTAAACAGATCATTCAGCAGTGTTTTAATTATATTACAGAAAAGGGGTTAACAATAGATTTGGCTATCAACCGCAGCCAGGTGGCTTTGCAAGACAAAATTTGGGCTTTTCAGTCCACATCCGTGCTCTGAACAACAGTGGGGGCTGTGATTTTACAGAGAACAGCTCTCATCTGAAACTTCTTGTGCAACACAGCCATGCTATCAAATAGTCTGACATTTTCCAGGAAAACAGACTAAAAACTGTTTTTAAAAATTTTTTCAAAACAAAAAATTTTGTAAAAACAGAATCCATCGGTTTGGGGGTGAAACAAAATTCACATCAAAGCACTCAAATTTGACAGAGAAGAAAGTTTTTAGCCTCAGTTTTGGTTTGATCAAAGGTCTGTTCTGATATTTGTCAAAGTCCGCCTTGTAACAATCAACTTTATTTTTTTAACTGTGGAGATCTCTGATGGGGCAGAACAAACTCAGTTTATGAACAAGAGGTTGATAAACCCCTGAACCTTATCTGGGATCAGTTTTTCTTCCAAAGATTTGCAGGAATCATCACAGTTCTTATTTCTTCTCAGAGTTTTTTGACCAGCAAGAATATTTTTAGTTAAGTAAGGCTCCACAGAACCTCACCATCCCCAGATTCCTGTCTTCATCACTGGCTCTGGGAGAGAATTACAGCCAGAATTCTTATTGCTGTTTTGTGTTTTATTTTGAGGGGTGTTTTTGTTACTTTCAGTGACGGAGGCTTTAAAATTGCATATGGTAAAACTAAAAAAGCCTCTGTTTGAATGAGGTTCCAAAGATTTGCCCCAAATAGCTACACAATTTTTCCAAGGCAAAAAACCACCAGCAGCAAAGTAAAGCTGTGGCATGCTTGTAAAGATGAAGGGCATGCGACTTTTGACACATATTTGAGAAATATTCAGTAATTTTTTTCTGCAAGGCTGGGTTAGGGAAGATAGGAATAACAGGCGTGGAAAAAGATGGGAGTGGAAAGGAAACAAGGAGGCAAAGAAGAGAGAAGCAGGAAGGGCAATACAAAAAAAAAAAACTCTTTTTTCCAACTAGCAAAAAAGCTGACAAGATGAAGAAATGAGTGATTTCCTGCAGGAAAACAAGCTGTTCTGTTCAGTTTGGAGGGTGGGACCAGACAAAAGCTCTGTTAGCTGGGATGCTGCAGCACATCCCTGACCTTGCACAACAATCACCCCATGCTCTCACATCCCAACCTCAGACCTGTCTAAAAAAGCTCCGTGGAGAGCCTGGGCTGCCCCAGCCTGCCCCATTCCACCTCCTTTTCCTCCCTAATTTACCCCACTCCCAACACTCCTTTCCTCCAAGTCACAACAACCTTGGCCAGCAAAGCCCTCCTGGAATCAAATCTCATTTTTTCAGCACAGCAACTTGCAAAACAGCAAACGTTGTGGAGCAGGGGGTGCTCGGAGCTGACTGGCGTTCTCATATGTTATGGATGAACACACTCCCTAATGCTACTTAAAAGATTTAACGTCTGATATTCTCCTAATGAGATTAAGGGGACAAAGAATTGAAAACAAGGGATGTTTACAATTACTGGCACCTGAAGAGCAGTGATGTCACTGCTGATGGAAAAATAAACTTTCCACCAGAAATGCATTTCCTGGGCAATGTGAGAGTGTTCAGCTCCTGTTTGTCTGCTTGTACCTGTTTCAGTGCTGGAGTGGAGAAGAGAAATTAATGCAACAACGGGGTCAATCATCAGCAATTAGAAGATGAGCATATTTAAATGACAGTAGAAATCCAAGTGTAGCTAGGAAGCAAAAGAAGGAAATTATCATTAGGAACATCCCATGCTCGCCCTTCTCACCTCTCAGACACATCACAGCTCACAGAATCACATTTTCTTTGCCTCTGGACTGCACTGCTTTTCCCTGAAACACCAAAACCTCCTGTCCCCACTGCAGCCACCAAATCTGCCAGTTCAGAGAGTCCACATCTCTCACCTTCCTCCTTCAAAACCTCCACTTTGCTTTTACTGCCTTTTTTTTCAAAACACAAGTTTTGAAAAGGGGTGACATTTTAAATTTCTTAAGTGACAGGCAAAGCAGCAATAAAGTTAAAAAGAAATAGCCACTTGCCTGAATAAGCATTACAAAACTCAAGGGAAATGTTGGATAAATATTTTTATGTTATTTCTGTTCACTCAGTCATGTTCTACAAATGTGTCTCTGAGTTTTACTCGGAGGTGAAGTCCTGCCAACTTTCTGAGAGCATGAAAATGGGTTCTGCATCTGAAAGCTGTAAATTAATTTTTTTTAGCATTTCAAGAGTTGGATACAGGTAACAGCATGGCTGGAGCTTGGATCCCAAATCTGATCATCCCAGCTCCAAGGCTGCAAAACCAAATCATGGAATAGTTTGGGCTGGAAAGGACTTCAAAGCTCCTCTTGTTCCACCCCTTCCATGGGCAGGGACACCTTCCACTATCCCAGGCTGCTCCAGGACTCCTTGTCCCCATCCTTTGTGACCCTGCTTGGCACCTGGGTTTCAGCAGCTCAGCACATCCATGGCTCTGCCCAGGGGTTGTGTTTGAGATCCTGCAGATCTTTAAGGAGGGATGAACATTCCAAGAAATCCCTTCACAGTGGAGTGCTCTGTTAGGCTCTCACACCAAAAAAAAAAACCAAAAAAAAAACAACAACAATTTTTCTGCTGTTTTAAGAAGAATCCATGACCTTCAGTTGAGTCTGCTGGTGATCCCAAGTGATGGAGCCTGAGATAGGCACCAACTCCCAGAAAAGCAGATCCAGAGATTTCTCCAAACCTCCCAGGTGACTCCTGGCAGTATCTGATCCCCTCCCCACGAACCCAAACCCCCGGATGGGACACGTGGGGTGACCTCCCCAAAGCTGCACACCTGCATTTCCCACCCTGCTCTGCCCATCCCTCACACCCCAGATATTTTGGGGATTTCTGCCGCTCCAGCACAGGGATTTGTTTCTGCTGTGGCCACTGAAAGCTCAGACCTCAAATTATTGAGTTAGGAGAAAAACCCCACCAAACAAACCCCTTCTTTTTTTGTGGACCTTTGATCCATGCAGTGCTTATTCTTGAAAACCTCTTATCAGCTCTGAGGAGGTAAAATACTATGATAAGATATGCAGATCTCATTAAGCTAATTTTTATCTAATGCCATCTATGCTTTTAATAAAGAATGCAGCAAAAATGCTGAAGGAGAGGCATCTCCTTTCCTTTCTTGGAGATTTTTTTTTTTAGTCAGGGAGCTTTGAGGTTGTATTTGGAGGCTTCTCTGGGGTTCTGTTTGCACAGCAAACAACAGTGTTTTGTTCTTCAGAGGTTAAGACAGACTGCCAAAGTAAAATTTACTTCTGAATGTGGTTTTTAATAAAAATATTGAGTTAGAGATACAGAGCTTGGCAAGTATGACAAACAGAAACAAACACACAGGAAAATGACACCTTTCCCAAAGGGCCAAACCAGAACTGAATCTCCTGAAAACACAAAAACTGCTCTCAAAAGCAGTTTTACAACTGCTCCCTAAACCAGGCAGTCTTTCAGTGTCTTAATAAACATTTTAGCTGCCATGTTTAAATATCTGCTTCACTGATTATATGGAAATGAAAGAGCTCAAACATTTAAATTAGTCATACCAATTTCTTCTACCTGTTAGTGATGTGTCACAGCACTGGTGTACGGCACAATTTCCTCAGGTTAAAATCATGGAATGGTTTGTGTTGGAAGGGACCTGAAAGATCATTTTATTCTACTCCCTGCCACGGGCAGGGACATTTCCCACTGTCCCAGGGTGCTCCAAGCCCCGTCCAACCTGGCCTTGGGCACTTCCAGGGATCCAGGAGCAGCCACAGCTTCTCTGGGAATTCCATTCCATGCCCTCCCAGCCAGGAATTCCCAATTCCCAATATCCCATCCATCCCTGCCCTCTGGCAGTGGGAGCCATTCCCTGTGTCCTGTCCCTCCATCCCTTGTCCCCAGTCCCTCTCCAGCTCTCCTGGAGCCCCTTCAGGCCCTGGAATGTGCTGGAAGCTCTCCCTGGATCCTTCCCTTCTCCAGGAGAACATTCCCAGCTCTCCCTGGATCCTTCCCTTCTCCAGGAGAACATTCCCAGCTCTCCCTGGATCCTTCCCTTCTCCAGGGGAACATTCCCAGCTCTCCCTGGATCCTTCCCTTCTCCAGGGGAACATTCCCAGCTCTCCCTGGATCCTTCCCTTCTCCAGGGGAACATTCCCAGCTCTCCCTGGATCCTTCCCTTCTCCAGGGGAACATTCCCAGCTCTCCCTGGATCCTACCCTTCTCCAGGGGAACATTCCCAGCCCTCCCTGGATCCTTCCCTTCTCCAGGAGAACATTCCCAGCTCTCCCTGGATCCTTCCCTTCTCCAGGGGAACATTCCCAGCTCTCCCTGGATCCTTCCCTTCTCCAGGGGAACATTCCCAGCCCTCCCTGGATCCTTCCCTTCTCCAGGAGAACATTCCCAGCTCTCCCAGCCTGGCTCCAGAAGGGCTCCAGCCCTGGAGCAGCTCCATGGTCTCCCCTGGATCCCTGCAGCAGCTCCAGGTCGTGCTGATGTTGAACCCCAGGGCTGGGGCAGCTCTGCAGGTGAGACCTCACCTGAGGGGCCGAATCCCAATCTCTTTCCTGCTGCCCAGGCCATGGATCCAGCCCAGGGCACTGGAAGGTTCTGGGTGCCAGAGGACACAACTGGGACATGTCCAACCTCTCCTCAACCACCACCCCCAATTCCCTCTCCCCAGGGCTGCTCTCCATCCCTTCTCCACCCAGCCTGGGTTTGTGCTGCGATTCCCGAGCAGGTGCAGGACCAGCAGAACCTCACCAGCATCACTGGTCCCACCTCTCCAGCCCATCCCATCCCTTCCCTCTGGCTGTGACCTCACCCAGGGGAGCTCGGGGCTCGCTGGCCGTGGGCTGTGGCCACCAACTCCCCCTCCTTCCCACAGGGGCACACCTTTACTACAGGAGCGAGGGCTGGGCATAAAAATCTCCTTCCAAAAGGCACAGAGCTCCCAGCTGCAGATCTAAAGTGGAAAATGCTGCTCAAAGTGCAGAGCTGCCATCCTTTCCACTTGCCCTTTCCCTAATCCAGTGCAGTCAGGACCTCTCACTGCGTTAATGTTTTCTCTCCAGAATCATTCTAATGAACAACCTTTATAAATAATACATTTCCTCTACTCCCTTTTGTTCTGTGGGGACAATTCCTCCTCATGAAACATCACAGATGACAGAAGAGAATCAGGATTTGAAAAGATTTAGAAACGTTCAAGCATCAGATAGATGTTTTTTTTCATCTAATAATGTATTTTTTTTGTATTTAGTTTAAGTACTTAGTATAATGCTATTTTGTTATAAAACACCCATGCTGTACATATTAAAAAATTACTGGTCTCGAGCTCATCTCTTATGTTCTTTCTGTCAACAACCAGACACATTTTGCCTTTTCTTTCACAAAGCCATTTCAAGAAATGTCATTATTCTCCAGTCATAGCCCACAGCTTCATTATCCTTGTCAGCCTGCTCCGTGAATATTGATCTCTGGGATTTTCTTTCACTTCAGTGGTACAGAGGGACTTGAAGGGGTGAAGATGAAACACAGACCCTTCTGTCACCTTAATATTTTGAGGGGTTCATTTACAGATTCCCCAAATAGTCCTTGAAAGGTTTAAAATTATCTAAGTCCATCCTTACTGAAGTTTATGAATCATCATTTCTGCCCCACTTACTTGAAAAGACGCCGTGCCTGTTTACAATTTGTTTGAAACACACTGATCTATATCTGAGATTTTTTTTCCCCCTTAAAACACAAACCCATAAATTCCAGCAGCAGGGACTGAGCTGTATTTATTGGGAATAAATGCATACACGGAGCTCTGCTCCTTGCAAGGGGGACAAGATGTCATTGTCACCATCACAAATCAGGACAGCACCAGAAACTGAAACAAGAAGCATTTCCACATGCAAATTCTAGTAGGAAAAATCTTTTAAAAATTCAGATTTCTGGTTAAGAGAACAAATAGGGGTCTGCTACAAGTTACTGGTGAATATTTAAGTTATGGAATACCAAACATTTACTTTCAGCCATTCACTGGTCTTGCCTGATATCTCTAAACCACGTCTGTGTTCCCACCTGGATTTTGACAGAATTAAGGAAAACAAAAATGCAAAAAAGAATTAAAAATGAACCGATGACCAGGGAAGCTGTGGCTGTCCCATCCCTGGCAGTGTCCAAGGCCAGCCTGGAGCAGCCTGGGACAGTGGAAGATGTCCCTGCCCATGGCAGGGGTGGAATAGGATGAGATTTAAGGTCCCTTCCATCCCAAACATTCTGGGATTCTCTGTTCCCATGAACTGCAATAAACACAGATGTTCCCATTCTGGCTTCACCACACTCAGGTCAACAACTGCAAACCAGGCTGTAACAGAGTGACTTTATAACGTATTTAGTAGTTGGTAACAAATAAAAATTATTCCTAAATAGAGTTATGTGTGCATTTCTTGAGCCATCTGCCATATATAAAGAGCTGGGTGTGTTGGGAGCATTTTCCCAGTGCAATCTCATCTGTCTTGTTGTCTGCAGCCTTAAAGAGTTGGATGACTAAAACTGAAATCTATAAATAAAGATTTTGTACAGTTTTTAAATTTATACTCTGGAGCTTTTCATATAATACAGCTTTTCTGTATTCTGCAGTTTCCTACATTCTGCTTTCAAACTCCACACGAATTCTGTCACACAGCTTCTCTGGAATCTGAATCCCTTTCAGGCAGAAATGAGAATAAGAGGAGAATTGTGGAATCACAGAATGCCAGAGTGGGTTGGAAGGGACCTGAAAGCTCATCAGTGCCACCCCTGCCACGGGCAGGGACACTCCCCCTATCCCCGTGTAGGGAAAATCCCTCTGTGAAAAGCCAGTGTCCATAAAGGAGACTGAGGAGTCCTGTAGCAATAATGTCGAGATGGACACGACTGGCACCAACACCAGTCTTTTATTAAAAACTTCACGTGCCTTCTTTCAGCTGACTTCTCTTCTTACAACTCTGATCCCTTCTCTCCTCTCTACAAGTTCCCTCCTGCATAACTGGCTAACCCCGAGCTGTCCTTTACCCAGCAGCCTAACCCTGTCTGTCCCTCACACAGCATCATCTTACCTTATCTGTCCTTTATCTTCTCACAGCACAGCCAGGCTCCATCCATCCATCCATCCATCCATCCATCCATCCATCCATCCATCCATCCATCCCAAACTGCAGCAGATTCCCAGTGCCAGGCTCCATCCCCAGCTGTAGCTCATGACCAGCTATCCCACTCTTTTATAACACCCGTCCTCACTGGGCTGTTTCTGCTCCTTGGTGATCAGTGCAGCTGTAATTCATTGGGAGAGATTGCCTCCTGCACTGTGCTTATAAACTCTCTTCCCACAGAATCCTGCAGCTTTCTGCTAATACAGGGACAGAGTTCCCTGTGAGGTTTTCTCCCTCAAATTTAGGATGGTGCAGTCTACTTTTATCCCAAACTCCTGGCCACAGGCTGTCCCCTTCCCTCAGCTATTGCTGAGGTCTCAGGAAGGTGCAGCCCTCCCAAACTGCTTACCCCATATCTCCCTTGAACCTGGCATTTCACCCCAAAGTTCAGCAGCTCAGCCTTGTGCAGACCCCACTTGTCTCTTTTAGGATCCGAACTGTCTGGGCTCGGTGACAAACCTGCCTGAAGTTGGTAGAGACATCAAGAGCCCTTTCAGAGTCGTTCACATCCATCCCCTCACCCGTGGAATTGTTTGTAAAGACATCAGCACACCTTCCCTCTCACCAGGCTGCTCCAAGCCCCAGTGTCCAACCTGGCCTTGGACACTTCCAGGGATCCAGGGGCAGCCACAGCTGCTCTGGGCACCCTGTGCCAGGACCTCACCTCCCTCCCAGCCAGGAATTCCTTCCCCACATCCCATCCATCCCTGCCTCTGGCAGTGGGAAGCTGTGGGAAATAGAGAAAATATAAAACTCTTAAAAAGCTGTGTGAAAGCTCTCAGGATGGAGAAATGCAGGAATGCTGAAGATGCAAGGACAAGAAACAACAGGGCTGTGTAGAGACAGACCTCAGGAAAATGTGTTCAGCAAAACAGCAGAAATATCTAATCTTAATAATGAAGCTTTATCCATTGTTTTAAGCAAGATGTATTTAGCTTTATTAACTGGCCTGAGCAAACACTTGTCAGCTTTTAATATTCTGCTATTGGCTAGAAAGTTGTTAAAAGATTTTATAACAAAGAGAGCTTGGTGTGCTGGGCCAGCAGCTGAAGCTGTTCCATCTCCCTTGCTGGGTTCTGTAAAATGACACTGATGGGTGTGAGGGAATAAAGCTTCGAGACAACTGCTCAGTTCCTGTCCTGTCTGTGTACATGGATATATGGAAATGTAAAATAAGAGGAAAAAAAATATCCCAGGAAAACACAGCAGGAAGCCATTCCCTGTGTCCTCATGGAGCATCTGGGGCTGCAGCTCCTCTGGGATCTCTGAGTGTCCCTCCCAAACATCCTGATGGATTCCTTTGCCTGCATTGTTTCTCTAAGCTCTCTCTAATATATAAATGAGGCTTTTATTCGAATGCTGGCATTAAGGATGATTGCAGAAAAACTAATCAAAGTTATTAATCAATAGTATATTGATATTATTAATTGCAGACAATGGATTGTACAGAATCTGTATGTGGAATCACTCCAGGAAAACACAGATGCATCATCCTCGACAAACCTGGAGTGGCTGCATTTTTCTCTGTTTATTTATTTATTCCTCCTTTGAATAGCCAGTATTTTGGGAACACCTCTGGAGTTAATGCATCTGTAATGAAATGAAGTTTTCCTCTCGGATTTCGCACACAGGCTCAACCTACTTCCATAATAACTCCAGGAGTTTGCCTGCTCACTTTGTGGTAGATCAAAGCAGAAAGGCAGGATTCAAACACAGGATTTTCTTTCATTATTTCCAAGAGCTCTACTAAAAGTGCCAAAGAAACAACACCCAACAACAAATAACAAAATGCCAAAGAAATTATACAAATAACATCCCTTTTTTCCCCCTCAAATTCTAAAATTAGTCCATAATTCAAGAAATATGTGAGAATAAACACTCAATATTTTTATTTTTATTTTATATTCACAGTGTGTTTGCATTCTGTCCCTTTGGCTACAACTGAAGTTCATATTCAACTCTATTTTTTTGGAATGGTGGGCAAACTTATCACTGTTTCATTGATAAAGCACTAATATATCTATATCATATTATTATTATTATTAAGTTCCTGTAACTTCCTCCGCTTACAACCTGCTGGTACAGAGTAATTGAAATGTAATATTTGATTTTTAAAAGGCAACTCCCAAGAAAACAAACAAGACCAACCTTGCACTGTTTAGAAAGGACTTGGGTGAGAGCACTAAAATTGCCAGGAGTAATTCTGGGGCTTGGAAGGAGGAGAATTATTCTGCTTTCTCTGCATGTGAATAATAATGGTTCGGGTTTTTTAATATAAAACATAAGAGTAAAGACACCACAAGAGTCTCTTGAAGCTGTTCTGGAATTCCACAGCCACACCACTTCTCATCACTCTGCAGTGGCTTTACTGAGCTTAAAAATAATTTATAATTTTGTGTATTGCAATGTAACACAAAACTTTCTATCTCACCAATATGAGGCTGAGTAAAAAAATGAAACCTCAGTCACATCTTGTAGATGTTTTTTTGATACAGCCAAATTCTACAAATCCTGACACCACCTCCTCCACCATCCCATTGCCCATCCCTGTTTCACAAGACATTCCCAAGACAGCAATTAAAATCTCGTGTATAATTCCAGTGGTGAATTTTCCAAGAAAAAAGTTTAAAGTTTATATATCATATAAATGTAAAAAAAAAAAAAAATTAATTATCGTCGATTACTTTCCAAAAAGTCGATCTGTGATGTTTTGAATATTTCCTCATGAATTGTTGTCCTTAGTGATTCCTTCCCCTGGCAGTGGAATTCTCCTAGAGAAATACTAAAAGTTTTTCCTACTAAAAGGGACGTGAACAGAAGACAGCATCAAATTTTAGTGTGAACAAATTTTCTGTTTCCTATAAGAAAATCTAACTAAAATCTGACTCTGGACCAGCTGTCCAGGAAAAGTATCCAACCTGTGAATTGAATGTGATTTAAACACCATCCCACATCCAGCATATTCAGAAATACCATTATTTAAGAAATAAAAATTATTAATTTCCAACTGCTAACCAAATATCACAAACAATTCCATGCCAGGTTCCTGAAAAATCTTCAGAAATAAATCTCACAGTCACGACTGAGATTTTTTTGATCAGTAAATTGTATTAGGGATGGGAATTTATAACTTCAGTCTTGTAGCAAAGAATAGGAAGTTCATTAATCTGGGTTTAGCTAAAATAAGAAAATTTTCCAGATGTGGATGGGATGCTCATGAGCAACTTCCTGAATTCAGCTTTAAATAAGTGTGTTTCATTTGGGAGTTTATTATTATTACCATTATTAATATTCTTGTCAATATATTGATTCTATCCAAAACCATCCAAAAGTTCTTGCAGAAAAAATCCTTCATATATTCAATTTTGGCTGCTCAATAAATAATTCCTGGGAAAACTGCTGCTCCTTGGGCTCTGAGCAGCCTTGAATTTGTTGCTGCTTCTGTGACTACTCAGCTATGATAAATATGCTGCAATTACAGCCACACAAATGTCCTGAGACCCTCTCTGATATTTTTCATTGTAGCCACCACAAAGAGGCAATTTTAGTGCATAATTCTCATTAACAGGACATAGTGAGCTCTCAAAATCACTGACAGCTTGTGCAGGTTTGATTTGGGCTCCCTGGGGAAGCCACAAGGCTGAAATAATAATAAAATATAATAAAATATATATATTTAAGCCTACTAAACAAACAAGGGTTTCCATTTTTTTTAATTAGGTCATTAAATGGTGAGGAACTTGTGGCTAGGGGTGGACTTTAATGGTCAAGTTACGAGTTCAGAGGAAAGAAGTAAAGAACAAACTTGCACAGCTGCTGAAATGTCTGGCATGTTTGACCAAGAAAATGAAATATCAATGAAAGGTTACCAGGGAAAAATGTGGGAAACAAACTTCATCCATCCCCCAGGTCACTCCAGAACTGATTTCCTTTTGAAACTCGGGCTGAAATGCTTCTCAGTTTGAAACCAAGACCAGTAACAATGACTTTATTGAATGTTTCCGAGGTTTATTTCACCAAAACCATTTGCTCTGATTTCATACGTGAACTTCCAAGCGGTGCTAACGAGCCCAATTCTTCTTTTTAAAGTTTCAGTACAAACACACGCCCAAGTTTGTATCTTTTTAATGAGTTTATAGGATTTTACAGTCTTTGAGCCTCCTTCTTAGTTCAGGGACAAAACTTCAGCTGAGTTCAGTGAAAGCAAATCAATCCATGGGCAGGAAAACTCCCACTTCCCCTAAGGACCTGCTTTTTTTTGGGATTATTGGGAGAAACAGAAACAAGGCTATGAAAGATGATTCTTCTCACTGCCAATAACTCAGCGCTTTGTTTCCATCCATTCACAGATACCTTTTCAATGTGGGTTTTTTTTCTGCTTTCTCAGCCCATTTTGGGGGTTCCCAGCCCTGGACGCCCACTGGGCCCCAGCAGTGGGAGCTGGGCTTGCTGCTTAATCCCAGCTGGCCACGCTTTAGGCTAAACCCCCCCTGCAAAACTGTGCCCGACTTAGAGCCCAGACAAACTGCTTGAACGGGGCCTAAGAGGATTCTGCTCTAATGCTCAGGGGGGGAATAAGGCTCTTTAATGCAGAAAAAAACCCTCCAAATGGAGTCTGTGGGTCAGTCCTCACTCGCCAGCAGCACCCAGAGCTACCTGGGCACATCAACACTGCTCCAACCTGCACCTGCTGCCCTTTAAATGCTGATTAACCACGTTAATTACCCTCTCTGAGCAGTGCTTTCCCACCACACCAAGTGCCAGACAGCAACATCCAAATTGGAACTGTTCCTTTCCAGCTTGCCCGTTTCCCCCAGAAGTGTTGTCTCCTGAAGTTTGGATTTCAAGGGAGAGGCTCGAAGCTGCGGTGTTTGATCACTCCGAGGCTCCTTGTGCTGCAGGTTCCCAAAAATCACACATTTTATTTAATGCCTGACTATTTGGTAATTGCTCCTATTCAGTCTCACACCAGCTTGAATGATTTCAGCTTTTAATGTGCCTCATCTCATTCTGAGGCACATCAATCCAGGAGGAGATCGCAGCACCTTGAAATACTAATGCTTGTCACACACTTTAATCTCCTCTAAAAGGTCTTGTTCCTTGTGTGCTTAAATCTCTTAATAGCTTTTCCCTCTCCCTAGGTTTTTACTTTTGTGCAACCCATTCTAGTTAGGCTGAAGTTTGTTTAATTTTCATTTCAGTGAAGAGCAGCAGCAATAATCTAAAAGCCTGGATTATTACTGTATTGGTAAAAAGGTAAAATTGCTTTTTTCTAAAAAATGACATTTTTTTTCCTCTCCAAGCATGAACCTCTCTTAAAAATTCATCTGTAGGAATAAAATAAACTTTTTAGAATGTAAGAAAACCTCCAAGAACTTACACTTGGTCATGTCTGAGGATCACTTGGAGCACAGTTGGATATCACAGCTAAATTTGTGACATTATGGAACAGTGGGAATGATTGGCACCGTGCTGCTGAACACCTCTTACAATAACAAGATATTTCTTCTATTCCAGACTCGGTTTTATTCTATTGCTCGTTTAGAAATGGTTACCTGGTGCTGTTTTATCTCCTTGCACCATTCCTGCTCTGGCCAGGCTGCTGAGGTTCCTCCAAGGGACTCACAGTGGGAGGGGATCCTTACAAATTAAACTACAGCAGAACTGATTTTTGCCTTTTCCCTTCCAATATTCCAGCAAAAATCTAATTCTACAGGATTGCTCCATGGAGTAAACCTGCAGGACTTCCCCAACCCCCTTGGAGATCAGCCCCACTCCTTGGGACAGCATTTTAAGGCTAAATTAACACCATCTGCACAGGGGCAACAGTTGTTAAAATTATATTCCTCTGGAAAGCTGCTGCTGTCACATACAGACTTTTAAAATCCTTTACTCATTGCTCAATCCACTAAAGTGTTTCAGACTCATCAGTGTTCACTCAGACCTTCAACCATCCCCAGGATACACAGAAAAAACGGTGCCAGTATTAGGCACCTGCTCTGTGGTACATAAAAACCCCCAAAAATTACACTTCAAAATACATTGTATCCCTGATGTGAAAATCTTCAACGATCTTTAAAGTTTGGGGGTTTTTTTCCCCCCTCATTGTTATCCAAAATGCTTAATAATAACGGTCCCCAGTTTTTAAGACATCTGCAGTTCAGCCTTTATTTGAAGTGAGGGATGCTCGATGCCTTGAAGAGCTCTCACAGAATTTTAGCAGCAACCAGGGACAGGTCAGGGTTAAAATATTGTCTTGTTTTAGCCTGTCAAAATACTCCTGGAAAGGAACATATCTGATCTAGGGAAATATTGCTGTGAGGTGTCTGCTCAGCACACTCAGGCACAGAACTGATAAATGCAGGCAGACTCTGTCAATCAGCTGCGGGATGAATGGAGCCGTTCAGTGAAAGATCCAGGAGCATTCCCACTTTGCTATCCAGGAAAAGCTGCCCCTTTTCCCTCCAAAACGCAGCACGGGGCTGTCCCTGCACTTCTCCACTGTTCTTCCTCTTTTCTTCCAAAGCTCTGAGGCAAAGGAGATTAAAGTCAATACCTGGGGTGTTTATGAAATGGCACCTGGGCAGTGCAGGAATCCCACTCTGCTCATCCAAGGTAAGTCTTGATTTCTCTGATAAAATATTTACCCAAAAAAGGGTCCTTTGCCAAGGTGTTGGTTTCCCATTTTGTGAGAATTTCCAAGCAGTTTTTAGTTGGGACAGAGGAGTTTTTTCAAAGAATTCCAGACTGGTTTGGGACCTTAAATCCTATGCAGCCACATCCCCTGGAAGGCGGGGACACCTTCCACTGTCCCAGGCTGCTCCAATCCCCAATATCCAGCCTGGCCTGGGACACTTCCAGGGATCCAGGGACAGCCACAGCTTCTCTGGGCACCCTGTGCCAGGGCCTGCCCACCCTCCCAGGGAATAATTCCTTCCCAATATCCCATCTAATCCTGGGAAATCCATTCCCTGTGTCCTGTCACCGCCTGCCTGTGTAAAAAAAATCACTCACTTTCCTACAAGTCCCCTTGGAGTCCTGAAAGACAAAAGCAAGGTCTCCCAGAGCCTTCTCTGCTTGTTTGACCTCTACACACAACTTCTATAATTAAGACCTCACCAAACAATCAAGTGCAGCTCAACAACCACCCCCGTGCTGAGGCTGAGGTCAGGTAACACCTGAACCCCCACATTCTTCTTCCCAAACCCAACCATATTCAGTTCCGGAGCAAAACCTCTATTTTCTGTCCCAATTTTCCAGATTTTGTGGGAAGGGAGGGAGGTTCTGAGTGTCTGTTCCACCACCCTGATTAACTTAGGGTTTCTCTTCTCCTCTTCCTGATCCAACAGGGGAGCAGGGGCAATTCCAGAGCCTCAAGAAGTAGCTGCCCACCCCGGCAGGGGATAAAACTGTTTACTCCCCCCAGAGTGTGTGGGATTTCAGCAGAGCCACACTCAGGGGACCAGAGGAGTGTCACTTGTGTCCCCAAGCAGGGCTGGCTGCCAGGACCTGAACCTGTGGTTCCAGAGAGTCTACATGTCCGTCTGGGAAATCCAACCTGCTGCCTGGAGCATGAAACCATCCCCAGTTTAAAACTGGCAGCCTTATTCCTCTGGAATGTCCCTTTGGATGAATGGAATAGCCAACCCTGCTGGATAAGCACATTAACTGGATGCTTTGCCCAAAACGATCAGAAGTAAAATAACTCTGCTGGCATTTAAATCACCATCATTCCCTGCAAAGGCAACGCTGTGGAGATGAACAGGAACATGGATTAGCTCCATGTGCTCCCACAGCCGGTGTGAGGGCACCACTTCCAATCCCATTCCAGAGGTCACCTCTGGCAGTTCAGTGCAAGAGCTGGAGGAGAGTTTGTCACTTGGACGGGCGGTGACATGGCCGTGACGAACGTGGATGTGATCCCACAAAGTCTGTAACAATTATTTAGGGATGCTGCACCCCCAGGGCCTGCCTGAGCAGAAAAGGAACAATCTCAAGCATTTTTTAACAATTGCCAGGTGGTGATTTTTATGAAGACCATTGAAGACTGCCATGATCAATTGTCAACGATAATATTTTATTCATTTTCCCAGCTACCAACTGCCTTTAAATATCTTTGAATCACTGGTGATGAACAGCAACAATAACCATAACTGGGTCACTGCAGCTTTAATCCCCACTTTCACACCTAAACTGAAACAACTGAAAATCAAATCAGAAACAAAGCAGCGAAACACACCTTAAATTTCTGCAGCAGTAGCTCTGCTCTAACCCTCCAGAGGTAATTATCATCCTTAATGACTCCAGATATGATTGAGGCTTTTAACAAAAGGAATGCTGCCTTGGAAGCTGCTATGAAAAATTGTCAGCTGAGGAATAAATGTGCTTTATTAATGATGAGTACGTGAGGGGATGTGCAAACTCTGCCCAGACAGAGCTGGGAAAGGTGAAATTCCTTGGCTTTTACAGGGAGGAAGGTGCACAAGAGGCCCCAGCCAAGGCTGAAGGGAAGGATTTGGAACCATCACCTCAAAATCAACAGGTCTGGCAGAGGAGGGTTTGGATTGGGATTATTTGGGGGGTAGGAATGGATTTCCTAATTATCAAGCACCGATGTTTCTAAATATTGCTGTTTAAACAACAGCTCTTTCCACATCTAGTGTTGTGGGTGCTGTAACCAACAATCAAATTATTAACTTACAGTTTTGAGATTGAAATGAGTCAAATCAGGCCCAGTTTATCAGGTAAAATAATTCCATTTTTTGTACACTATCAATTCTCACATTTGTCGTTGAATAACTTGTGAAAACATTTTTATTTCAGCACTGGGAAGGGCACTGCTGGTGCTGAGTTAGAAGAAATCAGGGATGTCACTAAATGCCTGAAATAACAGAGCTGTTCTTTGTTTTTCCCCAAAGGATTTTGTGTAACTCAGGACCAGGCTGCTCTTCTGTGTGTAAGACATGGAGCAAACTAAAATCACCCACTCAGAAATGAAACACTATTGCAAAAATTACTCCAAATTATGTTATTTCCAGACTGTAGCACAGTATACCTGTAAGGATGTGATCAAAAAATTAGGAACATCCACATATCCAAGTAACAGTCCCAAAAAGAAAATTCACCTGATCCTGAGAGATGCCCTGTAGATTGCTTTGCATTTTGAATTTCTAAAGCAAATACCAAAGCAGTGATTATGATCTGCTAATGACTTTTCCACCTACTCATTGAAACTGTTCAAAAACCTCGAGGTAAAAGTTTGAACAGAAACAGTTTGCCTGGGATACTTTCTCTGGAATTTTTAAAGACGCATTTTTTTTTTTTTTAGAAGAAAGATTTCAGCGAATAATAAAGACTCTGAAGATCAACCTTGCAAAAAAATTCCTGCTGAAAACTCCTCCCGTTAGGACAAGGCTGTGCCGAGCCCAGCGGTGGGGATTGCTCCCAGGGGAGGCAGCAGCTGCAGGGCTGGAGCTGGACAAGCTTTTCCCTGGAATGGTGTTCACATGTGTGCAACACGCAGGAAAAACACAGATGCGTTTATGGAGGATGAAGGGATATTGTGCCGTGCAATTATTTATGATGCTACAATGCTTTTCTCTTTCTTGTAATATTCCTGAGCAGTGCTGCTCACCAGAATGAAGGATAAGCCATGGCTTCTACCCACCCTTGCCTTCCTGACATTCACAGATTTGCAACAATTATTCCTAAATACTACAACAGGTATTATTTAAAAAACCCTTTTTATTACCCTCTGTTCTGTAGTGAAAGCCATAAAGTCTTTTTTTGGATCATAAAGGAAGTCTAGGACAAATTGGGAAAGGAACAGTTATTTCCTGAATCTGTCAAGCACCGATGGATTCCAGAAATTGTCCCAAATTCACCTTGTCCATAAGAAGAAAGGAAAGCTGACCCAGGAAATAGCAGGATCAGAGAATCCTGGAATGATTTGGATTGGAAAGGACCTTAAAACCCACCCAGTGCCACCCCTGCTAAGGGCAGGGACACCATCCCAGGCTGCTCCAAGCCTTGTCCAGCCTGGCCTGGGACACTGCCAGGGATGGGACAAATCTCAGAAGTATCAGATGGATCAATATCAGAAGTTATCTTCCACCAGAAAAAGGGTTTGTATGATTGTGAGGACAAAAGAACATTAGAGAAGATGGGGCAGAATGTGCAGAAATAGCAGCAAATTTGTGCAAGAAGTGAAAACAAAGGACCTCAATGGAGCATTGACTGAGGGGAGAATTCCTCTGGGAATGATCATCACATTATGAAGGAAAGGAAATCCTGACAGAGCTGATTGAATCCATATTCCAGGCAATTTGTGTCATACTTACACCAGGTATACACCAAGTATAAGAGCAGAGCTCACAATCATGCTGCTCCCCAACAGAATGGGGTAAAACTCCACGGAACAAAATTTAATTTTTATGTTTAAAATTCACAAACCTCAGTGATTGTTGTGCCTTGACCAAGTGGTCAGTGTGAATTCTCAGTAATTCTCCCATTCTCGCTCTTTCAGCACTCTCAGCTCCACTACAAATTATATGATTATGAAAAATGAGCTCAGAAGTTTTCTGTCGAGGGGGTTTTTCTTCCAGCAGGAAAACACCAGCAATCACCAAGCTTTTCCACAAAGAATTCAGCTCAAATCAAGATAGATCTCAACTTTGACACTAAAAAAGAGCAGGGAAACAGATTAGCTGGCAGCTTTTTAAGCAGCTGGCAGGGAATAACTATAAATTCGCTTCTCCCACTGGCTCCCAAGGAAATTTGCTTTCCTGATTACTGGAAAGAGACTCAAAGGGGAGGTCGGTGCAATCAGAACATTCTGTGGTGCAGCAGCACTTCAGAAATCCCGAGATTTAAACCACCTTTACTGTCCAATCATCCCTTTGAACTTCGGACGGAGTTGTTTCAAAAGGAATAAACTTAAGTCCTCACGTTTATTCGGTCTCACCTTTGTGGTTTTTTTAGTAAAATATTTCCCCCCATTGTCAGCGGCAGCCGCTTTGGGGGGGGGTTCTCAGTTTCCGGTTTCGAGGCGAATTGTTTCATTTTAACTCACAGCTCGTACTTTTAAAATTGGTTTAATTTTAATTTCACAACCTGGCTATTCCCAAGGAAATAAACAACCCAGGGAGACGCTCCCACTCCTAATCTCCCTGCTGGTGCCAAGGTCACGGAGGGAACGCCGGGTCAGTGCATTAAGCCCTGAGTGCCAGTAATAGCTGCTCTTGCTTGGAGATGTCACTTTGCATTTGTCTGGAGAAGTCAGCAGAGGAGTTCAAGACGCCCTGATGGAGGTGATGAGCAGAGTGTGCCATTTTTTAATCAGTAAATTGGTTTACAGCAGCGAACTTTCTGTTCAATGGGCTCGCAGCATTAGAGCAACTTGCAAGAAATCGCGTTTTGCCTCAGAATTATTCTGTTCACTAAGAACTTGCTTCGTGCAGGTTCTTTTTGTATATTCCTAATTCAGGTCCAGGCTCTGGGCTTTATCTCAGATGTGAGATGATAAGAAAACACCCCAACTGCAGTTAAACAGGGTGGGTAAGAGCCAGGCTAACCCACATTGTCCCATCCCTTCTCCAGTTTCCCAAGAAAGGCAGCTCTTATAACTCTTTTTCCTATAAATATCCAAAATAATTTAGGCATTTTAATGTCTTGGGCTCCTTTAAATCACAGCTTTATCAGAAAGCTTCAAAACGTGTCTTAATAAAGTACATTTTTGGTCTGTATGGGTTCGTTGGGGATTTTTTTAATCAACCTTGTTGTGCAATGTGGCGAAACATCTGAATTCCCAGCATTTCTTCCAGAGTATTTTCTTCCGGGGAAGGAACATAAGAGGTGAAAGAATGGGAAGAGCTGTAGGATCTCTGCTCACAGTGTGCTCTAAAGGCCTCAGGAGTGGGCATGTTGACTATAACCAGATGGCTGCTAAAATATTCCCATCTCCAGCACAAACAATATTCCAGTGACTCCTGCTTTTCTCAGCAGTGTCACTGCTCTGTGCCCCCGGCTTTGTCAAGCGTCCCATACAAAGTGACTTCCAATTTTTCCAAACCTTTCTGCCCTCCACAGCTCATCCCCACATCCCCAGCTCTGCAGCAATTCCTGCTCACCCCACTCTTGGTTACACATCTTCCAATGGACAGGGTTTTGCTGGTAGGAAAGGGTTTAATTAAGCTGTCATCTTAATGAACAAACCCAGCACAGCAATGTCAGGGCTCCAAAATTATCTTGAAACACAGAATCTTTTATAGCACAGAGCACAGCCAGGGATGTTAGGAGAGTTCCAACAGATTTAATATATTTAATAATTTAACTAACATATGGATTTAATAAATATTGTGATGTGCAAGGGCAGACCTACAAAGAAATTCTGATGTCCCAGTGCCCCATCCTGCTCCATTGCACCCAAATTCCTGCTTCCCACAGCCCCCAGCACCCTGCTCCCCTTCCAGCCAGCCCCACTCCTGGTCCACCTGAGCTCTTCTGCATCCACCTGCTCAATCCTGGTTCTCAGACCCCTCTCTCACTTCCCCCTTCATTCCCCATCTATTTCAAATTCTTTCCATGTTTCCAGGACCTACACTGGGCAGAAGTTTCCTGGGAGTTTGGTCACTTTTGCTGTACAATCATAGTGATTAATACAAGTTTGCAAACATCAGTTTGTCACATCCTGGCTGATGGAATTATTCATTGTAGAGGGCAAATTCTGTGTGAGAGCTTTGATTATCCAACACCCATTCCATGGGACAATCCATGACAGGTCTCAGCCTCCCCTGGAAGGTGGAAATCATCCCATTCCAGCCAGCTGAAAGGGACTGAATCATTTCTCTGATTGCCCACATCTCCCACAGAAAATACAGGGCAGAAAAGGTGATTAGCATTCCAGTTAACAGAGCCTAAAGTTATCAGTAATAAATCCATTAGAACTTTTAATTAAAACCCTGAAACTAGTCAGGCAAAATCCACCCCATACAATAAAATAAATTTATAATATCAGTAATAATTAGCAATGCATCCTGTAGGATTAAAAATCATCCAAATAATTACATTTTGAAGTATTTTTAAATAGGTAATAGACTGCTTCAAAGACACTAATGAAATTATATTCAGAACCTGTAGGCTACTGCCCAGGCAGGATATACTCTGAGCATAGTCTAAAATAATGAACTTACAAGTAATTAACAAGTAGCAGGCACTGGATAATTACTTTTAATGATCTTGCCTTCTTGAAGATAACAAAGATTTGGGGCCCCTTTGAGCAAAATTTGGTGACAGTCACACTTTGTGTGTTGCCCACTGCTCCCAACATCCAAAAAGGAACAGGTTCTAAGTATTCCAAGAGTACAGGGGCACACAATTAGTCTGGAGCCCAAAATCCCCATTGAGGGAAACCAAAAATAAATTCAAATATCAGTTGTCCAGGGTGATAAGAACCGGTTTTACCAGCAATTGCCAAAATTCAAGTGGTGTTATATAAAGGCTCAATGGGCTTGGTCAATATTAGTCTAAAATCACAGGGAAAATGAATCTGCAGGACAAATTCCTGAGGTGGTTGGAAGTTTAGGGGATTTCCCTTGTTGTCTGCTTCCAGAATTTTGGTAGAAAATATGCAAAAGCCTGAAGAAAGGGAAGAGAATGATACAGCTTCCATGAAATGAAAGGTTAAGGGACAGAGCTCCACATTTCCAAAGCAGCTCCACTCCACTCTGGCTCCTTCCCAGCCCTGAGCTGAGCAGGATTTCTGGAAACTCCTGGGATCTCAACTGCTCCACCCAGCCCCAATCTGCCAAACTGGTTCATGAACAACCCCAGGCAGAGATGGATGGAGCTGCAGGACAGAGGAAAGCAAAGCTAAAAACCTCCCCCAGTAGGAAACAACTTCCTGGGAAAATTATCAGGTGCTGAGGGTCAAAATTAAAGCTTAATTAAAATACACACCGACATTAAATGGACAAGCTGAACCTTTTGTACAGGCTTAGATGAAATGATACCACTTTAAAAATCTCTCTGTACAGCACTAAATCTCCAAAACTCAAAGCCCAGAAGCAATGCATTACTTTGCCCAAAATAAAGATTTGTCTCAAAATTCAATCTGGGGTTGAAAGAGAACGATTCATTTCTAATTTTCTGTTAAAAATTCCAGAATACCACGACAGCACTGCCAAAGCTGAGCGTGGTCAAGCATTCTCGGGTATTTATCAATATCCTCTTGTCATTTAGATTATCTAAAAGCAGCACAGCGGGTGAGATTGGCAGATGTTTGGGGCTGAGGTGCTGACAACAGCTCAAAAGTGCACAGCCAGAATTGCCCTCAACGAGGAGAATTTAGGAAATAAAGCACCTGAAAAAGCAAGTGGCTCCTCCTCACCTGTCTAATGTGATCAATGGGAATTTGCCTGTTCCTGAAGGCATTTGTCTGATTTAAGCATTTCTTTGTTATCACAGAGTCATGGAATGGTTTAGGACACCTTCCACTATCCCAGGCTGCTCCAAGCTCCATCCAACCTGGCCTTGGACACTTCCAGGGATCCAGGGGCAGCCACAGCTCCTCTGGGAACCTGTGCATCACCACCTTCCCAGCCAGGAATTCCTTCCCAAGAGCTGAATTATATTCCAATGTACAACTGGGCCAAAAATTAAATTTTTTTCCACACCGTCCACTGGTTTTTCCTGGATATCCATCCAACACCGAGTCCATAGGCTGCACATCCACACAGAGACTGAAAATAAACACACAGTGCTTAATAGCAGAATGCAAAACAGTCATTAGAGGCAAATGTAATGAACTGTTAAGTCTAGACTATTCCACAAAGACTGGCAATAGGCTGGATTTTGAGCTCTTTTATGATGTGTTCTGGAATAAAAAGTAACCAACATGAAAATGAAGTCTAAGAAAATAAAATCCCTCAGAAGATGTTGCAGTTTTAAGGAAGAATGATAAAAAATGTTTTAAAGAGGAATAAGAGAGAAAGCAAACTGATAGAACTGGATGGGAAAAAAAAAACCTAAAAATAAATTTATCTGAAATGGTTCTTCATGAGAAAAGTAAAATAAATAAAACCCAGTCATCAAGGTAGTGGTGAAGAGCAGCGCTGTGAGTGAGAACTGAGCTTGGCAGGAAAATAAAACTGAAATGATACAAACTCGCATATGCTGAGACTCCAGCTGAGGATTGTCATTGCCACAAAGATTTAAATTAATGACAGGAGATTCGTGGAAGAATAATAAAAAATTTAAGTAAGCAGGAACAAATGAAAAATCATTAAAACTTCGAAAAAACTCAGATGTAGACAGCATAGGTTAACACAATCCTGAAAAATTGGGGGGAAATGAGTCCTGCCTATTCATTTTTCAATGGGATAAATATTAGTGCTGCAATTGTATTTCACTCCCTGGAGTTCTGTCGTTGGCTTTATGGGGCAATAACCTGATGTAGAAGTAGGAAGGGAGAAATTTAAGGTACAATCAGAAGGCAGTTTCAAGTCTGACTTGTTAAATCCGTTGGCAGTGGGGAACTTTGACCTGAAAAGGCCACGTAAAGGAAATTGTGGAGTTCAGCACGTGGTGCTTCCAACAGCCTGGCAAACAGCCTGGCAAACAGCCTGGCAAACAGCCTGGCAAAGCCATGGCAGGTGCAGTCCTACCCTGTCAGCTGGGCTTGGTGCCCTCAGCAACCTCTGGGGCTGGAAAATTCTCCAGTTCTCTGCAATAATCTCAAAGTTCAATAGATTGGCCAGAGCCAAGGCTGGTATCCAGCAGCAGGAATTCTAACAGTGATCCCAGGCTCTGGGCCTGTGTCCATCCCTTCCCTGCATGTGGACACACACATTCCCAGAGCTGGGGAATTCCAGCTTGGGAATTCTCTCCAGGCCTGGATTTCTCCTGACTCTCAGCTCCATTCCCAGGCTGCCAAGCTGACTGCAGCTTCAGTTAGGGAGGAGTCTCCCAGGGTGACAACACGGTGACAAACAGAGTGGAATTCATCACCAACATTAACCCCTGGTGTCTTTCCCATAAAATACATCCTGAGGTGCTGTCCCAAGGGTGTTTTTCCCCAATGGTCCAATGAGCTCCTGTCCTGTCCTGGCTGCACTAACACACTTTAAATACAAATTGTCCATTCAATAAATTGGCTTTTTTCCCCCAAAGAGCTCCGTGGGTGTTGCTGTCCTTTCTCACTCTTTGCAGAGCAGTGACCACACCTGCATTCCTCTGGCTCTGAGGCACCACCAGGTCCAGTTTCCTTTTCCTCCTGCTTGGTGTGGGTGGGATTGAGCTGGAATGAGGCAGCAACACCCGGGACAAACTGATGGGAGCTCGTGGGTTGTGCACAGAGCTCGGTAAGATCCCAACCTTTTGTTGGGACGTGTCCTCACATCACGGCAGAGAACCACAGAATCACTGGAACAGGACTCCAACACTGAGTTCAAACGTGTGACAATCCTCACCTTGTCACCCAGCCCGGAGCACTGAGTGCCAAATCCAGTCATTCCTTTAAAATTCATGGTGCACAAGGGAATGCTGACCAAATTCCTGTCCCTAATTACTCTTTTTCAACAGAAAAAAAAAAAAAAAAAGCTGGTTTAGAAGAAGCTCATTTAGAATTTGAGGTATCTGTGATGATGTTGGGTAGGAATGTGCTGTCACCCCAAAATGAGCAGCAGTCCCTGATGATGGAAAGCCTCCCCTGGCTCCCAGAGGATGTGAGCAGAGGGAAAGCAGCACTGCAGAGACAAAGTGGGCACAAGTGGAGCTTTGGAGGAGCCTCAAGCACTTCCCAGGACTCAGGCCCCAAGCTGGAAGAGTTCCCCTGACAAACACAGCCCTGCAGAGCTGCCACTGTTTGTAGAGCTCCAGGACGCTTCCCAAGGCTCCATAATTCCTGTTTGCAGCCACTCCTGCCTTTGGATCAAGTCTGGAGAAAAACAGGCAGTAATCGAGCTCAATGTGGGATTTTTTGCACTTAAAGCAGAATTATATGGACTTAGATCACCTCTGCACCTGAAGCAGGCTCATATTGACCAGGGTGGTGTGAAAGACCCCCGGCCATCTGGGATTTTTATTGAAAGAAAAGAGCCTAAGAAGCAGCTAATACTCACTGAGCAGCTGTGCTCTGTCTCCAAGGAGAATTATGGGACAGGCACTGCATGAGTGGCCTTGCTCTGGGAGGATCTGATTAGAAACACTTTGGGGAGGAAAAAAAAAATAAAATGTTCTCCATCAAATAAACGCTTGGAGAAGGGGATTCTGGATGTATCCTGGCACGTTTTCTTTTCTGTTGCAAATACAGGGTGAGTGCAGAAACTCCTCTGTTTGTTATTGTAGAAGTAATTAATTCTGGCTATAGAATAGGCAGTGGAGCTAATTACAGACGGAAAGTAGCTATAAAATGAATTAAAATTCACAAGCTAACATTGCTAAAGGAGTTGACCATTTATTTTTAATGCTTTTAGGAGCATCTACACTTGGAATGAGGAGCATAACAGCACCCAGCAAAAACTTCTCCTTTGAAGAATATAATTTTAAAAAGTGAAATGCACAGTGTGAGTGCATTTAAGATGTTATTTTACATGTTCTCAAGCTACTCCTGACACATGTGGTACAAATTCTGTTGTCTTTGAAGTCATAAGCTGACTGTGACACTGGAAATATACTGAGGATTTAGTTAAATTCTACCTTTACCTACATAAAGTTGTAGAAAATATCAATTATTTCTGAATTTGGTTAATTATTTATATCTAGCTAAAGTGTTTGAACTGAAAAGAAATAAATTGTGTTGCTGGAATACAATTCTCCATTTCTGCAGGCACCACAATTAAATCCTGCACAAATACTGCAGCTGTAAAATTGTGTTACACCCCTGGTGATACAGCTGAAAACCTCAATTTCTTAATATCTGACACAATCTCCACATTCTGAATTTCTCTAATGCACAAAACTTTTTTCTGATGTAATATTTTAAACACCTGTAAAACTTAATGAATGGACCTGATATTTATATATATATATATATATATATATAAATCCTCACTCCTTTCTGCTAATAGAAGGAAAAGATTTTTCTGTGGAATTGATTCTCCAAGTTTTTGAGAGCTGCTCTAACAGACAGATCCCAAGGTGGAAGAATCAAGGATACCAAGGTTTGTTGTTTTGTTTAATCCCAATAGAAATGAGAAAAATAATAGCAGTTCTCATTTATATAATTTTTTTTTTGTACATGAGGGTGCCTAGTGCTTACAAATGATCTTGGATGGTAATTTTTGTTCACGTGGCACTTTTCTAAAATTGAAGAATGAACAAACGGGAACAAACAACCTGCAATAAACAAATGGCCGTTCTTTTCTTCCAAAGATTTTATACATCAGTGGCTTGAAATAATATGGATGCTATTTCCAGCCACTTAAAAATAACTCCTAGTGCAGTATTTTCTTGTTACTATTGAGGGTGGGAGCAAGAATAGCTTTCCAAAAGAATATTTGGCATAGGAACAGTGTGCTATATTTTTTTTTTAATAAAAGATCTCATGACACAAAGGCATCTGCGACTCCAGGATATGGAAATCCAGCTGGAACCCTCACATGAAAAATGCACCTTATATCCCCCAAAATTCTTGATTTGTAAAGAATCATTATAATGATGTGGGGTTGGAAATATTAAATGGACTTCAACAAGTTGATTTATGGTAGCAAATAAAAACATAGTCACAGGCTATCAACACATTACTCAGTGCAGTGTTTACTACATGAGTGTAAATAAATTTCTTCCAGTAGATCTTTATTGGGAGCTGCCAGTCTATTTCTACTTGAGGCTTAGCTGGTTAGATCCTGACCTGGTGCAAAATAAAATAATTCACAGGATTTCTTTACAGTGAACGTAGAGAATTAAAAATAAAACAAACTGTGCTGGCATTAATTCCTTTGTTGATGATTAACTAAGAAGTGCTTTCTGCCACTCTTCATACTTAGCCCAGCACTGGATTCTTCCCAAGAATGTCAGCAAGTCCCTGCTGAACTTTCTGATCCCCCACAAAGCCCAAAATGTCGTGCAGGGTTATCAGGATGCCTGCAGGGCACCCGGCAGTGACTCCGTAAGGACAGAGCAGTTTAAAAAGAGCCCGAAAGAAATAGGAAACTGCAGCAAACCCCAAACGGCTGCAATGATCTCACCCTGCATTTCAAGAGTCTCTGTAGTAGCAGGAAAGAGAATATTGGGACTATTTTGGCCCCAGCTATTCATGGGGGTTGGTTTGCTGTCTGCAGGGAAAGCTGGGCTGTGGGAATGGCTTTGGAGTGACCCAGTGCCACAAGGAGCAGCTACAGCGCTCAGTGGGCTCAGAGAGCTGAGACAGCAGCAGGAGCAGCTCCCAAAATCTGACCTGGAGATCACTGAAATGGTTCGGAGATTTCACAGGAGCTCTTCCGACAATCTCACCTGGAGATCACTGCAATGGGTCAGAGATTTCACAGGAGCACTTCCAAAATCTGACCTGGAGATCACTGAAATGGTTCGGAGATTTCACAGGAGCACTTCCAACAATCTCACCTGGAGATCACTGAAATGGGTCAGAGATTTCACAGGAGCACTTCCAAAATCTGACCTGGAGATCACTGAAATGGTTCAGAGATTTCACAGGAGCTCTTCCAACAATCTCACCTGGAGATCACTGAAATGGGTCAGAGACTTCACAGGAGCACTTCCAAAATCTGACCTGGAAATCACTGAAATGGTTCAGAGACTTCACAGGAGCTCTTCCAACAATCTCACCTGGAGATCACTGAAATGGGTCAGAGACTTCACAGGAGCATCTCCCAAAATCTGACCTGGAGATCACTAAAATGGTTCAGAGGCTTCACAGGAGCATCTCCCAAAATCTGACCTGGAGATCACTAAAATGGTTCAGAGGCTTCACAGGAGCACTTCCCAAAATCTGACCTGGAGATCATTGCAATGGGTCAGTGATCTCACAGGAGCACCTCAAACAATTCAACCTGGAAATCACTGCAATGGTTCAGAGATTTCACAGGAGCACTTCCCAAAATCTCACCTGGAGATGACTGTAATGGGTCAGAGATCTCACAGAAGCATCTCCCAAAATCTGACCTGGAGATCACTGAAATGGTTCAGAGATCTCACAGGAGCACTTCCAAAATCTGACCTGGAAATCATTGCAATGGTTCAGAGATTTCACAGGAGCTCTTCCAACAATCTCACCTGGAGATCATTGCAATGAAAGCACTGAAAGGTTTAAAAACTGCAAAAAAAGCAGCTCTGGCTGCAGTTCCCCACTCTGTCCCATACACACTCATTTGTCATTTCAATACATCACCCGGTAACATTTTTCACTGAATTGCTGCATTCTCCAGCTGCATTTCAGTACAAAAACTGTGACATGTTTCATTTGTACCTGTGCTGGGAACTATTTAAGTGGGATTGGTGGAGCTGAGAGGGATGGAGGCAGGAAAGAAACACCTCCATTCCTCTGTCAAGGTGAATCCCACTGGAACTCAGTGGGCTCTAAGTGAAATCATGGAATTGTGAATGTTGGGAAACATCTGTGAGATCAAATCCAGCCATCACAATCACAGTGTCCATCACAGTCTGTGTCCTCCAGTGCCACATCCACACTTTTTCTACTCCACCACTTCCCCGAGCTGTTCCAGTGTTTTACAACCCTCTCCTTGAAGGATTTTTTTCCTAATATCCAATTTAAACCTTCCCTGACACAACTTGTGGCCATTTCCTCAATTGTTACTTTTGGAAAAAAATTTACTTTGGAAAAAAATTTGCTTTGGAAACACAAAACTGATGCTGTGGACTTTGATTTTCTTATATCCAAAGACAGCTCTTGACTTCATATTCTGTTCTTAACCCTTGTTTAATAATCCAGAATATTTATATTGCTAAATAATAATTCATAACAATCATGTTGGCTCGCAAAGATTCAAAGACATTTTCCTACTTAACTATTTGCATTCTATAGCTAATAATTATCAATTTTAGTGATCCTAAATATCTTACTAAAACAAATGGACAGAAATTGCATGGAAGAGAGCATAAATTACATGGACTGATAGAATTCAGACAGAATACACAGATTTTGGGGCTCAAAGCCCTTCCTCAGGAGAAAAAGTGCCATCGAGCTTTTTGTACTTCTACAAGTGTGTTTTTCTGATTTATGGTATTTAAGAGGAGATCTTGAAGTGTAAATTTTGATAATTCACTTGTCAGGTATGACAATATCTGCTGTGAAGTGATAAAAGGGGAGGGCAGAACTGAGATCTCGTTCTGATTTGTAAAGCACTACAGGGAGCAGACCCCCAAGGAGCCCTCACTGCCAGCAGATGTAAAAGTTCCTGTGCTAAGATGTTTGGAAGCAACAAAAAACATGGACAGGCAGGAAAACTGAAATTCAGAACTCCCATCTCTGAATTCAAAATTGTATCAATGCATCTGGGTTGATTATTCAGATACAGCAACCAAAAGTCACTCAGCAGGGAATAGAATCTGCTGCAACATTCCTGCAGCAGCCTTTGGAATCTTTTCTCCATGGACCAAAAAAACTTCCCATTTCAAGAGCTTGTGAGAAAGACAGCAGGCCACTATTCTATTTTCTTGAGTTTTAGAATAATGAGACTTAATTTCTTGCCTAGAAGCAAAGAAAGGGCATTTTTAAGGCAAATCATTTGATGTAATTCTGTATGAAAAAAAGCAGATTTTTCATTAAATTCGAATTGGCAGCAAAAGCTGCAGTGTAAGCCCAAGGATATATCAAAACCTCTCCTCAAAAGCAGGGACTTTATTTCTGATTTATAGGATTTCTCGAGGCACGAAGCCTTGATCATTTTTTTTTTTTAAATCCCAAAAAATAGAGAAGTCTTGTGAAATACATGTGATAGAGTTTGTGGACACAGCAAACACGAGTTCAGCCACCACCCTTAACCTACAAGACTCAGACACAAGAAAGAAATTAAGACATGAAGCAAATGTTTCTGTCAATCCATCCACAGGATGGATCCTGAAGGATGTCGATGTCAGCAACAGAAGTGCAAAAACCAACAGAAAAATATTAAATTTACCACCAATTTTAAACAACCCCTGGAAATTGCTGTATAATTATTGATAATCAGGGGCTGTAGAGAGCTTATGGATAACTAAACTCTCACCAGCCAAGCAATGGCAGATTTCAGCATTAATGGATGGAGAGAATGGATTCCCCAGTAATTTCAAAGGCAGCAGAACCTGAGCTTGAGCTGTTACCCAACCTCTGCTCTCAGTGCCAAAGGTGATGAACTTCAGCATCCCCAGGGTGAGTCAGAGTTTGACAATCAGGAAAAAAACTCGTGGGATGAAAAGGACTGGACAAGTCATTCCCAGCACCACGAGTGTTCCAGGGCTGGAATTGCAGGGAAAAATTCCCCCTTGCTGAAAAAACAAAGGATGCCTGTGGAACATTTGGCTCCACATCCCAGCTCTCCCTCCACCTGTTATCTCTGTTATTTTTGGCACCAGTGCTGGGGGAGTCCAGTTGAAGTGTGGATTTCACTGCTCGACCTGTTGGCAAATTCCATCAAGGGAGGTTTCTCCGTGCCTGGTGTCACGGGCAGGGAAGTGCAAGCCATAAGAAAACAGGAAAATCAGAGGTGTGAGCCCCTGTCATGGCATTCCCTCCCAGGATAATGTGGGACTGTGAGAAGGAAGCCACAGGATGAATTCTGCAGTGCCGTTTGTGTCTCTGACCTCTCCCAGTTCTGCTGCTTGGGGTCATTTCCCTTTGGATACTCTCAAGCAGGCAAAGAATGGCTTAAAATGAGAATAAAACTCCTGAGCTGAAGACCAAGGAAGATTTTTGCACTATGGATTGGCATCAAAAAAATTCGATTTTTTAACTGGTTCTGGAGATGCCAGCAAAGGGAAACCACCAAGTGAATATGGCCCTGACAAAATCCCAAACTGGGGCTGAATAATGTTCATCACCTCGTTCTCCTGGCTCGGGGTGTCACCAAGGCCTGTAGCACCTCCAGCTCCTGCAATCAGCCCTTTAGGATCTTCCCGAACAGGAGTCTGTACCCTGAGCAGTGGTTTTGTGTGTTTTTTTAGGGTTTTTGTTTCACTTCAATAGCCACTGATGGTGATTTAAAAATCTATTCATGCTTTTGGCCTCCGCAATCTCCTGCGGCAGCGCATTCCAAAATTTAATTCCGTGCTATTTAAGAACACTCCACGTTTGCATACTGCCTGTTTCTTGGATATGAAAAAGGATGGAAAATGATGTTCTGTGCACCTTTCCCACACTATTCATGAATTCAGAGGCTCCCTCCATAACTCTGCATTTCGTGTTCTCATCGCAGAGTGGAAAAATCCTAAAGAATTCGATCTCTCCTCACAGAGCAGTTGCTCCATAATTTTGATCACTGTGTGTGCTCACTGTGACATCTCAGGTTACTGTCTAAGCCTTGCAAGACCACGAGGCTGGTTTAAATAAACCAGAGCTTTGCTGAAAATTGGAGTTACAGTTAAAAAAACAAATTATAATCACAGCTAAAAACACCAAGTTGTCTCTTTCATAAATACAGTGGAAAAGCAACCCTCACAAGTGACTAACAGCACTGTAATGCGATCTGTTGGTCCAAAGTTCTCTCTCTCATAGAAAAGTCTGTTATAAAAAGACTTTTTATGGTATAGAAAGTTATAAAAATATTCTCTCTTACACGTGAGAAGGATGCTGCCCTTATCTAGGGAAAAGCAGCAGCTCCAGACAGGTAAACTCTGAGCAGTGGAAGGGTAGAAATTCCCAGTGGAGAAATAGCACAGGGAGCACATGGGGCAGTAAATCAGCCCCTGGGCCTAAGGAGATCCCAGACAGGCAAAAAGCAGCAAACTGGAACAGCTGTGCCCCAGGAAAAGCAGAACAAATGGATTTGCCACCTCCTGACTCCAGGGATCCCAGTACCTCTGGAGAGAACAGCAGGGCCAAGCAGGGAAATTGGGAATTGTAAATTGATTTGCTAAACAAGATACAAACATCCAAAATGCTGCTTCATTTCAGTGCTAAATGTGTTTTGCTCAGAAAGGAGAGTAGAGATGACTGAAATGAACAGGAGAACTCTGAACTGGGCTGTGTTTCACACAGGTTTCCCAGACCTGGCACTGACCATTCCCAGTAAAACCCATTGGATCTGCCTCTCCTTATTTTTATTTACCCCAAACCACAGAGTGCAGCTCAGAGGGACACCCCAGACTCTGATGGGGTCCTGGTTTTGTGTGACACAGAGAGTAGAGCAGTTATGCAGCTGCTCAGGGGAACCCAAAGCAGCCCCAGAGAAACACCAGGATCCCAGAGGAGCCATGGAAAAGGTGCCCAGGCACTGGGAGGGACTGGGAATTGGAGCAGTCACCGTGTCTGGGTGACCAAGGAATGACTGCACATGGCACTTGCTGAAAATGGGATTGATCCAGGTTGGACTCGATGCTCTGGGAGGTCTTTTCCAAGCTGGATGATTCTGGGATGCTGCTGCCAGGGCTGGAGAGGACTGGGGCGTGGATGTGGGCAGCTCAGAGTGGCACTGCCATGCCTGCCATGAGACATCCTCTGTTCCCAGGGGCCTCTGCAAAATAAAATAGGTTGGGTGAGTCTTCAGCACGGAGTTGGAAGGTGAGAAGTGCTGAGAACAATTCCTGCAGGAATGGTGAGCTGAGCAGGACAATTCCTGCAGGAATGGTGACCTGAGCAGAACAATTCCTGCAGGAATGGTGAGCTGAGCAGGACAATTCCTGCAGGAATGGTGAGCTGAGCAGAACAATTCCTCCAGGAATGGTGACCTGAGCAGGACAATTCCTGCAGGAATGGTGAGGTGAGCAGGACAATTCCTGCAGGAATGGTGAGCTGAGCAGAACAATTCCTGCAGGAATGGTGAGCTGAGCAGGACAATTCCTGCAGGAATGGTGAGGTGAGCAGGACAATTCCTGCAGGAATGGTGAGCTGAGCAGAACAATTCCTGCAGGAATGGTGACCTGAGCAGGACAATTCCTGCAGGAATGGTGACCTGAGCAGGACAATTCCTGCAGGAATGGTGAGCTGAGCAGGACAATTCCTGCAGGAATGGTGACCTGAGCAGGACAATTCCTGCAGGAATGGTGAGCTGAGCAGAACAATTCCTGCAGGAATGGTGACCTGAGCAGGACAATTCCTGCAGGAATGGTGAGCTGAGCAGAACAATTCCTGCAGGAATGGTGAGCTGAGCAGGACAATTCCTGCAGGAATGGTGAGCTGAGAAGAACAATTCCTGCAGGAATGGTGAGCTGAGCAGAACAATTCCTGCAGGAATGGTGAGCTGAGCAGGACAATTCCTGCAGGAATGGTGACCTGAGCAGGACAATTCCTGCAGGAATGGTGAGGTGAGCAGAACAATTCCTGCAGGAATGGTGAGCTGAGCAGGACAATTCCTGCAGGAATGGTGAGGTGAGCAGAACAATTCCTGCAGGAATGGTGAGGTGAGCAGAACAATTCCTGCAGGAATGGTGAGCTGAGAAGAACAATTCCTGCAGGAATGGTGAGCTGAGAACAATTCCTGCAGGAATGGTGACCTGAGCAGAACAATTCCTGCAGGAATGGTGACCTGAGAAGAACAATTCCTGCAGGAATGGTGACCTGAGCAGAACAATTCCTGCAGGAATGGTGACCTGAGCAGAACAATTCCTGCAGGAATGGTGACCTGAGAAGAACAATTCCTGCAGGAATGGTGAGCTGAGCAGGACAATTCCTGCAGGAATGGTGAGCTGAGCAGAACAATTCCTGCAGGAATGGTGACCTGAGCAGAACAATTCCTGCAGGAATGGTGAGCTCACCATGGCCAGTGCACGTCCTGCAGCACTCAGGGCAAATTCCACGGGAAGTGTTCTGGCAGCAGAACTGGGGGGAGAACTCAGATTGCACAAATACAGCCCATAATAAGGTGAATTTTGGGCTCAGCTAACTGACTGACTTAATTAAAAGATCACTGCCTGGCTGGAGGTGTCTGCATTGCCACCTTTATGCTCCCTAAAACCTGTCACAAGCTGTCACACGACTTCCCAGGTAAATGGTCTCTGATCCGCCCCTGTCACAGAGATCCAAATTCCCTTATAATCAATACACTTCCAGTATGTCAATAATTTGCTTTAAACTTCAGCCATTTGACAGAACTGCATTAAGAAACTCTATGTGAAGCTTTGCCATGAGTTTTTCAGTTGTTAATGTCTCCTTCTGTATAACTCAAGGCCAAAACTGGCTTTTTTTGTTGTTGTTAAATTAGAACTTCTTTTCATTCCAAAGAAGATTTTTCTTGAAAAACTACTTGAGAAAGAGAAGTTTTCTCACAGTTAGGGAAAAAAAAATAAAATGGTGTTTTTAAATCAAGACATGAAAGACTCAAACAGAAGAGTTCAAATTCCCTGAACAGCTCAAATTCATAAACAGAAGCAAACTTTGAAAATGCACAGAGGGATTTATTCCAGATTGGCACATATGTTAGAGGAAATTAAGGTTTATTTATTATCATGAAATTAATTTTTTTAAAAAAAGGAAGAAAAAAAAGGAAGAAAATCAGTACTAAATTTACTGACATTTGACTAAGATCTATTTAAAGTGTTCTCACAGAAACCATCAAGTTTCAATTTTACTGCAACTGTTCTCACGAAGGATGTTTGGTGAGTGTAAATACATGTAGACACCAAAGTTATTTATTTTCATGCTGATCAAAACCAATATTCAGGATTTAACAAGGCTCCAAGATAGTAGAGCCAGTTAAGTAATAAAATTGATCATAAAAGTTTATTAATTTGCAGTTGTGATCAGGAAATGGGATTCAAATGAACCAGCTTAAATTAATTTCAAAATCTTCTCTTGCCCAACCATTAAATAAATTTTTAATGTGTCTAAAAGACTGTAAGTATTAAGATATGGCAAAAAAAAAAAATTCAAGCTGAGCATTTCTGTCTACCAGCAGTACATATTTCAGAATTGAAATTTTCCTTTCCTCTTCTATTCACCCATTTTAAGCAGAAATCATCGCTGAAAACAGCTGAGTCAAATATATTTTATTTGGTCTGTAATGAGCATTTTTAAATGCTTCCCTGACTGTTCTCAATAAACCACTTTGTAATTAGACCATTGAATTTGGAGTTGATTTGCCAATATCTGTGTGGATCACGGGACATGGGGGTTTTTTATCAAAACTGCCTGAGATAAGGAGCACAGCAGGTTTCTGCTGCTGTGCCTTCTGAATTCAGGTGAGGTGGAATCCTGAAACGTTATCAAAGCACTCCCAGTTTGCTTTGAAATCTAAGCAACCTAAAAATAGGCTGAAAGAGTTTCTGGAAGAAGGAAAGTGTGGAGTAAACTTATTTCAAAAGAGAGTTTTCCCAGCAGAACAAATAATCTTTGAGGCAGGAGATGAGAGATGTGAAAAAGGGAGATGTGCCATTAAAAAGTCTTTATTTTATAGTAAACAAGGTGTCTTGCAAAAGTAGCCTTTTATAAAAGACATAGGGATTAAAAAGAATCAGTTCTGCCAATGATAACCTATTTTTGAATTCTATTTATTTGCTATGTATGCTATCATTGTTTGTTTGAAGTGGTTTATAAAGATGCATAACAAAAAATAGCATTATAATATTAAATTAGTAATTGACCAGCAGATACATGGGATTTTCTTCTCCTCAGATTACCACTGACTTTGAACCAGATGCAGTTGTACTACTGGATTTATTACAGGAAAGATTGTGGGAACTCTGAGATCCCAAAAAGCCTCCCAGGATGGGAAGTTCTGTGTCCCCATATCCCAGAACCTGCTGGGTGCATCAGTTTTGTGCTTCCAAAGGATCCGTTCTCCTCCATGTCAGTTCAGTGGGATATTGAGATCCCATCCCATTAATTCCACTTGCTCTTCCTCATTTTTTGGGGTGAGGATGATTGCTGTGCTTCCCAGGCACTGCTAACAGTCCCTTCCTAAATAATCCCACAGAGGCAGACGAGGAGAAGAGAAGCAGCATTAATCAGAGGGAGGTGAAATAAGTAGAATTAGCACAAAATAGTCCAAAATAGAAAAGCTCTAGACCACAAGATGAGACTTGTTTCATTAGCTATAAGTAGCACCATGTGTAGGAGCATATAAAGTGTGGCTACATTTCAAATATAAAAATATTACCATGAGGCTTCTCCCTCCCACTCTATTATACTCTCCAAGAGAAAAGAGAGTAGGTAGACAATGAAATCCTTAGTTCACTGCCAAGAATTCCAGTGCAAACAAATTATCAAGAGAATCAGGTAAGAATAATGATGTGATATTGATAGAGAAAGCAGGAGCTCCGTATAAATTAGAGTTTAAAATAAACTGTAGGAGTGACAGAAGGAAAAGGTAAAAAGGCAGCAGAGAAAAATCTCGGTATTTTAACAGAGGGAAGGGATGGACACAGCAGGAATACACAGTGCAGGCTCTCCTTGGAAAACAGGAGCAGCAGCAACACAAGCCTCTCCTTATGGGAAAAAAAAAAAAAAATATCAGGGATTTCAGCAGAAAGTAGTTCCTGATTGCCAAAATTAGCCACTTGGAAAATAGACTCTACATTATCTTCACTAAACAGGGGAGAGCAGAGAGGGTGACTGTGCTGTTTCGAAGTTTGGGATTTGAGCAGCTCAGTCCATTTCCTGGGGCTCCTGGGAATATTCCTGGCGGCTCCTGAGCTGAGCACACCAGCAGAGGTATTTTTACCCTGCCTGGCTTACTTTCCTTCCCAAGGTTATCCAGTGTGAAGTGATCAGGGCTGAAATCCCAATTCTCCTCCTTGAGCAGACTCAGGGATCGTTTCCATTGACCTACTTTTCCTCCTTCTGGATACTCCTGTGCTGCTCAGTGCCTTCCCTGGCTGGATCCGACTGAAATCTGCAGGGAATTCCCAGGAAATGCAGCCCCTCTCACCCACCAAGATTTACTCATTCTGCTGGAAATCTATCTAGGAAGAAACTTGATCCTTCCCACAAATAGGTAAAGGAATAGTCCAGGGAAATCTGCCAAATTATAAATTATGGGATGGTTTTGTTTGGTCGTAGATTCAAATTTCAGCAGTTCCCTGAAAGTGTTGATGAGACTCACATTAAATCTATTTAATGCCAATTGGATCAGGAGACCCAAGGAATTCCAAAACATCATTGTTGAAAGTGAAAATAATTACAAGAAAATGAAAAAATTAAGGAAGAATGTGTTTACCAACACACTGAGTGTGCTCCCACTTAAAGATGCTCCAAGATGAAAAGTCAAGCACTTGAATAAAAAATTTCACCCTAACTCCTGAAGAGGTGAGCAGAACTGATGCAAATATTTTATATTATTTTCCCCCACAAAAGAAAACCTACCTGCAGAAATGTTCTGCTTTCCAGCTCTACAGATGGATTTTCATACAGAGAAAAGTAAAATTGGATTTAGCACTGGCCTTCATTCTTAGCAAGAGGAATGATTGGAAGTGGAGACATTAATGTGGATAATTCTTAAAGGATAAAAAGGAAAATTTAAAAAAAATATTTTGTGTATATGTAATATATGGGTCTATATGTATATGAAATAAATCACATGTAAATTAAAGAAAAAAACACACATTATAACCAGAGGAAAAAGTGTTCTAAAATTTTGATGACTTCCACATTTTACACACCTCAAAACCAAAATTTCTGTTAACCAAAGACCTGAACTAGATTTCATAAAATCAGGAGGGGTTTTGTTAAGATTTCTTCCCTCTGTTTTGTTTTTTATATGCTATTTTATTGTATATTGGGGCAGCATAACTGTTTCTCAAATAAAGCAAACAACCAATGATTAAAATGTCTTAATCCCCTGTGTCAGCAGTCAAAGATATCAGTAATTTTGATACAAATGTCCTTGAACTCGTGGAAATTAATGCTATAAAGAGTCTTCCTAAGCAGAGATTGCACAATAATAAAGTTACATAGATTTGTCAAAATGGATTCTTGAGCATTTAGACTATAATTACCCTTTTCCAAATAAAAATGTACCATATTATTAATGGTTTACACCTCTGGCCTACCATGCAATTAGAGAGCACTACAAGACTCCACAAGATTTATTTAACAGCCCCAGAAATTGGGTTTTGGGAGTGTCCTCACCCCGCCCTGGGGTGTTCAGGTGAAGTTTTCTCCCCCTCTGTGTCCATGCCATGGTTTGCTTTGGTGGAGTTACACTTTTGTGATTCTTTAAGCTCTTTACAAGTCCCTCATCTCATTTGCACTGCTGGAGATCTTTAAACCCACTCTCTTCATAGTTAAAAACAACGTAACAAGATTAGGCTGGGAGCCAAGGAAATCAACCCTGTGCCAACCAGGCTTGGAATTCTAATTAGAGCATCGTTTGTATTAACTTCCATTTCCCACCATAAGGACAATATTATCACTTCTGTGATTGTATCAGGGCAGGAATTATTGATTCCAGCAATGGATTGCAAGAGAGAAACCATAAAATGTAATCTTAACAGCACAGCTTGGGGGGAGGTTATTCAGACAAAAATATATATTAATCTAAAAATGCTTCATGCAAAAGTAAAAAGGAAACCCATTTATTAGCAAGAAGAATTTGATAAACAGGAGTATTCAAAAGAGTATTTATGTCCTAATCTAACACAAAGTCTTTCAGTGGGCTTGGAATTTGGCATTGGGTTAAATTTTCAGGTTTAAATATCACACCATCCTGTGAGCCATAACAGTGAGACATTAAACAAAGGAATTTTTAGGAAAAGGGAACTTTGTAGAAGGATGTTATTTGGTGAGTGATCTCTCCGAAATCCAACAAGATACCAGCCAGAACACTTTTTCATAGAAAAGAATAAATTTTAAACCCAAAATATATATTGTAATGGGAATTTGAATGCCCTAACTTACAAGAATCACAGGTACTAATCACTCTGTTGTATTGGAGAGTTTGAAAAGCAAGCACTGAAATAAATATTAAAAATACACTTACAGCACTAATTCAACCAACTACAACCAGTGAAATGAAAATAACATTCATATTCCAAACAGAAAATTGCCTAAATAACGGTATTATCAATACCTGGGTATCCACTGAAACCTTTGTCATTCTTTGCAAAATAAACTTAATACAAACCCAACAAAAGCTGGGGATGTGTGGAATGAATGTGTTTATCCCAATCGATTCACCACAGCAGAATCATATGTGAACATGAATCTCCAAGTGTGAAAACACTTATGGTGCATGTTCTAGCAGTTGTTTTGCAATGGAGATGCTATTTTTGTTTCCATATAGAGACAAACACAAAAAATGAAATTATAAAATCCTTTGAAGTTCACTATGCTAGAAAAAAAAATCATCTAAGCTTCAAAACTTTCGTGAGATTATTAATTGTGCTTTGAGTGATGGGTTTAGAGTTCAGATCATATTTCTACATGACAAAAACTGCCTGAAAAAACAATTCCGTTTTTCATAGGATAGCTCAAAATTATTTGTCACCTGTGAGAATTTAAGAACTTTTCTTCTCTATGACAGAGCAGGTTAAAAAATTTTGTGCAAGGAAGAAACTTCCCATAAAAACAGCCATGAAAATATCATTGAATATTTTATGAACTCATTTCTGTCCTGTGTCCCCAGGCTGGATGGGGTTTGGAGCATCCTGGTCTATGGAAAGTGTCCTTACCCCTGGTGGGGATTGGGATTGGGATTGGGATTGGGATTGGGATTGGGATTGGGATTGGGATTGGCATGGCATGAGCTTTAAGGTCTTTTTTTTTTTTTTCCAGGTTTCTGGGCAGAACTTCCCAGGTTCTGGCAGCCAAGTGGGAAATGCAGATGGGAACTTGTTGCTTTAGGCTCAAATCAAGCTCAGCTGTAACAAAACCTTTTTCAAATATTTTTCAAGCCTTTCAGGATTTATAAAGTTTTGCTTGGTGTTTTACAAGGCTCAGTTTCATTTAAGAAGTTAATTTCTATTTTGGAATACTCTGGAAGAAAACCAGCTGAGAAGAACTTGATTCTCCCCAGAAGTTTCTTTCCTCTGCAGCTCTTGTGAACATTGAGCAGAGCAATCTTACATTTTAATGCCTTCAGAACTAGGAAAGTTCCTTCCCCAGGAAAATATGATTGATTGTTACAATGACAGTAATTGCATTTTAGTAAAAGTAACCATTATGGTAATTTTCCTCCAGAAAGAGACATTTAACTAACTTAAGTAACTTGTTACTTTTCAACACATTAACTTTGACAAATTTAACATTACAAACGTACAGAGTTCACAGCCACAACAACGTGCATCACTTAGGGAGTGTGCACACTTTTTATTTCTATATATCAAGCAGTGTTTCCAAATAGGAGATGCTAAAAAAACTGTGCATACATAACACAGCATTAATTAAACTGTTAAGAGCAGCTCTAGCACATCCAGTGCCAAGTCTCCTGGTGAAAAATCCTGCCTTCCAAGCAGCAAACTTCACCAGCTTTTCATTTCGGGGATGCTTCCCAAGCACCTCTTGAATCCCAACCTCACCCCCAGAACTCTCTGCACTCTCAGAGAGCTCCTGCATTTTCTCCAATCTGTCATTGAGAAACATTTCGTGCCCCTCGTGTTGTAGTAACTTATTAAAAGTGTGGTTTCTGAGAATTAAGAAATTCCATCCTAAAATAATTTAAGCACCCGGAGTTTGTTTTGTACAACTTCACATGAGTTGAAATAAAAATGCTCTGCCTTTGCTTTAAAGATAATAATTATTCCTTGTGCTTTAAAGGGATTCTAAACTAGAGCTCAATGAATTTCCATACTACTGAACATTTCTACACTAGAAAAGAACTGAAATTAATCTGGATTCAAATTTCATTTTTAAGAAATTTCCTTTAAATGGAAATATCAAAAATTTGAATTTCAATCTAACAGATTTAAAATTTTCACTTTTCTAACTTCTTTGAAGGAACAGATTAAGTATTTAGCTGGCTCAGTCAATGGGTTTGCTTTCCTCTTATTTAAAGATCCCAGTTACATTTTTAAGGAAAATAACACAGATGCTATAAGAAGGAGGAGAGACCAGAGAAAATTACAGTGGGCTAAGAAATAAAAAGATTGTTAATCTGTATTATCTCAAAGTCTGTTGAACTGCATTTTCAGCAGCAGCCTTTCAGATCATTCCAGAAAAATCCTCGATTTTTCTTTTTTCTTATTTTTTATCTTTATTTTTAACTTTTGAGAACTTCAACATGTAAATTGGTCAATGATTTTTTTGGCTCTTATAACCAGAAATAGCTCTTAGGTTGTAAACTCTTCCTGAAAGAAAAGCCAAAACTTTTGAATAGTGAAAATAAATTGGAAATTCAAACGGTTCAAGGAACCTTTAATTCCAAAGTTTCCAGGATGTGGTGGCGTCCCCATCCCTGGAGGGAGTTAAGGGCTGTGTGGATGTGGCACTTGGGGACATGGGGCAGGGCTGGACTCCATGACCTTGGAGGGTTATTCCAGCTTAGACAATTCAGTGATTTTATAAGATTAAAATCTTTCCACTCCTGCTCATCATCAGAATATTTGAGAAAAAGCTCCAAATTCGTTTGGTTGTTCAAAGCTGAAGTGAAATCAGGGATAACTCAGTGGCTGCCACGCAAAGAGCCAGGACCCAGGACACACGTTGGGAGCTGACTGCCATCCCACCACGGAATTTGGTGAGATTATTTTTGTAACACGGTGTCCTAGTTACTGTTGAGAAGAGGAGAAAACTTCCAGTTTAGACAGAATTGGCAGGCGACCTCTATAATTAGTCCTTTATCTTTCCCGTGCCTCCTAAATGACACGAGGCAAACTCCACACCTGAATTTTGCTTGGCAGGGTGCAGAGTTAATTCTGCAATATTAGCTGGGAAATGGAGGGATCGGTGGTGCCCTTGCAGGTGCAGAGGTGATGTTTGACTCGGTACAATTCTGAATAATGTCTCCATCTTTGACCTAATGTTTAAAAAAACCCCACAAACAAACCCGTCAGCCAGGGGTGTTGTGTCACTTTTCTGCCCATGCCCACAAACTGCCTGTTCCCTGTAAACAAAGTTCTGTGCTTCTGTGTCTAACAACAAAATAAATGTAATTTGGGATGAGCAAGCCCCTGTAAATCCTTGTAATGCAAAGATAAACTCCTTGTGAAACTCACAGATTATTTTAGCAGAGTTTTGGAGAAAACGAGCTGCCCCAAGTGTCAGATTTTAACACTGACAAGTCACCCAAGCCCTGTATTATCCTTCCATTGTTTGGTTGCATAAATACTGACTGAAACTAGCAAATACAGAAAGTATCTGCTGTGAGAGGATAGAAAACTATTTCAGAGGGTGTGGGAATGTGTTTTGCTTAGAGACAGTTTGAAACTGAAGATACAACTTAATGTTTTTAAGAGAAAATTGGTTAAAGGCAGGCAGGTGATGGAGACAAAACTAGTCCAGGGTCACACCCTGGGTTCTCTCCAACGTGTGCCTTGGGAGTCAGGGCATAAAAATATGACCATTAATCCTCTTGTAGAATATCTGGCTGTTTAACAAGGAGCCAAAGTTTAAACTGCAATTCCTCAAGCCCTTTAAAAACCAGCCCTTGCAACAAAAAAGCAGCTCCTGGTTTTCTTCACACACTTGTTGTTGTCTCAGCCCTGGGAAGGTGCAGACCTTCAAGCCAGCAAAAATATTGGAGAGGCTGGGGAGGAGGCGAGTTCAGAAAGGAGTTTAGAGCTGATGGTTTTGGCTTCTTGGCTGGGCTGGTTTTAACCCAAATCAGTTCCCCAATCAATTAAATGTGCAGCTGCAAGAACATTTGTGCAGGGCAGGGCAGCATCTCTGGCTTATGCTGGCTTAAAGTGTTTGTGGAAGTGCAGCAGGAGTGTAACTGAAGAGCTGCTATAGTCTAACATTGCCAATAATCCACAAATGCCATTCCACAACACAGGAATAGTTAAAGCATATAAATGGCCTGGCCATGTGCTTGGCAGTGGGGCCTAACAGAGGAGAGCTTAGAAATTGCTGTAACAGCTTGAAAAATATCTGAGTTTTGAGGTAACTGCTTGTTCAAGAGCAAGGAGAAAACTCTGCTTCCCAGGCTGGCTGCATCACAGCGTGCTGGAGGAGAAATGTGCTCAGAGCAGCTCCTGGGAGGGAGCTGGGACTCACCTGGGCCACGTCCCCCCTCTCTCAGCCCAACCTGTGCTGCCATCACGGGACCCTCTCACAGCCTGACTCTGCCTCTTGCCTTCTCTTCCTCAGCCACTTCGAAACATTTCTGCTCCAAATTCCCATAACGTTCCAAAAGCAGCAGAGAATCCAACTGAGGGAACAGCAGAATCCATTTGGAAATGACACTCCCGTTTTTCCATGAATACTTTATTGTAATATCAACACAAGCCATGGACACTCTGATTGCTGTTTTTGTATAATTTCACAAAAAGTTGGACTGGACATGTGTAGATCCATATGTGTTGTCTTAACCTGGAAGCCCAAGCTCAGTGCCTCACTATGTCCTACATTTTCTACTCTGAACACTTCTTCTTCATTTCTATATTGACATAAGAATCCTACCACAAGTATTATTCCAAATATTGAAGCTATTTATAATGGAAAATAATGTAATTACATTCTAGATAAATTGTTTTAAACTTCAGCAGAAAAGCACATCTTTATCTGGAGCAAATCTCAAGTAGAATCTAATAACAAATCTGTAATAAGCTAATAATTAGATTCTCAAGTAGAATCTAATAATAATCAAGTAATAATCTAATAACAATCTGAACCAATAATGTAGAAGAAAAATCACCTGTTAACATATGACAGACACATGTTATATATCGTGCTCATCCCACTGAGTTTTTCTCAGATAACTTTTACAGGTAATAGCATGCAATGATTTAAAAATAATAGCTTTTTAAAAGGTAATTTCAATATTTTGAAGCTTGTTTGTTTAACATTTGGCAATAAATTTTCAATACAGACAGGATTCTTCCAGGTAATGCCAGGTAACATGGATGGAACATCCAGCCACATCTGAGTGCTCCCCTCCAGCAGCACAAAACACACACAGCTCAGGCTACTGCCTCATATTTTAATGATAATAAAACTTGGAAACCAATATAGATTGGGACTATTGGTTGTAACAGGTCATTAAAGTAGAAATATTAATCAAAAAGGAAAAACCTGCCTGCTCTCTTTGACTTACCTTAGCCTGAGAACTCCCATGGCAATGTCCATTAAACTTGGCAAGGAATGTTGTCTGAGCTTTCCCAAATCTGAAAACTCAGCAGGACCTAAGCAGTCAAACTTGGAGCATCTTTAACCAAAAAAAAAAAACAAAAAAAAAAAAAACCAAAAAAAGTGCCATGTACAATTCCAGGAGTGGAAAACCTGATCTTTCAACCCAAATTGCAGCCAAGCAACTGTTCCAGAGGAATAAGCCTTCAAACCCATGGGAATGTCTCTCCTGGGTGCTGTTTAAGCTTCCTTAATGCTCTTAATCCACCTTGATATTGAACTGCCAGACACTCTGGCACCCACCTTCCCACTTCCAAATAGCTGCTCAAGTGCTGGAGACTTTTTTTCTCCTCAGTGTAGATCCTGACAGCTCTAGGACACAACCAAGTTTTCCCCAGTTGTGTTTGTGGCCTTCCACCTCACTGGAAGTGCAAATCTTTGGTGAACTTTGAGAAAAAACAAAGCATGTTTTGGGGCAGGTTAAAAACTCCAGGATCCGTGTGTGTGTGTGTGTCCTTCAGTTTCCCTGTCTCTCCATATGAAATAAAAATACTTTTCCCCTTGCAGTTTCATGAAAGTTAATTAGTTGGTATTACTAAAACTGGGTGCAGGCACTGTGTATCACTATAAAATTAGAAGTACATTTTCATTGCCTAAAGAATTTCAAGCAAAAAAAAAAAAAAAAAAAAAAAAGAGCCTTTATATCAGAAAGGTTGACGCTGTGCACAAAACTTTGTAAGTAAAAGGGGAAAAAAAAGGTTAAATTTTGTCCATTTTAAACCAGCCTGAACTGAGAAAACTTCTCACTCTAGGGAGTAAACAGAATTTTGCCATCTCAGATATTAACATTGTCTGTTCAGTGTCTGAATTGGAATTATTATATAATAATTTGCAGATGAATTAACTCCAAAACGATTCAGCAGTAGAAGCTGGAGCAGGATTCAGCTCCCCAGTGGCCTGAACAATGGGTTAGGGCAGCAGGCTGAGATGTTCTGCTGCTTGCAGGAGAAAGATTCTGGGTTTGAATTTACAGGATTTAAAATCCCTGGAATGGCTCAGCCCATCCATTTTGTCAGAACACAATCACCAGAGAGAAATGTTCCAGCTGGATTTTCCTCGTGAAAAAAAAAAAAAAAAAGAAGTGGGCAGTTATTAGGGGTTCCCTGAGAGACTTCCAAGCCTAGGAACTTGTCCTTCTTAAAATCTGAAATAGGTCAAATTTGGGAGCCTTCCATACTTTTTCCTATGAAACCTGTAAGGTGCCAGATTTTCAGGAATTACAGCACTTGGGGAGAGGTATTATTTCTGTCACAGTGAACAGGAACAAAGGGGTCCCTGAGCTGCTGTTGGCAGGATTGTTTTAATGCTACTTAAATTCTGTGCAGAAATTATGAAATCTCTAAATCAGGGATTATGGGCTGCCACCAAAACACACTGACTTGGACCAATTCCCACCCATTGTCCCAGGGTCACACCTGTGACTTCATCAGGATTCCTGCTCCATTCCCACAGAACTGCCTCTAACAAAGGGCTCAGATAACAGCAGGAATAGCAGCAGCTACGTTTCTTTGAATGAAATGGGTCTCAAATCCTATTTCAATCATTTTCCTTTGCAGAAAAGATTTATTAGCCTGCTGCCTCTGGAAGCAGGACAGCTGCTTGTGCCATGTCATGTTTGTAAGGGTTAATTCTACACTCTCGGGCTCCAGTTATCAGCAATATAAATTATAAAATCATTACCAGCTTGTCCATTACCATGGATCTTCACCTTCCATTTGTAAAATTCCAAATGGCAATTTTTCAAATGCAATACTCATGGATTATTTGATAAATATTGACCTCCTGTTACCATCCCTTTCTGAAGCCAATTAGTCACATTCTGAAGCCTCAACTTCTTGGCATTTTAGCAAAACCAGTAACTAATATTTGAGTCCCAGCATCCTCCCATCCATCTGAACCTTCCAGAATTCCACTTCCCATCATCATTCTATAACGACACTGAAGGAAACTTTATTATTATCTGTTGAACCAAAACCTGGCATTCTTCATTTGTCTTCCCCAGCACTCATCTTCTCTGTGACATCGATCTGAACCAAAAAGTATTTCCAGGAATGTTCTCCTTACTGAGGTTTTAAATTACCAAAGTATCAGCCAGCTCTCCTGATCCCACCCTTCAGAAAGCTTGCAGGATATTTGGAATGACACCATAAGTAATTACAGCTCTTCATGCATTTGTATTTCAAAACAACCAGAAGTCATATCGACACAATAATTCTAAAGAGCACACAGTTGAATACTCTTAAGATCTGACAATCTCTCCACACTTGGCCACTTCACACTCCTACTTCTTATGACTATTGAATTACAAATTGTTGGTCTAAAATATTTAAGTCTTCATCAATAAATATATGTATAAAACCTTTCAAAGGCAGAGCAAAAGATCTTTAAAATCTGCTATCACTGTCAGGACGCTGTAGCAAAAAAAAAACAACAAACACTTGTCACATATTTTAAGAATCCTTCAAAAATAACGTTGAAAACACGACAATGTTGCAGAACTTTTGCATTCTGTGATGAACACAGAGTCAGCTTATAACTGAGTATATAAATTATGGTGTATTCTGAGAAGGAAAATCTCTACACAGACTTGGAGAGCCTTGTTTTCATAGCACAGACTGGGATTTTAGGAATTCAGCTTGGACTCCTCATGGCGCTCACAAAAAAAAAAAAAAAAAAAAAAAAGGATTCTACAGTAAAAATGAGGAGTAGAGAAAAATATCCAGAAAATGCAATTTTGCTGAGAAATATGGATGAAATCATAGCTGATAAATGCCACAGTGATAAAACCCTGTGGCACAACAAGGTGCCCGTAAGAGACAAGGGAGTGTCTGAAAGCAACCAGAAGCTCCAGTGGGATGGTCTCTTCTGACAAGATTCTGCAAATCCTAGAGAGAAACATCCCTGCCTCCTCCAGGAAAATAGGTGAGGTCCTGTGGAATCCCTGTTTTAAGGAAGCAAAAGTCAGGGCAACAGGTCAAAAAGGAAAAATAATCCTTGGTTTAAATGTAGCCTTCGTGGAAATAACAAGATGAAACTTGTATCAAAGTAAATTTCTGTAATATTTTGTAGCTTTCTCTTTAAACTTAAATGTAGCCTTTAAAAAAAAAGGAAAAATAATCCTTGGTTTAAATGTAGCCTTTATGGAAACAACTTGATGAAACTTGTATCAAAGTTAATATCTGTAATATTTTGTATCTTTCTTTTCAAACTTGAGGAGGGAAAAAAATCCCTGCTGGTGCGGGGTCTGGGGGCTCCAGGTGTTTAATTGGAAGGGAAATTTGTTTCACACACAATCTCATTACAAAACCAACTTCACAGAACACATCCAGACCACATCCTGTCTCTGCTCATGTGAATAAAATGATCCCACTTTAGCCCAACACCAAAACAGGGCCGTGATTTCAGCCTCCATTGGAATTTGTGCATTCAACAACTGCATCTAAAATGTATAAGTTTGATTTAAAACGTTAAAGGAGAACATTTTAGTGGTCACCTATATTGCCCCAATCCAAAAGCACTGCAGAGGCAAGCTTTGGATTTCATTTCAGTTCATCAGAAGCATTTAAATAGTTAATTAATTCCACAGTCTCTCATTTTTTCAAGTTGTGCTGCTCATATAACTGTAAAGTATCTCAATAGTTTTGGAACAGAGTAAAAAGTGCAAAATAATGAATAATTTGTAGGAATTTATTATCTATCCACAGGAAGAAAACTGAAAATTTATATTAAAACTCTTTTGGAATATGAGTTTCACATAAGTCGTGCATATGAAAGTAAAAATACTTTAAGGCAGTTATTTACCTTTTCTAAAATAAAATCATTTAGGCTGTCATCCAGCACTTTTTCCCAAAGGAAAGTGAAGCTGTCTGGTAAAGAGGGCAACCCTGGGAGAGATTAATTTCTTGCCATTTTGGTCCTTTTATTCATTTGCTTATGTAAGGACAGTGCCTGAATGGGGTCTCCTCTTCCTCCAGAGTTTCAAAGGGGGAATGACTTAGACCACAAAGAAAGATGAAAGAGATAATTGCAAGGATTCTCTCTGTTGGTGTCACCCCTGATATTATAAACCCTGTGGTTCTCATTTTGCATTTAGAAATGCTTCTCTAGGTGTTCTGAATGAGTTCTGCACAAAAAACTCCTTCCCTACCACATTGGGTTTTGTGTTGATTCACTGCTAAGAGTGGGAATAGCAAAGGCACAGTTGAAATCCTCAATTCCTAGCAGTGCTCCAGAGAGAAAAATGAGACATTGCTGGGTTTTAACTCTCCTCATTATTCCCTAGAAGGAAAAGTTATATTTGTGCTGCCTCTAGGCAAAGTCCCATCCCACATGAACAAAAGACTGAAGCTAAGATCACATCCATTTCATCTCCTCCTGCTCTCCACAGATGCTTAAGTCCCTGACACTGTGTCTTCAGTGCTCATATGTCACAGTAAATGATTCATTAAAAATGCAGAGACAGATTGATCTTGGAAGGGGGGAAAAAAAAAAGATCTGGAGTTTAAGGCGAAAGGAAAATAAAAATGAGGAGCCAAAAGGTGAAAAAGGGAAACACCCCCAAAATTCACATGAGAAAGACATTTAAAAATAAAGAGGAGACAGCAACTGTGCTGACATTTAATGTGTCTGCTTGGGATAAAACTCATCCTTTTACTAGCAATAAAACAACAGCCTAGCCCAAAGCCCTTGAAGCACTTTGCATCAAGTGCCTCATAAAAACAGTTGGCAATTCCTCCTAAGGTCTGTACAATATCTACACCAAACTACCCCTTTTTTTTCTTTCTTTCTTTTTTTCTTTTTTTTTTTCTTTTGGTAGTGTAATTAAATGGGAGCAAATCCCCAATGCAAATAAGGAGAGTTCTCTGATCCCAGCCACCAGCACTCATCCTAATTCCCAGACCCCTGGCCATGCTCAAAAGTGGGAAGGAAAAGGCAGGAATGAGCTGTACTTGTGACTCCCGTGGTGCTGATAAAACAGGTGATTGACAAGAGTAACCCTAGAGAATGAGTGTGTTTGTAATATTTCCTGGATGCCCAGAAGGATTTGCTCTGCCAGAGGAATCCTGCAAGCAAAAACCAACCCCAGCCTAAGGATAATAAGCTCCTTGAGTAAGACACATGACATCCGTGCAAATTTTCTTATATAGGTGACACGTTTATTCTATTTTTATCAAAAACAATGAGTAAAATACAAATATGGACCATAATTTACATTCTTTCAGCAAAAAAAAAAAACCAAAAAAACACCAAAACACAAACCTCCCCCCTCAACAAAACCTCAACAACTTAGCCAAATCCCTGCAATGGGAAGTACATATATAAATATATATATTCACACACACACCAGCAATATTTTTAGCTATGATTTCCTACTCATGTGGCAACATGACCAGCGTTCTGAAGAAGCTGAGCCAAGTGAAAACACAACCTGCAGAACAGGTCACGTTTAAATATTCTGCTATTGAAGAATATTAAAAACTACAGATTAAGTAGGAGTGTTGTAACACTTAACGTTAATTAACGCTTGTAAATCATTCTGAAATACTTGGATAAAAGATGGCATAAAAGGTGTTGCCACATGTCTTGATGCTTCTAAATGTGCACAAGCCCTGACATCTTATTTTGTGTTTGGGATGTTTCAAATCATAAAAAAAATATATGGTCACTGGATGAATTTAATGTTGGGAAGTGTTGGGACATGACAGAGAAGCACAAAGGATGTCTGATTAAGAACTCAAGCAGACATTTCAGTGCAAAAAAACTGAATTAGATCAATTTCTTGGATCCTGGTGGGTCACCAGGTCTTGTTACTGATCTGTGAGTTAGAGCTTGGCAATGTTACTAAGCCTCGACTTGGCTGTGTATTTATATATGAAATACAGATAATTTTCCTTCCAGTCTAGTACCACCAACTATTCACATCCCAAAAAAACCCCAACCCCTTAGTCCATGCCACCAAACAGTTTGAAAAGGAGTCTGAAATCACTTAATACCTATCTGGGGCTGGTGAACAGCACAAACAGTTCTCAGAGAACTTGGTACTCGTTGCTTGTGCAATTACAGGTCTTTATAGAATACAGAAATTAAAGGCCAGCACTAAGGCACTTGTGCTTTCCCACATGGATGTCCAGATCTAAGAGCCACGTCTTCCTTTTCATCCAGAGACAAGAGATGTATTTTATGGTGTCCATCATTCTAAAAATAAAATAAAATAAATGAATAAAAAGTGTAAGGAGTGACACCAAACTCACGAAGGAGCAGAGCCAATGGATTACCTGGACACAACACACTGGGGAGGTGCAGCCAGCTGTTAATGGTGCATCTCACCTGGAGCTGAGGCCACAAACACACTCCAGGTGCCTTCCAGTACCTCGAGGGAGCTCACCAGAAACATGGAGAGAAGAGCACAGTGACAGGGCAACAGGAATGGATTCAAACTTAAAAGAGGGCAAGTTTCAATGAGATGGGATATCGGGAAGGAACTGTTCCCTGTGCTGGTGGGCAGGCTCTGGCACAGGGTGCCCAGAGAAGCTGTGGCTGTCCCTGGATCCCTGGAAGTGTCCAAGGCCAGGCTGGATATTGGGGTTTGGAGCAGTCTGGGGTAGTGGAAGGTGTCCCTAATAGATGACTTTTCAGGTCCTTCCCACCCAAACCATTCTGTGACTGATTCTATGCTGTAGCAGCAGTGATGCTCCTGAGCAACGTGCCCACAGCACAGACCCCCAGAGCCGTAGTTCTCAGCTAGACTACTTGTAGGACATTTCCAGCGACGTTTCCAGGCTGGGGTGAGGATGAGGGGGAAGACCAGGCCAACATTTGACCCCACGGGCAGCGCCCCAGCCTCGCACCATCGCGTACACATTGCACCGCTGTGACCCCTCCCAGCCAGGTCCCACCGCGTGGCTGCCGGCAGTGCTTTTCCTCCATCACCTGAGCCTGGGAGCGCAGCACAGACCCCCAACACCCCGAAGGAGCCCCGCGAAGGTGAATTACCGACACCGGGGGGGTCGGGGCGGAGCGGGGCGAGGGCGCCTGAGGGGCCGCGCCCTGAGGGGCGGGAAGGGCGGGCGGGAGCACGCCCGTGAGGCGGCGCGCGCGGGCCGCGAGGGGCGGGGCCAGCGTAGGGGAGCGCGCTCCGCCCCGCAGCCGATAGGAGGGGCGAGCGGGGGTAGGCGGGGCTAAGCGGAGAACCCCGCGTTGTGATTGGGTGATGATGCTGTCAATCCAGGGCGGCCGCCGCGGCCGTGGGGAAGGAGGGGGAGGCGGAGAGGAAACAAAAACAATCGCCCGGGCGCCGCCATCTTGGGCCGGTTCTCCGCACGCCACACGGGTGAATGGGTAGATATGAGATTACCACGGGGGAGCAGCGGCAGCAGGGCACCGAGGGCTGTTCCGCGCTGCCAGCGACACTCGGCGGGCTCTAGGCACGGCCGCCGCCGCCCGGAGAGAATCCCACGGCTCGGCCTTTTCGCCTCGCCAGCCCCTAAGCTGCACTGCTGGAGGGACAAAGTTGGGCTGAGCCGCGCTGCCTCCGCCGCCCGGGAGACCGGAGAGTTGAGCCGGGGTCAGAGTTAGGGGAGAGGGTGAGGAGGGGATCGCTCCCCACTCCGCCGTGTGGGAGGCGCGGGGAGAAGGCTCTGCCTCCCCGCCCCTGCCGTCTCCTGCTGCTCGCTCCTAGGAGGAAAAGAAAAAAGAGGAGGAAAAAAAAAAAAAAAAGGCAAGAACTGGATTGAGCTCGGAGGGGTGGATTTTGTGGAGTGTCCGTGTGAGCAGCGGCGGGGCGGCGAGGAGGAGATGTGTCCGTGAGGAGGGAGAGGAGCGTGGATCCATCCAGGACCCGTGAGGAGCGAGAGGAGCCCGGCTCCATGCGGCTCCAGCCCGCCGTCAGGCACAGCCGCCTCCCTTCCAAAGAAACCCAGCTCTCCTGGAAGCACGGCACTCAGCAAGGATCTGCCACAAAGAATATACCACCCTCCTCCCCACCGCCTGGATACTGCATTTTAAATTTTTTTTTTTTTTTTTGTACCCCTTCCTCAGCCACTCTTGTGTGTTTAAATACCAAATATAGCCTCTTGCGGGGGGAGGGGATGGAAATCTCCTAGAAGAATTGGAAATCTTGCTGGGATTCGGGAGTGCTGGTGCTGGAGAAGGGCGGCGAAGACGGGGGGATGCATTGCTCTCGCTGCCTGGCCAAGGACTAGAGATTTGCCACTTCTCGGGAAGCCCGAAGGTTTGTTTGTTCCCAGACTGTTGTTTCCCTTTCCCTCTCTCCTGGGCTACGCTAAATCCCTCAGCATTTATTAAAGAAAAACCCACGTGTAGCTGGTGGCTGGTTTTTAAGGTAGTTTTTCATCGACAAACTGACAAAAACTTGCTCTCCTCGCCCCGAGGTTTGGAACTGGAATGGAGCTGCTTTTCTCCCAAACACTACACGGGGTGTGAAGGGGGGGAGGCAGGACGAAAACATCGCCTTGGACTGATCCCGATCCGACCCCCCGACACTGGCACCCACGAGGGATGATCCTTCACAGCGCCTGATGTGGAAAACACTTGGAGACTCAGAGACTTCGTCGTGCTCAGCAGCTTAATCGTTGACTTATTTTTGTTTTGGCTTTTTTTTTTTTTTTTTTAAGTGGATTCGTAGCATTACTTTTATGAATTGAATTTTGCCACCGTTTGTACAGAAGCCAAATGACACGTGTGTTTTGAAACACGGTTCCAAATATATTTATCCCTCCCTCAACTCGGATTCTCTCTAGAAAGAGCCGCGGGGAGGTTGTCAGTGTCTAAACAAACCTGATTTTTAGTGTTTTATGAACACTACTTGCTGCAGAAATGTCGCTATAAATTGCTTTATAACGGTTCGGCAAGAAGGGAGATTTTTCCAGCTTGCAGAACCCAGAAAACTGGATACTTAAAGTCACTTAAATGTTTTAACAGCATTGGAAAATGGGAGCTGCTACTAAGTTGGCGTTCGCTGTTTTTCTTATCTCTTGTTCATCAGGTAAGTGAATGTTCCTGGATTTGTCACTTGAAACGGAGGGCTTTGGGGTCAGCACTTGAAAACTTGGGCTGGCTCTGTATGAATGAGAAGACATTTTTTTTTTCAGGTGGCAAATGTTTGTGGACGGCAGTGACTGCAAAGGCAGAAGCTGCTTTCGTGTTTGTTCCTAAAAAGATATATAATGTGAGCACTTGAAACGCTCACAGCGCTTGGATTTCAGCTCAATTGTGCGGAATAAATGTGGAGACATAACCACCTAGTGTCACATAAGTAACCTGGCAGCGCAGTTATCGGTGTTGGATGCTGGTTTTAAATAAGAATTACCCAGCTGAAATGCACTTTCCTTCAGTTTGATCTCTCTTACCCCGCAGTATTCACTGGTGAATAGCGACCTTCGTTAATGCTTCATTAAATTAGAATAGGTGCCGCTCTGAAAGGCTGAGCTCATCCTTTGGTGATAGCGAGGGGCGTGTGCGTGCAGAGATGTACCAACAGAACTGGGGTGAAAAGCCAGGCTTTTCGTTTCTAAAGAATAATTTGTAGCCTTTTGTATTTTGCAATTCGTTATGTCACTGCCTTGTAGTGCAGGGGAAAAAAAATGGACTAATTTTCTCTTTAAAACAGCAGAATTTGAGGTGCAAACGCCAGCTCGGAGCCCTGGGAAGCGAGCGGGGTGTGAGGACTTCCCCACGCTTCTCCAGGAGGAAAATTGTTATGGCAGCAACCAGTGGTTGGGCAACTGTTGGTCCATTTGTGCTTGGAGCTCCATCAGTCTCACAAAAAAACCCTCTTACGAGCTGTGTGAGGATCTAATCCGAGTTTACAAGCCAGCCTGGCGCTCCGTGCCCGCATTTGGAACGTGTATTTAATGCTCTGTGTAGATTTTTAGCATCCTTGCTGGGTGTGCAAAGCTACACTTGTTTATCGGGCTAAAAGCTCCCAGACAAGTGCTCAGCCTCCCCGTGTGACCGGGAGAAGGGAGTAATGAGATCCCTGTAAGGATGCCTTTGAAATTTCCAGCTTTAGGAGCTGCAGGATTTTGCTGAAGAGGCCGTTTTGCTGTGGTTAGTAAATGGATAAGTCTCGTCGTGTGTCTGTAGTGCTATCGATCCGCGCTGTGTGCGCTAAATGTGCTGTGAAATGGCGAGCGCTGCCAGGGAGAAACCCAAAAACCCTGCCTGTGCTAACCGGGGAAACGGCACAGCGGGTTAAGGACAGCCAGAAGGTTGTTCAGGAGATTGAATTTTTGTTCTTCTTTTGAAACAAAACGTGATTTCTGACAGTTTTTGCCTTGCAGCAAAGGCGTGTGCGTCGTCTTTTCCTAATGCCTGATTTTTCAGCTCGGCAGCGTTCCTCTTAATTCAGCAATATGTTTTTTAGGGAAACTTTTTTCCCCCCTCTCACTAACAGTTTCTGAAAGACTTGCTGCCATCTGCTCTCCATGTCTGTCCCTCTTCCACGTCCACCTCTAAGATCCTTTTGCCTAGAGCACAGAATAGTGGTTTTTGTTGACATTACCTATCACACTTAATAGAAGAACAGCTAAGGAATGGAGAACGTCTTTTCTTTAACATTTCTCGCCCGGGTTGCCCTTGGTAAGGTGAAAAGAATGTTTCTCTTGCCTGTGAAGAATTAATCTTGGCTAAATGAGCAGGAAACTGCCTGCAATCCGGGCTGCTTCTCATGTTAATGACATTGTTTTGGTGGTTATGCCAGTATTACACATTAAGTGTTCCGGTACTTAACAATTATTATACTATTTTCTACTCGTACCAGGGCTGCAGATACTCTAAAATTTTAGGCAAGTCTAAAAATAAGTAAATTCAACAGTGAACTGTTGGGCTTGTGATCAGAACTACAAGATTATATAAGATTTTAAGCTTGAAATACAGGCGTTTTTATGAGTAGTGTTTCTTAACTGACTTATTTCAGTTTAAAACCCTACCTGATGAATTGGTTCTAACATCATCATCACCAGAACTTTCTTTTCCAGTCTTTAGTGTGAAAATCAGTCTGCCCAGGTTCTATATTTCTGAATATTGGCAATGGTTGAGAAAATCCTGGAGTTCAGGTGTGGAGATGCCTCTCTCTGTGTGCAGCTCCAGCTCCTCACAGGCTGTAGCAGCGATTGGGAGTTTGGTTTGCTGTATTTTTTCATTTATTTTTAAATACAGCTATTTTCTGCAGATGTTTACATGGCGAATTAATACCGGGGTTCTTTTAATAGGTGAAAATGTTGTGGTTTTATCCTGCGTGGTGGGTGTGGAAATGCTCTTTAGGTTCAAAGCGATTTATTTTATTATCTGTAAACTGCTCTATGAAATCCTGTAAATGTACTGCGAATGGACAGGAATTTCCAGTGAGTTTAATCATCTTTGTTAAGAGAGTGAAAATATTTCCCCATCTGACTAAGATATTTGAAAAAGAGCATCTGTGTTGTTATTAGGCTTTAAAATATTTGTAGATGCTTGGATAAAAGTGGGTGTAGTTTGTACCCATGTGTAGGAACTCCAGAGGCTGAGATGAATGCACATTAACTAAACAAGAAAACAAAGTGCCCGGGTCAAGGTTCTCCATGTGCCCTCTGATATACTTCTTAGATAAACCTGTGTGCATGTTTGATTTCAGAAGGAGCAGAAGATCCTGAAGGAATAATAAAATACTTCGGAGCGAGCTTCCTGTGCCTCTGCTGTAGGTGAGGCAAGATTGTAGGAGAGCTTCACAGGAAAACTTGTGGCTAAAACAGCCTGTTCATCAAAGAAGGCTCTCTTCAGATATTATCTGTGTGCTCCCCTCCCCCAGGGAAGTGTGCTTGTGTTCTGGTGATTTTGTGATTGCTGAGCTACACTTTAGAACATTTCAGGAACAGAGAATGGGCACTTTCATAATTTTCTGAGATTTTCGGAACATACACCCCGTGTAACTGAAAGTGTGGGAGAAGTAGTGGATTTAACTCACCCATAATCTTAGTTTAAAATCTCATTGTTCCTTTTATTACTCATAAACTCCTCATTTCCCAACTCATCATCTCTGAGATACCTGCTCTGCTTTTTGGTACCTGGGTGGTCCCTCATCAAAGTAGTTCTGCAGTCTCCTACAGGGAACCAAGACCTGGATTTTTTTAGAATTGAAGCTAAAATCAAGGTAAAAATCACCTAAGCAAAATGAGCAGTGTCAGTAAAGTGTTGGTCCTCTCTATTTCCCCTATTGCCAGATCATTCCCAAGCCACTCAGAAGGTCTTGAGTAATTTAGCTGAAGGTACTGGCATGTCAAAGATACCTTTGTAGTTGAAGTAGTATTTTTACTGCATGGAGGGTGTTTTATTCTCTGATTTTTAATTTATTATTCTCCTGTCTCACAGCAATTATTATCAGAGAAATTATTTTTAAAATTGTATCTTTTCCCCCCTAAAAAAATAATCTATCAAGAACTGTAAAACCTTCTTTCCATGCTATAACTTTAGAAGCTGAATGATTGGGTGTCCTAAAGGAATTGAGGGGGAACGTGAGACTTTTTCTTTGAATTTACCTGTGTAATGTCCCTTTGTTTTTTACTATCTTTTCATTATTAACTTGGTAACCCTCGAAAATCTTGCCACAGGTTTGGAAACGTTTGTGAAATTGTTTCTGCTCATGTGTTCCCTGCGAGCTGTCCATGATTATGGTTGGACTCTAATCACTTTATTCACTTTATTGCAGGGCAATAAACCACTTCAGAATTAGTACTGCTTTTAAAGTAAAGATTCTTTTTTTTTTTTTTTTTTATCAGAGGGCACAGGTTTTTATATTACACGTATTAGCACTGGACACTCCTAATGTTGCTGTTGAGAGCAGGACTTGTTTCATTAACTAAACCTATTTAATAATGTTTTCAAGCATAGACTGAATTATGGAGAGGTTGATGTTCTAAATGATTACAGCTCAAAAATCTGTTAACTATTTCTAAGTCATCTATTAACAGTTACAAACCCTAAATCTTCTGAAAAGAGCTGTAATTGTGCTAATGCAACATCAGAACACGTGAGCATCGTTCTGGTAGAACTCTGCTTTCCAAACATTTCCGGAGGGATGCTGCTGCCATGAGTTTATTTGCATCTCTGCCCTTCACACACAAGGCTTTGCTGAAAGAAAAGCTTCAATAAGTTTGTTTGCATATGCTGGGTGTAAGTTGAGGGGCAGGTGTTCAGCGTGAGGGAAAAGTTCTTTTCTGCAAGAAGAGAATTACTGTTAGCAGGAATAATCGTTTTCAGCTGGGTTTAATGGAGAGTTTTTGACTTTTCCCATTCCCACCTTTCTGGAATTTGGGGATAAAATCCCTTAGGTGTTGGGTTTGGCTGATTAGCAAAATGAGGACAGAGAAATACTTTTTTTTCTTCTCTGTTTAACCATAGACATTAATTTTTTTTGTATCATTAGTTCTAGGGAAGAGGAAAAATAACAGCACCTCCAATGTTTTTAATTCCTGTTATTTTTACCTTTCCTTCCAACCTTCTCCACTTGTAGTTTTTCCATGGTGTAAAAAGAGAGAGGTTGACAAAGAATCTGATGGTGGAAGAGGTTTCTTGGTGTAGGAGAGATTCATTTCCACCACTTAATTAGCTGAAAGCAGCTTAATGCAAATGCCTTCTTGAGCTGGTTGGTAGCATCCATGAGCTGTTAGCTCTCTGATGTTCCTGAAAATGAAAACTCCGTAAAAAGATCAAGAAAATTGCGGATTTTACAGCCAAGTTCTTGTGTGATGAAATCTTAATGTGTTTTTGTTGCCTTGGTGCTTAAAATTCGGCACATTTTATTTCCTGTTATTTCCATATGGAATTGAAGTGATATTGGATGCCAGTGACTTTATGTGGCATCTCTTGTCTTCTCTCCCTGCTCTGTCTGTGTGGTGGTGGAGGGGTTTTTTCTTAGAAACAGTTTGTGACTATGGTGCCAAACAGCAGAGCATATTTAGCCTTAATCCCCCAGAAAATGAATATTTACTGCCATGTTGTTTACGTTGCATATCTCTGTGGCCAGGAATTCCAAATGTACATTGGATACATTAAATCTTTCAGTTGTTGGTGCAAAGAGAGCAGGGAGGGGTTTTTTTCCATTGCATAATTATCGTCATGGTTTCACAATAATTTAATTCTTGATGGGGAAAGTCAACATTTATGATTTTCTTCAGAATTTCCTAGTTCAAGCTGTAACTGGAAACAAGAAAAACAGAAAATTCACTTACTAACTGGGAACATAAATCTTTGGTGATGTGGTGAGAGGTATTAGAAAAAACCCTCGGAAAGGAGGGAAGCTTTTGTGGGAATTCTCCTTGTTCCTGCAGCTGGAGGTGGTGTTGGGATGGGATCAGCTCGGGCTGGGAGGTGAAGGTGTGAGGTCCTGCTGGTGACAGCACCTCGCCACAGCTGGGTGCACAAAGCTGGGCTTTTTTCTCAAGTAGCTCAGTGGAAGAATGTGCCTCTCTCTCCTCCAGCTCCTGTTCCAGTTCTCCCAGATTAATTAATCCCGATTCCAGGCACGCAGTCAAAGGAGGATGAGCGGGATGGGAGCCTTTACCTCTGTGCTCCTGGGACTTTCTTTGTGAGGTTTTCCTAATGAACTGTGCTGGGATTCCTTCATGGAGAGAACGAGCATTGTGTTGGTGCCAGCCAAGGTCTGAGCAGTGGCTGTGTCACCCCGAATCCTGGTGGCTTCGCTGCAGCAGCAACACTCGTGGAGTTGCCAACTGTGTGTTTTGTTGGGTTTGGAAGGGAAATTAAGTGTTTCCAAATCCTAAAAACACCTTGTGAAAGGCTTGGTAACTTTATGTTCAGCTGGTGTTGCTGGTTAAAGTGGTGGAGGATAATCCGTTTCACTCCGGATGCAGGCAGTGCAACATTGTAATTAATTTCGGTGTTATTCTGGAGTTACTCACCGAGGTGCCTGGTTGGGAACTATTAAACTGCTCTGCTTGGTCCTAATGGGATGTTGGGGACTATTATTTGGCAGGAGAGTTACAAGTTCTTCAATTGATTTAAATGGCTGCATGTCACCTTTGGAGATTCCTTACTTTGTTAAAGCATAACTTCTTTTTTTTAAGAATTTATATGGATCCGTAATTAGGTGGTAATTCGATACAAAATGCTGAAATGACAATGTAATTAAAAGCAAACCCCTATGTACTCTTAACTGTGATGGGCGTGTAAGAAATGCCAAGATGCATTTCTCTGCTTTTACAACTCTTTAATTACATGAGGGAAACATTGTCTATAGTTAGTGAATAGATAATGAAGAAGAATGCTCTATCTTGGCCAAAAAGAATATTTCTCAAATTCTTTTGCTTTCTGAACTTCGAGATATTCATCTACCTCATTAAAACTAAGAGAATTAAGATTGTATTTTGCATTTGCAGCAAAATTGTAGATTGTAATTACAATACAACTTAGGCATCGCTGTCTGATCTGGTTTTGGTTTTTGCCTAAATGAGTTATTGTCGCACTTGGGAAGATTTCCACTCTCTCTAATGATGGCAGCAAATGAGTTAAGTTTTGCTGGTTTAATTCTGAACACTGACGCTGTAAAAGCCGATACCTGAGAAGTGACTGAAGGTGTTTAAACTGAAGGTTGTGTTAGAAAGTATCTCTGTAATTATTTTGAAAATGCTAGGAATCTGTATAGCTCACAACTGTGTTACTTTTTAAAAAAGCTTTAACTCTTTGTATGTCTTTTATCTCTAAATGGGATGCACGCAAGAAAAACAATTTTTCTAATTAATTGCGGAGATTCTTGTGGCAGATTGGCTTTTAAAGTTGGATGCTACGTCCATCCTTTTTAGAAATGTAGGAGGGAGACAGTGCTCAAAAACTTTTAGGATATGATTTGTCTATTTTCTGAAAGATACCAAATTTTTCTGAGGCAAAACATGCAGTGTTTTTTTTGTTGTTGCATGTTTGCTTTGAGATTTTCATGTTTGTTTGCTTTGGGATTTTCTTGTTTGTTTTTTCTGGGAAAAAAAATGGAAACGGGTAAGGCAACTCAGTGATTGTTTTAAATTATTTTTTTTTGTATGATTGACTGTAGATGTGAAGAATGTTTTGGAGATGATCCGTGACTGGTCTCTTCTGCCTGTTTCTGGAATTCCCAGTGAAATGAGGCTGTGGAGGGAACACAAACCCTGCTCAGCTCCCAGTGCAGCCCTGATAGTGTTGTAGCCCGTGCCAAGTGGTGTCTAATGAGATGACACAAAGCACGGTCTGAGGGCCGGTGCCAGGAGGCAGCAGAGGCAGGGCTGAACCAGAATTCCTGCAGCTTCAGCACTTCAGTATTCCCTCATGTGCTGCCCGAGAGCGTGGAGTGTGTGCCATTAGTGTGCTGTGAAAACATTGGCATCGTTTACTGCCTTCGGCTCGGCCCTGTGTTAAACTGGGAACTGTCCCACTTAGAGAACACCCAACCCACAGCGCCCCATCACCTGCTCTGCGACCAGGGCAGCGTTCCAGGGAGCTGTGCTCACTCTGGGACCGGTGGCCTGAGGGCCAGGGAACAGTCCTTGGGCCAGCTGTGATCTGAAGTGTAGATGGGTCATTTTCTCCCTTCAGATTATCTATGTCATATTTAAAGGTGATTCCAGTTTGAGATGAGCATTGGCAGTTTGGATGCAGACTCCGTGCAGTTTACTGTAATCTGCTGCCTCCCTGGTTTTAATGTCACTTTTTAAATGTCACTTCATCATAACAGCTCTGAGTAAAAGTTGTCATTTCCTCTTTGAAATGACTTTTGAGTGTGGTGTCCACCAAACTGCAGGTTGTTTCCAGCAGAGCTGGCATGCATTCTGGCAGTCCCCACTTGTACTGGTGCAGAAGGTGCTGTGTTCCAAGGCTCAGGACACCACATTTGTCCTTCTGGGATGCCATGAAATTCCCATGTGCCTACCCCTGGAGCCTGCTGGAGTGCCATCCCTGCCCCTGGCACTGTCTGCAGTCCCCTGAGGTGTGGCACCACCTCCAGAAAGGCCTGAGCTAAGGTGGGTCCCAGGGAAGCCCTTGAGGGACCCCTTGGTGCTCCTCATCCTTCTCAGACCGTTCCCTGCAGGAGCAGCTAAACCCTGTGGCAGGTTGGCTGTCCCTGTGCCAGGCTGGCCGTGCCCCATGCCGGGCTGGCCGTGCCCCATGGGGGGGCTGGCCGTGCCCCGTGCCGGGCTGGCCGTGCCCCATGGGGGGCTGGCCGTGCCCCATGGGGTGCTGGCCGTGCCCCATGGGGGGCTGGCCGTGCCCCGTGCCGGGCTGGCCGTGCCCCATGGGGGGCTGGCCGTGCCCCATGGGGGGCTGGCCGTGCCCCGTGCCGGGCTGGCCGTGCCCCATGGGGGGCTGGCCGTGCCCCATGGGGGGCTGGCCGTGCCCCATGGGGGGCTGGCCGTGCCCCATGCCGGGCTGCCTCTGCCCCATGGGGGGCTGGCCGTGCCCCATGCCGGGCTGGCCGTGCCCCATGGGGGGCTGGCCGTGCCCCATGGGGGGCTGGCCGTGCCCCATGGGGGGCTGGCCGTGCCCCGTGCCGGGCTGGCCGTGCCCCGTGCCGGGCTGGCCGTGCCCCATGGGGGGCTGGCCGTGCCCCGTGCCGGGCTGGCCGTGCCCCGTGCCGGGCTGGCCGTGCCCCGTGCCGGGCTGGCCGTGCCCCATGCCGGGCTGGCCGTGCCCCATGCCGGGCTGGCTCCGTCTCCAGATCCTTTGCCTGCTCACAGAGCTGATTTTAGCTGGCTTTCAGCAGCTTCCTGCCTTTTGGTGCCTCACCAGCTTGTGATTTAGCGATGGGTTTTATTTGTAACTGAAGCCTGACCTTATTTTTTCAGGTTGACAGCTCTTATCTCACCTAGATAACACTAATCTCCATTCCTTAAACGCTGCCTAAAGATTGGAGTGGTCTTCATTCTTTCAGCTAGATTTTAAATACTTGGATTTCGGTATCAGCACATAAGTGGAAATTTGATCTGTTTTTAAAAGCTATTTTTAAATATGACCAATCATTTTATCAAGTCTTCTAGCATGAAAAACTGTTTCCTTCTAGGAATTTCCACATAAACAGGGAAGTGGTTTAATTTTGTTGTTAAGTGTTGAGTGTACCAGACAAAATTAAACTTTGCAGTAACTGTTAATTTTAGAAAATTTTGCTAGTGTTTGTCAGTAGAGGGTACAGATAGTTCTCTTTAGCTCCCAGCAATTACATGATGGAAGAGTTTTCTTTAAATATTTCTGTGTTTCAGGGTTGAAAAACATTTAGGCTGTAAAAGTTGCAAAATGTCACACAATTGGAATTACTGTACTTTTCATAAAGAATTAGGTTATTTATTTTTCATCATTTGTTTATAAAGCTGCTTTAAAAGTAGCATAGAAAAGACCACTGGTTAAATATTTTCATTTTCACTCTCTGGTCTTAAATTTTAGAAAGGGTCTGTTTTGCAAGTTGTCCCTGGGGATAATTGAATTTTATTAAATTCAACACAAAGCCTATAAAAAAGATTTTCTGCAACGGATTTGAAAAATTGTAACAGCTTGGTTACATTTTATTTAACTTCACCTTGTGTCGCTGGGACAGACTCCAACAAACTGAGGCTCATCTGACCTCTCCCATTCGGCACGATAGAGATCAGGAGTGAGCTCTTGGTGAGTTTCTGTGTGCTCTGCTTGTTCTAAAACCAAGCAGTGAAAGCGTGATTAATTTGTGAGAAGGTGATTTCAAACCACAGGATGGTTTTGCTTCCATTCCTGCCCCAAACTCAGCATTTACCATTTTTCTGGGAAACCACCCATGAAAACAGTGCTTTCCGGTGAAAGTTGGTTTTTCCTGTTCAGCTGAGAAGGTTCTGAATCAAAGTTCTGAATCACATCCTTTTGGGTCAGAACCTTCCAGGGAAGCCAGGAAAGCACAGATCCCACTTTTTATTCCAGTGAGAATGGCGTGGATCCCTCCTGAAAAATCCCAGTGCTCCAGTGTGCAGCTTAAAAGTATTCAGGCGAATGGCAAATCAAGCAAAATTAATTTCCTAGAACCTTGTTTGAAAAATATTGCTTGAAATTTAATAATCCCAGAAATTTTCTTCTTGATGTCACAACTGCTTTGGTGTTGGAAGCTCTTTCATTCAAAGTGAACATGGGAGAGAGGAGGTAAATGACGAGTTCCCATTTTTTCACGTCTAAGGGTAAAAAATGTGTGATTTGATTTTGATGAATTTGGGATATTTGCATGCTGACAAAGTATGTTCTGGGGGAGCTTCTGTTGCCCATCTGAACTCTTCTCCCCACTGTCTTCCTTCATTCTGAAACAGAAATTGAGTAATGCAAAAATTTTAGAAGTAAGCCCACAACATCCACGATTTTTAGTTGTTCCTCCAGCAGCTCAGCCAGTTTCAAAAACCCATTAATCACCTTTTACTTGTCCAAAAAGGTTGGTTTAGTTGTAGGATATTTGAGAAAAACTGATAGGAGAACAGTGAGAGTTCCTCTTCTTTGTATCTGATACCTCACCCACATCCCCATTTTGTGCTGAAGTCGCTCCTCACTCCGGGCTCAGCCCTCGTGCCTCTTGGGTTGGGGCTGGGCTGATCCAATCTGCTAAAGCAGCAGAAATGATTGGAAAAAGCAGCACGGAGCTCTCTGCACTCAGGATCCAAGGCAAGAGTTGGGTGAAAGATGATGGAGCAAGGAAAGGGATGGATGGAATAAGGGCTGGCAGGGAGACTGCCTGCATTGTCCTAGGAAATGAATTATCAAGGGAAATGCCACCTGAGTGTTGGTGAATGGAGCTCATCTGTGCATGGGTTGGGTGAGAAAGGCAAAATAGCACAATTCATTATCCTTTTTAATAACCTTCATGTTCTGAAAGAGTTTGTTTCTCTTTTCCAGAGTTCTCCTAAGGATCTCAGTGCAGGCCTCTTCTCACAGGGTTTTTTTCCTCTTCCCTTGCTTTTTAAATATCTTTGTATCACATTTTTCTGTAGGGGCCCTAGGTTCAAGATTTCCAGGCAGAAAAGCAGAGGGGCCTGGCATAGGCTCCCTGAGAAGCTGTGGCTGCCCCTGGGCCCCTGGAATTTTCCAAGGCAAGGTTGGAGCAACCTGGGATAGTGGAAGGTGTTCCTGACCATGGCAGGGGCATGGAATGAGATGAGCTTTAAAGTCTCAACTCAAACTGTTCTATGATTTTGTCATTCCAAGGAACAGGTGATAAAATTCGCTCCTATCTCACAGGTTCTCTGGTAACAATGAGGTGAGAACCAAATAAAAGATTCAGACTGACACAATCACAGAATGGCTGATACAGTGATCAGTAAAATCCAGTTACATGTCAGGTTTAAGAAAATTGTTTGGGAAGACTATTTGCAACATAATCTTAGCAGCATCTAATTTAGGTTGCTTCAATTTTAGCTGCAGATGTCCTCAGAAATTTGTTCTGAGCAGGTGGGCATAAAACTTTGTGCTAAAATCTGATCCAAGAAGAGAACAGAAGCACTAACAGGTCTGGAAATGATGAGGGGGGAATGTAGGGAATGTCCTTTACATATGGAATCCTAACTGATAATGCCTGAATGTACTGAATCAAAACACTTAACACAGCATCAGGAATCCCATTTACAAACAAGGGCTGATCTGATGAGTTTTGCATATCAGATGAGCAGCCTGGACAGGATGTGCTCTGAGAAGTCTCAATCCCAGGAGCATCTTCCAGTTGCCAGGGGAGTGTGTAAGAACCAGGGGACCTGTCAGGAGCTTGTCAGTCATGAATTGATAAAAGCCATAAACCAGGAATATCTTCCAGCCAGCAGGGCACACTTCTGGAAAGAAAAGCTCTGGATGAGCTTGTGGTGCTGAGAGTTGAGCTGTTAACCAAGTCTTTGGGACAGCACCTAAACTCATCAGCCTTTTGTTCCACTGCGGTGTGAAGTCAGCCTCGGGCACTTGTTGGGCTTTGTTCAGACTTCCTGTTACTGTTAATCTTCCCTGAAATTCCACATGAGGACAACTTCTGTGCTAAAATCCGAGCATGGGCATTGAAATGAAGATAAATTGTTCTCTAGTAGCAGTTTTCTGAAATGCTGCATAGAGCATGACTGGAAGTCAAACCGGTTTAAAAAACAGAGGAATCTTACCTGAGCTATTACCCCAACCATGGTCTCTCCCAGCTCAGCCTCCCTTGTAGGGAACAGAAGCCAACGTTCCAAGGCCTGGGCTGCTATTTCCATCATCCTCTTCTTTTTTCAGTTAACTGTGATATTCAAGTTGCTTTTTACTTAAAGCAGAAATTTTAAACCTTTCTTTGAGGTGGTAGCTTCTGCTGAGGGACAGTGACAGTGACCTGCCATCATCACTGGAGAGCAGAGGCTTCAATCTCCATTGGTTTCTTTTGTGCTCACCTCTTGGGGTCCATATCCTGGGAGTATAATGTTAAAGCTTTTCTGTGGAATTTCCAGTAGGTGCCTTTTGCTGGAGAGCACCTATGTGGATTCCTTAAAAAAGCTCTTGGTAATCTAAGCAGATGGCCTCAATCCTGGGAAGGGGTGACTGGATGGAGGCATCGAGTCTAGAAATGTCATGGCTGAGGGCAGGAATTTGTGTGTGTGCTCTGTTCCCTTCTGGGGTGCTCAGGGCAACTCCACACTCTGTGGTCAGGAGTCCTGGATTTCTCCTGTGACTGTACAGGGAAGTGGGATACCAGAGTTCAGGGCATTCCTTAACCTTGGTATCTCTGCATAAATAATGCTGTGGTTAAATAAACATCAGAAGAGGGGAAACTAAGGCAGCTGGAATGTTCCATCCACCTGAGCTGTGGGACTTCGTGCTGACTAGATCCAGGGTGGAGGGAGGTGTCAGGCTCTGGCTCTGTTGGGTTTTTAAGGAAAGGAGCTCAGGAAATCCTGGGATTCCTCGTGTGGGCTCGGTAACACCAGCCTTGTTGGTGATAGGACAGAATAAACCACTCCTAAGGGTGCTACACCGAAAGTTGAGTCATTGTTGCTGTTTGACCAGTGATTTACTAAATATCTGTTGTGTTGGCTGTCTGGAGGTAATCATTGTCCTGGGGAAAAAAAACCCAAACAACAAAAGGCAGCCGAGCAAACAGCAAAGAAATCCAAATGAAAAAAACAGACAATTTTTCTTCTCCTTTGCAAAGGCAAATTCTCTTTATTGATCTTACTGATAGAGCTGTTTGTGTTCACGTTCAAACACTCATTGACTACCTCAGGATAAACACCTGGAGCAGGCAAGACATGAAAATTCTCCCGTACGTTTTTTTTTTGTTGCATTTGTGAAGCTTTGGTGTTCTTCTGGCCTGCCAGGAGGATTTATTGCTGAGTGAATTCCTCAGCTGTGACAAGAGGAACACCTGTTTCTGTGTGAGCACAAGCACTTCTCCATCAAACACAACATCTGGCAGTAGAAGCCCTTAAACTTGTGCTTATGACTATTCTGGGTGAGAGACTCCAAATACAACTTTGGAATTTCTCTGGAGAAAGTCAGCAATCCCCGTGACACCAATGCTTCCTATCTTAAGGAAAATAAAGCCATAAAAATATATCATCATTCTGTCTCTTAATACCTGAAAAGTCTTTATTTTGCTACTAATGAAATAGATTCTTTTGGATGTTGATATTTCTTTATCCCCAATAGCTAAGAATAAAGGTTCCATATGAACACATATATAACTTAACTAAATATAAGCAGCTTGAAATCTGCTGAGTTATTTTCTGTTCTAAAAATTCCCAGCATCAAACTTGAAGGATTTCCCTTTTAAACATCAGTCTGGTTTTATATTGGGAATAATTGGAAGTGAATAACTCAGATACTGTTGAGTACCTGTAATTTCTCCATCCCAGTCCATGCCAACATCCTACCTTTGTGTGATAACCACGGAAAGGCATTTCAGGATGATTTTTGGGGCTGAGTACCTTGCTAACTTGTCTTTTCTTCCTGCTCAGCCTGCTGGCCAGCTGCTTCACATCAAATTCACCCAAATGATTGATGAAGGTACTTTAAACAGAAAAAGTACATCTACTAATGATGGGTAATTAAACTGTAGAACTCAGTGTTTCAGAACATGTGGAAATTAAAAAAAAATGATCTCATAGATGGACAAATTCAGCGAGGAATAGTTTGTTCAGAAGTGATTAAACTTGGGTCTGGGTGGAAGTTCCGGATTAAATAATTCCTGATCGCTGAACACTGCTGCCAAAAGCCTTTAGTTCACCCTACAGTTCATATTGTCTGATGCTTTTGAAATTCACCTCAAAAGGAGAATTCAGATTAAAATTAGGCCAACCTTCTGTTTGTGCTTTACAACACTTCATGTGTTTGGACTCATTTGTTTCCTCATCTCTTCCAAGATGAACGCCAGTTGTAGCCTCAGAGTTTGTGCTGGAACTTTCCAGAGACACCATTAAAGCAGTGTCCCTTGCCCTGGAGATTCCCTGCTCCCTGTGACTCTGGATTTCTCTGGAAGGGAGCGGTCCCTCCCCTCCCTAGGTCGGGTTTTTCTCGGGCTAGACCCGGTGTGGCAGAAGGGAGGGGGTGGAATCAGCCCTTGCGAGCAAAGTTCACTCAGCTCCGCTCACCGTCTGTTTTTGTAGAGTTAAATTGTAGCTGTGCTTGTCATTCCCTTTGCATTGTCCTCGGGGAGGATCCCGTAGGGCAGGAAGGGCAGGGGGCGAGCAGTGGGGTCTGTGTGGGGTGAGGGAGTGAATGTGTCCCTCTGAGTTTGTGTGATCCATCCCCGGCTGAGTTAATGGCTGAATTCTCTTCACACTCAGCGAGCCCGAAACATCCCCTGTCAGCAGATGGAGCGGCACGTGGTGCGGGCTCTCAGCTGGCTCCTCTGGGTGGCTTTGGGCACAGCGAGACACGGCAGTGATATGGGCTAATCCAAACTGAGCGTCCTGGGCTTCTCTCTGTCTTCAATCCTCTGCTTCTGCTGCTTCTTGATCAGCAGCGCTGCTTGAGCAAAACAGATCCAAATGAGTTTATGTGATTTGTACTCCTGTATTCAAGTACAGATTTTTTAATTTCCCTTGGTATTAAGACTCATGCATTGATTACTTTGAAGTTAAAATTCTGAATTTCTAGTTCCCACACACTGGCCTGAAAAATTTCTTCATCTTTTTCCTGTGTGCTGGCAAAAGAACTCCTTGAATAGCTGCTTTGAATATGGGGCACTCCAGGCTGGTCTGATTCTCCAAAATGCTGTGAAATCCAAAATTCATCATATTTAGTAAGTATTAGCCCGTGGTAGATTCCGTGAAGAGATCCTTCTTTGCTTCTCACTCACCTGCCTCCATGTGCAGTGGGTGGAATGCTATTTTCAGGGAATCCTGCATATTGGAAGCAGCCACTTCACTTCTGGGGAATTCGTGCTTATCAGAGAATGGCATTAATAGACAGAATTGTAGCTTAAATGTCTTCTTTGTAATCTTTCATGCAGCATAGCTTAAAAATTGTCATTTTCCTCTCTCACTGATGTTCTGGTAATTTCCTGGGAGTGTTTTTAGAGACGTGTTAACAGATCACCTGTCTGGCAGGTCCCTCCCAAATAAACTAATGCAATATATCCACAGTCACCTTTGTCCTCTTATCTTGGAGAGGCAGGAGAGATTCACCCCATTGCCTCTGGGCACGGGGAGTACCTGTGGAAAACGTGTTTAGGGAACTCTCTTGAGCCTTTTATTACCGTGGAATTTGGAGTTTTCATCATCAGACTTTAGGCTGTTACTTTGTCAAAGTGTCAAGAGGCTTTTAAATGGAGTAACAGCATTCGTGTTCTGGCTTTAAATGTGTTCTTGAAGAAGAACAAGAAGGTCACAATCATATCCTAAAGTGCCTTCCAGATTTCAGGTCACTAGATAACATTTTCTTAATTGTTACCTAAATTTAGAAGACAAATTATCTTGTAGTAGCAAGTGCAGTGCTTTTGCCCTAAAGCTTTTGTTTGTGGTGTTGCTTTCTTGTGTCACGTACACAAAGTTCCCTGATTCATCCATGGACTTTGGAATTCTGGTTTCCACTGGAAGTTCAATGAGAACTGTCAGAACCTGCCTTGTCTTTAAATAGCCACAGTGTTATTTCTCCTAGGCCATGTGGTTCATTCCATGAGATGAGATAATAAAAATTAAAGTTCATGTAGCTGGAGTTAAGGTTGAAACGAAATTTTATTTGCTATTTTAAAAGCAGCTGTCTAGTTCTAGTTATTCTATCAAATTTACCTCATTAAAATTTTGCAGCCCTTTAAAATTTCCTGCTCTACCTAAATACTTGTAATTTGTTTTAATTTAAAGAATCCCGGTGGAATTGATCAGATAAGCAAATTTAAAATCGGCCAGAAAATAGATTGCCTTGGTGTGGCTCTATGAGGTGCCCAGTTAAATAACAAAATAACACCAAGAAATTAGCTTAAAAATAACACCAAGAAATGAGCTTAACTCACAGTATATGAGGGTATTTCTCCAAGCATTCCAGTTTCCACAGGTGTAGGAGTCTCAGAAGGTGTGCAAGAGTCTCCCTTTGTTAAACTGCTTTTTGTGGGAGGTTAAAGTTACATTAAAAAATTTAAAAAGTGTTGTCAGTAGGCCTAAAGATAGGAAATTCTTTAAATAGCTCGGGCAGATGAACTCCAGGAACGCTGCAGAGCTTCAGGAGGATGCTGCTGCCTGTGCAGGAAGAATAAAGCAGGTGCTTTTCCACAGAAATTCAGGGAAATCTCCACTGTTAAGTGTGGGATGAGTTACTGGGACTTTGCTGCTGGAAAATCTCTGTTCTGCAGCTGAGAGATGGAACAGCGAAGTCGCCAGATTGGGGAGGATTTGGGGAAAAAGGAATCATTCAGGAATCGTCTTTTTGTGTATAAATTTATGGAGAGACTGAGGAATCTCGGTCTGTGTGGAGCCAGGAGCAGCGGGATGGTCGGTGGTGCCTGCAAAGAGAGGGGATCGATCTCCAGCTGAAAGGTATCAGTAGAAAATCCTAAAATTCCGTATTTTCAGTGAGTCCTGATGCAGGGGAGAGGCTGCACTCTCTGTCTGCTCTGAACTGAGGAATTTAACATCGAGATTTTTGAATAAGACTCATAAATTTTGGATTTGCTGCTGCTTTTCACGAGCTCTCCTGTGGGATGTGGGGCTGCTGGAGAAGCTGAGCCCAGTGCAGAAATTCCCCGTTTTCTTCTTTGCCTCTGTGGGTTTATAACGTTGTAAATTCTCACAGCTGTTGCCTCAGGGTTGTAAGATGATGGATTTTTTTGGTGAGTTTGTCTCTGGAAGGCTCTTGTCGAAGGGTAGATTGTATGAAAATCTTGGCAAAAGGGAAAACTTTAATGCAAGACACTTTTAATAAAATAAATGAAATGATTGCTAGTGAGTAGGCAAAATCATAAGGGACAATGGACCAGAATATAAGCAAAATAAACCAAGGTAAGCAAGGAATAAATTGCTTTTGTATCGAAAGATACAAAATATATATTAATGCATAAATATTCCATATGTAGAGATGCACCGTCTCTCCAATTTTTAATTCCCCTCTAAAATGCAGAAGCGAGGTAAATTTTTTTATCGAAAGAAAATTGAAAAGAAGTTGATTATTTATATTCTCAAGTCATTTCCCAAAGCTAAAGAAAACTGTACAGAAAATCTCTCACTTTATTGCTGCCTGCTGAGTTATGGGCTGAAATGTAGAGGAGCAAATCAGAACTTAATTCACTATTTTGAGAATTCCCACTCTATACCAGCAAATAATTGTTGCTGCTCACCAGTTTTCCTTACCAATACTTTTATTCCATTCTTCATCCAGGGAGCTCTCCAAGTGTATTTCAAATTACATCAGCTTATTTCAAAGTGAACAGAACAGCTTCGTAATCAGTGATAAATATCTAATTTAAAGATAATTTAAAATGCTTGTCACATAGAAGCATATGACTTTTAAGTAAAAGTTGTTTCTGCTTGCTTGGGAGGTGATAAGATTGTGGACTAAATGTGATTAATGTTCTTTGCAGATGTTGCTTTATATGCTTAGGCTTTCAAAGTAAAGCAGTCTAGACTGTCTGTCTGCATTCTCCTACAGCTTTGATCTTGATTAAAACTGGTTGTATTACATTTATCATCTTCCTTTCCCGAATGCCAGAAAGTCTCTTAACTGTTTTTTTTTGTATCTGTATTTGTTTGTAGAGAAAGATACTCAGTATCATCTCTAACTGCTGGAAAAATTACACAGTAGGATACGTTCAGCAAGTGGCAAAAAAAATGGGTATTTTGTATCTTGAAAGGCTTTAAAGAGTCCTTTGGGTTATTTCAGATGCAGCAAATGCGATTCCAAATGTTGAACTCCCAGGGAGTGAGGCAGGTGAGCCCTGAGTGGGTTTTTCCCCTGCCCTTGGATCCAGATCTGAGGGAAGGTGGAGGATCTTTGATCCTGTGCTGCACTCAGCTGTATTTGTGGCACCTCTCGTACTGGGGATCTCTAATATCCGTTGCTTTCTGCACCAGCGAGATTTTTCTTCCTGATTTCCGCTCTGGAGGATGGAGCTGGATTGCTTCAGGCTCTGGAAAAGGGTCAAAAGCAGCCAAGTAGCCAAAGAAAGCACATTTGATCAGGGTACAGTTCTGAGCTGTGTGTGGCAGCAGTTTCTCAGATCTCTGTTTAGGTGTTCGATCTGTGCCTGCTGAGGGACATGAGCAGCTCCTCGTTTGTGTGCACCAAGTACAACTGAAGTGATTTCTCCAAGACCTGAAATATTCAGATTTGCTGTTTATTCCCTTAGTTATTCCTCAAGATTGTTTAGGGCTCATTTGAGAATTTGATGTATTTTATGGGGAAGTTTGAAATGAAGGTAAACCTTTTAATACTAAAACGATTTGTAAAACATTTTGGGTAGTTCCATTAAATATTAAAGTTGGATGGGCTTTGTTTTCTATTTCAATTTTTGTTGGTGCTTCCACTGAGTGCTTTATCCCAGTCTGTTGGTTACAGTTTAGAAAATATTTGTAGCTTCTAAACCACGGTGGTGTCTTAAATCCAAGTTTGGGAACAGGGCTCTGTGAGCTCATCCAACACACAAAACGATGGAGAAGTAACCAGACAATAAGTTAAATAATATTTAACTGTCAAAAACCACTTGGAAATCCATTATAGGAGGCAGTGAGTTGTGCATTGCTCTGTATTTGGTCATTACTTAATTTTTTTTTTTCCCCTGGTCTTTATGAAATGCTAAAACTGTTCTGGCTTTGTTGTGACTTAGCCCTGATGTGCGATTTTTTTTTAGAATTTATTTTTCTCTAGTTCTGTAACAAAAAAGAATATTTTAATATTACAACAGGGTTATCATTCTGGAGATCTGTAATCTTGCCTGAATGTTGATGCAGCATCAGGGGGAAAATGAATTAAAAGGAAATATTTTAATGCAAGTCTCAGCCAGCAGATCTGGATTGCCCCTGTTTCAAAAGCATCACCCAGTACAGAACTGATGGACTGGTTGAACTGGAGTTGCTGTTCTAAATATAGACCCTGGTTGGGATCTGTTCAGGACCTCCTGAGAGTCAGTTCTTAACAAAATTCCTGTGAATTATCTTAATATTCCAAATCAGCACATTGGAAAGTTAACATTGCAGTTTTGGTACAACGTTTTTGTAATAAATGGGGTTTTTAGGCTTTTTTGCCAAGTGAAATGAAGCAAAACTGGCTCAGTTGAATACTTGAAGGCAGTTTTTTCATTGATGTGCAAGCTATAAACTGAAATAGTTTGGGATTATTGTGCTGTGTCAGGTGTGGGCTGTAGAATCAAGGGGTGTTTTACCAAAATTCAAATATCCAGTAGCATTTTTTTGTGTGGTTTTGGATACTTTTCCTAACAAACAGTGTTGCTCCTGTTGACTTGCATTCCCCTAAGCTTGTGTGAATAGTTCCTAAATGAGATTTAATTTGATTTATTAATTTTTAAATGTTTAGATGCTTAAAACCTTTAAAACGTGTCTTATTTTTTTCATACTTAGAGATAATTCCAGCAATAACCTTGAGTTTCTAAAAGGTATTTTTATGCTGTTAAATGAGATGGTGTAGATTGGCATGAAATTTGTTGTTACTCAGAGAGAACCAGAAATGAGAATATTCTGATCTTTTTTTTCCTAGTTGAATTTTTTCCTGAATTACTTGAGGTTGGTAGGATATATATATATGTATATATATATGTGTGTATATATATATGTGTGTGTGTGTGTGTATATACATACATACATACGTACATATATATATATTTAATTTTTTTTAATCCTCCAGATTTTTCTTTTAAAGAATAGGAAGATCATTTACAGGTTGCTAGAATTGAACTGCAATTTTTTCTAATAAAGTATTTTCTTAAGAAAAACACCAAACATGGAAACATAAATCATTTGTAAGTGCTTTAGGCAGGTAAGAGAAATAAACCCCACTGTCCTGGATTATTTTTGTATTGATTTGATTCTCATGTTAGTTCAGAGCTGATTTATTTAAAGCAGCTGTTGCAGGAGTGGCTGCATTGAATGTTTTAATGAAAATAAATGTGCTGGGTGGCCAATATGTAACATATTTTTAATGTCCCTATTTCAGAGTTATGTTCTGAAAATAGTTTTAAAATTGTAATTTTAAATTGCTCCCCTTTCCAGCCAGTTGTTCTTAAAGCTCTGATAAGAAATGCAAAAAGAGTTAAGTTTCAATAATGGATAATAACCTCCTTTTGATCTTGAAATGCTTCTCTTTTGGATTTGTTCTTTTGGGTGTTGATTTTGCTTTTCTGGATACAGTCAATAATAACATTTTAAAAAAGAGGATGAGTGGATAGCAAAATCAGCTTAGATTAAATAGATGAGATAAAGATTAGAAAAATTGAACAGAAAAATTGGTTTTTATTGAGGTGCATGAGGAAGTTGCTTTGTTGTTCCATGCTGTTTTCTTCTTTTGAATCTTAAATAAATGCTGTTTTTTATAGTTTACCAGTCACTTATATCCAAATTTGTTCTCCGTAAAAGCAGTCCTAATAATGACATTTAGTGAAATCTGTCAGTTCTCACTTCCTGAGGGAAAGCTCACTGGAGTGGCTTTGGAGCATGGAAAGGTGATGATGGGGGTTAAAAATGATGAGTATTTAAATTAGGAGTGAAAACATTTACTTAATGAAGAACTCCCTAAAGCAGCTGGACTCTGGATTTCCCTTAACCCATCGAAAACAAGTCCAGAAGAAGAAACTTGAGAAAAAAACCCAAAAGTCTTTGTCCTCTTTTCTTCCCTCCCTCAGAGGTCCCAGGACCTGCTCCTTGGGGCTGAGCCCTGGAGCTGCCTTTGGAGAGGATGTGCTGGCCATGTCTACAGGGGTTCTGTCTGTAAACATGGTTGTTTCAAGCTCTAGAAATGGGATTTTTTTTTTTTTTTTTTTTTTTTTTCACTTAATCTTCAGATTACGGTCTGGCACAGGGAGCAAAATGAGGCAGCCTGAGAGGGGACAAAGAGAAAATCCATTTCAAGTGACAGCCACTTTAGCTGGAGGTAAAGAGGCAGTTGTGCTGGATTCTTAAATATAATCAACACTGATTTCAGAGCATGAAGACACAAATTTTAAAACTCTTTCTGTGTAGACAAGGTTTGGAATTTGATCTCAACAGGACTGGACAGTAGAAATGGAATTAAACAGACCCAGCGAAGTTTGAGGTTATGTAGATGTTTTGCTTTAGGAAGTGAGTTCAGCAGTCACAAACATATTAGCATTTTTATGCTGATAGGTATTTACTCAGATGTGTAGTGCTGCAGCCTGACATTTATTTTAAGTTTAGTGGCTGAAGGAAGGAATTACTTCCAGTGGTTTGTGCCAGTTCAGCTGTTCGGGGCTGCCCAGCTCAGTCTGATTTTTGATTGTGCTACAGCTCCAAAATGCTTTTCAAACTGGGCTCTTGCATCAGAGCAGACACCACGAGCTGCCAATGGCATCCTTTAGTGATGCAGCTGATCCCAAACTGCTTCTGCAGGAGAATTTCCTAGCAAACAAACCCAATATCCTCCCCAGAGAAATCCTCGGGAATGGCTGAAGTCCTGACTGGAATTCTGGCCAAGTGTGTGAGCAGGATGAACTTGGGAAGTCCTGTTGGGATGAGGTGGGGAAATGAAAATAAAAATACAAAAACCCCATGGGCTATGTGGAATCAAGACTGAAGCTCAGTGTGATGATTCTCCATGAATAAGTTGGAGAGTTGGAAGAGGAGGGGGTGAGGTGAGGAAGGTTTCCAGCTCAGTGGAATAGGAACATTTAAAGGTTTGAATTTTTCAGCTCTGGGTTCTGCCTTTTCCCCTCCACCTTATCCTGTTTGCCTGCAGCTCCCAGGTAATCCCTCTGTGTGTTTACACTAACGTGGGACCTGTCTCTCCTCCTTTTAGCTGCCATCTGGACAAGAGCAGCTGGAGCTTGTCTGGATGTGCACTGACCATCCAGCTCCTGCCCATGAGCTCAGCACTTGGGAATTCTGCTGGGCTAGCTTGAAGGAAAAACATACATCTGATGCTTTAAAAATTAAAAAAAAAAAACAAAAACAAAACAACAAAACTGGTTGTAAGTATATTTAGGCTGGGGTTTTGGTTGTAACCACAGAAAAAAAGGAGAAGTATAGCGATGGCTAAAGAATTGGAATGTAAATAAGAAGCTTGATCAGCACATGTAGGAGAACTGGGTGGTGTTTTTGCTTGCAATAGCACCGAGTGGGACACGACACCCACAGAGGGATTTGTTGGAGAGCTGAGTTGAAGGCAGAATCACACTGGTCCTGTTGTCTTTTAAATAGTTACATAAGGTCCTGTAAGACAGAAAAAGAAGTGGGGGTTGGATATATCATGTGGAGGAAACATCAAATGTGGAGTTGGATGCTTGCCTCTTAGATGTCTTGACTGTGTTTTTGTTTGACTTGGTGTGTGGTTCTGTTTGCTTTGCAGTCAAACTGTTACATTTGCATTGTGCTTGACTGATTTGGGAGGCAAAAGGTAGAATAATTTCTTATAATTAGCCTGAATTAACACTTCTGTGCATATTTTTGAGGGGTCAGGAGGGAGTCTATGAAGAGCAGCCTCCTTATTTGTCCTTATAAATGCAGGGGAAATATTGACACTGATGGTATTGTGCAGCACCCTGGAAGATGTGTGACACAAACAGTACAGGAGGAGGGTTGGAGAAAATGTCATTTCCTGATCTTCTCTTGCAGCCTAACCAGAGAATGAAATTTGAAGACAGCTAAAATTGACAGCTAAAATGAAGCTTTCCCAATGCTCTTTAATGAAGTGATTAATATGTTCAAATTTCCCATCTCCGTGAGGCTGCAGAAATTTCAACCCTCCATTGAAGAAAATTCTAAATATTTCATAGCTCACAACTGGAAAGTTCTCAGGAAGTTTTGTAGCTCAGAGAAGAACCTCCACAAACACCAACCCCCAAAAAAAGATAACTTTGATCCAAAATCCACTGGGATTCCCAGCTGGGTGTTACTGAGAGGAGCTCCCCATGTCTGATGAGCTGCAGGATTCCTCTGGGTTTGGGATTCTCAGCTCAGAGGAACAGCTCTGACAGGTATCTGAGATCATTCCAGGGAAACTCCCTGGCAGGTCCCAAAATAGAAATGCTGCTGGTTGCCACAACCAGCATGAGACTCATCCCTGAGAACGATTCATAATTCCTGATGCAGCCTGCGTGTCCTTGGGTGGTTTATTTAGGTGCTTAATTGGTGCCTTTAATGCTGAAGGGCCTCTTTTTTATTTAATAACAGCATTCCAAGAATCCATGTGGAAATGGTGGCACTCCCCAGTGCAATGGGAGAGAATCCCTGACTCCTTCCTGGGCAGCTGCTTCCTTGAGCTTCATCCAGAGCCAGGAATAGGTGATCCCTCCTGGATAATCAGGGTGCAGCAGAACCCCAGGTTGCAGGTTTTAATGTCAAAAAATTAATTGAGGTTTCTCCTTATTATTATTATTCTTTGTGTTTGGAGTTTTGCACTGGGGAGAGGAGGAAATCCAAATTGGGAATTGGGTATTTCTAGCATTAGTGCCTGTTTGGCCTTATTCTGTTTTTTTCCAACGTCTGAATCTTGTAGAATTTAAACTTTTCAGTTTTGAGCCCTGTGTTACCAATATTGGAATATTTTAACCATCTCATAATGGTGCCAGGAAGGGGATATTTGCCCAGCAATGACTAAAAGCCACCAGCACCCGAGTGCAGCCCCAGGGCTGTGCCTGAAACCAAACAATTTCCAGGATCTTTTGAGCATTTTTTCCCCTACAAAAATCATGAGGCAGTGGCAGAGAGGTGTTTGTGCTGTGTGCTGCTCACACCTCCCAGTGACAGCAGTGACATGTTTGAACTTGAAAACATCAGCCTGTGTTTTACTGTGTTCCCTTGAAGTCAGGGAGTGTGAAAAATAACACTTAACTCCCAAGTCTCTGGAGATTCCCAAAGGATGATAATCTTTATCTCGGGGGTAACCAGCTCTTAGTGGCTCTTGAATTTCTACCTAAAGAACAGAGATGGCCACTGACCTTTTTCTCCATTTTCTGCCACGTGTTTTGCTCTGAAAGGATTCTGGAAAACTTGGGCACCAGAGATCTGGGGGTTTTCCCACTTCCTGAAATTCAGGCTTAAATAAGATATTTGGAAGTACAAGGCAGAAAATGGAAGTTCTGTACAAAATCCCATTACAGCATTTTTAATTTCTTCTATCAGTGGCACAAACTGCTGGGAGGGACTGAGGGAACACATTGGAAAAATAATTCCAGCTTTTCTTTCCTTCAGCAAGGGCACCATGCATGTAAAACCAAGATATAGCTATATATGTAAAATAACATCATCAAGTGGTTAGAGCAGTTGATTTATTTTCCATACTGTAAGTCCAGAAGACTCAGAGTAAAAAAAAGTTTGGTTTTTTTTTTGTTATTGTCCACCAAGCAAACCAGGGACTGCAAGGGTTTTTTTAACAATATAGATATTATTCCTCTCACCTTCCCCCTCTTCACTCTCAGTTCTATTCCCTGTTTTTAGGTGACATCATTCTCCATTTTTCCACTCTACTGTAGTGCCTTTGGGTTGATCATCTTTAATTTTTCCAGCACTGGATTCTTCTCTTCTTCTTTTTCAGAAGTGTTATCTCAGCTCCAGAATTTCATACTTCCATGGCAGGCTCATCCCTACAAATTTTCCATTTTGAAAAGGTGTGAACTGCAAAAAAAATTGAAATATTTTCCAAGTATATGATGAGATATCTTAACAAATACACATTTCCTATTGTTCCCCCCACTATAATCCTGGAGAAAAATGCAGCTCTTGCTATACAAAACTACACTAAAGTTTACCAAGTTTACCCCTGTTCAAATTGCAAACTCCTTCATTTTTAAAGACTATTTTAGAAAAAGAAAGCACCTTTTTGGACCATCAGGTTAATCTTTAAATTTAGACTATTCACAGGGCAGGATGGCAGCAGTGCAGGTGATTTGTTACTTCACTGCCTTGTTTATCTTTTTTGCAGTTCTTGCCTTGCCTGAGTTAATTGCTGCTGTGTTTGGATTTAATGAATGTTCTTTGGCTCAGCTCTTCTGAAGTACAGTCCTTGTTTGACCTGGGAGCATTGAGAACAGTGATAATAGGACTAATATTAGTCTAAAAATCAACAAAATAAGTTTGGGGACATGGTGACATGCAAAAGGAGGACAGAATCCTTTCTCTTGGAACTCAGTTTGCTTTATTAGGTTGGAAATAACTTCTTTCTTCTTCCTTTGAGAAACATTCCCCTGGGTGTTATCAGAAAAAAATAGAGAATGATAAAATCCTACTTCCTGCTTGCAGGAACATCAAAGCTGGGCTTTTTAAAGTCTATATTTGTAGTCTGTTCTTAGATATATTCGTAGGGCTAGAAAGTGTTTGAGATCACTGTGGAAACAAATAGAATAACACATATGGGCAAGCACTTGAAAAAGGTACCTGTGCAGCAGCTGAAGATTTTTTTTTTTTTCCCCAAGATGTTATTTCTATTTATGCTGCATTTTCTGTTCTTTTCTGCTCCTCTAGAACAGTGTGTCACAATTCTGGTATTGTGGTGAATGGGCCATTCTGTCTAGAAGTTACTTAGTCCCTGGTGCTTCTCTGCTCTGCTGGTTTCTTCTAATAAACTGCTCCATTCCTTGTATTTCAGTACTTAAAGAGTTCAAATTCATCTCAAATATAACTCAATTTAAATAATCTTTCTGCTACAGGCAGAGGTATCTGCCAGACTGAACCTCACCTTTAGTTCTTTTATATACTGTAAGTTTTCTAGGAGAGAAAAAAAAAAAAAAAGTCCTTGGCACCATCAAACTAATCTTTGTAGGCTTTTCATCAATTTTCATGACTTCAGCTTGAAAATGTTGTTACATTTCATGAAGCAGTGAGAGATCACAGATTGAGTTCCCTTTGCCCTTTGTGTCTTTACATGGTGTCACCAACTAATCACGCAGCAAAAGCAGGATTTGGGAATGAGGCTAGGACGTGGGAAGTGTTGAAGTCTTCCCTGGAAAAGGAGGGAGATGATCATTATCACATCTCAGATAAAATATCAGGAAACCATTCCTTCATTTCAGACCCATGGGCTTGTGTTGCTCAGTTTTAGGTGTAGTGGATAAAGCTGGATTATGAACTCCCAGGAGCTTCTGTGCTTTTTTTTGTAGTGATACCTGTAAGAGACAATTCCTATTCCATCCAGCACCTTTTCCCAGTGATCCCTACCTGAATTAAAGCCATGTTAGTCCTTAGGAGCTATGCAGTGTTTGCCCCTTTTTATTATAAAAATTGGTATATTTTTTCCTTTTTTGGTATATTTTTATATTTTTTTTTCATTTCTGTTTGAAAAGTGGCAGCCAGTGCTTCCAGCTCCTCCTGAGGTGAGGTTTTCCAGGCTGCACATGTACTCTCTAATGGAATTGTTCCCAATTCCACTCTTTCCTGTACCAAGAGTGCTTCACAAGTTCAGGTGTTGTTCCCTCAGTGCAGCTTTTGTGGATGGGCCTGAGTGTGAGGGATAGAGCAGCACTGGAATAGGAATACACAGATATCCACTGGGGTCTGGCATAATGTGCCCAAACTAAACTCTGTTCTGGACTAAATGCCCTTTGCTTTCCCAAAGTGTTTTCCCCCCAAAGCTTTCAGACCTCATGTGCCATGCACAGGACCCTGCTGGAGTTTTTTCAGCACCATTTTGCTTTTTTGAGATTCAGGAATTGGTTTCTGAGGACCTGGCAGTTCCATGTGCACTCAGAATGGGTACAGGAGTTCCTTTGGAGATCTGCTCTGCCTAATAAATTCATTTTGTTGTAAATGCCAGCTGCCCTTCTCCCCTGGGAGCTCCATCCCTGTGGAGGGGGTGGCAGAGCTGGTTGGAAGCAGATGGGCTCAGGGCTCTGCCTTCTTTGTGTGGTTCTCCTTCTCCTCTTGCCTTTCTTCCACCATGTTCCTGCTTTTCTGCTTTGAAGGATTAATCCAGGATTGTCCTGTCCTGTCCAAGCCTGGGTCAGTCTGGCCAGACCTATTGCAGGTGCCTGTTCAGGTGAGAAGCCCCAGCCAGATCCAAGGTCATTAAACCAACAGCAACTGCTGCCAGTCACTGGTTGGAACATTATTGGATTAAAAACCAGATGGATAAGAAAACCTGACTATAAAGAAGACAGAAATAAGGAGAATATTTATGCAAAGTTAGTTTTACTGCAGTTCCTGAATTTTATAAAATTCAGCTTGTCTGTGGTCCTTCAAAGCTGAGCTTGGCAGCAGGAGAAAAGCAATGGCACGTGTGAGAGAAATCCAGGACTTCTGCTTTATTGCACTGACAGAACCAAATTGTTCAATCTGTTGCCTCATCTGTTTCTTGCCATAGCTGAGAGTTGTAAAGGTCAGGCCGTGGCAGCACAAGGAATATAATGGTTCCCAGGCTGCCCCTCACAGCGTTCCCAGCTGGCTCCTGCCCCTCTCCCATTGATCCACCAGCTCCTGCCTATTTTGGGAATGCTTCACAGGCAGAATTTTGGAAAGGAGCAAGGTGGGATGCTCAGGATGGGCAGTGCTGGGCTCAGCTCTGGCTCCTGTGCTGCTCTCCCAGAGCTGCAGCAAGGCTGGGGTGGGAATAATCCTCATTCTCCTGGGGAAATGTGCAGGAATGGCTCCTGGGTCACATTTATTGTGGATAAGGGATGTAGTGAGTGATGCAAATAAATACATAAAAAACTGCTGTGGGAAACCTTTTCCAGTCTGGTCTTCAGGGTGCTGTGCAGTGTAATGTCTTAAAAATCCCAAATGTATAGATAAAATACAGGCAAAGTGCTTTGCCATCCTCCTCACCCTTCCTCAGTGGATCCTCTGATTCTCCAGCTCCTCGACCTCTCTGTTTTCCCATGGTTCTAATACACGTTAAATGGTGGAGCTTCCATGGAGATTAATGGCATGCTCTGGGCAGTGTCTGACAAGAGAAAAAACAGAAATAAAAAGCACTTCTTACTCCCTTCCTGTCTTTTGTTAACAGTCTTACTTCCCAACAACCCTTCACCTTTGCAGGAGCCAGACTGGTGCTTTATATCCCATTAACTCACAAGTTCTCTCCACCAGAATCCCAGAAAGGTTTCCTAGATGGTCACTAAATGATCTTTAAAGTCTTTTCCAACCCACACCATTCTGGGATTCACTCTTGCCCCTAAACACTTCTTGGCTTTTTGGGGTTTCTGAGATGAGCTCCCTGCTCTTTTGGCCCCTGTAACAAGATAAAAAGCACAAATGCCTTTTGGTGAATTTTCCTGCCTAAATCTCCTGGTTTGGCGAATATTTTAATTAAATCTTCACTGCTCAGCATTCTAAATTTTCTCTGCTATTGCTATTCATGGAGAAGTATTGCCATGACTTGTTCTTCATTTCTGCAGATCTTGCTAAGTTATGCAAGTCACTGTTTGACTTCACAGAAGATCTTTGTTTTATGTTTCAACACTTGGAACGCTGCTGAACTTTACGTTGATTAAAAAGAGGGGAGACAGGGCACATCGGTACAAGCAATAAATGATATTTTTATACAGCCTGCATTTATTCATATACCTGATCCTGCAGAATTCCATTTCATTGTGCTTCTCATCCCTCCCAGGTGCCATCCTGGGCAGATCAGAGACACAGGAGTGCATCTACTACAACGCTAACTGGGAAAAGGATAAAACCAATCGCAGTGGGATCGAGCCCTGCTATGGGGATAAAGATAAAAGGAGACACTGCTTTGCTACCTGGAAGAATATTTCTGGATCCATTGAAATCGTGAAGCAAGGCTGCTGGCTGGATGACATCAATTGTTATGACAGGTGAGTTTTCCTAGGGATTGTTGAAATGGAGTTGTCATTGTAAACTCTTTTGCCTCTCCGTAATTTCTACATCATCCCCTCCACAACCACGGCTTGAGACAAGTGAGTCTGTGAATAATTATCATATCTTTAGATGCTTCCTTGTATTTAGGGACCAGATTCCATGTGAGTTCATTGTCCTGTTGGCAGAATAACATGTTTTACCTTCTTAAAAGAACCCAGGTATTTTCATGTATTCTTTTTTAGTCCATTAGTTATAGATTCTGTAGTGCCTTGTTATTGCCCAACAGTACAAATAAAATTATTGCAACCAGGATGCAAAATTCTCTCGTTGATTTTTCCAAAGTCTTTAGAGTTGGAAAGTCAGCACTTTGTGTCTGCAATTTACCAGATCATGGAAGTATTTTGGCAGTTTATTAATAAGCTCAATGGCAGCTCTAAGAATATTCTAAATTTCCAGTTATTTTGTTGATAACAGATGGTCCAGAAAGAGCCCACGAGCAGTAACAGCAGGACTAGGGGGTTTGTTAGATGCTGACTGAATAAAGGTCATGGCTCTCTTCAGCAATGGTGTTACAGTTTTTTAAGTACTCCACTGGATTTTATTGGCCAAAAGCATTTATTATTTGGGAAGGCAGAGAATTAAATAGTGGATCATCATGAAAAAGTATTGAGGAATTATTTCAGCAATATTTTACAACAGTTTTCCTTTGCGTTTCTTAAAAGTTGAATTTTTAGAAGAAAGCCTTGCAGTCCTTTCTCCCAAATCAAGTTGTCCCCCACCTCAGGATGTTTTCTGCTTTAATGACAGTTTAAAGCTCAGTCCCAACAATCTAAAAAATAATGAGATTAAATTCTCCCTTGAGCAAAGAAAAAAAAAATTGGAAGAAGAAATCTAATGCAGGAAGGATGGTAAGGAAGGTGCTGGAAACTGAGTAACTGTAAATCCTCATTAGGTAACTTGTGCTAATCACACACAGTGTGTGTTTGTCCAGAAGAGCCCAAATCTTCTCTCTGGAGCGTGGGGTGGTTTGGCTGCACTGGGAGCTGTGGGGGAGACTCCAAACAGCAGCAGATTCAGGACATCAAAGAGAAAATGTTCCCTGGAAGCCACAGGGCAGGGTGACAGCAAGAGCTGGCTCTGGGGAATAACCCCAAGTTTTGAAGATGAGCCCAAAACCTCCTTGACAATCTTCAGGCTGTGTTTAAAATCCTTCAATATTTCCTCAGCCTTTTCCAATTCTGCTGTCAGGTTGGCTCCTGGTTGCTGCTTTTTCTTTCCTGATGGGAATAGTTTCAGCTTATTTGTTAGCAGAAGATTAATAGAAAAGCCATTCCTGCAGTTAATTCAGGGAATGAAATAAGCCCTGTCCCTGAGCATAATGTAGGCAGAGGAGATTGTAGAAATTTTATCGTTTCTTTCTACAAATATAATAAGTGAGAAGGTGAATTTTTAAATTTTATCTCCAGCCTTGTTTGATCAGTGGTTGTCCTGTTTAAATCTAGCTTGTGAACTGTTCCTCATTGACCTGCTGGTGGTTTTCTTTAACTTTGTCCTTAAAAATGATAAAAACGAAACACATTTTCATTGCAATATAAAATATCAAAATTTAATTTATTTCATGAGGTTTAGGTTATTTTGGTCATAGGTCACATGGTCGATTGAACGACGTTCACTTTAGAAATTTAAAAGATGGTCACCTGTTTATTTTTGGAAGACAAAAACCAACCCATCTGGAGATGAATGAACTTTTTTCACTTTTCTCTCTTGCAGGAATGATTGCATAGAGAAGAAGGACAGCCCTGAGGTGTTTTTCTGTTGCTGTGAGGGCAACATGTGCAACGAGCGCTTCTTCTACTTCCCGGAGATGGAGGTCACGCAGCGTAAGTTCCTCCTGGCAGCAGTGTTCCTCCTCTCCTCTCTCAGGAGATCACACTTCTCCAAAAGTGCCTTTCCTGCCACAGGGTTCTGCTAGAGCTCTGTGCATTCCCAGGCAGGGCAGATTCATTTATTCCACTTGGAATGGTGCTTTTCTATAAAATCAATGAAAGGCGCTTTAGGTCTTTCCAAGGGTGAGAAGGAAAAATAATCTGAAATAATTGCCTGGTTTAAGATACAGAAGTTACTGTCAAATCTTACCTTAATTGTATGGTTAAGCTCCTGTAAGAGTGGGAGCTTTGTAAATTGTTGGGCTAAAAAGCCTTTTCATCCCTGTATCCCTGTGCCAGCCTGGGGATGCTCCTTTTCTTCAAAAAATCCTCTTTATCCCACCTGAACCTTTTGAATGTCTCTGTAAACACATACAGTAACCTCTAAAAAGGGAGAAAGAATTTCCTCCCAGATAACGGGATCTCTGTGTGTTCTTCCATCTCAGCATATTCTGTGGTTCTGAAAGACAACCAAATTAGCCAGACTTAACAAATAATTATTTTAAAAGCACCACCTAAAAGGTGATTTGATTTTTCTTGCCTATCTTCTTCCAGTCAGGAATCTGCTGGAAAACCAAGTGATGTTAATAACTGAGCTGAAAACAGCAAATGTCTCATGTACCAAATAGCCAGAGGAAGTTGTTTATGAAATGAAAGAACATTTTCTGTGAGATTAAAATAGCCTTTGTTGACCCAGGAGATATTGTCATTTTTGTCAGTGATGCTGCTAAGGCAATAATTGACATTCTTTCCTCTCCTGAACGAACCCTCTCTTGCCCCAGGGGGCTGTGGCTGCCTTGGAAGCAGCTCCTGCCTCTGGAGAGCCTTTTTTGAGGTCATGTGGAAGTGGCTTCACCTGGAGATCTCCTCCTTCCAGCCCAGCAGTGCTGGCAGCTTGCTGCTAAATCCCTGTATTGATCGGTTTTCATTCATTAGGTGAGGAATTCTTGCAGTCCCCTGGGAATACAAACCCCCCTTGCCCCCCGTAGGCTGCTGGGGGTTAAAGGCCCAGAATTCCAGCGTGCTGAAGTGTGAATCTGGGATCTGAGCTACTCCCCTGCTTTCCAAAGTGCTGCCTTTTAACTAGGTGTTAGTTTGTGCTGGCTAATCAGGGACTGGGAGCCTGCTGTGATGATGGCAGGAGCTGTTAGAAAATCAGGCTGTTGCACATTTCAAACGCTGCCTGGTTTTGTTCCTTAAAAGCTGTGTCCTTTTCTTTTTCCCTTCAGCAACTTCCAATCCTGTTACACCGAAGCCACCTCTGTTCAACACCTTGCTCTATTCCTTGGTGCCTATCATGGGAATTGCAGTGATCGTGCTCTTCTCCTTCTGGATGTACAGACATCACAAGCTGGCCTATCCTCCCGTGCTTGTTCCCACCCAGGTGAGCCCCTGCTGCAGGATTTGGGGGTTTTTTAAGGGCCAAACCATTCCTGAAGGGGATCTGTCTCATGGCTGGTCTCTGTTGCCCTCCTGATTTCGAGGTCCTAATGCTTGCTCTCCCCTAAACCAGAGAATTAAGCTTTACTTTAACAGCTTTATTAATTATTCTTTGATGAATATATGAGTAATTACTTCATGTTTTTGTGCATCTGTTTGTTTGGGGGGAGAAAAACTGAACACAGAGGGCAAAGACACAGTGAGGGGTGCTGGGGGCTGAGCTGTAATGCTCAGCTGGAAAGAAAAAGAGAGTTGCCAATTCATCTTGGCCATTTGAGGTGGTCAGAAAATAGCAGCTAAGAGAGGATGAGCTGTTTTTAAGGAAGCCTGGAATTGGGATACAGGTGCAGTTACAGGGAATGTTAAGAAAATCTTCAAGCACAAGTCCAGGGCGTAGCTCAGCTCATGAATTGTGATTCTTGTCATCCTTTTCCTCTTGTTTATGTATTTTCTGTTTTGTCTTGAAATGTTTCAGTTTTAGGGGTGTTTGTGTTTTATTTCAAAAGGATGATGCTGTGGGCTCCACACTTGAATGTAACCTGGCCATTGTTCATCCAAACAAACCTTCTGGGGCTCTTGTGTGTGGAATTGCTGCTGTTGGGAGGCTCCAGCTGATCCTGGAGCTGTAATTGGTTCTAAAACTGGAATTCCTCTTCCTTCAGTTACTGTCTGAAGATCCAACTGAGCTTAGGAGGCTTTTATGGAAAGAGTTAAAACAGGAAATTCTAGAGACCAAAGCAGGAAAGATGAGAAAAAATGTGGTTGTGGAAATGAAGAGAGAAATGGTTGAAATTTTTGCAGTAGGAATTAACTTGAGCTTCTAACTCAGTGCAGTGACCTGTCCTACAGTGATGTTATTTGTGATTTAAAATGAAAACTTGTTCTTTTGGGTAGGATTGCCAAGGATTGATCTCTGTGTGCTCCACGTTCCAGCTCCTGGGATATTTCCAGTGCTGCTGCTTGACTCGAGGCTGCTGCAGGAAGCAGGATTGCCTGGGGTTGATAACTCAAAGTGTTTTGGTTTCAGTTTTGCAGTAATAGATAAGAGGAATTTGGGGAGAGGCAGTGGCCATATGTTGTTGCCAAATGAAAAGAACATAATTTAGAGGAAAAAAGTCTGTTTGCTGTCCTTGTGGAGAGGATTGCAGCTCCTCAGACTCCCTGCAATCTGTCAGCATAATTAGTTCATCCAGCTCCCATTTTATGGATTTGGGACTTTACATCAACCCAGTGGTCTTTGCTGGGAGATCAAATTCATAACTGCTAATTGTGGGGATAATTCCAGCGTGGGATTGTCTTCCTAAAGAAATTAAGTCCTGGATAAAGCCATGGAAAAGCAAGTGAATGTTAAATACATGTGAGGTATCAAGAACTTGAATTCTGATTCTCCCTCCTTGTGCTGCAGTCTTTTCCTTGCATGGGTTGTGCTTGGGGCAGGATGGACACCTAAATTTTTAATAACTAGGATAATCAGCTGTTGTGTTCATGCTCAGATTGTATCTTTGGGATAAATGTACCTTGCTGCTTGTGGGGCAACAACATTTTCCTATCTTGTGGTGAACAGGCATTAAGGCTCATGTGGAAAGTCAGGAAAAGCCACTTCTGCCTGAAAAACTACCTGGAATTATTATGTAAATCCAGTGTATAAACACTCAGCCTTATGCAGCAGAGCAGTGGTTCCCACTTGAAATTTGATTACAGCTGGTTGGAGCAGGAGACAGGGGAAGCAGGAAGGGAGGGAAAGTATTGGGAACTCTATAACCACGAATAAACTCTGAAAATATTTGTGCAATTAGTCTGTTAATGGTCTATTTAATAATCGGGACATGAGTGGAGTTTGTAGGCAAATGAATTTGGTTTAAATCTTTGTGTAGCAGTGGTGGAATGGACAGGTCAGATGTACAGCAGGAAAAGCAGGGATTGCTCCATGTGAGTTCCAGATGAAGGTTATCCCTTTTTCCTTGGTTTATTCCCAGAAACAATGGGAATACAGAGCTGCTGCCCTGGTGCCAAATTTCCAGGGAAAAATGAAAGGATGGGTGAGGAATAAGCAAAAGATAAAGATGAGGAAATCCTGAAGAATGAGGAATGGTGAAAGAATTAGAGCTGGTGATAAGTAAAAGATCAGAGAGCAAAGGGGAAAGAAATAGTTTGGAATATTTAAAAAAGAAAAAAAGCAAGAAATAGGCTGTTAGAAATGTTTGAACCTGTAAGAAGACATAAAGGACAATTAGTTTTGGCTTGTTTGTGCTGCTTGCTGTGCCTCACTGCTGTGTGGGGAGCTATCCAGTGAAAGCTGTCAAATTCCATCAAATCTGTCACTTTCTGTGCTCTCCAATGAGTTATTAACAAATCCATGTTTGCTGAATACATCTGTGTGTATGGAAAACACTTAAGAACTGTTCTGTCTCCTAATTTCTATTTGATTTAGCAAACATAAATTCATCCAAAGAGTCAGATTGGTGTTTTAAATATTTGAATGTGTGCAGTTTTCTGTCGAAAGAGGTGCTGTGACCTGGTTCATTTGCACTTGGGGGACACTGGCTCTGGAATTAGGTGTAATTCAGGTTTCTCCCCAAACATTCCCAATAAAACTGCAGTGAGGATGGCAGGGAGCTGCTCTCCTGTGCTCCCTTCCTCCTGGCATGCCTTGAGCTGGGGCCAGAGCTTTCAGTGCTCTGAAATTCAGATTTCAAGGGGCTCTTCCCACCCTGGCAGCTGATGGGTGTCACTGTCACCCTTCCCACAGAGCTGCCACCAGTCCCACTCTGGTTTGGCAGCTGCCCCCATGAGCAGGGAATCATTCACCTCTTGCACTTCCCTGAGTGCCCAGCTTGGCAGGATTTTACTGCATCACAGTTGCTTTTTTTTTGTTGTTGTTTTGGGTTGATTTTGAAATAATAATTGTGTTGAGAGGCTTGAGGAAAGTGAATCTTTGCAGATTCACTTCTTGGGGATTTCTTCTGAAATGGTCAAACTGTCTGGGGTCAAAGATACATCATGGTTTTAATTTCTGAGCACAGGAATCCCTAAATCTACCTGATGCACTTGAAATTTTTGGGATGATCTTTCCACCCTAGGAAAACCCCAGTTTCCTGCTGAAGAATGAAGAATTAAATCAGGTGTTCAGATTTTTCCCATTTTGGTCTTCCAAAAGCCATATTTTTTCTTGTTGTTGTTACAGATATTTTAATAGAAACATTTCAACACTGGTAAAATGCAAGGGATGAGGTTTTTTTTTTTCCAAGGATTGAATCCAAACCTGGGAAGATTAATGGCTACTTGAAAAACACACCCAGGGAGAAGCCAGGTGCTTATAGGAAATGGGAAAAGAGATTGGAAAGTTTCTGCAAATCAGGACCCCTGAATGTGCAGTGGGTGGTGAGGAGCTTGAAACTGGATCCTTCTTTTTTTTTTTTTTTTTTCTTAATAGAATCCATGGGCTGGTACAAGTCAAAATCTATAATTTGTAGAGGGAAGAATTTGTGTGAAAACACCCAAAAGCCAAGTGCAGCTTTTATAGATCAGAAAATGGTTGTGGTTAGCCCAAATTTTGGGAAAACCCCACATTGCTTAGGGTTTTATTGGTCTAATTGGATACAAATACTGTAACAGACCCATTAGAGTTGGTTTTCAGGCAGCATCAACAGCAGCCAGTGTGTTTATGTACTTTTGTGTGGGTGACAGGGGTTTTGAGGGGAGTTAATTGTTCCCAGTTTTTATTTATCAGAGTTAATTCCTGACAAAAATCTCAGATTTGCATTTCTTTTGTAGCCTGCTACCCTTAAACTGCTGCCTCTTGGATTTCTGCTGGGAGCCTGAGGTGATGCTCTGTGGGCTGAAGGGGAGGACATTGGTTTATAATCCAGAGGTGTTAATGAGCATAAATACATCTTTGTAAAGTTTGTGTGTGGAATTTATCAGTGTTTGGGGGAAGCTGATCCCTCGAGGGAGAAATGAGAGGTTTGGGAGAGGGCTCATTTCTCAGAGCTTCGTTTTTGCAGTTCCTCATTATGGTCAGAGCACAAAGGTTGAATTCATACATATTTCTGCTTATTGCTGAGGAATTTCCATAGTTCTCTGGAGCTGGAGAACTTTAATAATGAGTAGTCCTGGGAAAATAAAAACTTTTCAGCCCCTTGGGGTGGGTTTTGCTCTGCTCTGGAGCTGCCCTGACTGATGGTAAAGGAGATTCTGGTGGATCCCAGTGCTCCAAGTTCTGTTACAGGTTTATAGCTCCATTCTCCAATGAATCCTCCTGGATTCATTATTGGTATTAATTATTTGGAGAAAGGGAATGGTGTGTTTGGCACTCTCCAGGCACAGGGAAAAGCTCTGGAGGGGCAGAGGGGGAGAAAGGGATAACAGCTGGGGACAGGGGCTTGAAAATTCCCTCTCTTCCATCCCATCCTACTATAAAGGCCAAAGGAGATGGCTCAGGTCAAAGAGTCACAAAATCCTGGAACAGTTTGGGTCGACAGGAATTTAAAACTCATCCCGTCCCTACCGAGGCAGGCACACCTCCCACTGTCCCAGGCTGCTCCAAGCCCCATCCAGCCTGGCCTGGGACACTCCCAGGGATCCAGGGGCAGCCACGGGAATGCTGTGCCAGGACCTCCCAGTCCAAAGTGCAGGAGGAGACACGGAGACTTTATCCTGCATTTTGTTCCACTCTGTAAACTCCTCCCGGGACTGTCGGAAGGAACGTGTAACATTGTGATTTCTCTCTGTCGGTACGTGCTGGGTGCAGAGTGCTCGAGTTGTCCCTGTGTGTGTGGATGTGTGGCTCAGGTTCGGTGCTGGAGCCCAGATCCGCGGTGCCGTTTGTTTTATTGATCCCAGTTCGATTCCAGCCGCGCCATTGGCGATTGGCGATTGGCATTTCCCTGGTGCGGCGCTGCCCCCTGGCGGGCAGCGGGAGCACTGCAGGGACCGGTTGGAATTTCACCTTTGGAAGCTCCACGTGTGTCTGCTCTGGTTGTACCAACACCTGCAATGGGCATTTCCCGATGTCATTATAAAATAATTCAGTTCATTTTCTACATCATAATCCCGTTTTCCTTCACTAACAATGCTGGATTTCTTTGATTGTTGTTTTAAATGATGTATTTCTGCCACAGGAAAGTTTTGCTGTCCCTGTGAATATTCCTGTCATTAACTCACAAATAATTGACTTTGTCTCCTCTAAGCTGTTTTTGCATCCCATTCCTGGTGTAAATAGTAATTTCTCTTGCCTGTGTTTTTTCCCTCTCTGCAAGCACGCCTTTCATATAATGATTGAGGTAAGAGGATGTTTGTTCCTGGCTCTGGGGCTTTCTGGGGATGTGGGAGACATTGTTTGCTCTGAATTGTGATTCCTCAGTATTTTGGACAAGCCATCTGTCAGCACTGTGGTTTAAAAATGCAGCTTTAGCCTTTGGTTCGTGGCTCTCCTAAAATTCCCTGGAGTTCCTGAGTGTGGGGTCAGGATGTGCAGCCTGGGATTGATCCTGGAGCACAGGGACACGTCCAGGGGGATCCATGGCCCCAGCACAGGGATTTCCCTGGGGGACAAAGGGGCTCCCACCCACCTGTGCCCTGTCCTGGGCTCTCCATTCCCATCTCCCACCTGGGAAAAATCCTTTGGAGCTCTGGGCTCTCCACCTGCTGATCCTGTGGGGTGCAGGAACTCACCAAAAATGGATCATCTGGAGAAAAATAAAAATACTCCTTCACCACTCAGTCTCTTCATTTGTTTCCACTGACCAGGACTTATTTTTATTTGTATTCAACTCCAGGTCGCTGGGACCCCTTAATTCACAAATTGGGTCATTCCTGCTCAGCTTTTCAATGGAATATTGAAAACATCAAGATTTGAGGTGTAATAAAAATGCTCAGTTTCTGTCATCATCGAAGTTCTCTAATTAATACTTGAAATACCTAGGAAATGCAGTTTGGAAGAAAATCCAATGGTTTAAATGTATTAAATATTTAGATATTTAAATATTTTCCTGACTGTGCCTCCATAAAGAGTTCCTTGGATCTCTGTTCCATGTTTGGCTTCCTTATCCCAGGCAGGGTCCAGGGTCCTGCCTCCAAGGAGCTGCTTTGAATGGATTTGAGTTCCACAATTGCAGAGCTGCTCTCTGATCTCAAGACTCATTTTTGAGGACACTTTAAGGAACCCCATTCCTGGGAGTCACCCTTCCTTAAGGAATATTTTCCTGCTATGACTCAGTCTGAGGCAAGGGGCAGGAAAAGGGAATTGGGCCCTGCATTTTTTTGGAGATCTGGGAGCCAAATTTATCCCCCTGCCATCCCTGCTGGCATTCTGACCTCAGCACCACAGAGATCAACCCCAAAGCCACACAGGAATAATGAGATCTCTGGAACTTTAAACAATTTTCCTTGGAGCAGAGAGAGTTGGAAATATTGTCAGGGAATGTTTCCATGTGAAAATCATCCCTAGAGCTGCAGAGTTTGGAGTTAGATTTTAACCAAGATGTTTAGAAAAAAAAAAAAAATCAGGGCATTTAAAAAAGGGAAAACTTTTCTTTCCAGTTGTGTTAACAGCAGGAATTCTGCTTCCCCCTTGGAAAGGCTGTGGCAGTGCTGGGAATGTGGTGTGGAGAGCCAGGGATTTCTAGGAAATAGGGAATTTGTTGTGGTCCGATGGGGAATTAGGAAAGCACCAGGTTTCACTGCCACTTTCACTTCCAGCTCTTGGCAGAAATGCTGGAACTGGGTTCAGCAAATCTTGGAGGTTTTTGATTTTTCCTGATGGTTGGGAAAGAATTCAGGCACCAAGTGCTTCCAAATCCCAGCAGTTTATTGGGAGGAGAGCGTGGGAAGGAAGGGGAATCCAAGGCACCAGAGCAAAGGGGGATTTGGGGTTATTCCCCACAAATTTCTCTGCTTTAGACAAGGCAGGAGGTTCTGAACTTGAACAGCTCATTAAATCAGGGTTGGCTTCGGGGGATAAATTTGAGCATCTTGTTCTCACTTCGTTTTCTAACAACTACAAACTGCATTTACAAATATTTATTTAGTACAGTTTGTATTTTACAAATTGAGGGCACTGCTTTCCCTGGTGCCTGCAATATTCCAAGAGGGCTCTGGCAGGGAATGAAAGGCACCAGGGGAGGGAAATCTTTGCTCTCAATTTTGGATTTCTGTGCTGCAAATGTTGATGTCACAACTTCAAGCGCTGTCGCTGTCACATTGACAAAAGGATTTCCTCCTTTCTGGGGACAGTGTTGCAGTGTGTCTCTAATTTGAATTTCAAATGCTATTTATTCTTTTTCTAGTTATTAATTTGTGCAATGAGGTTACTCTGCTCTGAATATTTCTCTGGAACTTGTTCTTTTTAATTTATTTGTTGTTGTATAAGAAAGCAGAGAGTGGATGTTTATTCCTGCACTGAAAATATTCAGGACTTGTATTCTCAGCACTTGCCTCCATTGTCCCCATAGTCAAGGCTTCCTAACCCCAGAGTTTGTCACAAAATGTGTCTTTAACCTGCACAGGATTGTATGGTTTGGATGGAAGTGCTCAAATATGTAACTCTTTATTGAGTGCTCTCCTCTCTCTTGTAGAAGCAACTCCTCTGGTGGTTTTTATTCTCTTGAAAACAGCCTTACAGGGGCTCTTTGGGCAAAATAGAGGGAAAAAAGGGGTGTTTTGGAGGTTTGTTGAAAACTTTGGGGTAGGTTGTTGGGGTTTTTATAGAGGGACAAGCTAACCCACCTGGAGGGAAAGGGCCAGCCCAGAAGGAAGCAGAGCTTTGGCAATAAAATTGAGAATCTCCTTGTTGTGGTCAGATGATGTAATACAGCAAAATAGAAAATCCAGGATGTGCAATAAACTGGTGTTCCCCTCTCCTTTCCCAGGAAGGGGAATGGTCCCAGGCTGTGGTGTGGGATGTGGGATTTGGGATCAGGCTATGGGGTTATGGGTCCTGCCCTGTGAGAGCTCTTTGTCACCTCCAGCTGTACAAATCCTGCAGGACAGGATCACATCACCTCTGCAATGGAATTCCAGCTCCTTTCTGGGTGCTGGGATTTCAGGATTCACTGGCAAAGTTGGGAGCAGGGCAGTGGGGCAGGAGGGGCTGATCCCCAGCTGAGGATCTGCAGGATTCAGAGGTCCCACACTTCACATAAACACAGAAACCTTCCGTGCATCCAAGGGGCTCATTGCAATTCCAGCTCTTTAAAGTGTAACAAGTAAAGCTTGATTATCTTTGTTCCTTAATTTCTGCTGTGCTTTCCCACCTGGTTACAATATTCTTTAATTTTTGCTGAGCTTTATTCCCACCTGGTTAGACTAATCCTTAATTTCTGCTGTGCTTTCCCACCTGATTCAATTATTTCTTAATTTCTGCTGTGCTTTCCTACCTGATCATGTTATTCCCAAATTTCTGCTGTGCTTTCCCACTTGATTACATTATTCCCTAATTTCTGCTGTGATTTCCTTCCTGATTACATTATTCCCTAATTTCTGCCTTGCTTTCCCACCTGATCATGTTATTCCCTAATTTCTGCTGTGCTTTCCCACCTGATTACATTATTCCCTAATTTCTGCTGTGCTTTCCCACCTGATTACATTGTTCCCTAATTTCTGCTGTGCTTTCCCACCTGATTACATTGTTCCCTAATTTCTGCTGTGCTTTCCCACCTGATCATGTTATTCCCTAATTTCTGCTGTGCTTTCCCTCCTGATCATGTTATTCCTTCACTTCTGCTGTGCTTTCCCAGCTGGTCACATCCTGCCTTGCTCTCTGCTGTGCTGTCCCAGCTGCTTATCCAGGTGTTTCCCATCCCTGTGGCTCATCCCTCCTGAGCACCTCTCACAATCCTATTTCCCATCCTCTGGAGAAGGGATTTGCCTGGGGTTTGTGCCTGGATGTTTGGGAATTGCTGCTGTGGGGTTTGGCTGAGTGATCCCAGGCTCCCCTCATTTACAATCCTTTATCTGTAGTGCTGTCAGGGATGATGTGAATTAATGTCATTAATAACAGCAGCATTAATTAATGGTCTCTCCTGATTGCAGGATCCTGGGCCTCCCCCACCATCTCCCTTGATGGGTCTGAAGCCACTGCAGCTCCTGGAGATCAAAGCCAGGGGGAGATTTGGGTGTGTGTGGAAAGCTCAGCTGCTCAATGAATACGTTGCAGTCAAAATATTCCCCATCCAGGTGAGCAGAACTCTTGGGCTCCTGGGTTGTGCCTCACATTAAGGCAGCTTTTCTTGGCTCAGCAGTTCTGTAAATCCAAGTGGAAATGGCCTTGAGGTGTAAAAGATGCAGGAAAAGTTTTAGTGATTGAAAATAAGTATATTTTACTGCAGTAAACACTTACTGAAGCATAAACCTGTGAAATGTGTGTTTCCAGTCCTAAAAATATTCAGCATCCATAGTTTTAAGCTGCTCTCACTCACCTCTTGACCAGTGAATAATCAAATTAAATTGCTCTTAGAAGGAATGTCCTGAAATGCAAACCCTGAAGTGGTTGTTCCAATTAACCATGCCTCAATTAAGTGCCATAACACTCATTGCCCAGCGAGTGCCCTCACAAAGCCGTGGCTCGCATTAAATAGCTTGAGGAATTTTGAGAGCACAGAGTGATGCTGGATGGTGATGCTGGGATGGGTTTTACATTGATTAAAGCACCCCCTGCTACTCGAGGTGCAGGAATTTGTCCCCTCACAGCGATCCAGGTGCTGCCTTGCCGAATAAACACTGCAGGCTCTCGTTCTTTCACTAGAAATTCCACATCTTGTTTGACACACCGTTCCTAAACGCTGGGAGCAAACTCCCCTCAGGGATACTCGCCTGATACCCCATTTTTTTGGTGGATAACTGGGGCTGTGCTGCTGTGCTTGCAGGACAAGCAGTCGTGGCAGAACGAGTACGAGATCTACAGCCTGCCCGGGATGAAGCACGACAACATCCTGCAGTTCATCGGCGCCGAGAAACGCGGCTCCAGCATCGACGTCGACCTGTGGCTCATCACTGCCTTCCACGAGAAGGTGGGGCTGTCCCTGCACGGGCATGGGGCTCTCCTGGCTGGGCCACGGGGAGAACAGCCCTGGGAAAGGGTCACACTTGTGCAGCTGAGGCAGTAAAGGATGAAAATTGACGGTAGCTTTCATTTAGCTGCTCGCTTTGCACCCGATGTGAATTCAGTGCAGTTCGTTTTCAGACAGCTGAGAAAGTTGCCATCAGATTTTGCTGATGGAGGAGTTGTTTTAGGGAGCAAACAAAAATTAATTCTACCTTTTTTTGGCTTTTTAGAATATGTCTTTTTTAATATTCCCAATCTAAACTTGCCTAAAATACATAACCTCCCATCTTGCAGAGATTTTTGGGGGATTATTTTTGGTTCACTCATTGGTTGATAATAAAAACTAAGTGATACAGATGAATTCTATTGTGACAGCAAAAGGAAGAAACATTAATACAATTAATTAAGACTATGTTCAGTTTTATGTTGAATAATATTGATCTCTTTAGGTTTGTTCAGAGCGTGTTTCACTCTGACACTGTGGAGTTGAATGATTTCATCTCCGTTTATTCAGAATATTTCACTCTGAAACTGCAGTTGGTCCTTAAGGAAGGACAACCAGAGCTCCTAGAGATGTGACTGGCAGGAATTGCAGGTTTTCCCTGCATGAGTGAGGCTGAGCTGAGTGTGTGGCTGTTCTGCTGCAGGGGTCCCTGACAGATTTCCTGAAGGCCAACGTGGTGTCGTGGAACGAGCTGTGCCACATCGCCCAGACCATGGCACGGGGCCTGGCCTACCTGCACGAGGACATCCCGGGGCTCAAGGATGGCCACAAGCCAGCCATCTCCCACAGGTACTGCTGGGACTGCCAGGGACACCTCCAGCCCTGCAGCAACTCCTGCATCTCCGTGCTAGGAGTCTCCAGGCACATTTTTCCATTTTCTGTTTCCTGCTCTTTAAACAAAGTTGCGGTCGCTGCACACTTGGGTTACAACAGTTTCATTCCATCTCTGTATCCCACATGCATCATCCATATCTGTATCCCCATATATCCCCATATATCCCCATATATCCCCATATATCCCATCATCCATCTGTATTAATTTAAAAAACAAGCACAAAATTACAATTCCAATTACTGTCTCATTTATTCATATAAAGGTCTGCAAGGGCAGGCCAAGGTTTTATGATTTTATTTTGTTGTTTAACTTATCTGTTTCTTTATCATTTTCTTGCCTTTCATGCCATAAAGTTCTTTGTTTTATGCTGTTCCTTTTTTCCTTAGGGTTTTATCTGTATTTCATGTTCTAGATCTCTAATTTGTGATTTTTTTCTTAAACTTGAAAGGGATATCAAAAGCAAGAACGTGCTGCTGAAAAACAACCTCACGGCTTGTATTGCTGATTTTGGTCTAGCTTTAAAGTTTGAGGCTGGAAAGTCTGCAGGAGACACCCATGGACAGGTAAATCCTGACTTATTTCCAGGAATAATCCATGTAATGTTACCTGGATGTGAATGGGAATTTCCCCTCAGGCTCGTTGCATGGCCTATCCCCCCCTTTTATCCTGACTGGACAATTTGGACAAGAACTTTTGTAATACTGTATTAATTATTTAATTACTGCTCAGAAACTGAGGGATGGAACTTCCAGAATTTAATCCTAAGGCGGGAACAATCGTGGCTGCGTTTAACCTGGGATGCTGTTTGGCAGCTGGGGTTGGTTCTGGGCACAAACGTGGCTGTTTTGGTGGCCTTGCAGGTGGGCACCCGCAGGTACATGGCTCCAGAGGTGCTGGAAGGTGCTATCAACTTCCAAAGGGACGCGTTCCTGAGGATAGACATGTACGCCATGGGATTGGTGCTCTGGGAATTGGCCTCGCGCTGCACGGCCGCCGACGGTGAGGACCAGCCTGGGGGGACAGCAACGGCCTGGGCAGGGCTGGGAGCACCTGGGACAGTGAGAGGTGTCCCAGCTCATGGCAGGGCTGGCACTGGAGGATGGTGAGGAACAGCCTGCTGGGAGCACCCTGGGACAGTGGGAGGTGTCCCAGCTCATGGCAGGGCTGGCACTGGAGGATGGTGAGGAACAGCCTGGGGGGACAGCAACGGCCTGGGCAGGGCTGGGAGCACCTGGGACAGTGAGAGGTGTCCCAGCTCATGGCAGGGCTGGCACTGGAGGATGGTGAGGAACAGCCTGCTGGGAACACCTGGGACAGTGAGAGGTGTCCCAGCTCATGGCAGGGCTGGCACTGGAGGATGGTGAGGAACAGCCTGCTGGGAACACCTGGGACAGTGAGAGGTGTCCCAGCTCATGGCAGGGCTGGCACTGGAGGATGGTGAGGAATGTGCTGATGGGAGAGTCCCAGCCTGGGCAGGGCTGGGAGCACCCTAGGACAGTGGGAGGTTCATGGCAGGGGTGGCACTGGAGGATGGTGAGGAACAGCCTGCTGGGAGCACCCTGGGACAGTGGGAGGTGTCCCAGCTTATGGCAGGGGTGGCACTGGACTGGCTCTAAATCCCTTCCAACCCAAACCACTCTGGGATTCTGATCATGGCCTCCATTCCCAACACTGCAATCTTCTCTTTGCCCTTTCCAAAGGGTTGGTTTAACTGGTGTTCCCTCTGCAGGCCCCGTGGATGAGTACATGCTGCCTTTCGAGGAGGAGATTGGCCAGCACCCCTCCCTGGAGGACATGCAGGAGGTTGTGGTGCACAAAAAGAAGAGGCCTGTCCTAAGGGAGTGTTGGCAGAAACATTCTGTAAGTGTCACCCGAGCTACTGCTGCAAGGATTTGAGTCCCGTGGGGCTTGGGAGGGATTTCAGGATTCCAGTAGGAGTTAAATGGGCTGTAAAGGTTCCTCATCTTAAACTGCTCTTTCTTCAGTATTAGAAAGTGAGCGATTTTTTAACGTTTTTTGGTGGAAGAAGAGATCCTGGAGTTACTTTTCAGTGAAGTCCCATTTGGTGGCTGAGGGATTCACCTTTTTAAAATGCTGTGAGGCTCCAGCACTGCAGGGAAGGATTTGCCCCCTGTTGTTGAACAGTTTTTGTTCAACAGTGCAGAACAAAGCAGAGCTGAGGCCCCATGGGATAACTGCAGGTTCACACCAAACCCAGCCCCACATCCCGTGGGACACAAAGGTTCCCGGGTGTCCCTGAAATGCCATTATTGATCAGGTGTCCCCTTCGTGTCCCTCTGTGGGTGTGTGATGGTTTTCCTGCCCGGTTCCCTGCAGGGAATGGCGATGCTGTGCGAGACCATCGAGGAGTGCTGGGATCACGACGCCGAGGCCCGGCTGTCCGCGGGCTGCGTGGAGGAGAGGATCATCCAGATGCAAAAACTCACTAACATTATAACAACAGAGGACATCGTGACTGTGGTCACAATGGTGACAAACGTTGACTTTCCTCCCAAAGAATCCAGTCTATGATAGTTGCACTGGTCATGGAAGTGACCACAGGACTCTTCACTGGAGCTGCTACAGCGCACGGACTGCTGGTGTCACTGCTGTTCCGGGTGGCAAGAACGGATGGTAAGTCTCTCTGGAACGTCACCACGAGGTGTTGGTCCTTTGTTTTCCCCCTCCTCCTCCTCAACGTGGATCCATGAGACTTTCTGCATTCCCTGCTTACACCTGAAGGATGTGACTGAGAACCCCTCACGTGCTGATAAGGAACTTGCAATGAAGAATCCGGACCTGAACAGGCTAATGAGCATTTTAAACACTGACATCCGATTTCTTAATCCCTGTCAGAAGAGACTAATTCCTTTAAATGAACTACTGTTATTTTTTTTAAATCAAAAACATTTCATTTCAGATTTAAAAAACAACAAAAAAAAGAAGGGTAACTTGTTTTTATTGCATTCGTTGTTGTTTATAAAATGACTATTGTAATGCGACTACGACACAGCTTGTGAATGTTCCGTGTGCTGCTGTTCCGTGTACAGAAACAAGAGTAATCAATGGGATAGAGCAAAGAGGCTTCCAAGTATTACTTAACCTCCCTCAACCAGGTATACCTCAGTTCCACCTCGCTAAATTATGATTGACAACACTAATTGGAATAATAAACCGCTCCGTGTTTTGTAAATGATGTATTCCCAATTCCCTGTGTTATTTAAGAAGGGGAAAGCTTCATGCCCCCAGGAAGTGGCCATTCCTAGAGCCGTGTTTTTAGCCTTTTCTTGTACTCGCTTGTTGTGTATAAAAAAGAAAAAGTGCTGTTTATTGAAAGAAAATTTCCTTCCTCTTTTAGTTGAAAGCTTTTCCCTCCGTTTCCCAGAGTATCTCATCCATTTATTTAACTGAATACTATTTAGGTTTGCTGTGTCTGAGGAATATTTGAAACCTTAAGCATGACTTTTTTTTTTTTTTTTTAATTTTCTCTGAGCTGTGACACTGGAAAGCTCTGAATTCTTGGGTTTTTTTTGAAAAAGAGTCTTTTTCCTATTTATGTTTGTGCCGAGGTCGCCTCGTGTTCCCTGTCCCGCCAGGCAGTGGGGGCTGTGTCACTGTTTCAGGATCACCTCAGGAAGCTCAGTTCCCCCAATTCCTCACCCTCTGCTTGGAGATTTGCAGCTTCCCTCCACTCAAAGCTCGGTGCCATCGGAGGGGAGTGCAGCTCACTGCCTGTGAGCCACAGGTTGAGCCTGGAGTCACACACAGAGTTCTAGCCACAGATTCCAAATGCTAAACGTTACAAATTTCAGGGATAACCTAGTTCTGCTCACAATATGCAACGACCATTCCGAGGTAACGAAAGGAATTTCAATGTCCAGAGCACAGACTCACAAAAAACGAGGAAAAATATGGAAATGGCTTCACAACTCCAGCACTGGATTTCAGGATGTCAAGCCTTATGCTGGAATTACAGTGACTGGTAGCTGGGTGCCAAAGTGCTTCTCCCAAAAACTGTCCCACTGCATTGATTGGATCCTTCTCTCCAAATTCCAAGGAAAATAAATGTTGTAACCCCCTGGAGCGCAGAGCGGCAGCGGCCCCTGCTGTGCTGTGTCCTTGTCTCCGTGTGTCCACACCCACTTTTTTCTCTGGAAAGCAGCAGGTGGGAGCTGCTGAAGGCTGGCTGGAACCTGGATCTGGGAACTTCATCCCTGGGAACAGGGGCATGTGATGGATAAAGCAGAGCCAGCTCTGGGCAGGGAGGGAGGAAGGGCTGATGTTCCACCCAGGGCTGAGGCACTGCTGGGCAGGACTGTGCCTGAGGATCCTGCTCCAAGGGGCCGTTGGGAAAGGGAAAGAAATCCAGATTGTGGGGTCCTCTTGGCTGGACACTTCCCTTTGGCTTCCATTTTTGCTCCACTTTTAATTCAACTTCACAGAGAGCAGGACAGGACCAGAGTTGTGAACAAATCCCAACCCCGTCCTTCTCGGGCTTTTGACCCTTCCCTGGCAAAAGCAGAGCCACGGGCTGGTTTCATTCCGTGCTGTTGGAAATCTGATGCCAAAAATGAAGCTTTAGCCAAGCCCCTCCTGTGTGTGACCCTTCCCACGGAGCTGCTGCTTTGGGATATCCCTGCCCAGTTCCTGTTCCACTCCCAGCTTCCTGGGATTTACCAGCATCATGTAGCGTCCCTGAGGAAAGGCTGCTCCTTCCCCAAGTTTTTCATGGCTCAGAATGATCTCCCTGAGCTGCTCTGCTCCAGCGGCACCCCCAGGGCCTTGGGAGTGAATTGCTGTTTCACTTCAGAGCTGCGGGATGGGGGAATGTGCCAGGGAGGATTTTGGCATTGTTTGGGCAGTGCCCTTTGTCCCTGGCCTCACCAGGTGTGATTTTTACGTGTGGGGGTGAGAAGTTCCTGTCCCACATCCTCTGCCGGAGGGGGTTGAACCAGTGCTGCCCTTCCTGGGGTATTCCCAGCCTCCCCCCTGAGTATGGAATCCCCCAGGAACCACAGGGGTGTAACTCTCAAACCTCACCTCTAACCAGTGCTGACACTTGTCCTGCTGCCATCAGCATTGACACAATCAGTCAGGTCACCCCCTCTCCTCTTTTCCAGCTTTTTAAACCTTTTTTAAGACATTTCTGTTGATCAGGAACACTTGGTACAAAACACAGGAAGCTGCAATACACATCCCTGGGCAAAACGACTCCAGTAGCATCCTTGATGGAACATCTGTTACCTCAGATACTCAACCAGCAGGACTGCTTTGCTTTCTCCCTCCTGTTTGTTTTTTTTCAGTCCATCTCCTCTTCGTTACCTCTCGAGTTTGGTGAGCGATTACTTTGACTTTCCTCTTTGTATTTGTCAGTGTTTTGGGCACAGGTTGTTGTACTACTGTCAAAAGGCACTTGCTGCTTTTCTGCAAGTGCCAAAAAAAACCAACCAACCCCCCCCCCTCGCCCTCAATAAAGTGATTGTTAAATATTGTACAAATACAAATGTATACTCTGCCCTCTTCCCCAGCGGGAAAATAAAAAAATGTGACTACTCTGACTTGCAAATGCTTCTTTGAAAACTTTATTTTAAGTTCATGGGGATGACCTACAGCAGTTCTTCAGTCAAACTCTTGAGTTTTGCTACAAAAAATTGGGTATGGGAAGATGTCACCTTGTACTTGGCACAAAGTAGCCCGTGCAGCTGAAGCCTGTTGGATTAAACATCATGAAGTAGATCTGGTTGTGATTAAAGATTTAATTGGGCAAATGTTCCATGTCGAGTCAGATTTGAGATGGAAAAGTGCAGTGTGAGCTTTGACCTGATGGGCTATAGAAGGGAGCCAGGAGGGCAGTGTGGCCTGAGCCAGGATCCAAAGCCCTCAGGCACAGGGAGAAACTGGATCTTGGATTTCACCAAGTGGGAACTGAGTGTGAGAGCAGGAGCTGGCACCGAGCTGAGCCAAAGCACCTGGGGGCGTGAGTGAGGCACAGTCCTGGCTGCAGGAAGGGGACAGCAGCACCCTTCTCCCTAGAAAATCAAATGGATCAGCAAAGAAAGCTGCTTCCAGAAACGTACTGATGTGAGCACCTTGCTGTGGGGGAACATTCCCTCGTGTGGAGGTCAGGGCAGGGCAGGGGGGCTGGAGCTCAGAGCCAGCTGAGGGAGGAGGCTGCCCACTGCTTCACGTCCGTGGGGCAGTTGGGGTACACCTGCAGGGCATCCATGATCTGGCTGCTGTCCAGCAGCAGCTTCATCAGGACATACTCGCGCTGCGCCCGCGCCGACGGCCGCTCCAGCGGCTGCACCAGCTCCAGCTGCAGCAGGTGCTCGAAGGCCTGAAAGCAGGGAAAGGGCAGGGCAAGGGAACGTCATTCCTGCCCCACAACACCCCACTCCCTTCTAGGGCTGGGTTTGACCACCCCAATCTGCACTCTGCAACTGAAACCTAAATATTGTACAACGGAAAACAAAAATGCATTTCAGGCTCACCTTCATGACAACCGGCTTCTCAAAGTTGTACATGGAATGTGCCTTCCTCTGGATGAACTTCTGGAATTCTGTACCAGGAGGAGGAAAAGAAGAGGGGCAGTCAGAAGGAATGAGTGGTGTGGGGTTTGTAGAGCTCAGGCATTGCTCTCACCGTTGTAAACCATCTGGAAGTTGAATGGTTCTCCATCATAGACCTCATTCAGGTGTTTCATGGCTATGATGAGGCAGATTTCCAGCACAGACAAACCTGCAGGGAAAGACAAGAATCCCAAGTACTTCCCTTGAGCACATCACAAACACAGGCACTTCACCCACTCCGTGTATTCCTCTAGTTTTATATGCTCTGGGCCTCACCCTCTGGTGTTCTGTATCCTTATCATGCAAAGAAATTCCAGAATTGGATAAGAGAACATTCGTTTGTTGTGCATTTGAAGCAGAAATGAACAGGAACGGGCAGTTCCCACCAAAAAGCAGGAAGTGGAAGTGTCTAAGTTGGCATCGTGGTACCCACAGGAATGTGTGAGCTCAGAGCAGGCTCCATGGGCAGTGCCTGTGCAGCTCAATCCCACAGGGAACACTCGCTACACAGCATCTCTTCCACCTGCAGGATTCCAGGGAGGGCCTTGCAGGAAAGCTGTGGGGAGAAGAGGAGCTTTACCATGGACAATGTTTGCCTTGGAGTCGGTGCTGTGCTGCCTGCTGGCCTCCTGCAGGTCTGCAGCTGTGAGCAGGGGGTGGTGCACGGTCACTGCACTGACAGCCACCATCTGCAACACACAGAGGCAGACACAGCTCACCCCACTGCCACCCGAAACAGAGACACAGCTCACCCCACTGCCACCCGAAACAGAGACACAGCTCACCCCACTGCCACCCGAAACAGAGACACAGCTCACCCCACTGCCACCCGAAACAGAGAGACACAGCTCACCCCACTGCCATCTGCAACAGACACAGCTCACCCCACTGCCACCCGAAACAGAGACACACAGCTCACCCCACTGCCACCTGCAACAGAGACACAGCTCACCCCACTGCCACCCGAAACAGAGAGACAGCTCACCCCACTGCCACCCGAAACAGAGAGACACAGCTCACCCCACTGCCACCCGAAACAGAGAGACACAGCTCACCCCACTGCCATCTGCAACACAGAGACAGCTCACCCCACTGCCACCCGAAACAGAGAGACACAGCTCACCCCACTGCCATCTGCAACACACAGACACAGCTCACCCCACTGCCACCCGAAACAGAGAGACAGCTCACCCCACTGCCACCCGAAACAGAGACACAGCTCACCCCACTGCCACCCGAAACAGAGAGACAGCTCACCCCACTGCCACCTGAAACAGAGACACAGCTCACCCCACTGCCACCCGCAACAGAGACACAGCTCACCCCACTGCCACCTGAAACACACACACACACAGACACAGCTCACCCCACTGCCACCTGCAACAGAGACACAGCTCACCCCACTGCCACCTGAAACACACACACACAGAGCTCACCCCACTGTCACCTGAAACAAACACACACACACACACACACACAGCTCACCCACTGCAGTGCCACCATTCCTGCCTGGAATGGAGCACAGCTTTCCCAGTCACCCACTGGAACATTAATGGATAAACCCCATGCACACACAGCAGGTTGGTACTGAAAACCTTGCAAATAGCTGGCACTTAAATTTTATTTTGCCAGGAAAGTTTTCCAGGATTAAAACTTCAAAGCCTCATGATTGCAGGAGATAAATCCTCCTGAACCTGTTTATATCCATGTCAATGGATCAGCACCTCAGAAGCTGCTGCAGGAATGACTTACAGCTGTTCTGAACCTGCTTTTGTAGCCAGGGACATCTCCCACTGTCCCACGCCCTGTCCAACCCGGCCTTGGACACTTCCAGGGATCCAGGGGCAGCCACAGCTTCTCTGGGAATTCCATTCCAAGCCCTCCCCACCCTCCCAGCCAGGAATTCCTCCCAATATCCCACCCATCCCTGTCCTCTGGCAGTGGGAGCCATTCCCTGTGTCCTGTCCCTCCATCCCTTGTCCCCAGTCCCTCTCCAGCTCTCCTGGAGCCCCTTTAGGCCCTGGAAGTGCTCTAAGGTCTCCCCAGAAACTTCTCTACAGTTTGTCCAGGAACTCCTCACTCATCCCTCCAGAATGTCTATTATGTGCTTTTATTGGGAAGCTGACTTCAGAACAAAAGGGCTCTTTCCAAAGGAAGAACTCAGCACATGCTGCAGAAAACCACGGGGAAGTTGAGTCTCAGCTGTGAGCTGCTCTCAGGGAGGCTGTGGCTGCCCTCAGCTCCTTTCCTGGCCTCCACTGCAGCCACAGGGCCAGCTTTGGGTGCCCTGCACCAGGAATAATCTGCAATCTTGTAAGCAACTGCAGTCACCCCCAGGAGGAGGGCTCTGCTCAGGTTCCCAGGGTGCCTCTGCACCCTGCAGGGAGGAGCTGTGAGCACTGGAACCAGCCCAGCCCAGAGCAGGTCACAGACCCAGGGGCAGGTACAGTCAGGGGGGCTTTTCATACTCACACAAGCACAGGGATATTTTAGGATGGTTAAATAAGTGTTATTTATCCTCTGTAAAAGTGTCAGTGCATTTATATGAGCTGTGTTCAAAAGCAGAATTAGGTAGGCAGCTTAAATTTAAAAAAGACCCTCCAAGAGAGCTGCAGCTCCTGTGTGGTGATGGGAGGAAGTTCAAGTAGAAAAAAATAGGTTTTTCAATATGAGCAGATGTCAGGATTCACCAGGAACCAAAAAGAATCTCAGAAAGGGAAAAACAGTTTCAAAGAGTTTCACCTACAGTTTTGTTTCACGAAAGGAAAGGCTTGGAGAAAGTGAAATAGGAAAAGCTCAGCCCCATCTGAATTGAACAGTCCATCCTCACAGGGGAACAGCTGCAGAAACTGGAGTTACCCCCACTGACTGACACAGCCTGCAAGGAGCCAGCACTGGCAAAAGTTTAATAAAATGATGTTTCAGGCAAAGATCAGCTAAATGGCCTGGAAAGCACAAGAGCTGCTCATGAATTACTGCAAACCAAGGAGGTGTTCCCTGAATACCCAAACACACACCAGGAGCAAGTGCAGCGAGCGCAGGTCTTTGCTGTGGTGGAAGAGGTTCTGCAGCACGTCCTGCACGGTTTTATCCTCTGACAGATGCTGCAAGAAACAATGAAGTGATATTTTAACCATGCTCACTTTTAATCATTTCATACTCACCTGGAAAAATAACAGATAAATAGTTTTTTTGGAAGAGCTGACCTTATACTGGATGATACAATTTTCATGTCCAACCTCAGCCTTCTGGTCTCTCCTGTGACAATTTTACCTCCAGACTTCAATAAGCAAAGATTCTCTACAATAATTGAATTTATTCCATACCACACTCAGCCAGTGGAAGGCAATGCCAATATTAGGCAAAAGCTTTACACTTCTACTGGTAAAGGATATGTGCATAAAGTAAACCAGCTTTACACTGCTCTCACTTTAGAATTTTTCCCAAAATCAAGTATAAAATGTTTTAAATACCTGAATATTATTATTCCATTTTTCTGCAAAAGACTCATCAGGAAATTCAGCAGGAAGAGAAAGCTGTTTCTTAAATATCTTAATGTATTGTTTAAAATCAAAGGAATTCATCAAATATATCTGTCTGTGGGAGAACCTTGACTTTACTCTCTTCTCCAAGAGCTCCAGGATATCCTGGATGAAAAAAAAAAAAAAAAGAAAATTAAAAAAGCAGATGAATTTAGTGTTTTCTTTACTACAGCACAGACAAATTACTGAACTGTGCTGAAAAAAGAAAGAATTATTGAATTCTCATGCTTAAAATGTTGTAACATAAGTTAAATGCTCTAACAAGCCCATTACTGATTATTTTAATTGATGTGCCTTGCAATGCCACCAACCATCCCAGCCCACGTGATGCTCCACATCACACAGGATCATTTGTTGCTAGGAAACCCAGCACAATTTCTCCATAGATTATGGAAATATTTCAGCTACTTAAGGCTGAATCAAACCTTGCAGCCTATCAGGGCTCTGGACAAGTTGTTGTGTGGTCACACCGGGGCTGGCACCTGACAGGCCACATGCTTTTTGTCAGCCTGAGAGAATACAACTTAAAAATCCCAAAAAATACTTAAAAGCCAAAAAAAAAACCCCTCAGAAACAGCAGTTGTCAGCTCTGGAGACACTTCCTTAATTACACTCAAAACAGGGGATAAAGGGTTCTAAATAATGGGTGAGGACAGTGATTATGCAAAAGGAAGGATTGTAATTCATTAAATGAACAATTAACTTTTCTATTAACTCCCAGAAATTTGCCCAGCTTTGATAAGAGATTTGAATTCTTCTTCCTGTTATAAACCAACTATCTTGAGCACCAACAGTTCATTGTGAAAACAGGATCAGTTTTATCAAGTTCCCATAGTGTTCCCCAGGAATTATCTCACAGTGTACACACAACCTGCCCACAATTCAACATAATGCCATTGGAAAATGATAGGAAATTGCACAGGGATCCTAAACCCATTTTATGGCAAAATTGTCCTACTGAAGTGGTTACTTAAAAAAAAAAAAAAAAAAAGAGATTTAAACACAGTTACTACAACTCTGTCCTTGCCAACTGCCAGCCAAGAAATTCAGGAGCCCCTTCAAAGAGTGAACCACAGTCTAATATTGAATGTGTGTCCTTAGAAATGTTGGTTTGCTCCTTTAGCAGTGAAACTGAAGGCTTTGGGCATGTCCAATTTGCTCTCAGACAAATTAGTCTGGTTTTTTTTTCATCCTCTTTCTAAATTCAGAAGTTAGGAAAATGGATAATTGAGAAAAGTATCTTAGGAAATTAAGGTTCCAGGGAAGGAGAAGTCATTCCAACTAAGATAAAAGTCACTTTAAAACAGCTAAAAGCTTTGAATGAGGAAATGTCATTTCTTACCTGCCGACAGGTAAGTCCAATCACAGTCACTGGGGTCTGAGCAGACTGGGAGATGTCAAACAGGTTGTAGAGCAGGGTCTGATTCTTGTGATGGACAAACAAATCAAATTCATCCAGGACAAACAAAATTGGGCAGCTGCTGGTTCGATTTCCTGAGGGAAATTTGGAGAGTTAGCAGGGCAACTTCAGCATTAGACTTTCACTGCCACAGATTTCTTTAATGATGGGGTTATAAAAAATGCCCAGATTTTTCTTTCAGTTTCCACTAAGCCCTCCTTTCCTACAGCAAAAAGGAAAATACATGGAAAAACTGGCAAGACTTTGTAGTGTTCTGCACAGCAGCATTTCTGGCTACAAGGAAGACAGACTTGGCCAATTTTATTTTAAAACCAATATTTTTAATAGCATCAATCTGGATAAAAGAATCTGTCCTTCACAGTTAAGGTCACATGCAAGCCTTTATATGTATCAGTATATACTGTATTCAGTAGAGTCATCTATTTTTTATATTATTTTGTAACCATGACACATTCTTGGGTTAAGATTCTTCATTCCACCTGTAAAGTAGAAAAGCAAACTCCACTTTTCAGTCAAGTGACCCAGAGTCTCAGAACAGGGATTTTTAGTGTTTACCTTTCCTCAGGGCTTCAAGGAGGAAGGCAAGGTTTTCAGCAAAACTGCCCTAGACAGAGAATAAAGGAGTTTCAGAATGGATTTGCAGTGTCATTCTCAGAATTGTTTAACTACAGCAAATTCAGGCAGGCAATGGAGGCCATTTCCTTCCAAAACCATGCTTTCAAAAATGTCACATGGTACTTCATGCCCTATAATCACAAACTCCTCAGGACAAGAAAAATTATGGATAACTCTTGAATTATTCTTCCTGTTATAACCCAACTATCTTGAGCACCAACAGTTCATTGTGAAAACAGGATCAGTTTTATCAAGTTCCCATAGTGTTCCCCAGGAATTATTTCACAGTTTACACACAACCTGCCCACAATTCAACATAATGCCATTGGAAAATCATAGGAGATTGCACAGGGATCCTAAACCCATTTTATAGCAGAAGTGCCCTACATTCATGCAGGTTTTTTTTCCAGCCTGAAATCCCCAAACTGCCTCAGACAGGCAAAAATTAGTGATCAGGAGAATGCCTGCAACCAGCTAAATTCACAAGCAGCTCTGTCCTTCCTGAAATAGCTGTTGCATCCTCATTTTCCAGCCACACACATGGAAAAAGTGCCACCTAACGTGTTCCACTGAGAAGGAGCAGGATGCAGGGCTTAATTGGCAACTTTATTGAACAGATGGAAGCATCAAACACTCCTGAAAAAAAACACTGGATGGCTGTGCCCCCCTGTTCCAGTTACACAAATTCCCCCACTCTGCAGCACTCCAGGTGTGAGGTCTGAAATAATGACCTGAAGAGCACAAGCCCCTTCAAAGGAGGCAGAAAAGCTGATTTAACCTCTGGATGTGAGTTATAGACAATGAGGGGAATTTATTTTTAAGCACTTTGGTCACTCTCCTTAGGTCTCTGTCTTCAGCACTAATGTAAATCAGTTTATCTGTGGGAAAAGGGAAATAGCAGCAAATATTTTAATAGAAATTCCATGGAAAATGAGAGCTCGAGGAAGCCTGGATAGACTTCCTTTTTGGATAGACCAAAAAAAGGTTGATAATATATTAAAGATCCTGCTTTTTGCTTGGTTAACTTCCTGACTCTTGGTTTTGAAATGTTAAAAACAACATCTCCAAACTCCCCACTCCCCAAGCTTCTTTGGCATACTTATGTTTGTTTTATTAAGGGGCTTGTTAAGAGAGACTTCCCTTTTTCCCCTCCTGTAAGGCACGGGCTGATGTGTTTTCCAAAAGCAATAAGGGTGCATCAGTATTGCTCCATCAGCAGAGGGAACCTCGGGACTGTGTGGAACTGCTGGCAGTCACTGCAAGCTCCATCCCACAAAGCCCCAGTTTCCCAGGAAAGGGTTTTTGAGAGTTAGGTGAAGTTACTCACAAAAACTTTGTCCCCAACCACATTTTCCAGCTGCAGCTGCCTGGTGATCTCCTTCAGGGCCACTTTATCATTTGTCTGCAGGAGCCCTGAAAGAAAAGGATTCTTTATGAAGAACTGGCAGTCATCCTTCACTCCCACAGGAAACTTAGCCAGCAGCTTCTCTTCCTTTCCAGCCTTACAGAGCTTTGTCTTTTTAAAGTTAGACTGGACAGGAGTTTTCTGTACCTGACAAGTGACTTAATTCTGTCACTAAGAGCACAGAAGTCCCCTCCATATAAAGAAATACAAAGAGAGACACTGTGGAGCTCACAGACAAACATGTCCATAATCTAGGCTGGACTAAATTGCTGAAAGCAAAAATTTTACTCAGTACACACAAAATACAGAACTGAATAAAACAGAACCCTGCATCAATGATGTTTTACTTGCCATTCAGATGGACTTCCAAGAGGTCCTCTCTCACTTCTTTCATTTCCCTGAGGTCTTTCAAGACATGATTTAATAACTAGGAAAGAAAAAAATACAGAATTTCTGTGAGAAGATTAATTTTTTAACAGCAAGGAAAGTGTGATTACAGATATTATGGGATAGGAAACAGTGTTGGAGGTTTCATTAGGGAACATGTCTGAGTAATTTCCAGACTAAAATACTAAAATGACAACTTTGCATTCACCAGCATGACTGTGGCAATTACATTTGCTCATTCTGCTGAGCTGGGAGGGAAAGGGAAGTAACTCTGGTATTCCAGTCACTTATTTTTTGGGGTAATATCTGGGGCTTTTGCCTTAATCAAAAAGCTTTATGAATTTGAGATGTGAAAGAATTTGGCTCTTTAGTCGGTGCCATATTCAGCTCCATGGCTTCTTTGGATGCTGTAGAAAGAAACTCTGTGCTTTAAATCTTAAAAGAAATTCTGCTTATTCTTTTCTTCTGGAAGACAAAACTAACACTGCACATGATTGCATCAACTGCTGCTTATGAAACTCCCAAGTTTGCTGTCCATCAAGAACTTGCCTTAAAATATCTGTAAGTAGTGGAAATGTTACATTTAAAAATGAAAAAGCTATTATTTGCTTTGGCCTCTTCAGAGGAGGATTTGTAGCTCCTACCTATGTGCAAGTATAAATATATAAATATACACACATGTGATTTTCTTTACTCTAGCATCTTTCACTTGATATAGAAAAAGGAAATCATTTATTCTGGATAGGTGATTTTGCTAACTTATATTCTGTCTGAAAGAAGCACAAATTTTCATCACATCATTTAATGTAAACATCAAAGACCTGAGTGTTTGAATAATGCTGAAGTGTTACACACTTAAGTTAGAGGTAATCCCTTCATGTGCCTCAGCTAAGGGGAATTCCCTTAAAATACAAAACCTACACTTACAAACCATGACCACCAAACAATATTCTGCTCCATGGCAGGTAATTCCTGACCATTCCCTGCATACACACAGCTAGGGAGAAACTCACCTCTTAGACTACTCCTTTTAGAGTTTTTGGATGCCTTTTCATCATTTTTACAGTAAGGGTCCAAAAACAGGCTAATTAAAGAGTAATCAGAACACGGTTCTAATTTGGTTCAGAACTGCAATCTTTAATTGCAAAAACAAGTGTTAGGAACAGATTTCTCCACGCTGTTCCTGAACAGAATTAGCCCCTAGAAAGTCCTGGAATGTTTTGAATTTTTATGCAAACCATTAGCAATTCCCTCTGTACAACCAGGCAGAGCTGACAATGTAGCTGCAAAGGCTCCCAGGACCTCAGTGAGGCTCTGTTGGACCCCACACAAAGTTGCAGGAGCTGCTCCTACCGTGGTTTTCCCGGATCCCCGGGGTCCGATGATGAGGGCGGAATTGCTCTCCCCGTGCACCGTGGTTCTTTTCAGCAGCTCCAGCAAATGTCTGCGTTGGAAACAGAAACAGGCTGAAACCCTCAAAGCTGACAACATTCCCCAAAAGCAGGGGAAATTTAAAGAATAAAACTCGATCCATTGCAGCTTGCTGTGAGAGCCAACACTCAGGGCATGCAAAATTAATACAATAAAGTACAGAGGGCTCTGTGATCAGAGCTCTTAAAATACTTTAAAATATTAAAACATGCAGAAGTTGAGAGTATCACTAATTCATAAATTCTCTGCTGTGAAAGGACAGACTTCAGTAATTTTTTTTTTTCTTCAAGAAATAGATTGCTTGCTCTAAATTACCTGCAGATGGACTCATCACCTCAATCCACATTTAAAGTCCTTACAATAACCACTGACACCTCCAATTCCCAAGTGCTTACACATCAATAATAATTTGGAATATGGAACACTGACATCCTGCTATTGCTTCTGAAAGGGTGAGAGAGTTCTCATGGAACAGCTGCAGCCAACACCTGGGGGTTTGTTCACTCTTTGAGTCAAGCCCAGCCAAGAGCCCTGATACATCTTGGGAAGGAAAAAAATCAGAGCTGGGGAGTGTTTTCCCTCCAGGATAATTCACTGCCAGTGGCACACTGAGTAGAACCCAGCCTGTAAATTGCTTTTCAGAATTCCACTATAAACAGGGGAGGCTTGTTTTGTAAAACTGACACAAAAAAATAGATTTCCTCACAACAGCAATAAAATGACTTTGTGAGCTCTGCATGTACAGTACATTGTCTTAATAAATGGTTTTGTCCCTCTTATATTGAAAACTTGTGCTCGCATCAAGTGATTCCACTGACATAAAGTCAGTCTTGGGAAAATTAATTGTTTAAAACAATTTCTTTAAATACCTGTTTGTCATCTGCAGAATTTGACCTGCATCTGTAAAGTGATCAGTACTGGGATGGTGTCATTGTCCCAATAAATCCCTTCTTCCTAACCTTAAATTCCACATCTGGATGGCTCCAGAAGTAGGTTTAAATATGGGCCTCTACTTCAACAAACGTGACGCTGGCACAGAAATTTCAAGATTTACTTCTAACACAGTTGACCAACAAACAGGAGAAAATTTGACATAAAAATAAAGTATCACAGCAAGAGAATATAACTTCTTGCTTTGCCAGGCCATGACACAAAGTCTTACAACATGCACTGAAAATACCTTTCAGTCTCAAAAAGAAAATTGCTTCACGAATGAGAAATGCAAAACAAGGACAAGAAATCCAAAACTCAGAGCCTGACAAAACCAGAAGGGAACATTTGTATAAAAAGTCTCAAAATCTGAGGCAAGTAATTTTTAGAAGCATTGGGCTGGAAGTCATTTAAAACTCTATCATTTATTAAAACAGAGAAGGAGAAAGTTCTGACTTCACCAGACTATTTTACTACTGCATAAGAATAATAAACAAAGAAATTACTGAAGAAATCATAAATAAGAAATCACTGAATCCTAGAGCCTGCTCACTCACCTGTACTGCTGCTCCATCCCAAAGAGTTTTCCAGCAGCACAATGGTGACAGAATCTTTCACGTAAGATTTTTTGCACCTATGGATCAAACACAGGATAGGAAAAACGTTTGGGGCTTCAAACACCAGAATTTACCAATAATGTAACTACAGCAATAAAATAATGGTGAATTAGGCACTTTTATAGTGTTACAAATATTCTATAACATACAAATGTTTACTGTCATCAATGATAGAGGGGTCTTGAAAGTAAGAATAAAGTTGCAGGAGGCAGAATATTGCACAAATATTATATAAAGGAGAAAAAGCAAATAGAAGAGATTAAAAGAAACAAGAAATCAATGAGCCAGGAGTAATTCCTCGCAAGATGCATTGCAGTTTTTGATCAGCATCTTCGGGGAAACTGGAGAATAAAGGTTTAAAAAAGCCAAACAAACTAAAAACCGATTTGGCAGCTGCTGACCTGCTGCTAAAAAAATCACCTGGGTTCTGATTCACCCTACAAACTGGAAGATAAAAAAAACCTAAATAGATAAATATAGATTTATGCAAATCTGTTGCCACAAACAGTTGCAAAAGAACAAGATCATCCTTTCAGTTTTTTGCTACATTATTACTCTAACACTCCAAGCAAGCAACAGGTGAGAAACGGAAAGAAATACAGATAAAAAAGCCATTTAAGCCTTAATAACTGTATCCAGTATCTTTACAAGTCTTTGTAACTGATGTAGGAAAAAGAAAAAAAAATTACAATGACACGAATGGCAGAGGGTGGAAAAGCTCCACAACCTGAAAACAAAGTAATGAATAAAGATGTTACAGACCTGGGAAATGCTCTCAGCACTTTCTGCACTGCTCTCCTTCAACTTACGCTTGCTCATTGCAGAAGGTTTCATCTTTGGAGAAGATAAACATTTGATTAAATAGCATTGCTTTCCAAACAATCCTAGTCAGAAACTGTACTTAGATGTTGGTCATTTTTAATTAATAAAGACACAGCAGTCAATCTTCCTTGCGAAAAAGAGCCAAAACACTGAAAGCATTTTGAATTTATTTCTGATAATATTAAACCCATGTTTACACATATCTCCTAAACAGCACTGGCTTTAGGATGCTTTAGAGAGTTTAAAATAACGTCTTTATGTGCCTGCAGCTGGAACAAGCTACAAGCACACGGGAACACATTAGGACACAACAATGAAGTTTTTCCAGGAATAACCGGCCATCCCTGTTTATAATGTGCAGTTTATAACAATAACCACAGCAGCTCTCTGGATAAGCTGACTCTGAAGGGGTCCTAAGGGGATTGGGGGTCTCTGAGGAGATTCGGGTAGATCCAAAGGGGGTTTGAGGGAAACCTGAAGGGACTGGGGGGGGATCATGATGGGATTGAGAAGTTTGAATGGGTTCTGAGGGGGATTCAAGAGGGTCTGAGGGAATTAGTGGGATCTGAGGGGAATTTGGGGGATAATTACAGGTTTTGAGGAGGACTTAGGGGTGGTCCCGACCAGACAGGAAAGGTTTGAGAGTGGTCCTGAGGGATTGGGGAAGGATTTATGGGGGCTAAGAGGGTCTGGAAATGCTCTGAAAATGAATTGGGGTGGGGGGGAGGGGAGTGTCCATGAGGGAATAGGGGAAGAGCTGTGGGAATGGGGAAGGTGCGGGTCTGAGGGGGTTGATTTTTAGGGGCCAGGAGAGTCTGTGACGAACCTGATGAGGGAATGGAGAGGCCCCAAAGAGCTTGGGAGGGTCCATGACGGGCTGGGGAGACGCTGAGGGCGAGTTCTAGGAGGGCCCATGAGGAATTGGGGAGAGGTCCCCCAGGGTTTGGAGAATCCTGAGGTACTGCCCTGGCCTCACCCGGACCCCATCTCCTATCACGACGTTTTCCCGCCCTTCTCCATCACCTGAGGGCGGCCACGGCCACTCGCACGCTCCGCTCAGCCCTCGCCTCACCCCCGCACGGCAGCGGAGATCCTCCAGCAGCCGAGACCCCTCCCCAGCAGCCATTCATCCCCCCCCCCCAAACCAACCCCCAGCGCCCGTTACCCTCCTCACAGGCTGCATGCGCGGCTCCCTCAGAGATGCCACAGCCCGAGCAGCCGAAGGGCGAGCAGGAGGGCGCATCCTGGGCTGCTGGGCACGTCCCGCCCGGCGGAGGCGGCGAACTGAATCTCCTCCCGCACCTGCGCTCACGGCGCTGCCCTCACGGCGCTTTCCCGCCTCTCCTCCCTCACCTGAGGGCGGGCCCCGCCCCGCGCGCGCTCCCACCGGCCCCCGCGCGCACCGCCCCCTCACGTCACCGCGCGCTGCACTCCCCCCCTCCCCTCCCCTTCCCTTCCCTCCCCTTCCCTTCCCTTCCCTGCCCTCCGCTGCCGTCACTTCCTCCCCGTCCATTTCCCCCCCTCCCTCTTCCTCCCCCTCATCCACTTCCTTCCTCCCTGTCCCGGATCCGTTTCCGGGAGCGGCGCGCGCGGCGCTGTGGGAAGTCGTCGTCCCCCGTCCCCCCCCCCCCCCCCGTTTCCCCCCCCTTCCTCCCCGCGGCCTCCCGAGCTCCCCCGGGGCGCATGCGCGGTGGCGGCCGCCGCTGCTGCCTCCCCTCCTCTTCCTCCTCCTCCACCACCTCCTCCTCCTCCTTCTCCTCCTCCTCCTCCTCCTCCTTCCCGACAGCGGCGGCGGCGATGAGGAGGAGCGCGGGGGGGGGCGGCGGCGGGACGGCCGGTTGTTCGCGCCGCTGAAGGGACACGAAGCAGCGCCGCGCCGAGGCGGGGGCGGGGGGCCCCGAGTCGCTGCCCCCCCGCAGCCCCGCCGGGGAGTTTCTTCCACATCCCCCCAAACACACCGAGAACCCCCCCCCCTCACCCCCGTCCCTCGGGGGCGGCCCCGCGGAGCGCCGCTCCCTCCTCCTCCTCCCCCTTTATTACCCTTTGTGTGCGTCTCCGCCTTCCTCCCTGCGCCCGGGGGCCCTGAGGTGAGTGCGGGGGGAGCGGCGGGGCGGGGGGGGTGTTTGTTTACCCCGTGTTTACCCCCTGTTTACCCCGGGGGGGCACCGCCTGTCACTTCAGGCCCCTTCCCGGCTCCCCCCCCGCCCCAGCTTTGTTGTCGGGGGATGCTCCGGGGATGCTCCTTTGGGCCCCTCCGGAGCGGGAGGGGAGGGGGGTGATGGTGGCGGGGGCGCCGGGCAAAGTTCGGGGTGGTGCGGTGGGTGCTGAGCCCCGGCCGAGTCCCGAAAGTGTTGTTTTCCTGGGATAACAGGGAGCCCCGGCATTGCCCCCCAGGTTCCAGGCCGTTGTTTGACTTATTGTTTGAGTTATTAAACCCCTGCGGTGGTGAAGGTACAAAGACCACTTGTACAAAGACCCTTTCCCGAGCTGAACTTCCAGGGATAGACAGTCCAAGAGCTGGACTTGGTGTTTGCAGGATTGAGATGTGGTTTGGTAGCAGCCCCTGGTTATCGGTGGTGCCCGGCTATATTTGGTCAATGGTTTGTTCAGATATATATGTCGGGATGTGTTTTTCCATGGCTTTCTGCTGGGAAGGCCAAGTGTCTCCATCCCTGCTCACGGTGTTGGTCAGGTGCTGCTGGTGGACTGACCTGACCATGTTTTCTGCTGGTTCAAGGGAAAGTTGTGTGTTAAAACGTCTGAAATAGGGTTAAAATGGAATGGCTTTAAATGTCAAACTAAATTCTGGACTCGAGGAAATGCTGGGAGAAGCCTTCTAGATGTTTGCAAGGATCCAGACGTAAGAGTTGGGGCATTAACACCAGGTTGAAATGAGAGAGTCCCCTACTTAAGTAGGATGTTTATATTGAAAATGCTGTTGTCTGCTTATTTCTGGAGCTTAATTATGTCCTCTGTAATTTCCAAAAGACGGTTGGAGTTTTTTGGTTCATTTGGGGCTTATTTTTTTTGGTTTATTAAGTGCTGGGTGCAGAGCCATGGGGTAGGCCATGAGTGTGTGTTCCAGAGGGGCATCCCAGTTAAAGGGTGCACAGCAGAGAGTGTGTGTCATCTGTGCCTCATGCTGAAGGATGCCCACAAGAAAGAGCTCTCCTGACATGCCAGGCTACCTCCAATTTCTAATTTGTACACACGTGTCTGGCTTGAAGCAGCAATTTTGGGATGGGGCTGGGAAGAGTTTGGGAGAGCTGTAATTTGATGGGGTGGAAGGAAGGGGAGAAAACTAGAGCTGGGTTGATACTTGACAATGTTGTGATGGAGAATTGGAGGTAGCAGCCATAACTGTAGCTCTTTCTAATAGTTTGCTGTTAGTTTTCTTTTTTGCTTGTAATAACTTTGGGTTTAAACGTGTGGGGAAAAACCTCAATGGTGACAATCCCCAAAATCAGCAGATCTGTGTCTAAACACTCACAATTTAAACATGTGGTTCTCCTTTTAGTTTACTACAGGTAGGAGTTGGACAGCAAAAGCCTGTCCAAGAGTAAAGGACATAATTTCATTCTTTTATTTCATGACAATGCTGCTTTTCTCAACCTGAGATCCCATTGATCTGCTTTCCTCTGTAGATGGAAGCTTAGAGTGGCTGCAGGATTACATTCCCTGTGTAGGTAGAGCTGCAGCTCTGTCCCCAACTTCCATGGCCTACGGTGATGTGATACATTAATTATTGCAGGGATTTAACCATCTCCTTGTGTTTCAGTCTTTAAAGTAGCTATGGTTTGGTTTTATATGGTTCCACAGTAGAATTGAACAGGATTCTGAAGCCAGGCAGAGCAATTCAGGGTTTTCTCTTTAAATCCTGGAGATAAAATTACTGATAAACCTTCATTTCCATAGGCCTCCAGTCCTGCAGCCAAGTCTGTGCTGGAGGGAGAGCTGTGGGATTGGGGTGGGAAGGGCCCTCTGAAGGGAGCACTGGATGGGACTGGGATTCTGGGTGACAATTCCTGCATTTCTGCAGGCTTAGCACAAAGGGGTCTCAGGCTAATTTGGGGCTTCTGGCTGCTGTCACAACCTTCCAGGAACTGAAGGAATTGAATCTTTCAACCTGTGCTAGGAAAGATTGTGAATTATCAGGGGCTATAACTAAAAGGCAACACAGTTTCCTTTTATTTGGGTTCTAAAGCTCTTTTTGCTGCTATTAGCGAGATATTTACAGGTGCTAATTGCTTTTAGGAAAACTTTGCGCGGATTTTCCAGTTCTTTATCTTTGGGGACAGAATTAATAATTATTTTGCTGTATTCTGGGTCAGTGGCTTCCTGAGCTCTAAGGGCAGATAGTTTGGAATTAGCAAGGAGCTGCCATGGCTGTGCTGAACATAAAGATGCTGTTTAGGCCTGGCTTTAATAATGTTTCCGTGGAGTTTGCTGCCATACCTTCCTTCCTTTGTGGACAAATGAGTTGGTCTCTATTTGGATTAGGGAGGCGGATGTTTGAGGAGAATCTTTATGATGCAATACCCTTCAATAATTGAACTTTTCTTGTACAACTTGCAGTCCTTTGGTTCTCTGGCTGTGGAGGGATCAGTGTTTCTCCTTGTTAAAAAGCACAGGAGAATCCTGGCCACAGTCCTCTCCAAGATGGAATGCATTGAGTCTCAGCTGGGTTATTTAATTCGCCTTGTCCGTGGATTTTTTTTTTCCTACTGTTCCTCATGGTTATTCTTTCTCTGTGGAAGCTCAGTGGCTGGAATGGTGTGTAAGTCCACCATTGGTTTGTGGATCAGCAGCCAGTGCTCCCTGTGGATGTTCCTGTGGATGTTCCCTGTGGAAAGCAGCAGGCCGGGTGGGAGGCCCCTGGTGCCCATCTGGAGCCCCACTCATGTCCCAGTGTCTTTCCATGGGCTTAAGAGGCCACGGGCACAAAGAAGTTCAGTCTCATCTGTTCATGGCCAGGGACACAAATTTTGAAAGTGGCTGAGCTTCCTTTGCAAAAATCCTGTCTAAACTTTGGGGAAGCGAGGAATTCTGTTTGTTCTTTCAGGCTCGTTGGGTTGTCTCAGGGTTTAGTTTGGTTTGGTTGTCCCTGTGTTGGTTCTTGTTCTGTCTCAGTGGAAATCAGAATTACCATTGATTTCAAAAATAAAAAGATACAGGATACATTTATTTCCTTTTTAATGTTCTTATGTCATTAAGGACCTGCTTATTCTTTTAAAGAGTTACTTGAACGTTGGAAACCACAGGCTCTCATTGGCTTTTCTTTGTATTTATTTTTGGAACTATGAGGTGGAATAATGCTGCTCAATCAGTTTCAAATGGGCCTGCACAGGAACCAAGGCTGGTGTTAGGGATGAAATTTTGGAAGCTCATTGGAAATAGCTTTCAGGATGCTTTAATTTTTCTTTGTTTATCTGGAGCTAAATGAAGAGGGAATAAAACAAAACACAGCAGTTAAGAAATTGAGAAGTGCTGACTCCTTCCCTCTCTTGAATTCCAAGTTCTTTATTATAGCAATTCCTATTTTCTTGATGAATCGTCTAGAAAGGAGTTCAGACTTGGTACTATTTTTAAATCAAGGTAAAATTTGTCAAAATCACTTGGACTACAATGTTAAAAAGCGTGCGAGTACCCATGCAAATGAGTTTAGCTGCATACACAAATACAGATATCTATAAATGAGCATCTACAAGAAGTGTAAAAACCAGATAATTGGAACTTTTCCGTGCTGCTTGAAGGCCATGTGGCTCCTGGGCTGTGCATTGTGAGCCCATCAGCTGCAGGCTGTTGTGCTGTGGCCCAGGGCAGCAGGAATCAGTGAGAGCCCTGCCATGGCTATTCATAGAGCTTTGTGAAATGAGTTGCTCATCTGGGTTTATCTGCAGCCTGACAGGTGTTGCCAGCCCCAAAATCTCCACTGCCTCCCATCCTTCTCATGGCAATGAGTAAGGAGCAAATCCTGCAGTGGGTTCAATTGTTGGTTCTTTAGGTGGGAGCTGGAGATGCCCAAGATACGTTTCTTCTTTGATTTTTTTTTTTTTTTTCCTGAAACATTCTGTTTCAGGAGCTTTAAATATGCTTAAAAATGAAACTGTAAAAATGCTTGCAAATTCGTTTTTATGTTTTTAAGCAAACCTTTATTCTTTCATTTATTACTCTGGTTAAATTCAATGTGCTTTTTATTTTATATATATTTTTATTTTACAGAAAATGTTTTAAAGTAAGCAAGCAATATTTTAATTCTTATCCTGCCACAATATCTGATAACCAAAACCTGTAGAAGCAATATATTCATTCATTACTCTGCTATGAAGTAAAATAGAGGCTTGGGATAAAAAAAAAAACACATATTGTCATAATTTTTGCTTAGTCTACATTTTCAGTGACATTAAATGCAGAATTATTTTGGTGTCTGAGTAATCTGAAATGTAAATAGCATCTGAAATATGAGGGCCCTTCTTTTGCAGCATCAGTAGCGTGGCCTCACTCAGGAAAATTCCTAAGTGAGGGAAGCAGAACAGTTGTCAATTGTTTGCACAACAAATCCTGCTGGATCAAATGGTGATATTCCCAACGTTTAGATCAAGGAAGGCACGAGATAATGTTGCCTTGTACCCCACTGCCAAAGGAAACAAACACAGCCTAAGTTAGGAGAAAATTTGGCCAGCTAAAACCTGGGCCTACATATCATAAATACAGATAGTCAGAATTTTCCATTCATGCTGCCTAACGGTTGGAAAACATGGAAATTCAATTGCACTTGGCCAATTTTAGACTTGATTTTTAAGCTCTGGTAGATCATTGTCAACCTGTTATTTAGGATTATCTGTTGTGACAAATTAAAGTCTTGATAAAAATACGTGAAACGTTTGGGTTTGTCTTCATCCTTTAAGCTTTTACCTGTCTACCTCGTGTATATATATATATATATATATATATATATGTATGTATCTATAGATTACTAGGCCCACTAGAATGACTACAAATTCCATGTTTTGGTAAGACTGAAGCTGTAGCATTGAAAATAATAAACACAGCCTTATATTTTTGGCTGTGTTTGTCCCTAATCTATTTAATTTAATTTAATTTTTTTACTTTTAAGTCTGATGCGATGAAGCTTTATGCATCTATTTATTTTTTTTTATATAAGCATACTGTCAATTTAAGGAGATAAATTTTATTTCTTTTAACTGTGTGTAGAAGAGAAGCACAAAAAAAAAAAAAATTGCTGGATCTTCTCATCCAAACTCTAGATAAGAAGAATTTTTTTAGTATCTGCTATTTTTGGAAGAAAACACTGCAAAAGTGAACAAATGAGATCATTGATTCAAGAAACAAAGTAGTCAGGAATTTGTAGTGAGCTGGTTTTTTTAGAACAGAACTTCCTTTTGTCTTTGAGGGGCTTGGGGGCAGGAGAGGAATAGTTGTTCCCTCGTAATCTTTATGGGGAAGAGGCTTGGATCAGATTTCAGAGGTGGATGTGTTGGCATAAACTGGTGATGCAATGTGGTGTTGTCTTGTTGTTCCTGGAATGGCAAATATTGTAAAGTTTTCTGGCTTTTTATTTGCTTCTGGAAGGTTCATCCCATGTTTCTCGAGGAGTAGCTCCCTTTGAAAACTTAGGGTCAGTTTCCTCAGGAAATACAGATTTTCCCCATTGATACTATGCAAGGAAAGGTTTGGTTTTTAAGGATGCTGTTGAAAACTCCATTTCCTCCTCCTGAATTGCTGGGTTTGGGAGGCTGGAATGCAGTGGAAGAGTTTGTTTGTGGAGCCCCCTGGTTCTGACAGGCAGAGCTGAACCTTCTCTTGCCTCAATAGATCAGGGAGCTGCAGGAAGGATCAAAGCCAGGCAGGGGCCTGTGATTGCCTCAACAAATTCCTTCCAGTGCTGCCTTTCAGGATCAGAACTTGGAAAGACTGGCATCTGTGTTTGGGACTGTGTGGCTCTTCAAGGTTTTCAGTGGAAGTTTTCTCCTAAATATCAGAGCAGCTCTCAAAATCCTTCTCCCACAGCCCTTGTGTTGTCCCAACTCAAAGCACCGTTGGCTTTTCCCTGCTAAGATAATTTAAATGCTGAGGGGCTCTCAAATCCCACCTGCTCAGAACAGCAAGAAAGGACAATAAAACCAACCAAAAACCAAACCCCCAAAATTTCATGTAATACTTGAAACTTGGGAACGATGTTTGAGTTTAAGAACCATGTCCTTAAAAATCTGTGAGTTGTTGGAGCCTTTTAAAACACACGTGGGTTCCCCTTGAAGTTGCCTGGGTGTTATTAAGTAATAAAGCAGGGCCATGTCTGTGGGCCAGCTGAAGCAAACCATATCTGGGCTGGAGGCTATTGGTTCCTCACCTCTGTTTTAAAATTAGTCCAATCATTTGCAGCGTGATTCATTTCTAAAAATGTCTTGTCCATCTGTGCAGGGTGCCCTGGCTCGAGCTTTGCAGCGCTGCTGGGGCTTTGCTGGGAATTGTGTTACTCTCAGGACATCTTGTAGCTGTTGTATCCCATTTTTTTCTTTGATAAATATGTTAATTCAGGCATTAAGCCGGGTATTAAAAACTGTGGTGGGGGTGATTTTAATTTTTGGAAGTATCTATCCGGTGTTTCTACTCTTGAGATTCTACTAGTAAAAAATGTAGATATGAAATCTTAAAGGAGAAAAAAATAAATATAATAATAATGTCTAATCTGATTTCACTGCTAAAATATTTATCAGTTTCTTAGGTGGAGGATCAAGCCCTAAATCTGAATTTTTCATGAATTGTAACTTCACAAAGATCTTGGGGAACAAAACTTATAACAAAGTAATGCTCTCCCCAAAGTTGGGCAGCTCCTTCATCACGTGCTCTGTGTATTCCTAGGGGGATCACCTTCCACCTGGAGCTTTCTTCCCAAAATTCTGGGCATTCCTGGGCTTTTCCCCGTGCTGCTCTCCCTAAAAACTTCACAGTTATGAATCAATCTTTAATCATCTTTTGTAACTCAAGTCCTTTGATGGAACAGAACAGTCCTGCTAAGGATCTGCAGGCACATGGGGAGGTAGAATTAAGGAACATGTCCCTGGAACTTAAAAGTAAACAGAAAATCAAGACAATATTTTTAATTTTCATCTTTATGTTAAAGGAACTTACATGCCAGTAAGATTATTCCAACGTGTAAGAGCAGCATCATTTTCTTTAAATAATATTTATCAGACTAATAACCATTGCTAAGTGAGAGAAGGAATATATAAACTTTGGAGAGTTCGTTGTTAAATTTTTGTCATTTTCAAAGAAAAAAATCAAAGAAGAATTGATCAACTTTCTCCAAGTATTGATCTATGCTAAATAAAACTAAGTTTAACTTTATCTAGGTATTTTTTTTTGATGTTATAGATTTGATACAACAGCCTGAGACACACTTATCCCATAAATGAACAGTTGGAAGTACATTATTCTAATTTTTAATGTTACTGCATTTGAAAAAAAGTAAAAATCTCTTAATATTCAGTTTTGCTAATTATTGCAAATAATTACAATGCTTTGTGTGGAATTTTTTGATGGTATATGTGAGTCTGGAATGTTTCTGTGCAATTATATAAAAAATGCTTTCTAATTTGTATTTTGGTAGATAGTAGTCAAATGCATTTGTAATATAGGAAAACGTTCAATACAGTGGTGGTGGATGTAAACTGAATTATTGCTGAAGGTGAGCCTTAAATTGAGGATATTTTAAGGCATCTCCAGTTGTTGTCTTGAAAGAAAGCTCTTTAAAGAGGTTTTTATTGAATGTCCCAGTGTTGGGAGTTGGTTCTCCTTTGCTCCAGAGGTCTTCACAGGCAGGTGGGATTTTAGGATTGGATTCTATGAACCTGGATATTCATCAAAAATTCGCAAATAATTACTGTTTTTTTTAATCTCTGCATTAATCCCGTCCAGTGTAATCCATAATTATTCCTCCTCAATTTGCATGGACTCTCCTGTTGTTTACTCTTGCTTTACTCACCTGCTTTATTGTGCCTCAATAGACATTCCTGACAAGTTACTAACTCTGAGTTGCTCTGGGAATTGCCTAGTGCTCAACTGCATGTTTTTGGGGCAGTGAGTTTGTCACCCCACAAAAAAACCCATCAAACTTCAGGGAGTTCATCCACCGGGTCGAAATATTTTGATTTTTGTGCACGGGATGGTGAAACTGCTTTTGAGGGAGTTGTGCAGATCTGCAAGGTGCAGCCTGTGGATAAACCCTTCCTGCTGTTCTCTGTGGTTTTCAGAGCTGGGGAAGGGGGGTTTGGCTCTCAGGGAGGGCAGGATTGGAACTGAAAGCTGCTGGAGAGGCCCTGGGGGTGGCAGGAGGAAGGAAACGAGCGGGGAAACGTTCGGAAGAGGGGTTGGTGGTCAGGAGCAGTGGAGGGGGATGTGGGTGGCAGCACGGAGGGAAGGGGATGGAGGCAGAGCTGGTGTTTGGGGGGAGTTGGAGGCTGGGCTGGTGCAGAGGTAGTCAGGGCTGTGATGAGAATTTGGGGACTCTGGGGAGCAGGGGCCTGTGGGTGTGTGTGAATTGTTTACCACGATGGAGGGGAGCAGATCAGAGAACCGTGGAGTGGTTGGAAGGGAGCTTAAAGCTTCTTCCATTCCATGGGCAGGGACACCCATCCTTAAGTCTCATCCAGCCTGGACTTGGACACTTCCAGGGATCCAGAAGCAGCCACAGCTTCTCTGGGCACCCTGTGCCAGGACTTCCCCCTCTCACAGGCAAGAGTTTCTATCCAATATCCCATCCATCCCTGCCCTCTGGCAGTGGGAGCCATTCCCTGTGTCCTGTCCCTCCATCCCTTGTCCCCAGTCCCTCTCCAGCTCTCCTGGAGCCCCTTCAGGCCCTGGAATGTGCTGGAAGCTCTCCCTGGATCCTTCTCCTCTCCAGGAGAGCATTCCCAGCTCTCCCTGGATCCTTCCCTTCTCCAGGAGAACATTCCCAGCTCTCCCTGGATCCTTCTCCTCTCCAGGGGAACATTCCCAGCTCTCCCTGGATCCTTCCCTTCTCCAGGGGAACATTCCCAGCTCTCCCTGGATCCTTCTCCTCTCCAGGGGAACATTCCCAGCTCTCCCTGGATCCTTCTCCTCTCCAGGGGAACATTCCCAGCTCTCCCTGGATCCTTCTCCTCTCCAGGGGAACGTTCCCAGCTCTCCCTGGATCCTTCTCCTCTCCAGGAGAACATTCCCAGCTCTCCCTGGATCCTTCTCCTCTCCAGGTGAACATTCCCAGCTCTCCCAGCCTGGCTCCAGCCCTGGCATCCTCAGTGTGATGGGAAGGGGAGCTGGTGACTCTTGGTGGGAAAACCCACCCAGCAGCCTCGCTGAAGCCACAACTATCAAGAATATTTTCACACAGTATCTACCAGAAAAGTGGTGCTTAATCACAGCCTTTACATCCAGCAGCCTCAGAATGATTTGAAAAGGGAAGTAAACAGGCCTGTGAGTGTATAAATAATTCCATAATATTGCCACTAAGTCGGAAGAGCTGGGAGTTGCTGCAGGCCTGGCTGGGCAGGCAGCCCTGCTGCTCTCACATCAGCACCTGTGTCACTGCACCACCAGCGCTTTAACGTCTTGGAGGACTTTGGGTGCTTGGGTTTCCATAGGGGAAGTCTCCAGGCAGTTCAGTCCATGACTGGAGGTGGCTTCTCCTTGGTCACAGTCTGGTTCTGCTCCCAGCTCTTCCATGGCTGAGCTTTGCTGGGAGAGGATCCCCCTGTGGAAGGAAAGGGTGCCTGGAATGCTGGGCATGCCTTGCCTGTGTCGTGTTTACTTTGACTTGATTCTCCTTGCCCGTCCCCTGAGTAAACAATCCTAATCCAGTGCTGCACATCCAAGGCAGCTCTGCTGGGGCTTGCTGAACCTCCCTGCGTTTTTGTGCCTTCTTTTGCCATCAAACACAGTATTCCTAGGCAGGGAAAACCACTGATTTATATGGATTATTCTAATCCAACATCATGCAAGCAAAATCAAAAAATAGTTTGACTACCTAATGATTCAGAAATGCAGACGTGTTGCCAAAAATTTTAGCATTTGTTAGCTTTACACTTGAGCAAATGCATTCTGGTAGAGAATTGAACTTCTTTATTTTAACTCTTATCTGTGGAGTTTTAAGGCTTAGGAATTTATTCCACCAAAAAAAAAAAGGGGGGGGGAACATCATTTAGAATCATAACAAATATGAAAATTAGTCTTTAAATTTCTTGTATCTTCCTCTCTTTTAGAGTAAGTATTTCTGAACTCATATATACAGGGACAAACATTTTTCCTTTAAATACAGCCAGAAAAGTTTCTTCTTTTATTAAACAGGAGTTCTAATATGATTTAGCATTTTCTACTTTGAGGTAATGGGTTGAAGCACGGCTTTAATGAAATAAATTCAGTGTAGCTTAGTGAGGAAAGGGGGTTTCTCTTGAATAACTCAGTTTCTTTTGAATGCTTAAACATTTCAATAAAAACAGGAACCAAATTTTTGGAGGAACCTCAGCAGAAGAAGGAGCCAGATGTGTTGATTTTGTAAACATTAAACAATCTGCATTCTAAGAATTATTCTCTGATCCCTTTAAATTCAGGGACTGACTAAATTATTTTGTGTCTCTCTATTGGACAGTGTTTTTCTGTGCATTTGCCAATCATAACCAGAGCCTTCATATTGCTGTAATGTATAAAATATCAGGAACAATGTGGGATTTTAATTTTTTGCCACTGTCTTCTGTAAAAATTATTTCGGATCTAATACAAAGGGATAATTTTACATGGTTCCATAAAGAACAAAAAAAGGAAAGTGGTGATTTAGGATGAGCAGACCTTGTATCAGTGCAAAAACTTGATTTCTGAATTTAATTTCTGTTGGCTAACATAAACTCAAAGTACTGATACTATTATATGTTAGCTTCTGGTTAGCTGGAGCTTACTAAAAATTACCTTAATTTTAATTTTTTTTTCCTGTTTTACCTGAAAAAAAAAAAAATCAAAACCCAAACCTGTCCTAAAGTATTGTCTTTTTCTCTAAATTGCCACAACTGTACAACATTGTTTCAAATAAAAACTCTCCTGTAGTTCTGTCACAAGCAAGAAAAAGGGATTTGTTCAATCAGCTGAAATGAAATTATCTTCAAACAAGCAGTGAGTTACTTCTGCATTTTCCCCATGATTCACTGTCTGATGAAAAATATGTTAATATTTGTTATAATTTATGAACCAGATTAGAGAGGATTTGGGGTTTTATTTAGATTTTTATATAGTAATACACAAGTCAATTGAGCCTTTGACATCAGGCAGGCTGGGAGAGACTTGAAGCAAGTGAAATTACCTGTTCTGCATGGAATTGGTCTCTCAGAATATTGTTTGTTACAAGTTTTTCTCACTGCTCTAAAATACAGAATTTTGAAATCAAACCGAATCGTTTTGAATAAAAGTGAGGAAAATAATTGCAATATAAAGTATTAAATGGGAACTACATGGAGTTACTCCATGTTTAAAAGTGCTGGTTTTGTTTTCCTTCATAGCCAGGAGCTTTACATTACTTTTACATGATTTTTACTTTGACTTTTTAATGTAGAAAAGTGATATATTCTTTCATTTTTAAAATATTTTTTTTAATATTATTTCCTGTGATTTGGTGCTGCCACAAATAATATTAAATATTAATAACATAGCTTGGGTAAAAAAAGTTTTAATTAATGTCTGAGCAGAGCACTGTGTGTTTCTGGAGAGAAATCTCTTTGGGTTTAGGGGAGCAATTTCATTTTCTGTGTATTTTGTGGGGTTTTGGGGGTCATAGTCCCATAGGCACCACTTCCCTCTGGGCTGGAGCCTCTCCCAGAAGTCAAGCTGGTGTTTCCTAGCGGAGTGCAGCATATTTTTCTCTGTGCAAGGAAAAAAAGAAGTTTTATGACCTGAGCAAAACACTTTCCCTGTTTCTGTAGAGACTTTTAGTGTCCAAAAGCTTTTCATAAATACAGCTATAGAATACCTAAGGCTATTCAATTCATCTTCTCAAGGGCAGAGGATTTCTTTTTTTTTTTTTTTCCTTTTTTTTTTTTTTTTTCTTTTTTTGATTAAATTTTTTGGAGAAAGGAAGCTGTCAGAACAGACTTTATAGTTTTGCCTTTGTTGAATTGACACTCTATAAAATTTTATTTTAGCAGATTCGATACGAGAGGGAAGCAAACGATAGACTCCAAGCAGGGCAGAGAAGAAAGTTGTAGGTTATTAAATCTTTTTCAAGGAGAAAAGGAAGTAGTTCAGTGTGCTCACACAGGTTCCTGTGTCAGCAATTGGGAAACCTGGCAGAGATTATCTCCAGCCAGCAGCAGGTTAAGGAAGACAGGGTGGGAAGGGGATGCTGAACTTCCAGCATGAAGGAAATTGTGATATTGAACCTGATTTTGAGTTTGCTTTAGATCTCGTTTTACTCTGCAGTCCTTGAGCTGCAGTGTGAGAGAGTTTGGAGCACGCAGGTTAAAAAGTGAATTTCGGTGTGTTGAAACAGACATCTTAGTAGAAGTGTTAAATTTTTTAGAATGAATGTATTGTTAAGGGAAAATGACAGCAACGCAGCAGATGAATTGGAGTAGTTTAACATTTAACACAAGGGTTGGGTTTTGGGGGAAGGAGGGTTTGCACCCCATACTGTTCTCCATGGACATCCATAGGGGAGGGATTCCATCCCATACTGCTCTCCATGGACATCTATAGGGGAGGGATTCCATCCCATACTGCTCTCCATGGACATCCATAGGGGAGGGATTCCATCCCATACTGCTCTCCATGGACATCCATAGGGGAGGGATTCCATCCCATACTGCTCTCCATGGACATCCATAGGGGAGGGTTTGCACCCAATACTGCTCTCCATGGACATCTATAGGGGAGGATTTCCACCCCACACTGCTCTCCATGGACATCCATAGGGGAGGATTTCCACCCCACACTGCTCTCCATGGACATCCATAGGGGTTATTTCCACCCCACACTGCTCTCCATGGACATCCCCAGGGAGGGATTCCACCCCACACTGCTCTCCATGGACATCCATAGGGGAGGGATTCCACCCCATACTGTTCTCCATGGACATCTATAGGGGAGGGATTCCATCCCACACTGCTCTCCATGGATATCCATAGGGGGAGGTTCCCACCCCACACTGCTCTCCATGGATATCCATAGGGGGAGGTTCCCACCTCACACTGCTCTCCATGGATATCCATAGGGGAGGATTTCCACCCCATCCTGCTCTCCATGGACATCGATGAAAGTTGTGCTGGGATCTGGCCCCTGCACTAAGGACCGGGGCAGGATTAATGGAATTATTTCGGGGTCATTCAGGGTCCGTGCCATGCTGTGGCAGCTCTGTTCTTTGTGCCAGGTGAGTTGGGGGTTTGGGGGTGATCTCAGCTGGGTCTGTGCCCAAAGCACAGCAGCATTCCCAGCAGGTTGCAGGGGCTGTGCTCCCGTCCCTGGAGCTGGCAGTGCCTCTGGAACACTGCAGGGTGTGGGCAGGGAGCGGAGCAGGTGGAGCCAGGTGTGCCATGGAGGCTCTTGGAGCACTCGTGTCCCTGCCAGTTGGGACTTGTGAGAGACTCACAGCAATCAGGAGCACAGTGCTTCACTCCTGTGTCATTCCCACAGAAAAGTTGCTCCTTGTTTTAGGGAACTGGCCTGGCTGGTGCTTGATACTGACTGTGGTAATGGGGGGAAATCGGAGAGAGAAAATCCTAGAGAAATTTTTGTAAAGTTAGTCCTACATGGGACTTCACTGGGAGAATTCTGCTTGGCCTGTGTCTAGTCAGGGCAGTGAGAAATCTTCCAGCAGCAGGTGAACATTATCCAGACTGCAGCAGTTTGGGAGTCAGACCTTCTGTTTTGGGAAGTTGTCATTTCTGCAGTCATGGAGATGCTCATTAGACATCTCACATTCAATATGCAGCTTATTGAGCAGTTGGCTGAGAAATGATGAGCAGAACAATTGGATCTTGGGGGAAAGCTGCCTTTGGAGAGGATGGTCTTCCCTGGCTTCATCATGTACACGTTTAAATTGTTTTAATTAGATGTTGCTGGACATGGAGACTTTCCTGATGGGATGGGGTAGGTCCGGGTGGTTTAAGGTCATACTTTTGTTTTGTGTGAAGATCTAGAATGAGCAAACCCAGTGTGGTGGCAAGGATGTAACCTCTGAGTAAGTTTATTTTTTATATGCTGCTACTAGAAACCCTGAGACCCTTCAATAATGAGGTGAGATGGGTGCAGTTCCCTGATTCTTCCAAAAGTTAAAATGACATTGCATTAAAAAATAAATAACAAAGCATTAAATGACCCAGAAGTACATGGGATAACATTCTGGTTTCTTGTCCACTGATAAGTTCAAAGTTAAAACAGTGAAAAGAAAAATTGATGTAACATTGTGCCCTTGGACACATTCTACTAAGGGTCCAGAATAATCACTTTTTATATACTGAGACTTCCACGAAATTCTTATATTCTACAGCTTTCCCAGCACAGATAAAAGGGCCTGGATCAATGATATAATTTACCAATTTAGATGTTAGTTTCTATTTTTAAGTAAGTGATATCTAATATTTGGTAGGGGGTTGGGAGCATCGTGTGAAGAAACATTTATCTCAGACCAATTTGGATTCTAAGGCCAGAATAAATATGGGAGAGCAAACCAAATTTACAAAATATCAGTCTGAGCACAACAAAAGGATTGGGACTTCTTTCCTTTGAGGTGGCTTTTTTTTGTTCTTTTTATCTCCTAACTGAAAAATACTCCAGTTCTTCCCCACCCCCGAGTGAAAGAAGAATTGGAGTGCACTAAGACACGGAGAAAAGCAGAAAAGGTGAAAAGCCCCAAGCAGCAAAGGAGGCCATAAAGGGTTTGTTGTGTGGTACACAGGTTGTTAATGCTGTTAATGATTGAGCTGTTTATGGGGGATTACAAAGGGGTAGGAAACGACTCTGCTCAGGAATTCCACTGAATCCCAGAGACACGAACAAAAGTTGAGCAGGATGCTGGACTGGGACTGGGCTTTGCCAGCAGAAGCTCCCCAGAGCTGGTGAGGAGCACAAACACAAGTGGCTGCAGGCTCATCCTGCTTTCATTGAGGCACCGCACGTGTCCCCCCGGGCCAGAGGCTCCTGGGACACCAAGAAGTCAGTGGCAATATTGAGTTACCAGCCTGGTAGGGTTACAGGAGCTGGGAGTTCACAGAAATATGCTGTCATACTTGCTAGACCTGTACATCGAGTTTGGGGGTTGGGCATTTTGGTTTTGGTTTGTTTTTTTGTTGGTTTTTTTTTTTTTTCCTAGGGGGTTTTAATAAATGCAAACTTCCTAAAACCCACTCATAGTTAGACATTTGGTTTTTGCTCTGCTGGGTGTCCATTTTTGTTGTTAAAGATCAGGAGCATAGTTTTACTCCTGGTTTTATGAATGCTGTGGACATCCAGCTAGTTCTCTCAGAAGTGTAATATTATGGTCTATAAACTGGAAGGCACTTCTCCTATTTTCTCACATCATAATCAAGTTTACAGCAGCTCTGGCTGCTTCTCTTCTGGTTGTGTTTCAGATTCAATGACTCGGATTCTTGGGCTGTGTCCCCACGGGTGGTGACCTTAGGGAGGGCTCTGAGGAGTGCTGGGACTTGCCCTGTGTTGTGTTGTGCTGTTGCAGTCTGAAATCATCGTGTCCTATTCACAAACCTGTCATGCAGAATCACCAGGTCTATATTTAGAAATCGAGGAGGAACCTTTCAAACTCCTCGTAGTAGAGATGGGAAGAGGAGGAGTAGCCAGACTTGTCATTTCCCTGCAAAAGAGACTCCTCAGTTTCTAGGAACGTTTCTGATGGTGTTGAGTGGTTTGATCTGCCTCTAGCTGTGTTTTCAGTTAAAAAGTGTATTTTTGATGTTTCTCCCAAAGCCATAGACTTGTCTTTACCCTTAATAGTTCTTGGGCACATTATGGTCATTGTTATAGATGGTGCAAAGTGGTGAAAATGCTCCTTTGAGCAGTGCCAGGTTTTAGCATTACAAGCTTCAGGGAATAATGAGCAGAGAGAAAAGCTGGAACATCCTGGCCATGGTAGTACTCTTAACATATCAAATTACACACACACACACCCATTTGTGCAAAAATCATTAATCCAAACCACGTGTTTGTTGTGCACGATTTTATTTCACCTATTGATGTTACCAGGTCTGGGCTGAGACAACTCTGGGAGTGAAACTCCTGCCATGTTCCAAACGGGAATCCAACCACGAGCCATGGATCAGGTTGGCACCATTTACATGAATTAGCAAAATCCATCAGCTGCCAATCAAACTGCATTTTTGGCTGGAAGTTTAGACTTACTGGGGCTAACCTGGGTGTAGGAACTTAAATGCAGTGGCTGCTGCAGCAATTTGAGCTGGCTCTGGTTGGGAAGGGGAGCACTGGCTCACAAGGAAGCTCCCAATCCTTGGAAGTTGTTCTGCAGCAAACTGTGAGAGTGTTTTGGTGTGCAGGCTCCCTGCTCCTGGCATGCTGTCTGCTGGCTCTTCATAACCTGTGAATTACAGAGTGCAAGGATACAGGGATGAATCCATCAGTTCGGGATAAATGTCACTGTTTTGGGGGTTCTCTCAGAAATTGTTCAAAATTGGATGTAAAATGTTGCATGAGACCTTGGCAGGCAGCAATGTGCCACTTTGCCATGTAAGTTTGGGTTCATCTGGGAAGGGGATTTTGGAGAAATAACACTGATCCTTCCTCTTCCTCCAGAGAAAACAGAAATGTGCTGCCAAAAACTGGTGATTTTTTTACAGCTGTTTTGGACACTGGGGAGAAGGGGCAGTGGATGTGTCTGAATTGTCTCTGGAGCATTTGATGGTATCATTTAGGAATATTTCATCGTACAGTTGTGTTCTGCAAAAGTCACAGGATCCATACTCATAAATAATTTGTGCTTTTGTGAACTGCTCTCCTTTAGAGCGTGCTCTGTTCAGCAGCAAGTGCAGAATGAAACCTCACATGATGCACGTGGGTTTAGCAGTTGATGAGCAGCTATTTAAGAGGCTGCTCTGGACCTGGAAGGAGGTGCTGTGGAAGTGTGAGTGCAGGAAATCAGACCTTAGGCCACCCTCAGCATCTCCTGGACTTCTGGGATGGAGCTGGAGAGAACCTCCCGTTTGTCCCATCAAGGAATGGGTGATAGTACCACGTTTTCTATTTTATGTGTGGATATTTACAGACAGATTGTTCATCTCTGCCTTTTTCTCCCAGTACAGGAAGTTTTGCTGGCATTTAAGTAGCTTGTCTCATTTTGGATTTTTTTTTTTCCTTCTAAAACCCAAAGCTTTTCACTGCAAAAGATACCTAGGGGAAAAGTTCTCTGAAACCAGGATGTGTGTGCAGAATGATGCCTGGGTGTCCACCCACAGATTAAAACATTCCTGCCAAGGGTAGCTCTGTTCAAATACAGCAAAATAGTTGTGTGGGGATTGTAAGTGGTGGAAAGTTGCTGTTGTCTGTTCTAAGAAAGTTCAGAAGAGAAAAAAAAATCTGACTTTAGTTTAGAACTTGAATTAGAAAGCACAGAGAAGCAGGATGGAAATCCTCCAGCCTGCTGTGGCATTTATTGCCCAGGATACAGATTTATATTATTCACTTTTAAGAAGCTGTGCAGGACTGTTTGTGTTCTGAAGTTCTGTACCTGTTACAAGTTTTTGATGTTCCTGCTAAAGGATGAAGTGGGCTCTTGTAAATTTGTAGGTAAAGCAGGCTGAGCTCTCCTTGTCACTTGCTGTGTCTGTCAGGCCTGCCAAAGGTGTTGGGAAAATCCTCTCCACCTGCACGTTGGGAATTGCAGGCAGCTGCTGCTGGGCTGAGCTCCAGCTGAGAGAGGAGCAGGGCTGCAGGTCAGGGCAGGTGATTGTCACTCTCTGCTCAGCTCAGGTGAGACCTCACCTCCAGAGCTGCCTCCAGCCCTGGGGCCCAGCACAGGAACAACCTGGAGCTGCTGGAAAGAGTCCAGAGGAGGCCATGGAGCTGCTGCAAGGCTGGAGCCCCTCTGGAGCCAGGCTGGGAGAGCTGGGGGTGCTCGGCTGGAAAAGGGAAGGTTCCAGAGAGAGCTCAGAGCCCCTTGCAGGGCCTAAAAGGGCTCCAGGAGAGCTGGGGAGGGGCTTTTTGCAAAGGGATGGAATGACAGGACAAGGGGGAATGAAGTCACAGTGACAGAGGGCAGGGGTAGCTGGGATATTGGGAAGGAATTCCTGGCTGAGAGGATGGGGAGGCTCTGGCACAGGGTGCCCAGAGCAGCTGTGGCTTCCCCTGGAGCCCTGGGTGTGTCCCAGGCCATGTTGGAGCACCCTGGGATAGTGGAAAGTGTCTCTGCCCATGGCAAGGGGGATCAAGCTGGTCTTTAATGACACTTCCAACCCAATTCCATGATTTTTTACATCCTGGGTGCTGCCCAGGATCCTGTGTATTTCCTTGCCCTTACCTGTGCAGGTGTCCAGGGCTGGCATGCAGCCACCTCCTCCTTCCCTTTGTCAGCAAAGCCCAGGTGCAGAAATGGCACAGTTTCTTTGAGGTTGGTGAACACCTGTGAACACCTCCAGTCACAAATCAGTAATTGCTTGGCAAGGCCCATTTGGATCCTACCAAGACTTTTCAGTCACCAGTTGTGTGTTCAGTGCTGTGTGACACAGAAATATGAATTTCTCCCAAACCCCCAACATTTTGGAAAAGAAACAGACACTGCATGTGTATCTGGAAGCTGAGTTTGTAAACCCAGAGAAGTTTTGTGCCAGAACCTTTTCTGAAACTCAGGGTGTGGCAGCTGCTTTCTATTATCTGGTGTGTCTGATTCGAAACCATCACCAAACTATTAATTAAAGAACTAGGAAGGAGGTGGTTGGTATCGTCTTGTAGTCCCTTTGGAAGCTGGAAAAGTGCCACTGGATGCAGATTTGAGTCGGTACAGCTGAGGTGGAGATGCAGAATCCCTGAGCAGGATGTCTCTGATGGACACAGGGGTTCATTTTGGGGTTTTCCACATCAGCATTAAAATGACAGAACAAGTAAACTGGGAGAGCTTTGTCCCAATGACGTCTTCAGGAACAGTGAAGTATGCATTTTAATTTTTCCCATCTAAACCTCCCAAACTTTAAAGGGAGAAGAGTGTTTCATCCTTCCTTATCTTTCCCTCTCCTTGCCTTTTCTGGCCCAGACACTTTAAGGAAAGGGTTTCAGCATTTTGGCATTCCTTAAGGACACAATCCATCAGTGGGAAATAGCACTTAGGTGTGGGATCATTGCTGGGGATGGGAGAGAAGAAGAAAATTAAAAAGCTGCCAGTCACTTTCTGGGGTTTTTTTGGGGGGGCAGAGCCAGGTCTCCAAAGGAAATGGGAAGAGAGGAGACACATCTCTTCAGCTGAGTGTTCCAGCAGCTCTGCAAGGAGAGCTGGCCTGGAAGGGACCAGAAATTCAGCTCTGCTGGGTTCCAGCAGTCAGTGAGAGCAGGGATTCCTTCAGCTGCGGCCCGGGAGTGTGGCTGGAGCGGGCTGAGGTACAAAAAGCCCCAAAGCTGCAGAGGGACACGCTGGGACACGCTGGAGCCACTCGCTCTGTGCTGCCTCTGCCGGGCTGGGGAGAGGCAATCTGGGTCACGTCTGTCTGTCCGTCCATCCCTCTGAATTCCTGCCTTGGCTCAGCCAGCCACACCTGAGAAGGGGATTTCCTCCCCTCTGCCTCTTTTCTTCCCCACCCACCCCAAAGCAGGGACAGTAAAGGGGGATCCAGTGTTTGATCAGAGGAAAAGGCTCTTTTGCTGCTTTGGTAACACACGAGGAATTTATTGCTGTGACTCCTCCTGAGCTTTGCAAGATAGAGAAGCAGCACTTCCCTGGGTTTAGGAACTGGAAAATGAGCATGGATGCATATGTTCATAAAATATTTAATTACAGCATGTCGATTATGCCATTACCTGAGCATAGGTGAGTGTCTGAAAGCCTGAGCTCGGCTCTTTAAATGGCCCAGGATCCTCATTTCCCTGCCTGGCCTCCCCCCAGTGCAATTCCCGAGCAATTTCTCATGCCCACGTGTCTAATCCACAGTAATTCCAGCCTATGGTCATTATGTCCTAAAAAGAGAAAACATTTCTAGTCCAAAATAACCAAGGTTTACTGAAGTCATTCATATTCACAGTGGCAAATATCCAAACATCCTTCTTTTTGCCTGCTTCCTTTCCCATCCTCCAGCCTGCACGGGTTCTTTCCCTTCGAGAAAATAAACTTTCACTTCCAGCTCTCAATGCATTTTATTGCTGTAGATCTCAAAATAGGAAGGGAAAAGACCTTCAGGTAAAAATCACAATTTAAAAGCTAATTCTGTCCTGGCTGGGACATTTGTTCCTTATTTGTATCTTCAGTTTTAAAGATGCAAATTTATTTATTTTTATCCTGCTGAAGCTGCTTCACAGAGGCAGTGTCAGAGTGGTGTTTTATACCTGAAGAGGGGTTTTTGTGTGTGGAGTTCCTGGAGCTGTGAGATATGTTGTAATCAGACAGGAATTTGGGAAATGTATAGGTCTTTCAGGAATGCATAGCTCATGTTGTCATCATTTTTCAGCTCTCCACCATCCAAACTTTGCTTTAGCTAATGCAAGCCAGATGGGTTATTGCTATTTTATACACTAATATTTGTATTTAGGGTTTTTTAATGATCTCTGCTAATACTGCTGAGGCAGGATGAATTATATAATCATGATTAAGGAATTTTTGGTTTACTTCAGTTGTTTTGTTTGTTTCTCAGTGCTGGTTACGGATCAGGTGTTGCAGAGATTTGATTATTTTATGTTTCACTGGGGGAAAAAAAAAAGGTTGCTTAAAGATGGATTTCTGGTCTGCTTTGGGAGAAAGAAACAGGGTGGTTTATACAAATGCAATAAATAAATAAATAACTCTGGAAAAAAAAAAAAAAAAGCCCTGCATGTGAGTACAATGCTGCAGGAAACATGAGACAGCAGAAAACCAGCCTTCCTTGCAGAAATACTTGATCAAGCATTCTTCTCCCCTGAAGTGAAATTCAGATTAATAATGGTGACAGTTGTCAACTTCAAACCACCATCAGTTTTATAAGCTCAATTACAATCTATTTTCTTTGTAGATAATAATTTCAGATAAATATCGCTAAAAGCAAGCCCGAGCTGAGGAGACAAAGCAATTAAATCCCACATTAATTTGTTTACCAGTGTCACAGGGAATAAATCGACTGTAAGTTTTCATGAATTATCTGGAGGTGCTGGGGGAGAGCGTTTTTGTGGAATACTGGAGAGGGAGAAATGTGGATTCTTTGCTGGAGTCACGTGCTTAATTAGACATTATGTAAATGATACTTTACATGACAAAAATAATCTTGGCTGAGTTCTGTGCTGGTGCTGCCTTGGCCATGGAAAGGTAAAAAATGGGAGGAGGGAAGGAGACACAAGTGGGCAGGAGCTCTGTGAACACAATTTCAACGCCAGCATTTGCTCATTCCCTCTTTTTAAACAGTGCAGCATCAGCCCCATCCATGCAGGAGTACATTTGAGCTCGAGAAGATCAATTTTGAACTCTTTTGGTTTTAAAGGTAACCTTTCAAATGTGTGCCAGAGCAGCCTGGAATTCCCAGGAATACAGAAATAAAATCAGTGCTTCTGCCTCAAAGCTCCCTGAATGGCAAAGCAGCAGCAGGAAAAAAATTGTGAGGTTGTTTTTTTTTTTTGGGGGGTTTGATTTTTCTTTTTTTTTTTTCTTCTTCAGGCAATGTGAAAATTAAGACAAACATCTTGATTTTTATACTGTTTGGAAAAATCTGTGAGTAGGAAGAGAAGCTTCACTTGTGAATATCCTTAGGTTGTTATCTTTTGCTGTAATTATTTTATGATACCTTCACACCTGATTTGGTTTTTATCTCTTGTGATACTTTGGTTTTCTTGTTTGTTTTTTTGTTTTTTTTAATGATTTCAAAGCTGCATCTATTGCTGCATCCTCACAGTACTTAAGAGGCACAGAAAAAATATGGCATTTGCCAAGTGGCAGCTGAGAGATTAAATATCTTGCTCAAGTCAGTGTCAGAGTTAGGATTAGAAATCTGTTCCTGCTGTGGTCTCTGAAAATAAGATTATGTTACTTCTGCCCTGAATTATAGTCAAATAAAAGAGATTTTAGAGCCTTCTGTGGTAGGCGTGTCCTGTTGCCATTTGTCATGTCTGGGTAATAAATAGGAATTTGTAGATTAATTTAGTGGGAATTTTTCAATGAATTCAGGGGGTATCAGGATTATAGCCCTGCTGGTTTGTGGGTTCATTATCTTTTCAATTCATGGATGAAATGTTAAATTCACCATGTGGAATTACCTGGTCAGAGCTAAAAGTATAAACAGGGATTGGTCTGATAAAGGGCAGGGGGAATTAAGATTTTAGGCAATAATTATGCACATCACTGTATTCATGAGAGGAATTAACAGCAAAAAATAATAAGGGAAACTTTTGCTGCTCTTTGGCATTTTTGTGCTGCAAATAGAGTAAAGAGGCACAATTGAGGAGACTTTTTTAATGACTGGGATCTAAATCTAAGGAAAAGATTTTTCAAAGCAGAATGTTTTTCATGGTTGTCACCGTGCTGTCTAAATAATGCCAGATATCAACAGAGTATGAAAAAAATTTAGTCTCAAGTAAGATTATGTGGTATTTCCAGAAATTAATGTTTTAATGAAAACTTGTTTGCTGCTCAGGATACTGAATTCAACTGATATTTTTATTTTAACATCTTTAAAATTTTGGTCTTTGAGTAAAAGTAAATTGTATATAAACGTGTATAACTCAGTTAAAAAGATGAAAATGTGAAGTCAGTAGTCTCAAAGTACAGGTTTGTCAGAAAAAGTGGCCCAAATATCCCTTTATTTTTCTGGGAATTGGTAATTTTTTAGTCGACTTCGAGTTTGTCAGAAGAGTGAAGAATTTGAGTCTGCCCAGGTTTGAGTGAAGTTCTAATTGTTACCTTCCAGGAGATAGTAAAACATAGCTAGGCTTTTAAAAGGGGAAAAAAAAAAACCATATTTTTCTGCCCTTTCTTCAAATCTTCAGAGTCAGCTCATCCTTGACAAATATCCCTTATTTGTGTCTCCTGTCTGCACAGGTAATTATCATGCATTCTTATCTTAGTGTGAGAACACCTTTTCTCTAAAAAAAAAAAAAAAATTAAAATTTGCCATCAGGATCTGCAGCGTCTGCACCTCACCTGGAGGGCTCTGGATCCCTGACACCCTCCAGGATTTTTTGGGAGTCGTGGAGCCTTTGGAGAAGGATGGAATTCTTTCTCTTTGTTTTTTTTTTTTTTATTATTTGCAGACAGCTTTTCCTTTCTTTTCGGTGCTTCCTAATGCCCCAGTGGGCAAAAGGAGCAAATGTTGGAATTACTGGGAGAGGTAAGACTTCAAATCCCTTCCCAGCATTTGCCTCCATGGTAGAAGAACAAAAATCAGGATTTTTGAGGTTGGAAAAACCCCTCTCAGACCATCAAGTCCAAGCATTCCCACTGTGCCAGGGCTGGACTTGCTTTCAGTGGAATTATTTTTCTTAATTCCCGGTGTAAAGCTCCGAGGAATTGGTGCATCCCACGTGTTGGAGTGGATGTTGCAGAAGTGGGAGCTGGTTTTCTTGAGTTCGTCGCGTCATTAACAGGCACCGGGGGTCTGCGAGCGCTTCGCCGTGTTTGCGTGGCTAATTGAAAAAAAAAAAAAAAAAAAAAATTAAAAAAAAGGAGGTGTGTTTGGAGCAGTCTGGCTTAACAAAAAATTCGTGTGTGGGAAAAGGTTGTGCGGTTGTTGTTAAGGACGTGTTGGGATGCCAGGGGAGCATATGGTCCGTGGTGAAAGGTCCGGGTCTCACTTCCTTCCCCCGATCCCAGCCTCCCGCATCTGTGCCTGGAAAAGTGACTGATGGCAGCCCTGCGTCACTCTTAATAGAATGGGAAATGTATTCCTGTTGGGAGAGGGCTCGGGATTACAGGAGCTGAGCACAGGCAGCTCCCTTCCCTTGACAAGGGTTTGTGGTGGTGTAATTTCCAAGTCGCTCAGTGAAATTTCAGCCATGTAAATGATGTCTGACTCACGCTCGCAAGGATTCAAAGTCAGCTTTTAAAAGACACTTTTTGAAGTTTTCAGTGTTGCAGACCCACGGCTGAGGCAAAGAGCAGAACATGAGAGCAACAAACAGAAGATCAGCAGGCTCGGAGCTTTCTTGGCAGTTGTATAACTCCAATATAAATTTGCATTCCTTTATTTTGTTTTGCTTTTAAGTGGCCTTTGCATGATATCTTTACTTTTCCCATTTATAATGAGGAAAAAATTGACTGCTATCAGAGCTGAGATGTGCCAAAAAGGGTAGGAGCTTATCACTTGTGAACTTGCAGAATGATTTTCTGTCATACTCCGTGTGTGTATCACAGGAGTTCATCATTGCAAGTATTGAAAATGTCACAGGAGAAATTTCATGTTTGATTTTGTAATTAGAGAAGTTCCAACATGATTTGTTTGGGGTTTGTTGGGGCGGATTTTTTTTTTTTTTTTTAGATGAAAGGAAGACAAGGCTCAGCTCTACGTGCAGTGCCTTGTTTGACATGAACAGTTCAGATTTGTCTTCCAGCTCTGCATAATTGTCTAAGTCATAGAATTGTTCTAGAATCATGGAGTGGTTTGGGTTGGAAGGGATCTTAGAGATCATCTTTCTCCAGCTCCCTCCAGGGACACCTTGCACTATCCCAGGTTGCTCCAAGCCCTGTCCAGCTGACCTTGGACATTCCAGGGATCCAGGAGCAGCCATGGAGTGACCTGAGCCAGGGCTTCCCCACCCTTCCCAATATCCCACCCAGCCCTGCCCTCTGGCACTAGGAGCCATTCCCTGTGTCCTGTCCCTCCATCCCTTGTCCCCAGCCCCTCTCCAGCTCTCCTGGAGCCCCTTCAGGCACTGAGCTCTCCCTGGATCCTTCCCTTCTCCAGGGGAACATTCCCAGCTCTCCCTGGATCCTTCCCTTCTCCAGGGGAACATTCCCAGCTCTCCCTGGATCCTTCCCTTCTCCAGGGGAACATTCCCAGCTCTCCCTGGATCCTTCCCTTCTCCAGGGGAACATTCCCAGCTCTCCCTGGATCCTTCCCTTCTCCAGGGGAACATTCCCAGCTCTCCCTGGATCCTTCCCTTCTCCAGGAGAACATTCCCAGCTCTCCCTGGATCCTTCCCTTCTCCAGGAGAACATTCCCAGCTCTCCCAGCCAGAGCAGAGGAGCTCCAGCCTTGGGAGCATCCCCATGACCCCACTGTGGAGCAGAGCCCTGTGTCCCTTATCCTGGGAAGAGCTTGGAGCAGGCAGCAGGAATATCCCTGTGCCTCATGCTAGCTGTGCCCAGCATCCCCCTGTGCCTGCCCTGTCCCCCTGGGTGCCACTGGCCATGCCAGGTGGCCCCTGGCCGTGGTGGCACAGCCCTGCCCAGCGTGTGCCGGGCACTCGCTGCCTTCTGGCCCCCGCCTGGGAGCCCCGGGAGCCTTTTGGTGGCACAGGAGCAGCTGTGACAGAAAAGGGCCCCTGCCTTGCCTGGGGCCATATGGTTTATAGGGACGTGGGGATGCTGCTGGGCTGGCAGCTGGTGGCAGCTCGGGGATTAAATGCAGAATGGAGCTTTCACTGAATTCCCTGTGAAGAAACATTGAGGAAAACAAGGTTGAGCCTTAAAAGTGACTGACCTGCCCAGATAGCACTTAGAGCACACAGACAGAAATGCTACATTGAAGAATTTTACTGCTATATTTAAGAATTCCAGTACCACATTTAAGGATTTTAATGGTACATTTAAGGATTTTAATACCATATTCAAGATTTTCCAGTGCCTTGAGTTCTTCTCTAATGCAGCGTTCAGGATTTTGGCAAAGACAGCTCGTTTTTGTTGTGTATTATATTTGTAGGGTATAGTGGTGGATTTAAAAAAAGGAAAAGGTAAGAATATCCCGAACTTCTGTGGGTTTATATTCAGCGAGTTGAATTGGTAAAAAAGCCTAAATTTATTCTGTTTTAAGAAACCAAACTGTTACAGGTAAAAACACGTAGTAGAAAATGTTAGACAATTAAGTGTGTAGCCCAAACAGTTATTTTTGTAGATCTATTTATCACTGGTGATAAAGCATCATTAAAAATGGCTTTTTTTCCCTTCCATTTTGAGGCCACTCATCTTTCTTTTTAATTGGGCAGCTCTAAAAAGGATGTGGGAATTTAGTATGGGAAATTGAGATGGGATCCTGTTTAAATTGAGTAGAATTGGACAGCCCTCAGAATTTAGAAAGCTTTTTCACTCTAATTAAGGGATAGATGTGTAAGTCAACATTCCCTAAAAAAACCCCATCAGTTCTTCATGGAGGCAGCAGTTGTGGGGCCAATACCAATTTAAGGCATCTGCTGCAGGTGTCTGAGATGAACCTCCAGTCTGAAACCAGAAAAGTTTTATTTAAATTCTCAACCAATAGGATGGAATAAAGCCAAAATTAAAGGGAAAGAGGAACAGAGCACAGCCCAGTGGCATTCAGATTGTTTTTATTGTCATTTTTGCTGTGGTACATGTAGAGATCCCACCCATTTCTGTGATGGGGTTGATAGTTGTGGAGTACAAGTTGGGTGTTGGGTTTTTACCTCCTCATTGTCCAACAGGGAATCCAGGATTGTTGTTGGGAAGGTGCTGCTACAACCCGAAGTCAACTGCAGGGACAGCAGCAAAAATAAGGTGCAAAATAGGATGTGCAGTCACTGACCCTTCTTATATTGAATTTTTCTTCCAGCTTCTCTCCAGCAAGCTTAGGCAAATTAAAATGGGGCATTTTCCAGGACTCCTTGATGATTTAATCCAACCTGTTGGGATACACCTTCACAGAATGAGGATCCATCCCAGCTCAGGGCAGACAGCCCAGTCAGCACTCAGCAGGCCAAGAGAGATTTAGCCTACAGATATCACCTCAGTTCTGCTGCTCAACTGTCTGGTAAAAGTAATTAAAACACTCAGTGATTGAAGAAAAATCTGTGATTCAAATCCTGGGGCTTCATCCAGCCCATCTCCAAGGCAGAACCACTCGTGTCCTCCCACATTAATTTGGGAGCAGGGAATTCTGGACAGTGGTTGAGTTTTGACTCATAATATTGTGATGGGAAAGTTTTAGCTTCATCCTTTCCTAGATAAAAAATAAACTTTGAGATTTTAATGAAGGCTGCTCTGGTTCATAGAGTTGAATTATTTTAATTATGGTTTAATATCAAAATAAACGGTACATGCTGCATCTGCATAAACATTTCCATTTTTATAGATAGGAATCAGTGGTTGGTGTCTAAAATCAATGTACCCTTAATTCTTCACATAGGATGACTTTTGAAAAGTGACAAAGTTAGAGAATGTTGGAGCAATCTCAAAGAAGGTGGATGTTGGTCTCTGCTTCCAAGGAACAAGAGGGAATGACCCCAGGTTGTCCCAGGGGAAGTTTAGGTTGGATATTGAGGAAAATTCCTTCATGGAAAGGGTTGGCACAGACTGTCCAAGAGTCCCCATCCCTGGATTTAAAAACCACGTGGATGTGGCACTTGGGGACATGGGGCTGTGGTGGCACTGGTTGGACTCAATCTTAAAGCTCTTTTCCAACCTGAATGCTTCTGGGATTTCATAGACAGATATTGGGTATCTAAATATGTTCTGATAGCTTTGAAAAATGCTATAAACTCACACAGCAAGCAAACAAACCCAACCCTTTCACTGCCAACTTTGGTATTCCAAACATTGCAGAGTGAATCTTGTGCTCATGGAGTTGAAGGAGTGATGGTGCAGAGCAGAGAATGTCCAGGGCAGCATCCTGAACACTGACACAGTTTCTCAGTAGCTTTGGAAATTAATTCCTGCAGAATGGAAAGAAGGTTTTGCCAATCACAAATGGATTGCCAAATTTCAAATACTTACTTAGAAGAAATCTAAGTTAATTCAAAAGTCAAGAATTCTTGTACAACTGAAGCGTTTTTAGATTAATTTTTGAATTCTGTAGCTTGATAAGCTTTAGGCACAAGGCAATTCCCTATATTACATTATTTTTGCTGTTGGGTTGCAATGTGCTGATATAAATGAGTACATTCTGATGTTTGCAGGTGTGAGAGGTTGCATTTAAATGAAGTACAATTTAAATCAAGTCCATCTGCACTGGCTATAGATTGGCCTTCTCTCTCCCTTTATTTTTCCCTCCACAAGTGAATGATGCCATGTGAGATTCCTGATAGATCCTTCACAGCTCCTTATAAACTCTCCAGCAAATAAGGAATATTTGCTGAATATTACTATTATTAGCCTCGATTACTTTTCTGATGAAAATCTTCATATTTTTCTAAACAACTGCAGACTCTTGAGCTGGCTAGTTCAGGAATTCTGATTTTTTGCTTTTTAGCAGCTGCTGAAGGACTGCTCCCTGCTCTGCATTTAGGGAATATTTGCCTTTTTCCTGGTGTTTCCTTTCTTGCAGCCTTTTATGGAACTGCTTTGGTCACTTTGTTACAGTTTCTTCTTATTAAAAACCCATTTTTAAGAGACTTGATTCTTACAGAGAATCTACCTTTAGTCTCTGAACCTTTCCTAAATATTCTAAATAGTTGCTTTGTCTAGACTTGTACCTCGTTTGTGTTCCTACTCTCAACTCCATGTCACTGCTAGATAATCTTTTTTTGTTACCTCTTTGTAACTTTTTTCCACATTTATTCAATGTTCTACACTCACTTTGTGCCCATAGTCTTGACATCGAACACACTTCACCATTTTTTCAACACTTCAGTTATTTTTTTGCCTATTTTTTGATATACCAGGTAATACCAATAAATATATATTATTTCCATTAATTTGCTTTCTTATTTGCAAGTTCAAGCACAAATTCACAATCCACATATTCAGGTATTTTAAACAACTTTAGGATCTATCATCACTCAAAATAGTAGATAATGCAATTATCATGTCCCCATAATTGCCCTAAAAGTTGGAGCAAAGAATTTCTTTGTCATCTTTAGACTTTGTGGACTCCAATTTATGTGGATACCAGACCTTACCTTCGTGTTTATTACTCATGTTGATTTTAAATGCTCATGAAAAGGGAATTTCTTTTCCCAAATGCAGCAGCAGTTTGTGACTTCTTCAGCAAAGAAATCCCAAAAAGAGGGATCTTGGAAATATTAAGTTAAAAATAGTCCCTGTGGGACCTAAACTTCATGTTGACTTTTCTCTGCTGTGTTTTGTTTTGTTTTTTTTATTTATTTTTTGTCTTCCTTCGAGGCTATTGGAGTTTAACTGAGGACACAGTCCAGAATTTAAAATTTAGTAGTTCAAGTACACAGAGGTTAAAGATTGTGACTCCATCTCAAATCATGCTTTGAGTGAAGCTTTGCACAAGAATGGTTTTGCCACACCAATATTTTACTTGAGTTGAATATTTTTTTACACTTTCCACTTATACAATTGCAAAAGTGAGATTAAAATTTGTGTCCTGTTTGTTCCTCAGTTTTAGTGAGAGCCCAGTGCCTGTTTGATCCAAGCTTGCCCCCAATCCCATGGAAGGAAAATAAATGCTGTGTGTGCAGGAGTAGGGATGGAGAACATTTCAGCTTTTCCACCTGTGGCACAGCTGGATGAGTGAGAGAAGATGAAAGCCAGAAGATCAAATCAGTTTGGACAGGAGAACTGAAAGTGCAGGAGGTCACGAGGTTCTCGTGTGAGGAATTATTACCAGGCTAAAATGGGGGAGTTTTATTTTTCATTTATAAGATTCTTGTTGACATAAAATAAGAAAATAAAGGATGATGAGGAGAACTCATATCAGTGGAGAGAGATCAGAGGGGAAGATGAATGTGATTTAATTTGGGGGATGAAGAAATTTCAGGAGCCCAGACTCTGGTCAGAAGGAAAAGACGGATTTGGGGCTGCAGAGCAAAGCTTGAAGAGGGAGGTGGAGAGGAGAAAAGTCATAAAAAGAAATTAATAAAGCTTTGAATTTGTAAGATAAAAATCTGTCTCATGTTGTTGGGCTTTGTGTTTGGCACCTCCCACTATCCCAGGTTGCTCCAAACCCTGTCCCAGCCTGGCCTTGGTCTCTTCCAGGGCTGGGAAATCCACAACCACTCTGGGCAAGTCACTGACCTTGAGCTACTGAGGAAATACCCGATGGAAATAATTGGGAAAGAAGCCTGGGAGGGATTCAGGGAGCCTGGAGTGGGTTCAGTGCATGCTGGGGATGGGGAAGGAGGCAGGTGAGAGCACCCAGGGAGAGATTTGCATCTTGGAGCTATTTTAGACTGCCTCGTTTTCCATGGGGAATTCCCATTCAGCAAAGAACAGTGCCATTCTGCTGGAGTAATTCAGTGATTCTTTGTGATAGAATCTTATATTAGAAACTTGTTCAATTGTAGAAAATACTCCAAGAATTAACCATCTCAGCAAAGCTTTTAAAAATAAACGAGTGTTGCAGAAAAGGGGAATTGTGCAGGTAGCACAAAGTTAACCCAGGAAGCAGCTTTACCTTCTAACCACACTAAACCCAAAGCTTCTGATGATTAAATTATAACATTGTTTATACTGAGTGATAGAATTCCTAAGAAGTCCATGGAATCTGTGGAATTGTCTAGGCACCATGAAGTTAACCCAAGTATCAACTTTACCTTCTAACCACATTAAACCCAAAGCTTCTGATGATTAAATTATAACATTGTTTATACTGAGTGATAGAATTCCTAAGAAGTCCATGGAATCTCTGCCTTTTCCTAGCAGAAAGCAGTGACTCAACAACAAACTGACACTGTGACCTCAGCTGCCTAAAAGGACCCAACTTGCTTGGAAAAATATTTCCTTATGTTTCAAAAGAAAGGAAAATCTTGCTGAGGTGTTAAGATGTGTTGGCAGTATCTCTTGCTCCTTACAGTAGGCAGAATTCAGAATATCTCAGACCTTGACAACCAAGAAATGAAAAGTTATGGGACAAGAAAATCCACATTTAAATCTTCCCCTGCTGAGCTGGCAGTCTGACTGAAAATTGTTTGCATGCTAAGGTGGAGTTGCTGGGAGTAGTGGAAGGAGCAGTTGAAATGTCTAAATGGAGCTGTTGATTGGATTTAAGGAGATTTATTAAACTTTTCCTGTTCACCTCGTGGACAGTCTTTCTGCATGTTAATGTTTCATTTCCATGGTAAATGGGGCCCATTTTCTATCAGAAAGATGAATGTGAAACAAAGATGTGGCTTTAGTGATACTCAGGGTACAGTTGTCATCCAGGGAGGGGGAATCACAAAAGGACATTTCTTCCTGGAGGTGCACAGGGAGAGGCATGGGACACAGTTAGGTACAAGGAAAATTAAAACTCTGGAGAGAGTAAAATCTGTCTTTGTAGGCAGGTGAGACTCGATTGATAATGGCCTGAACATGCTGATCAAGTTGGACCTCCCTGGAGCCCTCCAGAGCTCCTTCCCAGCTGCTGCTCTCTGTGATCCCAGCCCAGAGGAAATGTGGATTTTCTCTGCAATAAAGGAGTCAGGAGTCCTGCCCTAGGTCAGCACAGTGAGGTCACTCTGGCCTGTGACCACTCCAGGATTTACAGGGCCCCTGGCCTTCCTTTTGGCCTTGGTGTATTAGCAAAAGTTAATTCGGGTTATAATTAGTGCAGCAAGAAATGAGGTGTAAGGCTCAGCTCCTGGCTGTGTGAGTGCTGGGGGCAGGAACAGGAGTGAATGTGAAAATGTAGAAATCTGGGATCAGTTTCTGATCACTCATAAAGTTACATTTACTCTGTGCTAATTATTTTTTCTTCATCTAATCATTGAATTTCTTGACATCACCCTGGTTTTGAATGGCAGGATTATCAGCAAACACATAAACATTTATCTAGGTCGATTTCCTATAAAACCATATCATTCTGTATTAACTTCACACAGCAAAAACATTTTAGATTTTCTGTGAAGAGGATTTTAGTATGAGATTTTTGTCCTTCTGATATCCAGTGTGTATTTTCATATTTGATTATTTAGTGTGTATTCCTGCTTGCATTATTTGCTTTACACAGGTTACCAAAATCAGAGATTTCAGGAAATACCTGGGGTTTTTTTGTTTGTTTTTTTTATAATTTCATTACCAGAGACTCATAGATCACAGAGTGAATGCTGGACACAAATATCCCATTTTAGGAGCTCGCTGCAATGCACTGGAAGGGATGTAACTGGTTTATGACTTATGGCCGTGTCTGCATGGACACTCACTCCAAGGGATTCCAGCCACATGATTTAGGATTCCTACTTCAGGGCTAAAATGCTGCTTTGCCTTATTTATCAAAGACATTGGAATGTGCCTTTGTCTGGTCTCTTAAGGAATAATGGTGTGGAAAGAGGAAGAGAGGGGAATTGCAGGACGAGGCTTAACAGCCTCCGTGGGTCTGAGATTGTAAACAGGGGGAGATAACAGGGAAATGCTCAGGCTGGAGTCGGGAATTCCAACTGGAAATAAAGAGTGAAATGGAGAAAGAGATTCAGACTAAATGTCGTGGAAGAGCATTCAGCAACACTCGTGGCTTTTTAGATGATTCTTCCAAAGAAAGCAAGGGAAAAACTGTTTTGGGACAAAGACCCTTCTTTTTTCTTTTTCTTTTTTTTTTTGTTTGCTTTTTAATTTTTTCATGTTTCTTTCCTTTGGCTTAACCACTCCATGTAAAAGAATCTCATCTGGGTGTACAAAAGAATGCACGAAATTCTGGAGGCATGGCTGTGGATCTCAGCATCCCTGGCATTGCTGTGGTGATGCCACAAAACCACCCAGCCCTGGGCATCTGGGAGTGCAGCGTCCTCATGTTGCACATCTGGAGCAGCTCCGTGCCCAGGGTGTGTTCCACAGGGTCCTGGGAGGGAATTTATAACCCCATCCCATTGCAGGGACACCTCCCACTAATCCCAGGCTGCTCCAAGCCCTGTCCAGCCTGGCCTGGGACACTGCCAGGGATGGGACAGCCACAGCTTCCCTGGGCACCCTCACAGGGAGGGATTTTCTTTTCCATAATAAAGAATTCTATTACTTCATTCTCCAGGGTAAAGAATTCTATTTTTAGTGAAGAATTCTTTTTTTTTTGTCGTTAAGAATTTCCTTCACTGACTTCAGTGGGACTTTCTCAGAGAGATTGGGGTGGTTCAGGATTTAGTTTTACATGAGTTGAAAAACATGAGAGTAAAAACTGGGCTGAAGTGGGTTGAAATGAAGGGAGGAAGATGGAAGAAATGAGGCTTCTAGATGAGTATTTTGCTTTTTTGGTTTGTTTTTAATGCCTGTAAATGCTGCTGCTTTATTTACCATGAGAAGGACCTGGATGATAATTCCAGCAGCAGTGTGGACTTAATTGTGGATTTAATTTGAGATTAGAATCATTCTGTAGGAGCAAAAAGAGGGTGTGTATTTTATGGGTGGCAAAGAAACCACTCAAATTGAATCTTTTAAATGGGTCAAACAGCTGAAGGTTTTGAACAATATCATTGACATGGACACTCCCTGGCTGAGCTTTTGATGTCTTTCCTTGAAAACTTTTATTATTATCTCCAATGGCATAAAATCCTTGCAGATCAAAATTGCTTTGGTGCTTTAAACTGATGAGTTCAACTGGCAGCACCTCCCTGAAAAGGATAATTTGCCTTTTTCTCCAGCAGCCAAACTGTTGGACAGAGTTCTGCCCACTTCCTCCTGCCCATTCATTCCCTCTCCACATGAAAGTTTTCTCCTCTTTTTGTGGTGGTGTCTCTGTGGGCAAAGAAATGGAGCAGATAAAACAGATTTTAGTGTTTTTTATTGGGAGGGATAATTCAGATGGGTTCTACAAAATCTCCTCCAGTAGGTTCAGGTTTTGGGGGGAGTTGTTTGTTTTACTTGGACCTTTGCATTTTTCTTTTTCCCACAGTCATATTTCCAGTCTCCCACCTATCCCAAACAACCATTAGAAACGAAAAGATCTTTTAAAACACGAAGAACCTCGAAGAAACTTTTAAGTTGAAACCACAATTTTATTCTTGGGCTCCTTGCTTCCCCAGGAGGTTTTATGGCAACTCAGAAGACATTCCAAATTTCCTTTTCTTAGAGAGCAACCTGTCTTATCCATGAATTCCATAACTTTCCCGAGCAGCTTTTCCACAGTTAGGCTGGGAAGAGGCAAACTGATCCATCGGGATCCTGGAGGCAGCACAGCCCTGGTGCTTCCTCCTGCTGACAGAAAACAGGGATGTGCCCATTGTGGCTCTCCAGGGAAATGGCTGGAAAAATGAACAAGGTCGTTTTCTCCACAAAGAAAAAATAAAAATAAAAATTAAAAAAAAGCCCAAGCTCATTTGAGGCAGGCAGGAAGGGAATTGTGCTGTTCTCTGCTGCTGCTTTAATTGTCCACGTGGCTCTTGTGGAGATGTGTGGGATGATAGTGGTGCCTCTCCAAGGAGCAAGGCAGTTTCCCTGGAAGGTTTTCTTTTTTACTGAAGATAAGATGGAAATAGTAATGCTGGAGACAAAAGTGATAAGGGCAGGGATATCAGAAGGAATGGCAGAGTAAAGGCAGAGAGCTGTGACTGACTGTGCCTGGAACAGGGATTTGTACCAGTGAAATCCTTGTGGCTTCCTGAGCTTTGGAGAGCACAGGTTGCTGAGAAAAAAATTCCCAGGTCCACCCAGAATCATGTTTGTCCTTATTTTAATAAAAAAATCAAGAGGGGCAAAAACCTATTAAGACTTTTTTCTTTAATGTGCCTAAACCCTCTGCTTTTCCAGCAGGCAGCACAGTGAGCTGGGAGGAAATAGGATTTTATCTTCTGTTTCACAAGGAAGGAATACGGGCACGGCTTCAAATAAATTTGCTATTAAGAAAAAGTCCATTATTACATTTAAGGAGTGTCCTGAAGTTTCCAGGAGTGATTTGCAGGGGCTGATCTGTATGAGCTGCACAAGCAGCTGAAAAGGGAGATAAATTCCTTTCTGTTAGGAACACAATCATCTCTCAAGGTATTTTTTTATTAAATTAGATTGGCGTAACTAAAGTGCTCCTGATGTCATTTGTGGATGCTCCTAAATCATCAGCTAAAGAGCAGCTGATCTAAGTTTGGCCAAAGCAAGAAATGAAGTTTTAGAAGATTATATTCCTTATTGCACTCAATCAGAATTTGATACTTGTGTACGGGATTGTTTTAAAAGCATCGTAATTATGGCAGTGCTATAAATCTTATGTTAATGGAGAAGGAAAAAAAAAAATAAAAATGAAATGTGACCCATACTTTAAACCTAAATATTCAGTGGGTGTTCCTCATGGAATGAGGATGAAGGGAAAGCAGGTGGAGTGATAGGTCTGTGTGAATGTAGGCCTGGAAAAGTGGGATACATGGATTAAAAACATTTTAATTTTACATCAAGTCTTTTCCTAGATTTCAGTTTGATGCTGAACATGCCCTGCTATATAAAGAAGTATTCCTTTGTTAAATCTTGGGGGATTTGGAGGCACTTATGAATTAATTTGTTTCCAGGAGTTCCATCAAAAGAGAAATCCTTTGTAAAACTGTAGGTGTTAAAATACAGACCAAAAAACATTTCTTGGTCTGGGAAATTAGACACGGTTCTTAGCTGAATATTGAAATTAAAATGCAGAAAAGACCCCTGAAATCTGTTAATTATTACTCTCAGATTTCAAAGAAATACTTTTCTAGACTTGCTTGCAGGTTTCTTTCCTTAAAAATAAACAAGGTATTTGTGATTTCTTGAAAATCCTTCCAATGACACCAAAATTTATTGTTTAAACATTGATAGCAGCTAAATAAATTAAAATATCCGGGAGAGGAGGGACCAGTTCAGACCCAGGTCAGCCCCAGCCATGGCAGTGCCCAAAACCAGGCAGAAAGTGCTTGAACCATGATATAAAACTCTGCTTTTTGTGCTGGATAATTATAATTCAGTGAAAATAACAGGAAAATACTGTTGAATGGAAATTGTCATAAGATCAGCCAATTAACACAATTTTTCTGTTGCATTTGATTGCCTTTTCTGTCCTTGGAAGAAGCCAGAAAATAAACCAAGAGATGTATCTGAAGAGATGCATTTTTTTCCTTTTGGCTGCATTGATACATTCATAAATTTACAACATTTTGGGCTTCTGAATGTTTCTAATTTCATTTTGGAGGAGAGGAATATTTCTTCAAACAACTGAGGCTCACCACTGCACCATTTTTTCCCTTTTTTAATAAGAAGTCTCTGAAGAGATGTCATTGTTTTATCTGCAGTGAAGTGTCCTCTTCTCAGGTTTTGATTCCATGTCAACATTTCTGGTACCCAGTGTTTGAAAGCACAGGAGCATTCATTATTTTATAATAGTAAAATGTCAGTTGTGTCAAAAATAGAACTTTTAGCCCAACTTGCACCATCTTTGCAGGTTTTAAACGTGAGCCCAGCTAGGAAATAACCATCCAGAAATGAAAGCTTTGTATCCACAGTTGTCTCATTCATCCCCTTCGGTTTTTAGCTCTTGAGTTTAGAAAAATGGGAGTGTGGCATCAGTTGCCTGTGCAGATTTGTTACAGACACAGCCTGCCCTGGAGGCAGCAAACGCTGTCAGGGTGACAGCCACTGCCACAAACCAGAGGGAAATATTTTTGGAACCATCCAAACAGCAGAGGAAGAACATCCTGTTATAAACACACTGATACTTGCATGGCTGGAAAAATGTTCTTCTCTTTTCTTCCTCAAGCACCAAAAAAAAACCCACCAAAAAACAAAACAAAACAAAAAAAAACCAAAAAAAAAAAAACAAAACCAAACAAAAAAAGAAAAACAAAAAAAACCAGGGAGTGTTCTCACCCTTCCATTCATTTTTCTGGGTTTCACAAGTTTGGGAGAGCCCTGGCTCTTCACAGGGTTGGAAGCTGACAGGAATTTTTGTGTTTCCCTTCCAACTGTGTCACCAGCCTAGCAGGGATTTGAGGAGGTCACTAAAACTCAGAGTGGCACCACGGTTTTGTGGGAGTGAGGCAAAGCTCTGTCACCTCCACGTGACTTGGGAGGAGAATCACACTTGGGATTTTTGGATACAGGAAATGTTTGGCTGAATGGCAGTGGAGATGCAAAAGGTTTTTTTATACCTGGAAATGATAAAAGACCAAAATCCTCCTTTTTTTTTTTCCTTTTTTAATTTCTTTTTTTTTTATATTGTTGAATTTGCTGCTGCCTCACCTGAGAGGTGAGTGACGTGTGAGTGGTCACTTGGTTATTTTAATGAGTCTGAATGCACAGAGCACTTGGGTGAAATATGAGTAAATCTCATTACTCTGACAGTGGTTGCCTGACTACAAAGAAAGTTTATATTTAGTAAACTACTCACTCCTGTGACCTAGTTTGCTGGGGATGATAATTTCCTTCGAGTGGCTCTGAGCTTACTTTTCCCTCTTCAATCTCCATGAATGAGGGATTCTTCCCATCTCTGAATTTCTGGGCTACTCAGAGCGAGGAAGACTCTTGGAAGTTGATTCAGCCCATGGATTCCATCCCAATATCCCATCTCTGGCACTGGGAGCCATTCCCTGTGTCCTGGCCCTCCATCCCTTGTCCCCAGTCCCTCTCCAGCTCTCCTGGAGCCCCTTTAGGAACTGGAAGGAGCTCCCTGGGTCCCTCCTTCCTCCAGCTGAACATTCCCAGCTCTCCTACCCCCATGGTCTCTTCTGTGCTCTGTTACTCTATTCAGCTTTAAAGAGAGATTAGCTGCTAAAAAAAAGTGTTTAAAAGTAATCCAGAAAGGAAGAAAATGGAGATATTCGTGTTTGGAAGATAAATGGGATTTCTTTCTAATGGAGTTTGTGTCTTGTTGAGGGCTGGGGGATTTATTTCTTCCAGAAATATTTTGGTTCTCAGAAATTTTGATAGTGCTGGGATTTTGCCTGTAGTAAAAAATAAAATACCTGTTGTCTATATACATAGAGAAAACGCATTTTTTTATTCTACATACTTATGTGCATGTAATACTTAAGTAAAATATGTCTTATAATATTCTACATATATTATAAGATATGTAGAATATGTGGGCTAGACTTAAATATGAATATATAGAGACAAGTATCTGACACAGAATCCAGCACAGCATCCCCAGAACTGCCCTTCCCCAGAATACCATTAAATTCGTAACATTTCTGAGGCTCTCCTAGTTTTAGTTAAGATATCTTCTTGTTTTCTGATGGTAATTAGAAAATCCTGTTCTGTTGGTGCCACTAAAATGGTAAATAACAGTTAAAAGCAGGATGGAATTCTTCCTTAGGACAATGTTGGAGTAGACTCATCTGTCATGTGATCTCATTAGTCCTTGCTCGCTCATCTCTGACAAAAACAATCTGACCTGCTTTATTTATTTCTCACTTCAAACTATTAATTTACAAGAAAGATTGAGGCAGCCCTTTCAGCATTATTGTGGAATAATAAAAAAAAAAAAAAGGAAAACATTGGTGTTTTCCTCCTCCTTCTTCTCCAGAGGCAGCTTTGGGATCTGAGCTGGATCGTGGTGGGGGTTCTGAGCTCAGAGGAGAATCCAGCCCTGCTCATTCCTGCATATTCCTGTTCCTGCCCTGCACCCCTCAGGTGTGAAAATGCAGCGTTTTTCCAATCTGCTGCTCCTTTACATTTGCCACTACCAAAAAAAAAAAAAAAAAAAAAATTAAGGAAATATTTTCCTAACTCTGTGTGCAGATATCGTGTTATGCATCGAAAATTTCTGCCGTTTCCTGGGTGCATTTATCTTGCTGTGGAATAATTTTCATGTGTCTGGAAGGATTTTTTCTCACAAACAAGAAAAACACCTCCCAGAGGCAACAACTGATGGAAATTGCAGAGGCTTTGGAGTGTTTCTGTGGTGGTGCATCCCAAATATTCCCTTATCTAAGAGCAAATGATGTGAGATTTTGCACCTGTCTGAGCTGATGGGTTTCTTTTCATTCCTGAACATCCCTGGGAAGCTCAGGCATGTTTGTCACCCATGAGATGGAAGAATTAGCATGGAATCCTGCAATGAGTTGGGTTGGTAAGGACTTTAAAACCCATCCAGTGTCACCCCTGGCATGGCAGGGACACTTTCCATTATCCCAGGTTGCTCCAAGTCGTGTCCAGCCTGGCCTGGGACACTGCCAGGGATCCAGGGGCAGCCACAGCTGCTCTGGGAAATCCATTCCAGGGCCTCCTCACCCTCCCAAGCAGGAATTTCGAACTTAATTTTGATTTCGTGATGAATTTTTGAGCATTTAATAATTCTTGTCATGTATTCAGACAGTTCAGCTCCTTCAAAGTCGTTGCATGGGGATAAATTAACAAAAACTTATAGGAAGTTTCATATCTCAGAAGATATGAAATGTTGAGTTGTATCTAAAGAAATGTTTTGTCCCCAGTCCAGGAAGAAATTTAAAAAAAAAAAAAAAAAAAAAAAAGAGAAATCAAAACAGATTCTTCCATTTGAGCAGAGACATATGTTTGGTGGGTTGGCACCAGACTAGGATGCAGAATCCTGTAGAACCAACTCTTCATACTCTGGGATATTTAGAGGAACAACATTCAAAATAAGGTGCTGGAGAATATAAGGAAAAGAGAAACCTTTTCAAAAGAAGAACGGGGGGTACCTGAAGAGCAGCACAAAGGAATTCCAGGCACTCCTGGGCTGTGGTGACCAGGAAAGGCTGCTCAGGATCCATAGGGACCTGCTGGATGGGGCTTGCAGCACCCTGGGACAGTGGGAGGTGTCCCTGGATGAGCTTTAAGGTCCCTTCCAACCCAAACCATCCTGGAATTCCGTGGAACTCTGTCTTTATTCGGGTATCAAATGTCTTAGAGGAATCGACGCTGTTAATGACAGAAATCATTTCATTCCATCAATAAATTCCCATTAATTGGGGGAGAGGTCACAGTGACTCGTTCTGGTCTTAGGGTGATGATCATAAAATCAAATCAAGAAAAAAATGAAACACTGGGGTGCCATTCAGCAAAATTAACAGGTCCCAAGAAATTCAGCAGATTCCCTTGAAAGATGTGGTTAAACACAGAAGAAATTTCTTCCCAGTGCTGTGATGCTCCAAGCCCTTGGAGAAGGCTTAGAGGTTTTGAGAACAAAATTAATGATACCCTTACAATTATTGCAGTTGTTCTGTTTGAGAGTGATGATTAAATCCGATCAGAAATAACATCTGCAGTGGGAGCAGAGTTTAAATATCTGGATTGTGGCTGTGCAGTTCACAAAGAAAATAGAAAATATCATCTATTGACACAAAAGGCAACGTGAGAATGATTTACTTGTCAGGCAGGAAAAAAAAATACAGATTTTTCATGGCACCGAAAAAAATCTGGGGAGATTAAGAACTGAATGGGAAGTTTGAGGCACAGTTGATAGAAAACTTCAACACCAAATTATGTGAACAAAGTCACTTTAAGGGAAGACTCAGAACCACTTTGGCGACTCCAAACAAGATCTGTTTAAATTGGCAGATGAAATACTACATTATCATCCCAGAGCTGCTCCATATTATGTGTCCTCCCTTTAAAATGCCATTTTTCACTCCCAATTCTCAATCCATTTCCCAGTTTTCAGCAGGTGAGCTTTCCTCTTCGGAGCCACCGCTCCAAACTTCTGTGCTGAACTCATTAAAGAAATTATTTGTTGGATCCTGCCTTGAATTCTGCACCAGTTTATTCCTTGGACTTCGTTGGTTTAGGCTCAGGGTTAGGCTTAGGCTTTGGTTAGAGACCAAGTAAAGACACCAAAGCCAACAGAGGTGTCAAAGGGTGGTGCTGGTTACACTTGGTGATCTCTAACCTTTCCAACCTTAACTACCCTGATTCTGGGGGGCTGGAGGGTGCACAAGGTGTGGATTTAGAGCTGATTGGTTTGGTTTGGTGGTTTTGGGGTTGGAAAAGCCCTCCAAGGTGATGGAGTCCAAGCTGTGACCGTCCCCACTTTGTCACCAGAGCCCCGAGTGCCACCTCCAGGCATTCCTTGGACCTCAGTGCTCCAACATTCCTTGCACTGGGTTTTCAGCGATGCTGAGCTCCTCACCGGATCTTTTTCACCTCTCTCTTCACAGAAACTTCTGGCACTTCCAGGCCTTCCTTGAGCCTTCAGTTATGAAAAGAACTTTTATTTTTTTCCATTCCTCTCCTACCCCTCAAGCCCATATCTGGAAATTCCCCACCAATCTGCCAGGGCAGCATCCCCTCCAGGGCGTGCACAGCAGAATTTTAGGACGTGCCTGGCTCATTTTGTGCCTGCAGGGTTTTCCCCACACTGCTGCATCCGTTCTCAGCTGGGCAGGACTGCAGGGACACACAGTTGCTTTTTCAGGTTTGCATGAAAAAGAAAAGGAGAATAATCATGGGCAGTTTTATTTCAGAGACTGCTGGGAATTCTTTCCTCTAGGAGGATTTTGCATTTTTGGATGCTCTAGAAAGGGCAGAGTATCCATGTAGGGATTCCATGACTGGCTGGTTGGGGGGAGAAGTTGGATTGAAAGGTGGTTTTTTTTTTTCTCAGGTGATGGAAGTCAGGGGAGTTTTGCTTTGCTTAGACTTGGATTCCTCCATGCTTTTCTTTTAGAAAGTCTAAACCAAGTGGAATTGACTTAGTAAAAAAGAAAAACTGCTTACAAGACAAAAACTTCTGGGCCTGTTGAGTTTTCTGGTGATTTAATTTTTTTATATTTATCTTATCATAGCTACAGTGCTGAGATATGAAAGCAGCACTAACAAATTATGCTCTGGGCTTACATTGTTGAATAATTTTATTTTTTAAAAGCATAACTGGAATTTCTAGTGACCTTGTCTTAAAGTTGCCTTTAATTTCAGTCTAGGGAGGTGGTTTAACTTTTCATAATCTATTAGTGCTGAAAATAAGTCACATTTCAATACTAATTTGTCATTTTATTTAATTGAAATTTTAACCCACGGGATCCTTGCTGTTGTTATTTTGCTCTAACAGTGAATTCCCCAAGTCAGGTGTATTTTTAAATATACTAATGCAGAATAATGATCATATTCCTCTAGCCAAGCAAATCCCTTCCCATGTAGTGACTGTTTATTTTTAACAGCAGCTCCTAAATGCCCGTATTTCATGAAATTGTGCCATTTTAACCAATCAATCAATCAATCAATCAATCAGTATTTGGTTCTCCTGGCTGATTTTCTGCTCTGGTGGTGTCCTGCAGATCCTTGTTGACGATGGTGGTCGCTGGAGGCAGCACTGTTGAAGATTTTATCATTTACAGACAAGATCTCTGAAATTTCCTTCACACAGCAAAGGTAACTCCAATAATCCACATCATGCATTTGTCTCCAAGTAATAAATTCGGGTTTTTTTTGACCTCCAAAATTGAGCAGCAGCTGAAGTTTGGGAACCTGACCACTCTGCCAACTTTTCACCTCTTTTTTCATGTTTATTTGTTCTGAAGTGAAAAATAATAAATATCCATGGAAAGAGCTCAATTTCTTTTCCTCCTTTTAGTTACAGGAATATCCTTAGCTTCTCTTTTTTTTCCCCCTGCACTTAATGTTTTTCTTTATTCTTCTTTTCTCATGAGTGTTTTGACCTGCAGCTCAGTTACAGTATTTTTATGCTACTAAAAATCTAAAGAGTAACTGAGGAGGTGGCTTATGCTCAAAAAGACAAAAATGGGGTGAAAAAAGGGTAAAACAGTGATGAATCTCCGGAAAATTTCTGTAGGATTTTAGGAGTATGATTCCTTTAAATTAAATATTGAAAGGCCAAATCTGATGTGTCCTGCACCGTTTATTTCCTCTCCTTGTGTTATTTATTATCAATAAATGATCCAAATAAATGGGAGGATATTCAGGGGATTTTTGTTTATGGATCATTTTTTTTCCTATTTCGAAAGGAACTCTGTATAACACCATAGGTAATACGGACTTTTTTTTTTTTTTTTTTTTTCCTATTATGGAAATAGAGCTAATTTTCCCACTCATTATCTGCTGTTAATTTAATGTGTGGCAATATCTGAAATTTAGTGCTGATTATGGCAGTAGATTTTTGGTTAGCAGTACAGCTCATCTATGAGCAAACCAATTAAGACATCATTTCAGAATATAATTGAGCTCCTAATGGGGCACTTGAATTCACTGGGAATTTACATATTTGCTTTTCTTTGCTTTAGCAAAGAGAGGTCCAAAATGAAACTGCAGCTTCAGTTTTCAACTTCTTGAAGGAGGCACCAACTCGAGCTGAGCCTTTGCAAAGTGAAGCCTGTAAAATGGTCTTGAAGAAAGGGCATGGATAAATTCATGGATAAGCTCCTTAATTCTCAAATTTGAACTTTAGATGCCTTTTAGGAGGTGGGAATTTGAGGAATGCAACCCCCAGTGTTGCTAGAATGGTGAGATCCAGGTGATGCTCTGATGCAGCACAGTTAAAACTCATTTAAATACAAAGTTTGTTCAGTATTTGTAATTTATTTTCTTCTTTTAGTCAAATCAGGATCTGTTGGGAAAGGGCTCATTCTGCAAATCTTTCTAATACATATCTTTCTAATACATTTCTAATATATCAATATATGTAATCTCTATTTTCAAGCAGTATCAAGAGAGAATTCTTGCAAGTGCCTTGTTAGCCTACACAAATTAAGTGTCTCATTTATGGAGTCTTTGAAAATGAAGGGAAAAAAATGAAGGCACATCTCTTTCCTTTTCATTTTCCCTTCGTTTGGGGATTTTTTTTGACCCTCAGAAGGAAGATTTTTCCATTTAAAAGACAGACAGAGCTGAGAGAGGTTATTTATACCTCTGCCTTATTGAGGGGTTGGGTTTGTTTTGTTGTCACTCTTCCCTTCCAGGATAGACCTTTACATATGTTTTTATTTGTTCTAAAATGGGAAGCTACACCATTTGGAAAACCAAATGTTTTGGGGGAATAATTATCAAAGTCTGTGTTTGGGTTCCAAAAAAACCTTTTTGCTATGTGAAAAACTAGGGCAGGGAAAGTAGTTTTCTCTGTAAGGTTCATGTTGTACTGGTTATTTCCTGAAAGTTTTAATATGTGCATGTGGATAAACCTCAGGATGCTCCAGTGAAATCCAAGAAAACATTTAGTTCTCATTCTCAGCATCTTAACTTGTATTTTGGACTCTTTTTTTTTTTTTTTTTTTTTTCCCCCCCCACTAAAGTGCTCCCAGCTGTGCAGGTATTGCAGCCACTGCTGCTGTTCCATTTGATCTATTTTTAAAAGCAGGGGCTCTGTGGATGGAATCCACATTCCTGTGTAGTCCAATACTCCCAAACCTTCCTGACCCTGCCTCACCCACTCAGAGCTCGAGCATTATCTTTAATTATATGATACCATTGCTATTTTCCTCCATAGGAAACCCTGCCATTAAATAGATGGAATTTAACCACCAATCCACTGCCTTTAATTGTTCAATCCTTCCTTCCTCACTAATGTTCAGGCCTTTCCCTGCAGATGGAATTCTCAATTTGCTTTTGTGCTTTCTTGCCCCTTTTACCAACAGGTTTTGGAGAATCCCACATTGGTTTGGGTTGGAAGGGACATTCAAATTTATCCAGTTCTGTGCAGAACTCGGGTTGCTTCAAGCCCTGTCCAGCCTGGCCTTGGACACTCCCAGGGATCCAGGGAATTCCATACCAGCCAGGAATTCCCAATTCCCAACATCCCATCCATCCCTGCCCTCTGGCACTGGGAGCCATTCCCTGTGTCCTGTCCCTTCATCCCTTGTCCCCAGTCCCTCTCCAGCTCTCCTGGAGCCCCTTCAGGCCCTGGAATGTGCTGGAAGCTCTCCCTGGATCCTTCCCTTCTCCAGGGGAACATTCCCAGCTCTCCCTGGATCCTTCCCTTCTCCAGGGGAACATTCCCAGCTCTCCCTGGATCCTTCCCTTCTCCAGGAGAACATTCCCAGCTCTCCCTGGATCCTTCCCTTCTCCAGGGGAACATTCCCAGCTCTCCCTGGATCCTTCCCTTCTCCAGGAGAACATTCCCAGCTCTCCCTGGATCCTTCCCTTCTCCAGGGGAACATTCCCAGCTCTCCCTGGATCCTTCCCTTCTCCAGAGGAACATTCCCAGCTCTTCCTGGATCCTTCCCCTTTCCAGGAGAACATTCCCAGCTCTCCCAGTTTGGCCACCCAGGTGGGCAGAGGTTTAGGTGGGATCATCTCAGTTTGGGAAGGTCCCACCCCAGTGTTTGGATCCAAGCTGGAATTCCAGGCAGGTCAGAGCCACTGCTGGACAGGCTGGAGCATCCTTGCTCCCCAGTTCTGTTTCTCCAAGAGCCGGGAAATCCCAAAATCTGGATTTATGGGGATTTTTATTGTTTAAAGAGTCTTCTCCCCATTTCTTAGAGCCAACAGAACTGGTGGATGCTCCTGGCCCTCCATCCCTTGTCCCCAGTCCCTCCCCAGCTCTCCTGGAGCCCCTTCAGGCCCTGGAATGTGCTGGAAGCTCTCCCTGGATCCTTCCCCTTCTCCAGGGGAATATTCCCAGCTCTCCCTGGATCCTTCCCCTTCTCCAGGGGAATATTCCCAGCTCTCCCTGGATCCTTCCCTTCTCCAGGGGAACATTCCCAGCTCTCCCTGGATCCTTCCCTTCTCCAGGGGAACATTCCCAGCTCTCCCTGGATCCTTCCCTTCTCCAGGGGAACATTCCCAGCTCTCCCTGGATCCTTCCCTTCTCCAGGGGAACATTCCCAGCTCTCCCAGCCTGGCTCCAGAGGGGCTCCAGCCCTGGAGCAGCTCCTCTGGACTCTCCAGCAGTTCCATGTTTTCCTTGTGTTGGCAGCAAATCCAGCATTAACAGAAACGTGGCTCTGCAGGTGTGGGAGCACGAGTGGGGTTTGCCCCCGATCATCCTTTTAAAAATGGAAAATTCCATATGGAAAGGGAAGGAATTGGGTGCTGTGCAGTCCCTCAGTGCCCTGTGGCGTGCCCAGCTCCCAGCCTGGGTGTGTTTGTGGGGCACTGGTGAGCCCAGTGCAGCCCCCAGAGCTGGTGGGGCTCACACAGAGCCTTGGCTGTGCCCCCCAGTGCCCCCCAGTGCCCCCCAGTGCTCCCCCAGTACCCGTCAGTGCTCCCCAGTGCCCCCCCAGTGCTCCCCAGTGCTCCCCAGTGCCCCCCCAGTGCTCCCCAGTGCTCCCCAGTGTTCCCCCAGTGCCCCCCAGTGCCCCCCTGTGCCCCCCAGTGCCCCCCAGTGTTCCCCCCAGTGCCCCCCCAGTGTTCCCCCAGTGCTCCCCAGTGCTCCCCAGTGTTCCCCCAGTGCCCCCCAGTGCCCCCCTGTGCCCCCCAGTGCCCCCCAGTGTTCCCCCCAGTGCCCCCCCAGTGTTCCCCCAGTGCCCCCCAGTGTTCCCCCAGTGCTCCCCCAGTGCTCCCCCAGTGCCCCCCAGTGCTCCCCCAGTGCTCCCCCAGTGCTCCCCAGTGCTCCCCCAGTGCTCCCCCAGTGCTCCCCCAGTGCCCCCCAGTGCTCCCCCAGTGCCCCCCAGTGCTCCCCCAGTGCTCCCCCAGTGCTCCCCCCAGTGCTCCCCCAGTGCTCCCCCAGTGCTCCCCAGTGCTCCCCCAGTGCTCCCCCAGTGCTCCCCCAGTGCTCCCCCAGTGCTCCCCCAGTGCTCCCCAGTGCTCCCCCAGTGCTCCCCAGTGCTCCCCCAGTGCCCCCCAGTGCCCCCCAGTGCCCCCCAGTGCTCCCCCAGTGCTCCCCCAGTGCTCCCCAGTGCTCCCCAGTGCTCCCCCAGTGCTCCCCAGTGCTCCCCAGTGCCCCCCAGTGCCCCCCAGTGCCCCCCAGTGCTCCCCCAGTGTTCCCCCAGTGCTCCCCAGTGCTCCCCCAGTGCTCCCAGCTCTGCCATTCCCGCCCTTTGGGGGGATTTGGGCTTGTCCTGAGGCTCACAGGGAGCAGGGGTGGCTTCCAGCACTTTTCTCCTCTGCCTCTTTTTCCTCAATTGTCATGAAGAGCAAGGAGCCCACTTGCCTTTCCTGCAAGGCCTGGTGTTTTTCTGAGAACAATCAATTTTCTGTCTCACTCTGTCTTCTTTCCATATGAAAGGCTCTGAGTTTTTATGAAATCCCAAGGTACTCTCTCTAACACAAGGTATAAACGAGTTCTACCTTCTTAAATTTAATAAAAGGAGACCTACTTCATTTGAATATTTTTTTCCCCAAAGAAATTATTTCAAGGATTTGGGTTGGGAAAAAAAAAAAAAAAAAAAAAAGACATTTTCCTAATGTTGCTCTTTAATATCACAACTTTTAGAAGCATTTTAGAGGCAAATTTTCAAAGCACATTTGAATTGTAATAGATTTGATAAGTTGTTCTCTGCCTGAGCAGAAATTTCTGTACCACTTTTGCCAAGTTTTTGCACAGAGCAAGAAGTTTGTTTTCCCTGCTCCCCATTTCTCTTCCAGCTGCTCTTGCTGAAACTGAATTATGGGCTGGCATTTTGAAGTTTTCCTTACACAGATATTGTAAATAAAACCAACTACAAAGGCTTTTCATTTTGAAAAAATTGGAGCAGCAGGCACCCTGAACAAAAGGAAATGTTCTCAACACTTCTTTTGTTGTAGCCAAGTTAATCAAGCTCAGGGATTTCGTTGTAATTTCAAAGTTAAATGTTTAAGCAGTGCAAAACTTTTTCATTCTGCAGTGCCTCTCTCTTTAAAATTCGTAACAAAATAGCAAAATCGTTGCAGTTAATTCTTTTAATAGTTAATTTTTCTTAGCAAAGCTCAGGATTGGTTTCCTACAACCCCAGGAACCTGGAGACCTCCAGGAGGTTTTGAGGTTCTTGGGATATCTCCAGAAAATGTCGAGGGTTTGGATTATTTCACTCTGTGGTATTAGAAAATGTTACATATCCTTAGGTTTTCCTGAAATATCACAAGACATTTCTGTGAAGTAAAAGCCACTTTCTTTTTGCTGAAAGGGCTACTGGTTTAAAAGAACAGATAAGAGCTCTTGTCATTATTTATGAATTATAAATAATATTTAAAAGAAGAATGTATAGAGTAGCACTTAGAATAAACCAAATCATTCTTTTCTGTTGAAACCAAAGTCAAATCATTGATTTTTGTTTCAATAATTCCTTCTGGGAAAAAAAAAAAAAAAAAAAAAGCTCGAAGGCACAAATTTAAAATTTAGCTGTTAATGAAAACCTCATAAAAGTTGAGCTTTTTTACATGAAGGTGGCCTGAATGGTTGTGAAGGGATTCTTTTTTTTTTTTTATTTTGTGCTTCAATTTTGTTTTCTTTTTCCCCTTCCTATCAATTCACATCCTTGGAGGGCCTCTATCATGGTGAAAATGTATTAAAATGCTTCAGGAAGGCATTTTATCATTTCTCAGATTCTCACCTGACCTTTTCCTAGAAGGATCCCAGCCCAGGGAAATGCTTGCAAATTAAAACCAGGGATGATTTTAAAATCAAACCCACCAAGTTTCTGAAGAAAAGAGCCTCTCATCCTCTCCAAACCTGTGATGATGCTCCAGAGCTGAGCACAACAAGAGTTATTTTTATTTTTTTTTTTACCACGTTCCTGAAAAACATTCCTGAGAGGTAAAGATTGTCACCAAGGTGGGTCAGTAACTGCCACAGTTGGCTTTGGCTCAGCCTCCCAAACTAAGTTTGGATCACTTCAAAGGATTCATCCCATTTCCTTGAGGTTTTATCACTGAATTATGGAATTATTTGGGCTGGAAAAGACCTTTAAGGTCACAGAGTGTGAGCATTAACCCAGCCCAGTCCAGCCTCAGTTTATTGGTGCCATGCTGAGAGTGGGGGCAAAAGCAGCTGAGTGTAGGAAAAGGGAAGGTGAACTCAAATTTCTCTTTAAAAACTCATCAAAAGTTTAAAATATCTCCTCTTTTTTGATCAGTCCTTAATCCAGGAACTAAAACTCTTCAGGATACAGATCCCATTGAATTTTCCACGGGAGCAGAAATCTGTTTGAGGTGCTCATTGTGTAGATGTTAGAAAACAAAATGCTCTTGTTTCTCTGCAAAAATAAATGGGAGTGATCACTGGTTAATCTTGGTGGGATTTGATAATAAATAGTTCATGGGGAAGCAGCTCCAGGAGTGAATCTTGTTTAATTCTTGTCCCAACAAGGGAACAGCAAAACCTGGCCACAATAAAAAAAAATTTAAAAAAAATTGGTCCCTTTAATAAAAGGCAACAGAGGAAAATCATAAATATTACAGGTATTATGATGTGTATTTAACCTCCCCTAGATAATTCTAACACCATTTTTTAATGCTGCTAATTTTTATTTGGAAGTTTTATACCTTTACCAGTGCAGACATCTATGTTGGTTCAGGCCTATATATATATTTTTTTTTTAAATATTTCCTTAAGTTTTCTTTTTATGTGCAGCACAATTTCAGCATTTGAGTGGCATTTGCAGGGGCCAGATCCTGCAGGCAAATGAGCAGGTGACAGGAGGCACAATGGCACTCAGGAATAGTGTGACACGTGGGTGTTCCAACTGCAGGATCCTCTTTGTGTTCAATGAAGTTCTCATGGAGCAGCTTTCAGCAGAAATTGTATTCTCAGAGTGTAAAATTCAATATATCCCCATCACACCCAGCCTTCAGCTGGGGTTCTTTACACCATTCCTGCCATCATTCCACCTTTTCATGCCACCTGAAGTGCCAAAAGCTGAATAAACTGCCTCTGAGTGTTGGATCCAAATGATACACACGTGCCTTGAGCAGGGTAATATTTATTCACTTGGTTGTGATCCTTGGAAAGCAGCTCTTGGGAAGTGGTGATGGGAGAGAAGGAACTTTGTTCCTGCAAAGGGAACTTCAAAACTCACTGGAAACTACAAAACTTGTATCATCCAGTGAAGCAAGTTATCCCTGATTCAGGTGATGATACCTAAAAACAATGCACCCATGTTCTCAATATTTGGCTGATTTTTCCATCTTTTAGGACTGTTATTAAGGCTGTGGGTAGCCCTGTTCTGTAAAATCCAGCTCTTTTACAATGTCTCGTCTTGGAAAGGATTGTGAAGGTTTAAAAGTGAGCCAGGCACCTTCCTGAGCACGAGGGTCTAAAATCTGGGGGTTCCTACCAAATGTTTTTCCATAATTCTGTTGGTTTTTCTCTTTCTGAGTACTTAAAAGGCTTTTTTTTCCTAATGCCTTTTCAGTGGAAATTCTGATTATGAGTCCATACATAAAACTGATTTTTCTGATTGGTCTTAAATTGCATTTCCTTGATGATCTAAAATCTAAACTACATTTCAAGCTTTTAAAAATAGACCCACAGAAGGGGACAAGTCCCTGCTTTGACACAGATGTTTCTGCAGGAGGGCCAGTGCCCTCAGATTATCACGATGGTCCCATCTAAACATATTTAAAATACAAAATTACACATTCTCCGTGAATAGTTTTGATTTGGGCTGCAGGAATGTGGAGCTGAAATTCCAGTTGAAGATGGTTTGTAATTGTGAAGGGCCAGGCTGGCTGCAGCTGCAGGGACAGGGATAAGGACCCACTGATGAGCCTGGAGCAGGAGATGGGAATCACACACCTGTGATTTCCCTGGGAAAACACACCCTGAGAGCTCGTGTTTAACACCCAAAGTCACATTTGGATGCTTTTGGGAAGGTGGGAGTGTGGCTGATCCATCAGAACTGGCTTTCCCAGCAGGAATATTTGTTGGGAAAGGTGGAGGGAGTGGGGCCCTCCCTGGGCATGGGTTGTGTGGCTGTGTCTGACATCTCTGGGGCTGATCCTGCAGGATTTCACTTCCTACCCCAGATGGGTGGGGGCAGGAAACCAAATCCTGTAGGGAAGAAATTCTTTCTCTTTTCTAGGCATGCAGGGCAGAGTAAGGAAAGGCTCTGGAGTGAGCCTTCTAACACCATTTTTGAATTCTGCTAATTTTTATTTGGAAGTTTTATACCTTTACCAGTGCAGACATCTATGTTGGTGCAGGCCTATATATTTTTTTTTTTTAATATTTCCTTAAGTTTTCTTTTTATGTGCAGCACAATTTCAGCATTTCCAGTTCCTAAAGGGGCTCCAGGAGAACTGGAGAGGGACAAGGGACACAGGGAATGGCTCCCACTGCCAGAGGGCAGGGATGGATGGGATATTGGGAATTGGGAATTCCTGGCTGGGATGGAATTCCCAGGGAAGCTGTGGCTGCTCCTGGATCCCTCAAAGTGTCCAAGGCCAGATTAAACAGGGCTTGGAGCAGCCTGGGATGGTGGGGATGGCAGGGATGGGAATGGATGAGTTTCCAAGCCCATTCCTTTTGGGATTGTATGAATTTAAGAAGGCACAGGCCAGAAGAGAGGCTGTTCCCAGCCCTCCTGCAGCTCCCAGCCTGTCACCTTTCCCAGCCCCTGATCTCAGCTCCCTGATCGTGTTTCAGAGCCTGGGACTGACACTGAGCTCAGCACAGCACCTAGAAAACTGCTTCCATATTAGTTACCCAAAATAGTAACAAATTGCATTTTCTATAAAATTACTCCTCTCATCTGGATGACCTTAGAAATCTTTTCCAACTTTAATCATTCTTTGATCTGGACTGAGACACAGAAAATATCTCCGTATTTTTTCTATATTAAACCCTTCCTAACTGTATTTTTGCTTGTTATTGTTGCAGTCCGTTATTCCTTGTGCACCTCCCTCAGCTGTGCTCGTGCTTCAGCCTTTCCTTGCATTTCCTGCAAAAAAGGAAAAAGCTGGGAGAAGTTTGTGCAGGGCAATGGTGTGGGAAGGATCTCCCAGGCAATGGGAGCTGAGGATCCCAGCCCAGTGTCCTCCTGCCCTGGCTCTGGGACATAAAGTTGGTCTCTAAAGTTCTGCATTTGTAGCTGCACTCCTGATGTGCCTTGGGTTTTTTTATCCCCTAAATTACTGATAGGCACAACGTGGTCGATTTTAAACAGAGATTTTTGTCAGAGGTTGAAATATTTGTTAAGGTAAAAATTTAAATTGGGCTTGTGCTGTCCCAAATAAAGAGTTAAACACCAAATTCTGAGGGGGATAAAATGGCATTGCTGTTTATTCAGAGCCTGCACTCCAGGTATGGACTGACAGAATTCCACCACAGTGGAGAAATTCTGGAGGAAGAGCTAAAACCATAAGTGATTTTGGGGTTCAGGTCAGGGGGATTACATTTGTGGCTGGAAGGAAAGAAGGGTCTGCCTTCCTCCTCTGTGATCAATCCCTAAATGCAGAAGGATGTAAGAAGCTGAAAGCAGTTTAGCCCCTCAGCCTGGGATGTGAACTTGAAAAGTGGGATGAAGGGAAGGGAGGCAAGGAGAGGTTGCAAGGATTACAGACTCTTCCTTCCTTGTTGGAGTAGCAGGGCTGTGCTCCTTAAATTTCAGCTTAAATTCAAATTCATGGAATATTTACAGTAATGGGAAGTATTCACTGAAAAGGGAGGGGGGGAAAAACCCCAAACCACAAAATACAAAAGATGTGCTGGACTGACACGCCAGTGAATTATTTGTTTAGGTGGAAATAGAAATGGATAAAATAAGAATCTAGGATTGAACTGGATGTTCAAGCAGTGAAGTAAATGTGATTTAGTGATGATAAAAAGGTGATTTTAAAGCAGACAGATTGAGGATTGTCCAGCTGGAATTGCTGAATCCTGGAGTCCTGACTCTTGATAGCAGAGCTGAAAAAGCATTTCAGTTACATTCCCAAATCACAGAATCACAGACACAGCTCTGCAATGACTGAATTTCATTGTTCCAGTCCTGAATTTCATTGTTCAGTCCTGAATTTCCGTGTTCAGTCCTGAATTTCATTGTTCAGTCCTGAATTTCAGTGTTCAGTCCTGAATTTCATTGTTCAGTCCTGAATTTCAGTGTTTCAGTCCTGAATTTCATTGTTGTTCCAGTCCTGAATTTCATTGTTGTTCCAGTCCTGAATTTCAGTGTTCAGTCCTGAATTTCAGTGTTTCAGTCCTGAATTTCATTGTTTCAGTCCTGAATTTCAGTGTTCCAGTCCTGAATTTCATTGTTTCAGTCCTGAATTTCATTGTTGTTCCAGTCCTGAATTTCATTGTTTCAGTCCTGAATTTCATTGTTCAGTCCTGAATTTCAGTGTTCCAGTCCTGCATTCTGGAAAGGCCTCTTATTCCCAATACCTGACCCTTCTTCTGCTTTTCAAACATTTTTAGGTAACTCTGCATCAGGTTTTGCAAGATGAGCTCTAGGACAGAGATTCCAAACCAGTTAAATTTCTTCTGACCTGTCCTTGAACTCATCTAGAAACTCTGTCAGTGCTGAAGCCATCCCTGTTGTTCATTTCCATGATTCTACAGCTTCAATAAAAGGTAAAAATTAAAGATTTTGGAGGAGTATTGAAGATGTTTCTGATGAGGTTTTCCTGTGAAGGTCTAGAGAAAATAAACATGAATTCTTCTATCAGTAGACGTTGCTGTAACATCTACAACGTGATGATTTATGTTTAATGAATTACTAAATTCAGGGTTTGGCCAACAAAAGTGAGTGGTGGGACAAGCTGTGGCACATCTGGACTTGTCCAATGGATCTTGAGTTTGTCCTTGTTCACAGCAGCTCAAGGCCTGACAGTAAAAGAAAACAGAATATTTCTGAAAGCTCAGAACGCTGAGTTGACGTTTTCAAGTCTAGAAAGCAAAATAGTGCAATAAACCAAAAACCTGATCTGTGCTTCGAAAGAAAATACACTAAAATAGCTGAAAACCTGCAACACCTTCAAAGCACCCTTTGAACATTAGAAAAAACCTGCATTTTATCTCAAAGACGTGGCCTTGGTGTGGTGTCAAATGCAGAGCTTGGTGATCTCCAGGGCCTGGGTGCTTTTTCCCTTTTGTCATTTCCTAAGCACCTAATAAAGAATGGGAGGGCCATTAGGCTGGCTGCCTAATTAGGGTGGTTTAATTTTTCACTAACTTGCAGTAGGTGTCACATTTGGTACCTGTGGATGGGTTCTGGCAGGAGGACAGGGCTGAGAGCCTTTGGCCAATCCTTTGCAGGAACCAAACTGTCTCTGCTGCTGTTGCTGCTTCAGGGTTCACCAGAGCCAGTCCAAAACCAGCTTTAGGGATTTGGGAGGTGGGAGCAGAGCTTTCCTCATGTCCCTGAATTCCCTTGGAGTCACCCTGAGCTGTGCTGCTGCCTGGTGGCTCCCCTGGAGGTTCCCCAACCTTCAGTGGGAAGTTCTGTTTGGATTTTTGGGAGCAGGACAGCAGTGTGTGCTTTCCCCATGGACACAGGCAGGGTGTGGGCAGTGATTCCCAAAGCTTCACATCCCACATTATCATGGGATCATGGAATGGGTTGGGTTGGGAAGGACATTAAAGCTCATCCCATTCCATGGCCAGGGACACCTTCCACTGTCCCAGGCTGCTCCAAGCCCATCCAGCCTGGCCTTGGACACTTCCAGGGATCCAGGGGCAGCCACAGCTGCTCTGGGAATTCCAGCCCAGCCCCTGAACACCCTCCCATCCTTGAGGGAATAATCTGGGAAAACTCATTAGGTGGTTAAAAACCACCAGGATTTCATTATTCCAGAGAACACTTCCAGAAAGAAGTTTAATAGCTGATAACTTCACAATTAACATTTCAGAAAGCTCCCTGGCATCTCTTGGAATGCAGCAATATAACTTTCTGCCTAAAAAAATAGCAGAATATGTTAAAATTGTATTGATGTTACACCAAAAGCTACCCAAAATAAATGGGATGCCTGCTCCTTTTTGTCCCTTCCAAAGAACAAAAGCTAAGCCTAGATTTAAGTCCTTTCCCTGGCACTTTATTAAATTTAAAGAGAGGAAAGAAGATACATTGGCCCCGTTAGTGGTTTGAGAAAGAAAAAGTCACTTTTTAATGGAAAGAGAAAATGAGCCTTGCTTTGAGTGCTGGAAGCCCAACAGTTAAAAATCCAAGAAATCTTGTACTACTGCAAATCGTGCTCAGTTAAAGGGAACGTGGCAATTCTAAATCATCTGTCCCAGGAAATCAACACTGGTTTGAAATGTGTACAAACTGAAAACAGGCTATGCCAGAACTCCTTGTGCTAGTGCCAGCTAAAAGCAAGAAAGAAAGGGGGGGGGGGAAAAAAATAAATTGATGGGTTTCAAAGCTGATAATTGTGCTTGAGTGCCGTGGCTGTAAATCACGGAGTGACTTTTCCTTGGATACAACAGTCACTGCATGTAAATGTACACACGTTGCCTTTGCAACGTGCAAAATACCTGAAATCCTCGATTCCAGTTGTTAAAATACAACCTGATGCAACATTTCACCATTTGCCTTAACCTGAGATGATTCCATGAATGTCAAATACCATAATGCTGAGGGAAATCAAAATTCATGCACATTCATGATGGCAGAATGTGTGACCTTAACTTCAGAGCAGCACAGCGTGTTAAATTATCTTGCTGTAGTTCCAGAAAGCTTCATGGATTAAGTTTTTTAAGGGTGTTACTCTTGAAGAGTGGGAAATTTTTGAAAAAAAAAACAATTTTCAATTCTGTGTGAAGAGACTTTGCAGCTTGGCTCAGCTTCTCCAGAATCATCTCTCAAGTCCCTGCCTGTGTCTGCAATGGTTTTGGGCAGAGAAAAATCTTTGCTCTGAAGGTGTGCTGGATCTGTTTCTCACCATGACTCCACACCCCTGGTTACATCCCTGGCCCTTCCCAAATCATCTCCCGCTGCTGATCACACAAAAATTTGAAAGTAAATGTTAACACAAGATTCTGTTCCTCTCCATCGGTTTTGTGTCTTCTGTATTCAGAAAGAGCAGCCGGAAAATGCGCTGCAAAAATGGATTTTTATCAAACTTCAACTGGCAGAATTTATCCAGAGGTACAGAAATTGTACAGAATTGTACAGAAATTGTACAGAATTATACAGAAATTGTACAGAATTATACAGAAATTGTACAGAATTATACAGAAATCCGTGGAATCACAGGATGGTTTGGGTTGGGAGAACCTTAAAGCTCATCTCAGTCCACTCCTCCCACTATCCCAGGCTGCTCCAAGCCCTGTCCAGCCTGGCCTTGGACATTTCCAGGGATCCAGGGGCAGCCACAGCTTCCATGGGCACCCTGTGCCAGCCCTGCCCACCCTCCCAGCCAGCAATTCCTTCCTACATTTTTTTTTATTTGCAGCTTTGAGACTTTTTTTTTTTTTTTTTTGCAAAGCCCAGACTTCAGGGTGTGGTTGCAACAAGTGTAGAGCTCGCTGTGGGTTTGGGGTTTGGAGCAAGACAATTAATTCAATTAATAAAGCAGAAGGGATGTTTGTGCTGTCACATTAATTCTGACACAAAATGACGTGGTTACATCAAGTGGGAAGAAACACTGATACAAAATATTTTGGTAAATAGGTACAATAATAGCCCTTGATGATAATTTGAAGAATATAAGAGTACAGTGTTATTTCAGCTGAATTCATATTTTCTGTATTTAGTGTTTCTTTGGACAAATAAACCCAAAATCTGTTAGGGAAAATTTAAGCTGCTCATTTTTATCTGTTGCCTCAAATACTTGAAGGTGCTGAGGAACAAACCTTTTTTACCCTCCTGTGTTCACCACCATGTGCTCAGTTGGGCTGTCCTGCAGCACTAAAAGCCAAATTACTCGGTGTGTGTCCACCTCAGCAATTTCATGTGTGTATAAGGATAAATTCTTACTTTGAGTAAAATTTACACCACTTTGTAGTGAAGCCCTAGTATGCAAAATGAGCATCTGCCTGCAGGAGTAGATTCTTAATTCTGGTTTAGCAGAGGACGTGTTTATAGTTCAGAAAATAAATAATTCAGGAGCCTGTATCTGCCTTGTGTTGACTCTTTGTAACCCTACTTGAGATTTCCTAATTGAGTCCTTCCACTTAGTACCAGTTAAATGTTAACCTGCAAGGACCTGAGTTGAGGAAGGACCTGGGCACTGTTATTTGAAGGTGCTAATGCAGAATATCAAGATAATAGAAATAATAATTTTATTATTACAATTATTATATAACATATCTCTTATGAGGCTGCTAAAAGCTTGGGATGGTGCCATGAAGCAGGAAACTCACCTGATGTAAAATCTGTTCACTGATGGTGTTAGAGCCCCAATGTGTGCTCAGATCTCAGTTTCATGGAAAATTGAAGATGCTCTGACTGGTTTTCAGGCTATTGATATTAGGGAGAAATACTGCATTATCAAGGGATAATTCTTATTGTCCACACTAAATGTTTCTGTCTGTTCTCTGCACGTGGGCAGGAGCTAAAATAGACATTTTCTGTGCTCTCAAGCCATTTACAGAATGGCTTCATTTTGTCTTTTTGCTCAAAACCGTGTTTTGTTGGCATTCTCTAAGACTTTCTCTAAGTCCTGTTCCTCACTCTCGTTGATCACATTCATCCCAAGAGAGGGCAAAGGTAGAATTCCAGTTTGAGGTTATTTTAAGTCCCAGTTTTGTTTAGGTTTGGTTGTCACTTTTGCACGTTCACACATTGCAACAAAGCAGATTGAAGTTTTCTCCCCTGGCGTCCCTTGAAAGGTGCTTTTAAAATCCAACCAAGTTCTTTGTGTATGGAATTACTTTCAGCCTGGAGCTTTTTGAAGGGGATGGGACCATTCAGATCCTTTAACTTGGGCTTGGTTTGGATCTGCTTAAAAAAAACAGAACCCCAAAAATCCTGAAATACAGGAGAGTGTGACTGGAGGAGCAGCAGCTGACGGGGGTTTTAAGGTGAGGAAGAAGTTTCAGGGTGAAGCCACGTGCAGAAAATGCATTTCTGTTTCCCTGGCGTGGAGCACAGATGCCAGTTCAGACCCCAACGCCTGCATGACATCCCCAGTGCCTTCCTGCCCTTCAAGGTCCTGGCAGATCACATCCAGCTCCCTGCACCTGCCACGTCCAGCTTGTCACACGTCACACCGAGGCTGCTGCCCGCAGTTTGGGAGCAGTTCTCTGAGTTGTTGAGCAGGACTTTGCAGGAGGCTGAAGGCTCCTCACTCCCAGCTCGCTGCTGGAGCACTGGGATGGAGCAGCAATCTCCTCATCTCCCAGCATCTCACTGGCCATCAGTTCCAATCTGATGCAATTCTGGAGGAATTTCAAGTTTTTCTCTCTGAATGGATGCCATGGACTCATGTGGAAGCTCCCATTAACTCCTTCCTGCCAGGCCCTTTGAATTAGGGAAGTTTGCAAGTACAGGAGAGGAAACAAAAGCTTCAGGGGTCAGAAACTTCATCTTTTATTATGCCTGAAAGTGTAAAAAACAGGCTGAGAATGAAGGAACTGGGACACTTTAATTGTGGTTTCTGTGAAGGAGGAAGAATTCAGTCATTAAATTGACATTTTTCCATTCACTGTTCTTAGGGCCATACAAAATTGTGAGGCTGTAATGTTATTAAACTTGTATTTTAATTATTGAATTATTATCTATTCTATTCTATTCTATTCTATTCTATTCTATTCTATTCTATTCTATTCTATTCTATTCTATTCTATTCTATTCCATTCCATTCCATTCCATTCCATTCCATTCCATTCCATTCCATTCCATTCTTTATTATGTTAGAATTAATATAGCTTAATTCTTAAGCAAAGCAATTAAAATTGTTCATCTTCTTGTATGTTAGAAGTTTCTTCAGCTTGAAAGTTTTTTTTTTAGTTATAGAGAAAACTTCATATAAAATCATGAAATAAAAAAGCAAATTTAGGTTTAACCAAGTTGTCTGTTGGCTGCTACTGAAAGTCTTGTTCTTGGATTCTTTTCCTCTGTCTGCTCTGCTGATGTGAAAATCCTTCAGTTTACACTTTAAAAATCTGGAATTTGGTTATTCCTGTTGTTGATTTGCTGTCAAACACCTTGACACCTTTAAAATCCTTGTTTTTACTGTGTTTTTCCCCAGTGCCGTTTGGTACATTTGTCATTAATAATATTTAATATTTCTCTTTGGCCTTAGTGCTGTTGTGATACATATTTCTAAAAATCAGAGGAAGATTTCATTATTTATTCCCATTTACTTAGAAATACCTTAAAACCAGACTTTATAAAATTTCTCAAAGCTTTCTGAAAACTCATTCAATCCTAGGCTAAATTTTTATAGACTTTTGAGCTCTATTTCTGAATAAATCAGATGGATATTTTTTAAAATGATCAAACAGATTGAAATAGTAGGGCATTTTAATATAAATATAGACTCAGGAGTGATCCAGTGTGAATTCTATTCAACTCAGTGGGAAATCATCCATTAACCTTAGCAAGAATAGAATCAGAATTCCAGAGACTGAATTGTGCTTTAGGAGCCCTGTGCCTGGGGATTATTCAAATACCTTCCTGAGACTTTTATCAATGAATTGGACAATTAGTTGCACTAATTAGCAGCATCACTTGGAAAGAACGACTTGGAGGAAGCGGAGTGACAGTGACAGAGGTGGCCTGGAGCAGGCAGGGATGGGACTGGGATGCAATTCCTTCCCTGTGGAAATTCATTTGGAATTTTCTCAGTTCCTCCTTCCCAGTTTCAGGATGGTTTCAGTCGGAGCCTGAATCCAGAGCAGGATCTGCTGGAATCTCCTCTCTGCTCCCGTGGCAGCATCTGCCCTGCAAGAGAGTTGAAAATAATCAAGATTTGCCAGTTTGTGGAGATTTGTGCCAAGGATTTTTAAATAAGAAGCAACACGGTTTCGCTAAGTTTCTGTTATTTGCTTCGGGGAGGATTTAATTTTAAACAATGGCACCATGTCGTGCCTAAAAGAAGAGACTTTATTATGTGATGATAAAGTGTCATGAGGCAAAAATAGGAACTCTGGGTGTTCTTGCTGCATGAAATTCCTTCTCTCCTAATGAGTTTGGGGTTTGGGGATGAGAGATTGCTCTGGAAGTCCAGGTTCCCTTTTTTCTCCTTGTGCTGTGGCTTTGCCTATCCAGGTATTGGTAGAGTTGTGTACATGGTGGAGAAATGGAAAAAGGTCTGATCTGGAGCCACAAAAATGTATTGACATGAAATAATCTGAGTCAGGAGATAGAAATTGAGATTTTTTTTTGGTGGGTTGAGTTAACTTTGCCTATGGAAGAAGTGTTCCAGCAGTGTGGAAGCACAGGAGCAGCTGGAGGGGCAGGAGGAAAGAGTGGACACTCCTGTTTATTTTATTTTATTTTATTTTATTTTATTTTATTTTATTTTATTTTATTTTATTTTATTTTATTTTATTTTACTTTATTTTATTTTATTCTATTCTATTTTATTTTACTTTATTTTATTTTATTTTGCTTTATTTTATTTTATTTTATTTTACTTTATTTTATTTTACTTTATTTTATTTTATTTTATTTTATTTTATTTTACTTTATTTTATTTTACTTTACTTTACTTTACTTTACTTTATATATTCATTTAATGTGTTAATTTTATGTGTTTATTTTACCAAATGTCTTCACTTTTTGGGGGGGGATATTTTATATTTCATATGACACCTAAAGAGAGAACCTGAGCATCCTGGCCCATGGAAAGGGATGGGACTGGATGGGATTTAAGGTCCCTTCCAACCCAAACATTCTGGGGTTCTGTGATTTAAAAAAATCAATTATTTTAAAGTATGGAGTAGTAACAACTGAATTTTTTTACTAACTCGTTCTTTTGTACCTTTAGCAACATTTGTGTAGGAGAAATGGGAGAAAAGACAAATTGCCATTATACAGACCTCAAATTCTTTGTGCATCTTCTCAGCTCTCCTCGGTTTCTCCGTTATCTCTCTATTAAATTAAAGATCAGTGGAGGAGAAAAGTCGATTCCATTCCCATTGTGAGCCAGGAAACAGCAAAGTTTGTACACCAGGTGTGCAAGGGGGCTGAGGGAAACAAATCAAGTTTTCAAAGTGCTGTGTTCCAGAGGAATGAAAATAATTCGTGAATTGTTCCTCAGATTTCATTCTAAGATGTTTCGAGAAAACCCAAATAAATTGGGAGGTGTGATTGTTGGAGAGACTTTTGTTCTCCAGAGTTTGTGGGTCTAAATCTTGAGTATGAAC